>OZ038002.1:12846693-13314193 GCA_964035705.1 Porites rus
TACTCGACTGAGACAAAATATCAAAAGTATTTTCGAAAGTTCACGTCATTTGCACATTTCGCTGCTATATTATACATATCATCCGAGAAGGGCAAATGAGCGAGTGCGGCGGCCCAGTTACAAACCACTTCACGCAAATTTGTGGAACTAAAAGAGACTGCATGGTTCAGGGTAAAAGTACTATTCCTACAATACAGTTTCGTTGAATTACGTGCAACCTTTGTTTTTCTGAAACAATTTGGTGAGATCGAAAGGTAACGCGGGATGAGTACAAAAAAAGTAACTCAGTTGAAAATTCTTTCCACCGAAGAGGAGCGTTGTGGAGGCATCTCGAAGAAATCTTGTGATCGCTTGAAAGAAATAAAAATCTCGAGTTCGCCTTTCAACTGTCGAGAAGAATGAGACTACTCGTGGTGTGTTGAAACGTAAACTACGTGTCTTCGTGAGAGAATTTCTTTATTTTCCCTTCTCTTTGTTGGTATTACAGACACTGAACGGGCGACGTATAATCACACTAATTCTTACTTGATTCTCGTTCCCACTATTTCCATCTGAGGTACGCCGCCGTATTTCCCAGCATCCGTCACCAGCATCTCAATTATTACTCCGCTAGGAATGCCGGGACAAGTTCCCTCTTCCGAGGAGGATTCGGAATTATTGTTTATTGGCTCTCTAAATAAAACAAAGCAAAACAAAACGAAATAAAAAGATTTCAATAAGTTTCATCATTATTTATAAACGTATCAAACCGCATTAACAAAATTTTCTTCAATAAAAGACCCCTAATTGTAGTTTTACAAATTCAAGTCCAGTGAACTACATTTAAAAGCTTTCGGAAACTGACTTCAACAATACAACATTTAGAGAATACTGTTTGGCGCTTAGTTGCCTCACAGAGAATTTGCTTCGAACACAATCACATTATGAAACAAAACTTGGCTCAAAGATACTTTCGGAAGCTCAAAATAAATTTGTATAGATTCTCTGGAGTAACGCCTGGACGACGGTGACATAATTTTGACTTCTTTTCAGCAAGTTTAAACAATTCGCCATTTCCGGGCTCCAAAAACTCTCACTTTCAAAAGGAGGCTAAGTGCAAAATCTATCTTGAGAAAATGAGTTCCTTTCCATATCAACAGCTTCGCACTTAGTCTCGCTTTGAAACAGAGGCTTGGGGCAACTCGGAAATGGTCTGTTAACCCTTTGAGCCCCAATATCCACATACAAATTCTCCAAACTGATCTCAATACTTTTCCATAAAAAAAATGTGTTGAGAGAATTTCATAAATGATCAAAGCATTTTCTCTTTGGTGATCATTTTATTGATTCTCATAACTTTATCTCTTTTCAATGTATGGATATTGTCAAGAGAAAATTGATGTTGGTCACTATCTGGCCTTAAAGGGTTAACTGCGGTTGGTTCAAAGACTTAAAAAAGTTTCGGATTCTTAAATACCTTACCTTACTACTGGCAGCCAATCAGCGAGGACGCTAAGGTTGGCATTACCACTGCGACCAACATGTGTGGCTTGGATCAGGCGATTCTGGTTAATTAGAACCATTTCTCTTAAATAGGAGCAGTTGCGCATGTCCTCAAACGATAACCGTAACAAACAGCCGGAAAGCGTATCTTCGCCATAAAGTATAGGGGTAAGCGTGGATCCCGCGCATAGACCATCATGGCCTGGTGACCAAAGTTGAAGTTTGCCAGCGATAACCTAAAAAGGTGAACAAGACGTTAGAATGCTGCAACAAGTTAAACAAGATAAAAAAAAGCTCATCAATATCAGAAACTGGTTATTTGAAACGCAACATTGATCTTAGCCTGAGAAAACAGCCTACATTTCGCGCTGACGCCAACACTGGTTTCCCAGACGACTGAGAAACGAATGCACAAATTCCATACTGATGACGGGTCACTACCCAGATCTCGGTAGTTCTTCTGATTGGATGAAGCAAATTTTCAACCAGTCAGAAACATTACCTATATCTGGGTAGTGACGCGTCGTCAGTATGGAAAATTTCTGAGGTATTTTTCAGATGTTTGGGAAGCCAGTGGAGGGGGCCCCGAAACGTAGACTGTTTTTCAGGCTACATTGATCTCTCATTTAACTTCTTTCGTTCCTATCCGATCAGAGGAGGGCCATTCTGCCCAATCGTTGTGACATTAACCTAGCAAAGTAGTTTTGCCCTTTTCTTCCAAGAAACTCTCTCAAAAATGAGCAACAAAATTTAACCCTTTCATTCCAAGAGTCAAAAAAAAGTCCAAATTCAAGGGGAAATAAAACACAGGGTATCGTGCTCAGTAAAGTACGGCGGAGGAAGCTTTACTTCAATGGTCAAACAAAATTAAAGGGTAGAACTATATTCCATCCGCCTCTTATATTACTGATATGATCATTACTGTCAGTAATTCCCACCGTCATCATCATCACCATCTTCGACAGGAATATTGTCACTATTATTCCTTGAATGTATAACACAGCGAAGGCAACAAAACGTTCTACAACTCACTTGTCCCGAACTGTTTTCCAGGCGACTCAACACCGGTCGTCCGAGCAGGTAGCCTGGATTCCCTGACCGCTGAAAAGTAGCCTCGCGGACAATTGAAGAATTAAGTAGCGATGAATGGGTGAAATTTACAGAAAAGCTCTGGCTTAGGGTGTTGATAGCATCGGTAGAAGTGACAAGACCTGTATTTGCTTTAACTGCAGGAATTTGAACGTTTCCAAGCGTGACTCTTGCTTTCACCGCGTCAATTCTCCTGTCACGCCATTCAAACTCGTATTCAACTTTGACCACTACATTTGAGCATAACCTCGTTGTTTTGTTAAAGTCCGGTGCTGGTGGTAGAGTTTCTCCATCATCAAACGCACACCTCGTGGGATCTGCTCTTTCCTGCGCGCTGCTCTCAAATAAGGAAGAAGAGTTATTAGTAAGCGAGGTTTCCGATTCCTTAGCTGCCGCAGAAACAAAATCCGTGATATCCGTACAATAATATAGTACGTCTGTTGTGGCAAGCTCAGGAGGCCCTCCTGTTTCGTTGAGCCGTCCTTGCGCCAGAACAGAGGGTGGTAGTACGCACGTGCGGCGATTGAGTTGAAAGGGCATCAAATAATTCAAAGCACTCCACGGCGACTGCGAGTTACAAAGAGACTCTTCCAACTCAAGAACACAGCGAGAGGAAACTTGTTCCAGAAATCTAACGGGTACGTCCTGGGAGCACAAACCATTGAATACAGTCTGCGGTAGACTCAACACGCCCACTGTGGCTCTAACATAGTTTACATCTTCAGCGTTAGCCGCAGTTTTCACACTTGTTCCCACAGTGTACAACCCACTCGAGATTGTGGTTCGGCGTTCTTCGCTGTCCATAAACGTAAAACTTTCCCTTTTCTTATTCCTCGCAAGCGAGTTAAACGATGCCGAGTCCTGAGCAAGAGAAGGACTGGTGAGATTGTAAAAATAGCCAGTAAATGGACTGTTGTTAATGGCAACACAGAGGAATGGTTGCCAGTCCCTTGCGTCAGGCCAGGAGGCTTGGCAACTAAATTCGAAAGGTCTCTCTAAGGTAGCACCTCCAAAGAATCCTGGGATGCAATTGGCGCTCTCGTTTTCAAAGTCACTACAATCCTTAAGAGAGAATACACATTCAAGCAATCACTTAAATAACTAGCAAATGCTATTTGAAGTTACATATACAAAGCCTTTTGGCCATGATGTAAAAAGCAATAAACATGGAACATTTCGAAAAAAATAAACAATTACTTAATTGGACAATGGTCAGATACGGTGCCATAGCAACCAATAAAAGGTCAGGTGGAAAGAAGAAAGTACGGTGGCAAGTTTTTGCAGCACAAAATTGTCAGTTATTGATCGTGCAACCGTTTTTTTGGCCTGAGATCACAGTCTCAGGCAAATTAAGTAAGAAAATCAATTTTTTTGCCTGCTAATTATCACATTCATGGACCTACATCCTACAAGAAGTGTCCTAGGACACTTTCCACAGGACTTATACACATAACTGGCTCGGTTACCCCAGATAGCGTTCGCGCGCTGGTTTTATAGTTGTCAGACAATAAATTATGCATTCTTAAAGTTTCTAGATGTAAACAGGGTAAATGTGTTTATCATTTCCTTGTTTGTAAAATGGTTATTAAGGTGCTTTAACCAAATTTAAAGTAAAAAGTAGAAGGATAATTTCTGCATTTTTAGCAAAAATGATCAAAATTCGCAAAAACTAGCACAATACCTGGCTTAATTTCAAAAATATACGAGCACTGCTAGTAGCATATTATGTTACGTTTGCGAGTAGAATCTATCAAAGCCTAGCCAACAGCTCCCCTTATAGAAACAGGTGGAAACGAGGCTGAAGTTGACGTTGTTTTGGTACAGCCTGTCCAGCTTTAATATGTAAATCATGTTGTTTTTAGACTAACTCCCTTAGAAAAAGAAAGGGGGTTTGTATTAAAACAAGCTCAACCTCAGCCTCGCGTTCACTCAAAGGCTAGAACGCTAACCCCACAACTGTAAAATGGCCTATTTCGGCTTTGTATTCAATGGGTAATTTTTCTAGTCCCGATTTTCCGTCCACACACACTGAATCTTTAACAATTATTCATCGAGCCCGAATGGGCTCTGAGTCAATAGCCAATGAGGCCGATGGGCTATTGACTCAGAGGCCATGAGGGCGAGAGGAATAATTGTTTTAGTAAAATCCAACTAGTTGGTCAAAAATATTGAGAGAAAACAACTTTAGCTAGCACAACACAATTCAGCCGCCACTGTTTTGGTTTTAAAAGCTGGCGCTTTTTACTACTAGTGGGCTATAACATATAGCCTAATAGTAGCCCAACCAATCAGAATGCAACATTGATAATAGACCACCAGTTGGATTTTACTAAACGGTATTAGAACTGCCACCTCCATTAAGCGGCCGCGGTCACCCTTTAGCAGTAGTCCTGTTTGTCTTTCCCTGTTATTTCTAAATGTAGGTATTTGTTATTCTAGAGGACAGTGTGAAGCACTTATACCTGATCACAACAACAGCCTGTATCACAGGAGTTCTCCTTTAAGTTGCAGGGACACGACAAATCTATATCAGACACAAGTGTAGCCTTCCTTTGACCACCTAGGCACAAAAAACACGATTATTTTCAAAATTATTCAGAGTACACCAAGGCAATAATGAATTTACTCTGGTGCTTCTTCTAATTATTGTTCTGTCTAAATGATGTAATGTTTCTTTTTATGCTACGTTTGGCTATTTAGTTCTCTTTCTGCGTTTAGAGAATTAACAAACAATAATGCCCAACGCACTTTAGGGAAAACATTTTGAGATGTAAGCTGTCTAAAACACAAAACTGCAAACCGTCTGTTCATCTATTAACAAGTTCCAGATTCACGTTAAAATAGTTGAGCCGAGTTTGCCAATAAAGCTAAAAACAGTTTTCTTTCTTTGTACGCGACGCTCCCATTCTTACTTGTGATACTGTTCCAGTCCACTGGTTGTAACTTTCGAATTTCAACCCAGATGAAAGCTACCGCTGTCTCGTTGACGTACCGAAGACTCAAACTTGTATCCCGACCACAACAAGTGACTCGCACCACGTCCTCTGTGCGCCAAGCAGGGCTTCCACTCAACGTCAGCTTTATGTTCTTAAACAACTCATTAGTCTAAAGGAAGTTCGTCACGATAAGCATAAGTTAGAAAACAACAATTGCAACATCCTAAATTTATCACGAGAGAGATTCTCCAAGCCACAGTTGCTAACAAAAATGGTTATACAGTAGAATCCCGGTAACTCGAACTCTGAAGGGCAACGAAAAGCAGTTCGAGTTAGCGGGGAATTCGAGTTATCGGGGTAAATTTCAGTGAAATTTTGATCAAGGGAAAGGAAATTTAGTTCGAGTTAGCGGGGAATTCGAGTTATCCGAGTACGAGTTATCGAGGTTCTACTGTAAATGAATAAAACCACAGGCATCCTAAGCTCGCATTACGAGGGTGGAGTGAAATTTCTGTTGACGCGAGCGTGTTGGTTTCGCGTTACAAGCGATCGTTGAGACATTGTATGAGAACAAGAGCCATAATGGCTCTTGATGAGAAATAAAATACTAAGGTCTGCGAACAATATATATCGTTGTATTTTACCTTTTAATCAATAAACTACACAAAGAAGATTTATCTTTGCAGTATTTCGCAGATCTCAGTATTTTATTCTCATACAACGTGTCAACGATCGCTTGCGACGCGAAACCAGTTCGCTCGCGTCAACAGAAATTACATTCCACCCTCGTAACGTGAGCTTCGGATGCCTGTGATAAAACACCATCCACGTGGCAAGGTCAAAGTGTTATCCAGTGGATTTAAAATATATTCATTCACTGTATAACGCTCTCTACTCGGAACCACTGGGTCCTGTTATTGTTTTGGAAGATCTTTAAACTACAGATATCTACTAGCGTTCTCTTCCGTTGATTAAAAAAAAAAATTTGGCCAATTTTTTTTCTAGGCGGTGAGCAGGGTGCTGAAGGAAATATCACCCATACTGTAGTCACTAAAAGTGGCGATGCCCACGTGTTCTGCCACTTCTACGAAATAAAGCCTACAAGTAACCGCACTCAGCCTCCGTGCCCCCTCCCCTCCCGCTAAGGCGCATCCGAATAAGCAAAACGACCATGGGAAACTCTCACCATTTTTCTTTTTTCGGGGGGAGGATGAAGCTGCATGTAGGCTATGCTAACAGGTCAACCACCCCCTTACAAAATTAGTTGGTTCTAGCAAACACGAGCAAAGCCGCAATACCGTAAATGTAATGGACAAATAACAATTTGGCTCATGCATCACATAATTTTGCTCACTGCACAACGAAGACGTGAAAATACCGCCTTATGAGATGTCTTGTGGAGGACGTATGTAAACACACAAAAAAGAATTTTTCTTTCTCTTTCTTAACTAGGGTTTGGTCCCAAGAATTCAACTCCCGGAAAATTCACCTAGGTTTGTCACTTTTAAATCAGAATCACCAAGATTCACAAAACGCGAACTAATTTTTTATACTGACGTTTCTGCTGCTGTCGCATTGTTGCAAAAACTCCCTAGTAGGGCTTATTGTAAGAAATGATTTGCAATCTACACTTTGTTAGTATAGTTTAAAAGACGAAAACTAATTGCGCTTCGTCCTGTTAAAATTCGAAGTTAACAAAGTATAATAGTAAACAAAGATTTAATTTTTCAAATCTCTACAGTAAATCTGACCTGGAACTCAATTGTAACAGTGTCGAGTTTTATCTCCACAGTGCTGTTTGCAAATGTCAATTTATCTG
The DNA here is from genome assembly GCA_964035705.1 of Porites rus. Classification (NCBI taxonomy): domain Eukaryota; kingdom Metazoa; phylum Cnidaria; class Anthozoa; order Scleractinia; family Poritidae; genus Porites; species Porites rus. Next base: position 12,854,020 of record OZ038002.1, read on the forward strand.
TTGGCGTATTGGAACACAGCCCTGAAGTATTGCTTAAGTCGGCCCCAGGCGACACCGTGTCTAGAGAACACGTGATGTCCACGGTGTTGTCAGCTGGTTGGTCTAGTGCCAGGACTGCGCTGAAACTGCCGTTAGGTGCTCGGATAAAGCCAGCTCGTGGCATAATCCGTAGAGGAGACACGTCCAGAGCGAACGTTACAGGAGGCCCTGTGGCGAAAAAGAAAAAATACATCTTTGTCTAAGGCTGGCGTCGCACATTTTGAAAACAAAGCTGAGATGAACAATCTGTAAAAATCTGACTTAGATATGGTCTACAGTTTTATTGACTACAACTTCGTTCCCAGGGTCCTCGTCTTGTCCTCCTGTATCTCGCTCCAGGGGTCCGTGAGACCAGGGGAACGAGGTAGTAAAGGCTATATCCTGCGAGCAAGCTCTCCACTGACTATAATGGAGTTGGAACATTATAAGGCCACAAAGTAGTAGCATTACCCAGCAAAAGTTACCTTAAGTACCCTTCTGGGTGTCACCAGGGTGACTTATGATATGATTTACGGTCATTTCGCCACCGACGAAATCGCCACAAGAAGTGGACTCGCTCTCAACCAACTCACCACCAAGACTAATACCCCCTATGACTGACCCACTTAGCAAGGACGTAAGCTGATATAACGCGAAATCCATATAATCGGTTTCCATTTAATATTTTTATATCTCCGTTAAGCACATCCACCGCGATGTTTTGATACTTTCATGTCATATCTTAAACGTTGAATCTATCATGTCAGTATTGCATTATGTCAGTAAGAACATGAGAAGTTCGACGCATGTTGCAATTAGGATTAACTTAAGAAAGAACTAAACATGTTATTAAATGGAAACCGGTCCATACTGTCTTACCGTAAATCCTCTATTAAGCTCCCCCCCACCCCCCCGCCAATAAGCCTTCCCCTTTTAAGGGGAAGAAAGTTAATAAGCCCCTCCCTCCCCTCCCCCATTTATTCCTCACTAATAATTGATAGCCTGTATTAATCAACCACGACTGTAAAACTTCGTGTGGACTGATCTAGGATGGTTTATTTAACAACTGGAAGATCGCATTTGATTCTGATCCTCGGCTGTATGACCCAAAACTTCTTGTACTTGAAGTTTTCCACTTCGTATTCTAGTTCTTTATGGAGAACTGATACTATTGTCATTTCTAAACTAAGAAAACAACCCCGTCTCAAATAAGCCCCCCGTCTCTATTAAGCCCCCCACCCCCCCCCTCCCCCCCTCAAATGGGCTTGAAATAAATAAGCTCTCCAGGGGGCTTAATAGAGGATTTACGGTATAATCCTTGGTACGTAGAGTTATTAGTCTTGGTGACGAGCTGGTTGGCAGCGAATCGACCTCTTGCTAGCGACTTGGTTGGTGTCGAGATGGTCTGGTGGCAACGTGACAGGATTCGGTTTGAGTTACTAGCATTACCTGCTGAAGAGCTAAACTGATACTGAAGTACTGTCCTGTTACTAGAAAGGATGCTTCTTCTCCGCCTCTTCTTCGCACTCCCTCCAATAACTGATGCAGATGCATTTAGACTTGTGACAGGCAAACTGGCTGATACAGATGTGTGATTCACACTGCTTAATAGTACTGTCTGATTCACACTTCTTGATAGCTGATGAGTTGAGAGTGTTGGAACTGGAGGCTTCGTTGGTACTGGGATTGCAGTAAGGTTGGTTGACTGTGCACTACAGACCACTTGCACAGGAGCACCAAGTGCAACAATCTCATACGAAACCTACAACAGTTGAACGAAAAAGCCAGTTGATCGGTTACTTGAATCATAAAGGAAAGAAAGGAAAATTTAATTTTTGAGATACAAAACCAAGGATCTTATTTCCTCAAGTATTAATATCTCCCTTTTGAGCATCTTTTAGTACTTTCACTTTAATGGTAAATTAATGATTTGTTTCAAAATTACCCTGTCAAGGTGGAACCTTGATAAAATGAACCCCTAGAAAATAAAACGAACTCCCAGTGTACAATGATTTTGTTTGCCCCAGCTACGGTAAAATTTAAGGAAGAGGACCTTGCTATACAGACCAAGGAACACATTTCTCTAGTCTCTGGGTGCCTCATTGCATCAGGATTCCGCGCCTTTATTGGTGAACAAATATCATGTAAAGTTTGTTGACATTTTTTAGGTTGCCAGAACAAGAACAGTCTGTCATAAACATCTTTAGCAAACCTATTTTTGATTTTGAGTTAACAGCATTTTAATTTTACCACTGCCATGGGAATTTTGGGCACCAAGAATGTGACTGCATCATGTCTACTCAGTAGTGACTGGGCATTTGTTTGATGCAGTTGTTGTCATGTCATTTGGAAAAAAAGATGCACCTTCATAATTGAGTGTCAATGTATTTAGCACAAAAGCACTAATTGGGCGCACTATTATTATGTCTCCTTCCGGAAACAGGACCACCATTTTATGTGGCTATCTGAGCCAAACAAAGGTCTAACCGTTTGCTGGGCAAAAGCAGCAACTTAATTTCTCAATTATTTTAAGACCCTGGGTAGTGGTGCAGCCCTGGGAATCGAGCCCATGACCTCCTGCTTTGCAGCCCAGAGCTTTACCACCTGAGCACTGAATCCTACTGCAGTTAAAAGAGGGGAAGTATTTATCCACATATCAGGGAATTGCTAAAAAAATTCAGCAATCATTGTGAGCCACCATAAAACAAGTGGTACCTGGGCTTTAATGACATCAGGAGCCACATTAGTTTCTGTAAATCTTAACTGCAACACTGCTGGACCACCTAGACAAACAGAATCATAAAAAAAAGGATCAAAATATACCTTTTTTTTAAAAAAGTTTAATGGTACAAATATTTAAATTGTGCCATTACATCTTAGTCAATAAAGCAAAGCAGAAACTGTACCTTTTTCTTTGAGAAAGAAGCTTAGATCTAATATTTGTTCTGTTAAGTTGATTTGCCCTATTAATATTGGCGTACTACTACTGACTAGTTATGAATGTTAATTTGGCTAGTTCTCCTCTTTGTTCATTTTTTTCCTGACAGTCAGCACTCAACTGGGAATGTGGGAAACTAAGAAGGGTCCATCTTGGGCCAAGCATGTGAATTACACAGTAATCAAGTGTTTACAAAGAACTGAGAGACAAGTAATGGCAGAGTCTCAGCTTAAATGGCCCAATCAGGGGCCCATGGGTTACTGTACAAAAGCGTACAGTATTGGACTGACCATGATCTATTCCCTTGAGCGAGACATTGACCTTCTTTCCTTGCTTAAAATCTGTCCAGACACATGTATCATCCAGGGTGTTAGCCCAGTATCTGTCAGTTATTGGTCAAAGGTCTGCGGCAACCACTACTCCATGACCATCAACATGTCAGATGACACGCTGCAAATTATACATGCCATCCTGAACTAAATGAGAACTAATCTGTAATTATGATACTTTTGCATCATTCACATAATTATGCAGAGGTCTAGGTAAAGATTTTGTTATTGTTAAAATGATATGATGGACTAACCAGGCTCTGGTTCAACTACAGAACATTTCACTTTGACCACAAACTGTTGTATCATTTCACTGTGCAACAAATAAAAATAATTGACTTTAATTATTGAATGATACAATGTTGCAGGTAAATTCCAATCTAAGATTATAGCAGAATTTCCCTTGCCTTCATCATATTATTAGGGCTAGAAAACACAACAAAGAAAATATCAGAACAAACTAGGTTGAGTACTGGTTTACAGTACAGTCAAGACAGGTCACGCAATTACCCACCCCCCCCCCCCCCCGCCTCCCCCAATATTCAATTAATGAACTATTTGAAACATGAATCCATTAGTTGTTGCCGAAACCAGTTTCAAATTCAAATTTGCACTTCTGCATGCATGATAAGCAGTGAATGTTTTTACAATAATTTCTCTGCACTCAGTGAGATTGAATAATCTTTGAATGGACAAAATTGCTTTGAAGACATTTTTCTATCAAATCCATAGAAATCGAGCTGGTAGAAATTTCATGACTACCTCGCATGTGAATTCATTACTTATTATGCATGTAGGAATGCAGAGACAAATCTAAGATCTTCAACTACTAATGGATTCAACTTTTGAATAATAAATGCATTCATGGAATCTTGGGGGTACACTGTATTTTTATGACCTGGCTTGAGTATAACCTGAGAAGTTATTTTCCTTAAATCATAATATTATTAAACATTTCTTTAGAAAAGAAAATAATAACAACTTGTGATAGACCTTCATAAAATACCATGTTAAGTTTTTGGTTTAAAGTGGAGCCTGTGTGGCTGAGTGGTCAACAAGTCGGACTCGCAATCCAGTGGTCCCAGATTCGAGTCCAACTCTGGTCACTTGCCGGGTTTGTTCTCTGCCGTCTCGAGTTCAAATCCTGAGCCATGCTTGTATATAGCAAACTGGTTTCCTCCTGCCAGTTGGGGTTTTTAATCCTGTTGTGTTTATATATTTGAATTACTTGTTTCTAAGTATTTGAGTGGAGCACCTGTAAGCTATAACTTGATATTAAAGCTAAGTGCCATTTCACAATAAGAAAACCTTTAGCCTTAACTTTTATCAAAAGTAAATCAACTAGCTTATCTTTATAAACAACAGCACCTGAACTGCACTTCAACAGTTGACTTGAGCAGATACTTTTGAACTAAGATGACATCAGGACAAATGCGAACTGTTGGTGCTTTAACGACACGCAAGGACCTGAGAAAGAATTAGTACTAAACACTTAGAGAAAAGTCATATTTTAAAAATAATAAACATTGTAAGCAGAGTTCATAAACCTATAAAAGCTCATCATGGACAGATATTAATAGTAATTTAAATGTCATAAAAGCCCTCTTACAAGTACATGTACTTCACATCAGACATCTTGAGATACGAGTACATGTAACAGGGTGAAGTGAGCTGCTAAACAAAATACATTATTACCGATAATCAACTCCATTGACAGCAAATAAGTAAGAAGGAACAGAAATGAGAGGTGGATGGTCAAGTCTTGACTCTAACATGTACTTCCACTTAAAATATTCCTTACTGACATTGCAGGATAAGGTTACTGAGTAAGACAGGCATTTATTTTGGGGGAACTCATTGACTGTGAACTTTAATGCTTAAATTAAAGTAAAACAGTCTTAGTGTATCCATGGGCAAAGGTTATTTGGGTTCATGACATGACCATTCAAATATCACATTACAGTCACAGTGAACACGCTAAGTGTGTTTCAAAAATTCCATTTTGTCTCATGATATTGTCTCCAGTCACAACATAAAAACGTGATGAAAAGTTTTGATGAGCATTCGATGAATCTGATAAAGAATTTTCCAATCGGACCCTCTCTTTTGGGGCTGACTAATTATGACTAAATACAGTGTATATGTCTATGTTGTGAGTGAGTGACACAATTGCATATCGAAGTGCTTATGTTACACATCAAATTTGATTTCAAGTTATATCTTTAATCTGAATAATATCTTCGATTTTAACCTATATGTAGTTTGATTCTCAATTTCCATTTTCTTCTAGCCAGAGTGAACAAAGGAAATTGAGAGTCAACCTAGGTTAACAAATTTTGACCTGAAATCCAATTTGACCCTAACACTTACAAAGAGGAAATTCATTGATAGCCTTCAGGTAAGAAGTAGAAGTTACATATAAGTATAATGCAGCCACGGTGAGGCTCACTACATCATGTACATGTATATCAAAGTCACATCATGCTCTCTGATAGATTTTAACATGGCTGTGGGTAAAGGTGATCTCAACCTTGCACGTACATAAGCTCTAAGAGTGATCAGCATCAAATTTCTCCTTGTAAAATCAACCCTTTTTAAATGGAATGGTGACAAGAGTTAAGGACATGATCACAACAAAAATAATAAGTTGATACTTCAACAACTTCTCCTCCTTCTTCAGTAGAAATGTACAGAGGCACCAAATGAGAATTTTGATTTTGATAATGACAGGGGTTAAAGAGTTAAGGACATATTTAAGGCAACTATATTTAGTGAGTTAATCACCCATTGTTTCCTTTAGATCCTGGTAATGTAAACTGGGGATTGCTTCCTTCACTCTGGGCTGAACACTGGATTGTAACAGGTCTACCTGGGGATATGATCCTGTACGTGTAAAAGTACAAAATAAATTTTGTCAAGTTAAATTTTTAAAAAAGCATAGAGCATCCAAGGGAAGTCACGTTAGCCATAACGAGGAGGATGAAGGGGTTAATTAATGTATAGCAGCCTGTGCATACAGTAATGTACTAAGCAATAAGTGAGCCACCACCTTAACTTTAGGAATTTGTCCTGAATCAATCAGTAGCTATTACAGTCAACTCTTTCTAAAGGCACACCTCTGTAAGATGGACAAGCAGCTTAATCGAACACCTAGAGTGGGTCCCCACCTCTCTTTTCTCCTTTTCCTTGACTCTTTTTAACCCTTTAAGTCCCAATAGTGGCTAACGTCAATTTTCTCTTTCTCGATATCCATACAATGTCAAGGGATTAGGTTATGAGAATTAGTAAAATGATTACCTGAGGGAAAATGCCTTGATCTTTTATCAAATTCTCTTTTATTCAAATGAAGGAAATGTATGGAGATCAGTTTGGAGAATTTGTATGTGGATATGGGGGCTTAAAGGGTTAAATACACCCTTTGCTAAAACAGACACCTGGTGATGGTCCCAGCCTAAATCTTTACTTTGTTTAGATGTTTTGGTTGAATCTTTATGAGGTAGACACCTTGCTAAAATGGACATCTAGAGTTGGTCCCTGTCTTTCTATACTCTTTTTATTGACAATGTGTGAGAAGGACATCTCTCTCAGATGGACACAGAGTGCCAGTTTCATAGGTGTCTGTCTTAGAGCGTGTGCAGTAGATGCGACTCTCTCTTGATGGACACCTCTATAAGATGAACACCTCTGTAAAACGGACACTTAGAGTTGGTCCCTGTCTTTCTTTACTCCTTTTTTTTGACTCTCTATAAGACGGACACTTAGTGCCGGTCCCAAAGGTGTCCGCCTTAGAGAGAGTTGACTGTATTTTTGAATCAGTTTTTTGACATTCGAAGATAAATGGTACAATCCTGAATTACATTTTATTTCAAACAAAATTATTTATGGCCAACTGTCAACCAAAGCTTGGCAAGTAAGGCTAATGAATTTACAAATTACACAGGGAAAACTACTTGTTTATATTAATATTACCACATCATGATGGCAAGAATCAAACTTTTAAAAAACAGCTTGTACATGTAAGAGCAACTGTCTCATAGAAGGTATGAGTGTATGTGTTCATGTCACTGTATTTAGCACAAACTTCCCAATATACCAGTATTGTTGAAACAAAATCATATCTGTGTAGGGTTTTTTGTCCACTTAGGAGTGGACAGAAATTTCATACCTAAATGAAACATCTACTTCTGTTGTACCAACTGGAGCTGAGACATTCGTAAACTCTACAGCTGTTATTCCAGGACCTGTTTCCAAAGAGCTGCAAACAACTGTGGCCTGGTTGTTAAGTAGCAAATACATGGGTCAATGAATTAATCTTGTTTACACTTGATAAATTTTTATCACTTCTTAGGCAAAGTCCTGAAGGGTACTATCTGCCTTTGGCCTAGGCAGATAACACTCTCCTCAATCTATTAAATTCTTGGTTTCATCCTCAGCCTCATCCAATAATAACATTGTTAAGAATACAGGCAAAAAGGTGTCTTCCTCTTTCCCAGCAAGTGAAAGAATTTTACTCAACATTATAAGCTAACCTGTACCGATGTCACTGCCTCTGTTAAATCTACTTGTATTTCTCCAAACTCATTGTTTTGGGGCACATTAAGTACACCATCCTGGAATCCAGCTAAGTTGATATTCACCACCGCTAAATTAAAACAAAATTTTATCAAGAATCAAAGTAGTCAGGTCAGGACTATTATTAACAGAGATGCCAACCTGTGGAGATCTAAAATCTGTAGACTCTTTATTTTGCACTAACACCCCCCTCCCCTCTCCCTCCCAAATGTCAACAGCTTCACCACCCCCCACCCCACAACCTGCCCACAAATTGACCCAGCCACCATGGCTTAGGACATTATAATATGAAGTCTTACATGAAGTAGGTGCTCTCAAAATTTGCTTTCATAATTATACTGATGAAATAATCTTTGTCAGTGTCTAAATACGTGCAAATGTCCCTGAAACCGTACAAAGAGTTAAAAAAAAATTGCATTTTGCGAAAAAATGGGCTAAATTTCACATTAAAGCACAGAAAAGCTCAAAAGACCATTTTATGCGGGAGATTTGGGGACCCGTATGGGACAGCAGGAGATCAGTGCTGTATCCGGGAGACTCCAGGATAATCTGGGAGAGTTGGTATATATGCATTAAGAGGTGGGGACGGAGGATTTCCACCGGTTACTATGAATGTGGTCCTCGTCTACTTTCATCGGAAAATAGAAGAAAAAAAAAAGAGCCAAAAGAAATCCCTGGCTGTTTTATTCCCCGCCTATTTGTTGTAGTTACCCAGCAACTTGAAATCTTAGTGACATCCCTGGTCAGTATAATCAATTAAAAATGACAGAAATGGTATGTAGAAACAGCTACAATATAAACATCATTTCAAAGTTACAGTCAAGTTGCACACAATTTGTATGGGTATTTTTGCACTAATTTATGTAATTTTCTTGCGATAATGTTTTTCCATCGTCGCAAGACAAGTTTAAGTGTACAAGACAACCAAGCTGTCGGCTTAGCTTTTAGTTACATTGTAGACTGCCCTTGGCAACAAGGCCGTGTGTACGTACAATGTACCTTTAGTAAAGCTTCACTCCAATGGTATCAAGCAAAGAGAGGAAGAGAAAAAAAAGTAGCCAGTACACGTTTCTCGTTTTCTTACGACTATTGTAATTGATCATAGGGATGAAGAATGAAAAACTATGTGAAATAAACTAAAGTGTAAAAAGCTAGTACTATTAGCTACTCTTACCTCCATTGGTTCTGCGAACAAAATACCTCCACATCAACGCAAATGTAAGTATAAACCCACTTGTTTTCATTGTTATCACTCTTAAAGAAAGAACCTTTCTTTTCACAAGGCAAAACAAATAAAACTCTTTTTAAAACTTTTCTTCCGCTTCACTCCTAAAACCGCCATCTTGAAAACTCCTATAGTTAACCGCTGACTGCTGACTGCTTGGTGAGCTGGTCAACAACACGCGTGTCGTCGCGTGTCGTCGCGTGAGCGGGTGTAACGGAATCTCAGTTAACGATTTTTTTTGTAGCAAAATGGTAAAGGAGTAATTTCTGCTCACATCTATGGCTTCCCCAGAGGAAAGAGCCCCTCGATTCCCTGATAATAATTCGGCGGAAACAGGTATCAATAATTTAACTTACTGTATTAAAACATACCGCACCTTTTTTCCGTCAAAACATAAATACTCGATATATAAAAGATCAAGAAGTGAATATACGGTAAACTAACAAAGTACTAACAACAACAAGACGCTTTGAGCGTGCAGCCCTCAGAAAAGCAAACAAGCCTTTGAACCCAAAAATAAACCACTGGAATATCAAAAATGTTAAGAAAAAATAAGCGGCTCAGATTAGGAACGCGACTAAAGCTGCTAATGATTGCTATTCTCTCTTTTATAATTAGGTGTCCCAATTGGCGTATGGATTTCCGTACGCTAGATTTTTTGACGCATGAATAAAGTTTTTCATTTCATTCATTCATTTCATTTCATTTCATTTCTTGTTGGTGCCAGAGTCTTCGGCTATTAAATCCGGCCGACGTAGCAAAAACTTAGTACATAATGAGCTATCTCTTGGTGCATTCTTTTCAATTCCTGCAAACTATTAAAAAGCAAGATATGTTTCCTGATGATTCATTTGAGAGAGTTTGCTGCTACAGATATATGTTTCATTTATTTTTATTTGTCTACGTATTGACTTCTTCTTCTGTTGAATTGTTTTTCTCACTAAAGTTTTTTTTGCTTTTTTGTGCCATAGAGGACATGAATCAAATTGAGTTAGACCCTAGGACGATGACCAAGGAGAGCTTAAAACAGTTTAAACAAGTTAGTAAATATTGCATATGAATATTATACTCAAATGGTTTAGTCAATCTCTGTAATGGTAATTACCTCATTCGTCAATCAAACAAAACTAATTTTAATAAACGATGATTCAAGGGATAGGAAAAAATATTTTACACACAAGCTTTCAATTCCATCGCGGAATCTTTTTCAAGGAATGGATTTGGGCTTTTTGTCACGTGATCATACTGTGAATCACGTGACAAAACTTCTCGATAGATCGCAGGGAGCTCGTAACCAACATCTCTGTTCAAAGTTGGAGCCCGACAAAATATTTCGATGTCCTCCCTAACCTTTCTCTTGCATGAACATGTCCTCCTCCCTCGCGAGTATTCACGGTATATATAAATGGGCTCCTCGCTCACTGTACATTGTGGTGCATGTTCCAAAGTTGTCTTACATCAGCTTTAAAACAAGTTGTTATCTTCTCCAAATTAAGCTGCGTTCAAAATCTTCCTTGCTACTGATTCCCACAACGTTTTTGCGCATTTCTCTTGGCAATGCGTTCCAGTCTCCTTACCAATACCAGAAACTATTTCTAATGAGCAGAACTGCTTTCAGTCTTATCCATTACCACTATCAGGAACAGCGAATGTCAGTTTTTTTATTTTTTCAGCGGTACCCAAAGGATAAAACTTAAAACCAGGGGTACACATACACCAACCCACGGCTACGCCAGTACCTAACGCATGCGCACAGCCATATCACCCGGGCAGAGGCAGCCATGGAAAGTACGTGGCAAGTAAGGATATATGGCTCCAGCTGAACCTTCCCCCAATTTTTAAGAAAAAAGAAAGGACACCACGGGAGTAATAAAACGACCCAAACAACGAGAAAGAAGAATATCACGCTGCGAATTTTTGCCAGCGTTCCAAAAAGTCCAAAAAATCAGCTTGGATATTCTGTGATAAAAATTTCATGCGCTGGGAAAATGACAGTAACGTCGTTGGTCTAGAAACCGCCTTCCCCCCGCCCCCCCTTATTGACCCCACTGAAAAATCTTACGTACACCCTTGAAAGACTTTACCTTAGCTTTATTTTAAAATCTCCAGCTTGAACTCTTATTTGAAAATTGTCAAGGCCTTTTAAGTGAGATGAGGGACGTGACCGTTCAAGTGGCTGGTAATTTAGGCGCTGAGGCAGCAGTAGTGGCAAAAGCTGCTGAACCTAAGCAGCAATTAGAGCAACAACTGGAATCACTGGGTGAGTTTACTCCACCAGGAGTGATCCTGACTTTACTTGATTACAAGATTATTCAGATATAGTAGTAATGATAATTCTAATAACACTTTGAAAACGACAAAAAACTTAATAATCCGCTGAATCGAACAAATACATTCCAGCCTCGACATACAAACAAGGTTCCTGATTTAAATGTATATTCTTTGAATATAAACTATGAATATTCCAGGGAATACATATTGCCCGAACATCAACTCTATGCTTGCAGTTTGTGAGTTTCGTTTTGTTTAGAGGTATTTATCTTAATTTGCAGAGACTCAGCTGAAACAGGAGAAGGAAAGAGGAGCAAGGAAAATACAGGCCATGCGCTTGACTTGCCAGAATCTTGTACTTCACATGGCGAAAACGGTGAAGGAATACTTCAAAAAAACAATGGAGGACACGCGTCGGGAGCATAAAAAGGAATTGGAGCGAGCGCTCAGAGAGGGAATCCAGGAAGGAATGCGACGCCAAAGACATCTTTTACAAAGGAATATGGTACAATAATCTTGTTACTCGTAAACTGAACATTGTAAATATCTCAGAGATGAGGGATGAGACCAGACGTGATTGAATAGCGTTGCAGTATCCTTCATCCTTTCAGCTGATTTAGGTTGTGTGCGCGCGCGCAATTACAACCTGCGCGTTTTCTTTATTTTCTTATTTAACGTGTGCGTTAGCTCGTTATGTAACGTATTACTTTTACTTTGCGTTGTTTTCCAAACTAATATACCTTAAGTCAGTAACTGTGTTCAGATTAAGAATGGGTCCCCCTAAAATTTTCTACATTTGGGTAAAGTTTATGGAGCCGAAACCAATTGTGGAATTGCATATATCCCAGGCATCCTGCCGATGAACAGTTACGACATGCAAATATTTCCTGTAACAACAATTTGCCGTCTGTCCTCTTCGAATTATAATCCACTCCCATCGAGGCTTACATACCAAGTAGCAGAGGTTTCTTTCCAGCACGGTTTTGTAAACAAACTATTTCTTATGAAATACTACATGAATTTCAGCGACGCGAATGACTTCGTACTTCCTAAAAACCACGATGGAAATGAAAACTCTGTTTACAAGATAAGTCTTTAAGATCTGAAATTTAAAATCTGTGCGTTCAGTAATGCGTTCTAAAGTTCAATACCTCGAGTGAAGCAAGAGATGATCACTGAGATGAACGATGAACTGGGTCTAGTTTGGTGTTGCGTGTAATCTCGCGCATTTTTACGTGTAATGTAACGTTATTCCTTTGATCTGGGTCTTGTTTCTATCAAGCTGAAACTAGGACTTGTTTCTTTCTCTCATAGGTGTGCACCAGTTGTAACGTGAATACCTCGCGTCTGTTTATGTGCAGTGGATGCTGGTCAGCCTGCTACTGTGGAGAAGAATGCCAGAGAAATCACTGGCCGACACACATGGAAACTTGCCGCGGGTTCAGCCCTAGAACTACCGAAGCTCAGAGAGTGTAAAACGTGTACTGTATGAAAGTGACTCTATAAACGTATGGAAAATGAAATTCAAATAAAAGGATATTGCGGAAATTATGCCTTTAATTGTTATTTCCGACGGCGTAAAATTACCAGAGTGTTGCCGGGAAGATCATCGATGCTGGGATTTCCTTCTTTAACTGTCTATCGCCTCAGCTGCTTCTGTACGCTCTTTATTTTGCAGCACTTCAGTTGTTAAATGCTTAAAAAGCAGCGGCGGATCCAGGGGGAGGGTGCAGGGGGTGCGCACCCCCCTGGGATGACCTGCGGCCGCTTTCTAATTAACACTGTGCAGTCGCTTGACAGACATATAAAATCTGCTCTATCGTTTGGTATGTATTCTCAGCAGTTCACATTATGTTATTCCTAATCAAAAGCCCTCTTCTTCGTATTCGCTTTTAAAATTTTTTACGTCATCGGTGAGTTAGTGGTGCACCCCCTCCTAAGAAAAATCCTGGATCCGCCCCTGAAAAGCATGACTTTTAGCCCTAGAAAACAATTAATACATTTGTCCAGTGAATTAAGCGCTATGAAAGAGGTCAGCATGATCAAGGTTGTTTATTATGAATAAAAGATATTAAAAGTTACTGTAAGAAGGGACATTGATTGAAACGGAATGCAGGAAGAAAATAGGTCCCAGAGTGCTTGTTTTCGCCCGCCATACCCGTTGTTCTAAAAGGTTTTTTGTTGATTTGCGCGTGAAATCTTTGGAAATTGAACCGTCAAACATTGTTATTATAAAGCAAAAACTATGAACATTACTGAAACCTATGGGCTCAGCTTCCGACCGTGGTACCCTGGGTACCAGAGGTTTTTTCTCGAGTCTGACGAGGAGCTTGGTCGGCCGCAGCGGCCAACAAGCCGAAGACACGAGCGGCGAAGCCGCGAGAAAAACTTTCGGAAACCGGGCATGAAAAGCCTCTGGCACCAAGGGTAAGGCCATGGGTGACTCGATGGAGACTGATGAGTGAGTCTATGAAACCTAGAACCCGTTTGAATTTGGTAGGATGATTTCAATTACCCTGATGATCTTGTAAAAACTCTAAGAAAATAGAACCGCTACGTCATCATTTTATACTGGCCTCCGTGGCTCTCCACGACATTTGTAAATAAATAATACAACTCCTACTACCCCAGTTCAGTTTCATGTTAAACTATGTTTCTCATGTATGCATTAAGAACAAATAAGAAATAAAACTATATGGGATGTGGGATCTTCCCTTCCTTTGCAGCAACATGACGAAGGGACAATTTAGGCTTTTTAAAATGATCATGCATGTTTAGACTTGCTTGATTGGACTGGGGCGAATTTCAAGATCAACAGTATGTAACATTATCGCGCCGCTCTTGAAAACTTTAAAATATAAAAGCGACCTTTATTACATTCCTTCCGATGTAGCAAAGGTGACAGATAGCTAAAAACTTGCAATTGAAAAATAGTCATTAACTAGGAGAAGAAACGCGGCGCTAGCAAAAGTGCCATTCGTCCACTGTATGTTTCGCAGAACTCTTTCTCTCTAAACTGCGCGCGAGCTAAGTTTTAAATGGAAGTTGCGCCATTGTTGACGTCATAGTTGTCATAGTTGCGAGAAATACCCATTATTTTTCTTTCGAAGATAACTATTTTAAGGTAAGTGCGTCTGACAATTAACTTTCTTTCAGCTTCAACTCGTCATCGTTGATAGATGAAACCGGAGACACCCAGTATTGCGGTTGGGTTTCTGATGCAGTGCTGAAAGCCATTAATCTCTCTTGTTAAGCCAAGCAAATATATAATTATCTATTTGTTTTTTTTTTTCCATTTTTCATTTTTACATGACACAACGAAGTTTATCCATGTTACTGAGGTGTATGTATGACTCTTATGATAAACTAAACGAAACCCTCTTATCGTTAATATTTATCGAAATCGATTCTAATTACAAATTGGCACTATTGCTATTAAAGCCGTAAATAGGAAAAGAGAAGAGTATAAAAGCCATTAAAAAATAAAAACATATAGTTTATCAATCACAAGGAACTAAAATTATTTCTAAATTGTCTTAAGAAATTCATAATTATCAACAAAAAATTTCGTTTTTGCAAGATAATGGAGGTGGCACCTACAAGTGTTAATAGTTCAAGAAGTAAAGGGCCCAGTAATCTGCAGTTCAAACAGGATAATCGGCCTGCTATTGAAGAGGTAAGGAGTACTGTACTTCCCGGTGTACTTTGATAGAATACTTTCCCGGGGAGGGGGGTGGGGGTTACTCAACAAAATTTCATACGGGAGGCTACGCCTCTTATCCTATAATTCCGTATACCATTTGTAATGGAAAAGGTACCCCTTTCTTGCACCTTTTATTCACAAATGGTACCCCTTTCACATACCTAGTTTAGAACAATGCATCCCTTTTAACTGCTCTGCCCACTCACTACGCCCCGTCTTTTTTTTAAAAAATGATTAAATCACTCATCCAGAAAGTTTTCTTTTCTTTTTCTCAGCCAAACAGCCATTATGCTCTTGTTAGCCCTTTTAGGTCCTTTGACAGATCGCAATGACAGATTTCCCAGTCCTTTGATATACTTCAACCAGTGAAATCCCTACCCTTTAAAAACCTGAAGCCTGGAAAAGGTACCCCTTTTGGGTGGAGCCTCCCCTGTGTTGGCCATGGGGAGTATACTCCGGTGTTTACACAAAAGTAGTGTAGGATATGACCTGACCGAGTTACTCTCTTTGATAACCTGTATACAGGTGTGAGAAGATATTGTTACCAGTCTGTCAGTCATTTGGAAACAATATTAATTTATACTTAATTGATGACTTTTATCCCTTTTTTTATATTTGTTTTGTCTAAGTTTTATTTCCCATACAAACTGATATGTTACGTTTGGGCCAGCTGTGCTTTATTGTACCCGTAATCACTCAATATAAGATTGTTTCGCATTTCAAACAGAAATATTCCCCAGACGAAATCGATGCGGCGTATGCCCTTCTTGCGCTAAGCAGTTCAACCCCAGCGCCTCCACCATGTTATAAGACAGTGACTGTTAAGCCTGGAACAAATGCGTCAAGTACTGCAACGGATGATAAGCAGCTACCTTGTGCATCACAGACTACTTACCAGTCCACCCCGCAGACATATTCTTGTCAAGCATCACCGCTTGCTGAACTGAACAGCTTTGTTGCCGTGGCTATTCCAAATGAAGATGAAAAATGCCCTCTCAAAAATGAAATGCACTCGATTTCTCTGCCAGTAAGTTTGCTTTTCGTCTTTACAAAACCAGCGTATACTGTGTTTAGAGCTTCAAGAAGTGTCTCAAAGCTAAAGGGAAAAATACGGACTTTCAAGCCGTTTTTCTTATATTCTAACTCCTAACCTTAACGTAAAGGCACAACTTGAGAAATATGTTTTCGTATATTTTGATCAGGAAGGGCTTTAAATGGCTTCTTTTTTTATGAAAACAAGAAATAAAGCACTCATGTAGAATACAAACAGCCCTGTGATAACACGAACGACAATGGATAATTTTCAACAATGCCTAATTTTTTATCTCGAGAACTCCATCTCTGTTTAGCTATAGTTGTTGAGTCACATCATAGTGATCGTCATCTCGTACAAGAATGACGCAGGCAATCACATGTAAGTTTTGGTGTCAAAGCTTCTTTCGATTGTCAAATGATTTTAGTCTTTCGACTTTCTATGGATTCGTAGGTTAGGCAAAACTAACCTGCATCGAGGGCTAGAAAGGCTAAGTGAGAAAAGAATAAACGGTTACAATATTTAAAATAATACAAAAATAAAATGTGATTTGTGGAGAGAAAATAGAAGTCAAACTCTCTTCTCACTGAGGGCAAAATGTTGGGTTGCGGGGGGGGGGGGGGAGGGAGGTGAAGGGGGGAGGGGGTGAGTGAGCAACTCGCCACCAGCTCCTCCCCTAACCCAACGCTACCCCACGTTGACACCAGCTGCTCTTTGAGGGCAAAATGTTGCCTCAGGGTAGGGGTGGGTGGACAATTCCCATATCCTTACAGGTTTTACAGCCTATTTTCTCTACTGTTCTATTTCAGGGCGATTTTACTGTCTGGAGGTGTGGAAACCACGGCGTTTGGGCCTGTCAGCAGTGCTTCCATGCAGTCAATCCATAAAGCTTTAAAAATATTTAATAAAAAGTATTTTATGTTCCAAGAATTCACATCAACTGTCCACAAAAGAATTATCTAGGATTCAATTCAGCCCGAAAGAGAGAGGCGTATTTAATTGTTCAGTTATAAACACGAGAATAAAATTGTCTGTTTCTTAGAGCGGTCATTGTTCAGTATTTTCTACTGAAGTTGCACACCAGTACAATTGTTCCCGGTCAACTTAAAATTTTTTTTGCTTGGGAGCAACCTGCGCGGGGTTCAGTTGCCGATGGGTCAGATCAGAATTTCAAACTTGATAAAACACTACTTGCAAAGCGGGAAGTTTAATGTCGGCAGTATATCATCCCTTTATCCGTGTGATTATAAGAACTCGTAAACATGAAGGAAAATCAGACTCCACTTTAATGGCAAAAACTTGTAAGTTGCCGTCACGATTACAACATAAATGGTGCTTACCATCTTTTTGCTGAGCAGCTAAAATAACAAGACTTACTAATATTACTTTGCATATGAAATAAAGAATATAAATGAATGGCACATATTGGAACCGCGGAATGAAAAAATAAATGTAAAGACGATGATCGCAGTTAAGAGGCATCTTATGTAGCTGCGAAACAAGAAAGCCTGAATAATCCAATAATGCTCAATTGGTTAGATCGCTGCATCAGCATAAGGAGGAGGTCAGGGTTCGAATCCCGGCATCCCGATTTTTTTTTTAGGTTCTCTAGTTTCGCAACTACATTTTAACTTCTTTGCATTTACGGCTTAGAATGCTAATTATAATCAGGGACGATCTTGATATAATTCCTAAAGTGATAAGATAATAATCGTCTTTGAAAGCTCCTTGCTCTAGGTTCTAAGGAAAAAAAAAAGGAATGGAAAAAGTTATTTTGTCGTCGTTAGTTGTGACGCATCACTCAAAGAGTCGCCAACTGTATAACCTACATGAATCATCAAATCAGTTGCTTCTATGTTCATTGGTTTTAAAGCATGAAGGAAATTATCTGATTTACGAAGAGAACCAAATGGAATAGCAATCTGAAGATGACATATTTAAGAAAGGACATTAAGAGAGGTTCAAGCTATTTAGGCAAAATCTGCACTTCCCAAACTATAACTGACTGTAGAAGGGGAATAAAACGAACTGAGCATTCGGATACACTTCTCAAACTCATTAAAAATTCATTAATACAAAGGAAATTAATGTTTAATGAGTGTTTGGAAATCGGATGAAACACTGCTTAGTATTTGCATCCTTAATTTCTCCTTCAAAAATGATTTTGTTTGAGAAGAAATATCAAACATTCGACACAGTGTTTCATCACCAGATGAAACTCCTCGAAGTTCGTCAAAGATACTCCGCTGTGCGTCGTATTTTCAACTCTCTTCTCGGTGTTTCATCTGGTGATGAAACACTGCATCTCATGTTTGATATATTACTTGAAAAACCGTATACGGCCTGCTTTTTTCAAGTTTATCTCATAATGTACGAAGGAGGAACTAAGATTTTCTTCAACAAAAGGCATTTCTTCCTCTTATTTGATTTGCAGTTTAACGCTTATAGTTTATCTAAACAAAGACTTAGACTTAGTTATAGCACATCCACATAGAGGTTCTTCGCTTACCATCCCTGGTCGAGTTGGAATTTGATAATGTTGGTTTTTGAGGAGAGGGGAAAACCGGAGTACCCGGAGAAAACACCTCTCGGAGCAAAGGAGAGAACAAATAACAAACTCAACCCACGTATGCCTTCGACGCTGGGATTTGAACCCGGGCCACATTGGTGGGAGGCGAGCGCTCTCACGACTGCACTACCCTTGTTCCCCAAGACCGAGTAACACTCCTACAATTTATGTAGTTTAGACTATGGCACTATTAATACTCACTAGGAAAATATTATCAGTTTCAGGCTACTCAACGTTGCTTCCAAACTCCCCCAGCATGTTTCCAGGCGGATAATATCGTGCCACGATGTATGTGTTGGTGAAAACGCCATCTTTCTTTGTCGCAATGGCTACACCCACTTTTTTAGTTGCCTTCCAAACTTCCTGCGGATGAGGGAAAAATAAGAGAACAAGCTAGGCGTGATATAATACTTCTGATTTCTTCTGTTTATCCCTGCTCAACCTATCATCACTGACAGTGAACACTTTGGGAAACTTCAATGCAATCGTTTTACTCAAAGCTTGATATGATTTAAGCTGCAAGGTGTTCTTTTTATTTTGGGGGGGAGAGCGTAAACTCGGAGCGTAAGTTGCGGACAGGCAAAGGAAAGGGAAAAAAGAAACCAAAGTAGGCTTGGCTACATAATTCCCGAAATGTGGCCTAAAATTCTTTCGGAATTTCCCCTAAAAAAGATCTAAAATTCTCCAAAAACTCCCCTAATAATTCCCAAAAATTCTAAAAAAAATTTTTTTTTAGTAGCGAGGGCCCTTTTTGGTGAATAACCGCTGATAAGTTGTATAGTGTAGTTGACTATGACGCAAAACCGCTGATTTGTTGTGCTCAGTAGATAATGCTCTAGACACCGCTGAAGCATGTGAACGTACTGAGCCCTCTCTTGGTTGGTAGGAATACCAAAAAAAACACGTTTTGTCAACGTTTTTGCCTGTGAAATGTTGCCAAAATGTCGGTTGAATGTTCAATTTGCTCTAAGATTTGTCATTTTTTTTTCTAAAATTCCCGAGACTTTCTAAAATTCTTTTTGATGTCTAAAATTTCCCCCAAATTCCGGCATTATGTAGCTAACTCCCCCCAAAACTAAAACGAATTATTTTGAGCAATCTGCTGTTTATGTTCGTACTATTGTAACCGCCATCTTGGATGTTATGACGGAGGAAGATTAGAGAGACTAAAAATAGTAACCCTTAGTTCTCCTCACGGCTCTTTTGGAGTTTCAACATGGCGCTTTCGCGAGAAAAAACATGAGCGCCCGAAGAAAACGCATGCACTGCAGGCTATCAAGGGAATATAAGGAAGACATGTCTAACCTGTGTATAGTGACCAATGGCTTTACCATTATTTGCGAATTCTTCAAATGTTTGCGGTGGATGGTCAACTGGGTAGTCTTTCTCTTCTGAAGCCCTATAATTAAAAAGAGAAACGGTAAGCAGAGATCCACGGACAAGCTAGGTTTGTTCAAACATCTGGGTTTAAGCATAAGTTATCATTTACCATGCTTCTACTGCATCTACGCAAGTGGCGACTTTCGAAGTACTCGCAGACCAGTAGAGATTTTCGCCTTCACCAGTATCCGTCGCGTGCATCATTTTTCCTAGTTTGACGAGACGATTGGCCCATTCCTGCGCATCATTAGCGAGTTTCGTGTCCCAAGATAAGGGTTGGGCATTGTGTTCGTCACGCAGCTGATTATGAGCTTTTAAACAAGCTTCCATGTCCACGTTGCCGACGGCTTAAAGTAAAGATTCAAACAGATTGTCAAATTATCAAACGTTCAGAAAATTTTAAAATACATTAGCCTTTTGGAAGAACCTGGCTTTCTACTGTCACATTCCTGTTATTTCTATCTTTGTGATAAATAAGGTAGACGACAACCTCGGCCCTATGGTTTTTCCCTTTAACCCCCGAGATCCACTTACAAATTCTCCAAATCGATCTCCAGACATTTCCTTAAAGAATTAGTTGAGAGAATTTTATAATATATCAAAGCATTTTCTCTTCAGTGATCATTTTATTAACTCTCATAACCATTTTTCTTGGCAACATATGGATATTGCTGGGAGAAAATTGATGTTGGTCAAAAAAATGGGAGAGAAAAGCCCTGGGGCCTAGGGGCGAGGTTGGGTAGACAAAATGCACAGAAAATGAGCAAAGTGTCATTACAGGTAATGGATTCATGATAACCGTCATGAATATAGAGACGTGTTTAGTGATGACTTAGTGTACTATGATAAAGTTGATGTTTGCTGTAGTTGGTGTAGTTGATGTAGTATGTGTTCATTACAGTCCTTTTATTTTAGGGTAAACAGCCGAGGGTTACCTTTTGTTAGATAACTGTGGTACGAACTTTGCGCTGCATACCTTTGTTAGATATGCCGAGATATTTTACGATCACCGTAAGTCAGGTTAGTCAGTGGAACCAACCAAACGAGTAAGAAAGAACTAAGGAATAGATTGAACCATAGTTAGTCAATAGAGGAGACTGGTTAGGAAAACCGGCAAACATCAAAGTTGAAAACAATGGTTTTGTAGATTATGTTAGAAGCTACCTGATCGTGCACACTCCTTTAATTTGTTTTTTGTTCACAAATTATCACTGAATAAATTAATGCGAGGTTTCTATTGGTCAATAACTTCAAAATGTTAGGAATGCTATTGAACGTTGTGCACGGTCAGGTTAACAAAAACCTATAACAAAGGGTTTCCCAACCATTTCGCTTTAATTAACTATGATTGAACACTCACTTCTTTTTTCGTCTCTCAGGAAAAATCGCGGACGTCCAACACGGTTAAAAGAAGGAGCACCGGAACAGATGGTCAAAACGGCGACAAGAAACAAACCAACTGGAAGGCTTCGCATTGTGTTTTCTCAATACCTGTGAGACGTTGAAACAGAAAAATGATTTTAATGGAAAATACTGTAAAATGAAGTGAAACATACTAATTCTTTGTGCTTTGCCCCACGGCTGGTTAGTTTATCAGTTGACTAAAAGAAGTCAATTTAGTCTTCATCAAGCGATGAAGAATGGACAACAGATAACCTCATTAAGCGTTGCACTAAAATCACTGCCAAAGTAGCTGTTTATTAAGAGAAACTATAAATTAACCTATAATTTAATCAAACGTTTTTCCGCTGGTTTTTGTTGTTATTCAGTAATTAAAATTCTCTTTTCTAAAAATGAAGCCTAATGTACAACAAATGCCCATAGCTTTCTGCTCTTGCTTTCTGTAGGTGTTATCTCGGGACGTTGAAGCAGGAGAGGGAGAAAACAGAGAAAGTGTCATGTTAAATTCTTAAAGAGTCACGGCGGATGAGAAAGGGACTAGGGAGAGAGGAGTGTATCCTGCCTGCTCGACGTCTGCACCACAACTTATTCTTGGTACGTAGTTGTACCCCGCTGGGCTGCGTTTGGGGTGCGGCTTGGCATTTTTCTTTTCTTCTTATTAATCGAAGGTTTGAAACAACCCAAGCTATTCTCCTCAAACGTAGCGATGTGTGTTTTTTGGCAATGCGTTATTAACATCAAACTAAACACGTTTTGAGTTTTGTCGTTAGAGAAAATGAATTTAGCCTGCGAAAAGAGCCGTTTCTTCTCGTTCCTCTCCGCTGGAGACGTACTGAATTTCATCTACTAAAAGCGGCTTAATTAAAGAGGTTTCGTTGGTTTGAATGGGGTTCATGTGAGTCCTTCATTTTGACTGTAACTTGTGCAATTACAACAACAATCAAACATAAAATATTATTCACTTGCATAGGGGTCTTTTTTCATCGGGGCCGCTAACTCTATCAACTGCGGAGCGGTATCATAATTGAAACAGTTGCCTATTGCTAATTGCACGATCGTTATAAAGCTTAACAAAGTCAGAATTAACAAACCACAAAGTCACTCAGGCGAGATTGCTTAGGGCGAGTTTAATTAATACTTGCAAATACAGAAGCATTTAAGCCTCTGATAGATATTGTACATTTTCCCAGTTTAATTAGATGAATTCTTTGATTGTGTAATGGCAACGAAGTAGAACTGCTTCGCTTGACCAAAGAGAACAAATAATTAGTTCAAAAGATTTTTGTCAAGAGTCTACAAGTATTAATTAAAACAAGTAATAATAGTTATCAAGCAACAACGCAAAAAAATACAATACCGGCGATACATTTTCTTTTTTTTCTAATCTAATCTGAGGGGCATAATTTTAAAGTAAAAAACTATTAAAAATAATTGCCTGACCACCAGCTGGTTTCCAAAACGTTTTATTGCTTGTTTCGGATTTCACCCTTCAGGATGATGTCTGTTTGCAAGAATAAAACATTGTGCTTTTCCCGTTTGCCTTTTAATTGATGTAAAGTCGTAAAAAGTATGTTAAACAAAAGAATCCACATAAATTAGAATTAATTTCCCTTGCTCTACCGCACGCGATGGTATTAAGCGAATTTTTGAAACATCCCGTTTCTCTTACAAAAATCGGCGTCATAATTGGTCGAGTCACTTTGCCCCCTACGACATCTCTAACGTTTGTCCAATAACAACGACTCGAAAAAGGAAAAAGAACCAAGCTTTCCCCTCCCACCACCCCATAAACACTTCTGAAGTTTCCTTGCAGAAAACAACAAACACGCCAACTTTGGCTTCGGCAGCGGGGGTGGGGTTAGGGAGAGGGTGTAGATATGGGGTAGGGGCTCAGTTTGTGTTAGCCCAGCAACGCATTCACTTTTAGGCATAATCTATGCAAATTATTTTTTGCGCGGGCAAAACGATTAGCATTAAAAACCCTGTCTTTTAATAACCGCTCGTTATGTTTATTACACTGAGGCGAAAAATTAAAGACAAAAATAATTTAGAGGTCAGTAGAAACAAAGTGACCCGTATTTCATCATGATGATGATGAAGTTTCAATGAAGTGCATCAGGTTTACAGCTACAATGGTTTAGCAAGATATGAAAAAAAAAACCGAAAACATTCAAAAAAAGAAATCAAAAGCGTTATATTTAGAACAAAACGCTGACAAGGATTGCCATGGTTGTCTATCAGCTTTGATTCTTGATACTTCGCTTTTCATTTTTCCTCATGTTTAGGCGAAAATCCAGAGTCTGCGCGCTGACTAAACGAAAAATTTGTTTAACATAATTATAGTAACGAAATGAAAGGCGTCATGATTTTAATATAGGATTTAAGTATTTTCTAGCTGATAAAAAAAATCTCAAATTCTCTCGAGGTGAATCTCGGGGTGGATTTACAACCGTTAACTAGCTACAGATTTGTTACTGTCAATCTTGGCGGAACCTACCTTGCGCGCGAAGTCCGTAGATTAACTAAAGCTAAACATTGAGGTGACAGACACAGAAAAATCACACATGAAATCACTGTTAGAACATTTTTGAACGAAGGTTATAGCACACACTTAATTTAGTTCGATTTTTAGTCATTTTGAGTAGAACTTTTCTAAACATATTCTCTTTATTAAATTTGGCGGGAACTACCAATAGTTGAGTTAGGTCTATAAGAACTGGATTTCCACTGTCGCGTAATTTTTCCATGCGAACACACGTAAAATTTACGCGCGTAAATGAAAAAGAGGCAATGTATGAAAGGCCACGCGTAAACGTGAAAGTTGAGCGAGGTTCAACTCTTACGTTTAGCGTGACCTTCTATACATTGTCTCTATTCTATTTACGCGCGTAAAATTTACATGCGTACTCACGTAAAAATTTCGCGATGGTGGAAATCCACCTTAATGCTCCTACTCTCTAAGAAGAAAAAAACACAAGGGAAGAAAAGAAAGTTCAACGAAAAATGTTTTCCTTGACAAAAGTTGTTGGAAAAAAGATGCGGTTAATTCCACTTACCCTCGACGATTCTTCAAGACTTCGGTTGAGAAGAGTTTGCTCGGAAAGGCACAGTATTGCTCACCTTGAAGACTGCATTCATATGAATCAAACGGAACTTGGATGATCGTTTATAAATGTTATACAAGTCATTTGCGTCATGATCTATTTATTTTAAGAACAATTAAAGGATTAAAAAATTTGTTGTCACGTCAGAAAAAAATAATCTTGGTTGGAGGCCGGCCATCCGAAAGAAGAAGGGGGAGGGGTTGCAAAACAAGATATATCTTGTTCAAGCTGGAACTCCTGACCCCCCTCCCCCCCACCCCCTGACTTACTTTATTACTACTGAATTCACTCTCCCAAATGTCTGCTGACCATACCTTTCAGTTTAACTTTCTTACTTTTGACAATAGGATATTCACTTCATGGCGTATACGTATTATGAGTGTGTGACTTCTAAAAAGACCACCTTTGCGACTGTCCATCTTTGCATGAAGGAGACACAAAATTCTGCAACCTCCCTTATTTTTTTCTTCATAAAACTTTCTAAGCCTTATCCAGCTATTTTTACCAACCTTTCCTCCCCTCAGAATAAAATCTGGTCGACAAGGATCAGTGACCTCTTTAGTGGCGGTGAAGATGAATAGGACTTAAACGTGACTTAAGACCACCACGGTTTTTAAAGACCACAATAGTTTTCTTCTTTGCCTCCAAGTCTAATTGATGAATTGTTTCCTAAGGCATTAAGCACTAAAAGTGGAGTACATATAAATATGGAAATGTGCGCATAAATAGCAGTTCACCCATTCATGTCAGAGGCTTTAGCATATGGAACTGCGTGAAAAAATTTGAACTAAAAAGAAAGGAAAAACTCTCGCCGCTGTACTAGTAAACCTTATTTTAAAAGCTTTTGGAATACAATAAACAGAAAATGTGTTACATAGTACTTAGCTTTTGGCGGGAACTGCGTTGAAGCGCGAAAGTATAATTATGAGGACAATAAAGAGGTTGAAGAGATACATCAATATAAGCTAAAGTTGTTAATACAATCACTGGCCCTGCAATGATGAAATAAACAAATAAATAACTCAGGACCGCTCATGTGCTAAGGCGCGCAAAATGTAAATGGGTCAGCCGAATTTAAATAAGTACATGTTTGTTCTAAGAAATGTTCGAAAAGGTACCATCTAGAGATAAAACCCTCCCCTTTGACAAGAAGATCGAAGGGTAAATTGCCTCAAAAACTGTATATATTTGTTAGAAAAAAATTAACACTGACGACAATAAACGAAAGGACCAAAGGTGTCGAACTCCAATTAAGGGCTTTGTAAACATACTCTTGTACAACATAAGGGTTAAAACTGCTTTGTTTTCATTTCAAAGGTTTTGCTTAGAAGCGTTAAGTACAAGTTAATGTAGAGGCGATAAAACTCGACAGTTGTCAAATTAATTATTACGTAATCAGTACTTACACGCAATGCTGAACACGCGAAGGATGCGAATACGATTTGACCACAGGCGCGAGACCGAGACGTGAACAACTTTAGAATTTTGAGCCCCTTTTATCCTCAGAACTCTCACTCATTGCACCTGCCGACCAGAAAATGGAGAGAAGTAAGGATTATGATTGCTGTAAAAGAGCAATTAAGCAGCGTGGCAGCCCTGAGTTAGAGTACCACCCTTAATTGCCTCTAGCTAGATTTTTCAGTTCCTGTTGTACCGAGTTCAGATCTCGATCTCACCTATCAAATATCCGACTGGTTTACCTACAGCTGTATCACCCATAAATGTAATAATCAACTAAAATGTAATACTAACCATAAATGCAATAAATATCAACCATAAATGTAATAAATTACTAACCATAAATGTAATAAAATTTTAACCATAAATGTAATAAATTTTGATCATAAATGTAATAAATGTAATAAATTTTGACCATAAATGTAATAAATGTAATGTTATTATCAAATGAAGCTTATGATTGCCAAAAGGTTGTCATTTGTTGTTCAGTAGTAGATGTAAGAAGGTTAATTTTTGTTATAAAAGCAAGAGAAGATTGGATACTGAATATCCGGCATACTCCTTCAAGGTAGCTTTCTGTTCATATTACCAATCCGCTTTTCATGTATTACTATTACTTACTTTAGTTATTACTGTAATTACTTAATTTCACGATTTTGGTCAGGCTGTGTTTTGCAAGGATGTCATTTTGAACTCTGTCAATGAAAATTAAAATTTGCGATCCTATTGTTCTCAACTTCAAACAATCTAAAATTTTCAAAAAATTTCTAGATAATCCGGAACAGGCAAAACGTATATTTAAAATATTAACTAGAAAACTGAGAAACTATTTTAGTTATAGAAAAGAGAAAAGTGTCGTTTTAGTAAGAGGAAGTAAGAAATGGGCACGCGGGGGAATTAAATTTAGCAGTTAACTGGAAATTACTTGACGTGGGAAATAAAATTGTTTCTAAATCAGTAAGTAGCGTAGATTTTGTCGCAGAGCGTTCAACGGTATGAAACTGGATTGGTTGAAGAAAAGAAAAATGCCTGTAGCAATCAAACATAGCAAATGGACGCGCTAGTATTTTTTCTAGTGTTCGCGCGGAGAAGAGACGGAAAGAGAAAGTACACTATTTAAATTTTGTTCCCAAATATTTTTGGTAATAATTGGTAACAATTTTCGGTCTCTGTTCACGAAAGCGGAACGCAAAGGTGATCTCAAGGCTTACAGGGGTAGAGGCAGACAGCCGCAAAAAGTTTTTGTTGATCACAATACACACAATGGCTCTTGAAATTTTAAGAATCTCTCAAACATCTCTCGTCCTCATGCCGTTAAACCAACTCGCTTTGACGCGAGTTTCCATGGTTAACATTTATTATTATTCATTCAAAATATTTCCCCGATTCTGATTGGCTAAAAGGACACGTTTAATTCACCATAACCATTTACTTATGACCAAATTTGGAAGAATTTTGTGTTTAGCGAGGAAATGACGTCAAAGATGCAGCGTTCTTGCAGGTTAAGGCACCGTTAACCGAGAAGACCTGAGGACAACGTTGAGTTGTTTTGGTTGTGAAATTGAAATATGGCGGACATTTCACTCGTTTCAAGAGTAAGAACTAGGCGAGAAAATAACTAAAAACGTGGCAACAACAGCAAGAAGACAGCTGAAAGGGCGACATCTTTTATTTGGAGAACATTTGCGGAGCTGAACAACCCTAAACGTGCACTATCGAAGATGAACTTAACATCGATGGATCGATGGAGGTAAGCATGTGTTAGCCATGTTTTTAAACTAGGAGTTATTTTGAATGAATAATAAAACAATCATTGAATTCGGCTTTCGCATCATATGAAGAATTATGGAGATCTCGGAGGGTGTTATCCTCCTCGGCCTACGGCCTCGACGGATAACACCCTCCTCGATCTCCATAATTCTTCATAAGATACTCAGCCTCATTCATTAATTGTTAATTACATTTATGGTGAGCCAGATTATTACATTTATGGTTAAAATTTTATTACCTTTATGGTTAGTAATTTATAACATTTATAGTTGTTTTTTATTACATTTATGGCTGACTTTTATTACATTTATGGGAGCCTACGGCCAGTTGGCCAGATTCCTATAAGTTCTTGTTATTTTTTATCGTTCACAATGAAAACTGCTGGATTTTCCAGAAATTTTGCCACCTCCAATATAAAAAGTCTTTTTTTTCTGAGACGAAACTTGGTTTGAAATTTCCCACTTGTGCTCAATCTCGTACTCGTATTCCAATCCTAAAATGTTTTCATTGAAGTAGAGATGGTTTGGTTTCCGTTCATTTTATGGAAAGAACTCTAAAGTCTTCATTTTCTACATATAATTTGCTTTATCTACTTTAAAGTTACTCGTCCGCGACCGATTTATTCCACGATAATTCGTGCGTGGAATTTTTTCAGTATGCCTTATTCTCAAATAATTTCGGAGTCAAAGAAGTGAAGTCACAAAATCAGTGAAAAATCTTGATTCATATGTGGAGAGTCTGCAATAAGTATCTTTCTTTCCCGAGCTTTTCGTGCATTGAATTAAATGTTTAATTTAAGATTCATATATTTGTATATGGCAGCCACAGTAATGCAGGGCTTGAAATAACGGCCGGTCAACGGACAATGTCCGGTCAGAATCGAGCATTGTCCGAGCAAATCCTTTGATGACCGGACATGTTGTCCGGTCATTTGGGCTTTCAAAGAAAATTCAATTTTGAGACAATCATGATGGAAATTTATTCAGTCTTATCATGTTCCAAAAAAAGATATTAACTAGAGGGACTTTTGTTTGTGAAATTGATGACATTTCCTGTTGTCAGTCGCAACCGCAAATTGGCTACTGCTGTGCGTGTTGTAAAGTGCTCAAGATTGCACACCAAAACTACAACTTCTAATTTTTTGCACACTCGATTTGTTTTGAGTAACTAGAGTTGCTGTTGCTGAAAATGATACAGATCATGTAACTTGCAAAATGGAGCCTCTATTGCAACTAGTTAAGATGGATTAAATTTGTCCGGCCAAAAATGCCTATGTCCGAGCAAAATCACGTTTGACCGGACAATGTGTCCGGCGCCTGCCCAATAGTTATTTCAAGCCCTGTAATGAAACGGATCATTTCCGCCAGTCACTACCACTATATTTTCACATACTACTACTAGCCTGCATTTTGTTGACAGCAGACGGGGCGAGGTTTTGGACACTGGGGCGTCTACTAACTTCATTAATAGCGCACAATAGAATTTCTACAGAGTAGTCTAGAAAAATTTTTGCATTCGAATTCATAATAACTGTGTTTGAAAAAGCCTACAGCTTTTCGAACCAAGCATAATTTTATCGATAATTTATTTTGGCGAGAAATCAAGTATGCGCGCCTTTGATGATTCATCATTTTTAGAAATTTCTTATCAGTAGCAGGTGTAAACGAAGAAATCATTTCCTGCGGAGGTTAACTGACTTCCTTAACTAAATGACAAATTTCTAATATTGAAATTTTCTGTCATGTAAGAGAGAAATAATAAAACAGAAACAAAAACAACAACGAAACAAAAGACACGAGAACCACCTGCAGACGTTTACAAATAAACTTATCTTATCGCGTGTTATGATTACTAAAATCATGGCGCCTGAAAAGGCCGTTCTTTTTCGTGAGAGAACTGACCTGTACAAAGTTCTTCTTTCACAGATCAATGAATGGGTCTAACTTTATGTCAAACATTTTAAGATGTATTTTTACTTTAGGGGACTGCGTCTCCAGCCTATTACCGGAGAACTGGACGCCGAAAGTCAACAAACTTTTTAACAGATTTAGAGTTAATAACACTGCAGTATAGTTAACACAGCAATAATTATCTTTCATTTTACGCATATTCGCCACGTTCGCAAAGTCCACACTGGAAATTTTGACCCAATTACAACTTAACCTCGGTATCTGCAGTGCCTCTAGTGGCGCGAAATCGCGAGACTCGTGTATACACATTTCCTAGTGATTTTTGCCGGTGAAAATTAAGGATTTCAAGAAGAAAGAAAACTAATGCAGGAAATTAATTATTTTTCCTTCATTTAACAACATTCCAAGGTTTAAGAAAGCTTTGTACGTATTGGGTGTTGGTAATGTCAACAGATCAGTTCCAAATGCACACGTTATCTGCGTTATTTTGCATTAATTTATCTTCCGCCCGTATTTATAATATAGGACCTATAGCGATGGTGACACCAATAAGCGGTTCACCATACTTTCCTGGGCTTTTTCTAACGTCTCTAGTATATAGAGCGGGAAAAGAAAGAAAAGGAAAAGGATGTTTAACAGGTATTTGAAATTAACTATGGTCAATAATACGCTTTGATAAATGACAGACAAGTTATTCAGACTTGGATCATGTTGAAGCGGTTGTTCGCTTAAAGAAACTTGCGAACCCTTTAATTGAATTTACTATGTTGAACCTTGTTCATGTATCTACCCTTGTAGACACAGGTTTTTACCCCGTTTGATACCATACATGGCTCGTGGGGAGCGGGTACTCCTGCAAATTATTGGTGGGGTTGTGCCGACCGGTCCTCAAAATCCTGACCCTATTCCAGACTAAAAAAATGTCATTTTTCGCACCTGTTTTCAGACCTGGCCTCTAAAAAGAAATTATTTCATCATTACTTAGATTAGTACAGCAACAAAAAGATTTCTTAAAATCCATGTCCAACTCGCATATTTCGCTTTCTTTCTTACTCATTTGTTGGGACACTTTGCTGTCTTGTTACCCTCCCAATGTTGGTGTGCAAGATTTGGTGGTTAACTGCGATAACCAACATTGGGAGGACGAGGAGAGGGGCGGAAGTGTCCCAACTATTTCTGTCTGAAACTGTAGCTTTTACTATCGTAGTGTTTGAGCTGATTTGTAAGGAAAGGGATAATTACTATTACCTTCTCTCACAAATGGACCGAATTTTGCATATAGTGCGTAAAAATAATGACAGACTGTGTGTGTCTTGCTGTCAAAAAATTGGTGCCGTTATAATAATACTCTGAAATTAATATTGACTCAGTCAATATTGGTTTCAGAGTAAAGCTGTTTTGACGAGATAGCTTAAGGCTTAAGCTATTCCGTCAAAACAGCTTTCAGTAACCAATTAAAGATGTTACCCTTGAGGGCCGTCAAAACTGAGTTAGCCAGTAAGTTTCCAATGAATAACACTAGCTATGTAAAATCTTTAATCTCTGTTTGTGAGACCCCTTTTTACGCGATATTCCGCGACTTACAGCTATACAGTACAACTGGATATATTTGTAGTACCGCATCCATGGCCCTCTTTTGCACCAGCTGAATGACACGTTTTACAGGTTTTACTTCAATCGACGGAACTTATCACAACGTGGTTGTTTTCATAAAGCATAGCAACTGAAATTAAATACCCTGTCTCAAGGGAAAAATCACTCCCCATGCGTTATTCAAAACGGAAAATAACCGGCATTCAGAATTACGTAACGAGTATTTTTCCGTTAACTTTACGTGAGTTTCCTTGAGTGGGTGCGATTTCATTTCAGCATTCCACGAATATGCCTCACTTTCATTTGCATTATTATCAGTTTCCTTACTGTTGGATAGAATATGTAACAATGTCGTTTACTCCGGCTTAACTTAATCAATTTATTTATGCTGAGTTACACGGTCACGTCAGTAGCATTGTTTTCCTGAACAGAATTACGGACTATTTAGCTTTTATTTTACTCAGTAACGCCGCCAACATCATCGACCGTTTACAAGTCTTGCCGGTAAATCGATCAACAATTCATAAGGCAGGTGATAACTATTGTAAGAGGGGAGACAAAAATAGTCAATATTTCGCTTCAGAGAAGGAAACAAAAATCCGAACTCAGTTGAAATCATGAAATGAACGGAATATTTACAGTCTACAATGACGAGAAGATTTCTCAGGTAAAGTAACAGAACTGACAGTACTCTTAGAATTGTTCTTTTCTAGAATCTCGTCCCTATAAAACAATACAAGGGTTTACAATGACTGTAAGTTATTGCTGTCTGAAATCGCTGACTAACTTAGTCAAGTGCCGGAGGATGAAGTCTTTGATCTCACTCAATCCTTGTGGAAGCGTTCAGTGTTAATCAATGATTTGTTGTGATCCTGAATTAATTTAAACACTCCTCTGGTCTAGCAAATGAATCATCGATAAAAGGCGAAAACGTCGTCAACTGACTCAAGTCTCAATATGATTCATATTTCATATATTTCACATATATGATTACCTCATACGACATTTACCCCCAAGGTTTACCGAAGTTTTTGGAGCTCTTAGCTTTAATACTTTTTTCGATAAAAATTAGATCGCCCGGTAAACGGTGTCCGTGGTTAGTGGTTCATTATTTTAATTTTATCGTTCATGTCTAAAATACATACACATAAATAAACCCGCATAGTCAACAGATTTGGAAGTCGAAAATGCTATTGAAATTTGCATCTTTTACGGCGAGTGACGAATCTCTCTTTGTGAACAGAGGTTATTCTAACACGAAATACGTATTTTTGATAAAGAAATTTTAATAATTCCTTTTCGTCTGGTTTCAGTGATGAAATCAGTAGCCGGATTACGTTTTTGCATAAAGCAACTATATCGCCTCCTGTCAAGAGCGAGGTTTGACAAGAAGGAAAAAGCTGTATAGATTTGCTGATATGCTGGTTGGGTTGCAGCTGGCATTTTTTGTACAATATTGCATTGAAAAAAGGCGTGACGTGAAAAACTTATATTGCTTTAATAGTTATATCGCCGGATGCGTTAAGAGAGAATTTTCCAAGAACCCCTGGTTGCCCTTTGTTTGAATTCACACCGTTATAACTGTACGGTCTCACTTGCACACATTTCATCCCCGATAATATACTTGAAAAAGCAATGGTGTAAAGTGCAACTACCGCAGAAGCTTCGACTTTGTTTAGTTTACTTGTGATGGCAAAATATTTCGTTACTATGATGTAAGCACCTGCCACATTTTTGGTAAACGGAAGGAAAGAAGCTTGGTATCCGAAAAGTGTTGTAAAATGCCATTTACCAGGTACTATATTAAGTTTTACAGTCAACGTGGTGAGTGTAATTTCAGCGACACAATTCCAACTGACTACGAAAATAGTTCGGTTCGCACTACTTGTTTTGAACATCCCTATTTTTCATTAACTGAATACATAAACTTATACCCCTCACGACATTACTAATTGGTCTATTCTCCGCGTCTGAATAAGCAGAATATTCTCTTAAGTTAATGGAAACTAAGACAGCCTCAAGGCTTCTTTCTTATAAAAACCATTACATAACTAATTTCCTTTCATTTAAGTTGTCTAGATAATTTGAAATGAAAGCTCTGGCTGGAGGATACCCTGGGTGCCAGAGACTTTTCATGAGTGGTTTTATAGTGATTTTGTATATGTATGTTTTACTGAACGTAATGTATTGTAGATGGTTAGTTGAAATTATTCGTGAATTGTGTACTTCAAGTCACTTTAACAGCAACTGATAATTTCCTTCTAATTTGGCGAATCAGCTTATGTTCAACAGATTAAGAAACTTAATTCACGAAATGGAACGTTTACCTTCTAACTGCCTTGTATATGCAAAACACCAAAAATTAACAATACTTTTTAACAAGAAGTTACCCACTTAGTTATGGTATATCTTCACGTGCCATTCCATGTGATCACAGTTGGAGACGTTCGATATGATTGGTTTCAAAGTAGTTCGATAAAAAGAGATCAAAGTTTATCTGGAACAGCCAAATAACAAAATTGTTGTGCTCTGTACCAGAGGTTTCTTCTCCGAGACTTCGGCCACGCGGCTGACCCCCAAATATCTCCCCGCGCTCGAGAAAAAAACCCTTAAATTCTCAGGATTTTGCCAGGTTTGAAAATCTACTTTATCATATATTTATCTCCCCCCCCCCCCCTTTTCCCAGCGTTTCCTTCAAATGCCTGCTATGTTAGGATTTCACTACAGTCAAACTAAACGAGAGGAAATTGCAAACGCTAAGAAAAATACTTTAATTAAAGGTTATTATACTTTCAGTCTAAGATACTTTAAGTCTAATATATAAAGAATACTTCATGGAAAGTGCGGGCGTATGGTATTTCGCACGCGTTGTTGACGTATCAGGATTTCTGATACAAAAACGAGTGCGTATATACCGTACAAAGCACTTTCCATGTGGTATTGTGTTTATTATATACATACTGAGACATTCGTCATTGTGGCGGCCTTTTTATTTCTTTTTTTTGTTTCTTGTAAAGTAATGCAGTTGTAATGCGCAGCTGATCATTCTCATGTTAAGCTGCGCACAATAAGTTCATATAGAGGATATTACATGGCCGCACGGAGATACGAAATTTCTCTTCGAGTGTGTATTTTCGCGCGAAAGCTCACCTGGTATTTCATTGGTGTTTATATAATAAAATCATTATTTCATATTATTATTATAAGTCTTTCTAAGTAATAAAATTTGCGCTACAAACCGGGAGATGACAAAAAAAAAAAAACCTACAAAAAACTTATTGGTTAATAATATTAATGAGGGTTAGGACATGAGGTAATCCAAGAATTTACAAGAATGGTAACGTTTTGTTCTGAATGCACAATTGAAAATGAATGACTAAGTAAAAGGCCGATTTGAATATAAGCTCCTATAAAAAGCACAACTTGCTTACGTCTCGTTCGGTTTTTCCCCTTCCGCTGTTGTTTACCCGGCACTCTACAATTCGCTTCATCGACAGAGAAATTCTTCGTTTTCAACGTCACGCGAGGATAAACACGGCCCAAAAAAATAAATTGGAAACCGTCCACTGTAAGAA
Source organism: Porites rus (assembly GCA_964035705.1). NCBI lineage: Eukaryota > Metazoa > Cnidaria > Anthozoa > Scleractinia > Poritidae > Porites > Porites rus. The sequence continues at coordinate 12,888,869 of OZ038002.1, forward strand.
GCCAAGAAAATGAAATATTATAAAAGACTAATATATAAACAATTTGTCCAAATCTCAGGTCTTTGTTGGCCACAGTTTCTGAGTTATTTGTCGAAACATTTCACGCACCTTTATAGAGCTTTCAGTATCGGTGACATAATATGGAGACACCATATTGGTGGACAGTTTGGCCGCCGGAAATCAACGAAAACATCTGGAGTTCATTTTTTCTGTAAAAGCTCTTTCTTTTCACTCGAGAGCTAGTATACGTGCGCGTAAACACAACTTGTAATACTTGAAATGGTTAAACTGCTGAAAATCAAGAGGAGAGACTTTTTTCAATGAGGCAGCATTCCTATTTTGGTGTCACGCACTGAGAAAACTTGGAAGTTCTGTATTTTCGAAATGAAACATGCTTCGGGGCTGGAAACTTGTACAAAGATTTATTTTCTATTTATTTTCAACCTGGTGTAAATAAGCATTCGTAAAACCTCGATTTTTTGATGACGTCACTGTGAAAACCATCAATACACGAAACTATTCCACTCCTCGGTCGCAGATGTTTTTCACTTGTTTACGAGAAAAACGTTTCTCGTTGAATGTCTGCCAAGCATTGGCGCTGCAAGCTGCAAGCGCTAAAATGCGGGAATTTTGGCGCGAAACTCAAACACCTCTGTGACTTCTGATTGGACGTTTTTTTTTCACGTGTGAAAAACATCGTTCGCTTCTCTGACTGGCTAGAACTCATTTTCGTATAAAAATTAACGAAATAGCTTTTTGGTGAGTATTTCTCAGTATGTATATAATAAATGACCGATACGCTGTTCATTAAGTAAACTTTTTGACATTTTATGTCAAAAAGTTCTGAGTGTTTGAAAACTGAAATTGGTTTTAACTGTCGGCGCCACTTACAGGGGCGTAGCCAGCTTTTAGCCTATTCAATAGTCGAAAAGCTGGCCTTGTAGGCCTGGCTGACTTTCATTTTCCACATACCCTGAAAATTGCAGACTAGTCTGACCACACCAACACTTTGACCTCTTAATTAATCACCCCAACTACGCATAATTCATTACAAGCGGTAGAGAAATCTAACCAAAAATTTGTAGGCCCGGGGGGGCCTACAGGTCTATGGGCTGGCTACGCCCCTAACTTGTCAAAATAATTGTACTCTGGCACGAAGCATTTTCAGCGGAAAGCCGTTATTAGTGATTTTCTTCAACAGGACGACAGAAAGAAGACGACGGCAAAACGCTTGTGTGTGACAAAAGTGACAGGGCTATCACTCGCGTGTTATGTCGTGATGCTCATTGGTATTTGCAAACACATCTGTTTAAAGGAAAGTGAAGTCTGACGTAAAGTTATTTCAAACAAAATTATTGTCACCCTTGTCAAACAAGGTTTGCCGTCTTCTTTCCTCTTCCGTCCTGTAGCGTACGTTCACTATTAACTTGAGGAAAATGCAAAGAAAACTATGTTAACTATTTTTTACCGCCTTGCCCATGTTCTCACAAAATAGAAGACGAAATTACAGTGAGCGAAAGAAAAACTCCTTTTTGACGTTCAACCGCGGTGGATATTGGGATACGTGAACTGCTTCGTTTCTAGCCGTTCTGAAAAGTGAAGGAATACAGAGATCACACAAAAGCGAAGTTTCGTTCATCGAGTACTCTGTTCACTGCCTAGTTTTAGATGCATAAAAAAGCGCGTAATTGCGAAAGTTTCGACCCTATCGGAGCAGCCCTAATTTTCATGATGCATTGTTTCTGGTACTGCGCCTCTAAGATTATTATTTTTGATTTTTATTTTATTTAAGACATGGAAAACAAACCGATGTCTTTGGTACCGAGGACGCAGCGCTGGATTTCACAACAGAGCATCAACAAGGAATTTCTACGATCATTCACGGGTGCCTTGAAAGTTTCTGAGATGGTTAGTTGAGATCGACCAGACCAAAGTCTTGACCCACTCATCTACCAATCGTGTAGTGGCTTGATTTTACAGATGGAATTCCTTACACTATCCGAAATCTCTCGTTGGCGAAAAATAGTCGACGCTGCTCTTTAAAATACCATTTTTCACTGGACCCCTGCATGTCGCAGTTCTTTTGTTCAACGACGGTGGAGCTGGGAGGGCTGGGAGGGGACTATACATATCCAATATTATTCAGAAAAAAAGTAAAGACTTACAACCTCGTCCCCAGCTCGGCCTCCACACTTCAAGACACTAGTCACTGTCCCTGTTATTTAGTGTTGTCCCTTTGTTACCGGAGGGTTGGTTTATCTTCTTTAGAGGAAGTTTGTTTTACATGGTATATGATTTTTAAGAGTTGGCCGTCTCTCTATTGGCAGGTAAGCCTTGGGACCGGCTTTGGCTCATTACTACACTACGTGAAATTGGTTGACGAGACATCGTCAATAGACATTCTGTATTTTGTTATTACGGGTGTGTCCACCTTCTTCACACTGATTCTAGTCGTTACATTAGTCCTCAACCTTCAGCAGAAAATTACAACATCCACCAAAAATGGCAATTTGTTTGTAAGTATGGTAACAATCCGCCACTTTAGAAACGAGAAGGGAACTGGGAACTGACTGGAGCCTAAAAGTATCCCGCCAGTGTTTCTGAGATTGTTACTGACATAGGCGGTGGAGTAGGAGGCTGAGGGGTGGGGGGGGGGGGGGTTGGTGGGGGATAGTCTCCCCACGTTTTGGCGCCGAAAAAACACTTTTACCGATGTATTTGACAATACCTGTGACATCAGCGACTTCAGAGCGCACATTTTCTGCCCTCAGACGACTCAAGAACTACCTAAGAAGCACAATGAAGTAGGACCTCCTGAACAACTGCCAACTGATGCATTGTCACAATTCGATTACGGACACACTAGACAGTGTGAAGATTGCTTGTGCCAACGAACAACGCAAAGGGCATTTTGAAAAATTTGAGTCAGGGTATGCGTTGGCTGAGTGGAAGATGAGCCCCACCACGTGTCGAAACGCTCCGCCGCCTCTGACTGGTAGATTGCAGTGCAGGCGTATTTTGGGCGGACGAAAGTTGCTTGTTTATGTTTGTACTGTTGTAACCGCCATCTTTGATGTTATGTCGGAGGAAGATTAGGGAGAGTAAAAATAGTAACCCTTAGGGTAGCTGCTAGGTAGGTGCTCCCCAACCCCTACCCGGCTCCTTTTGTCTCGCCCCATTTTCTACTCTCTTTTCAAGTTTCAACAGGGCGCATTCGCAAGCAAAACATTCGCGCGCATGAAGAAAACGCCTGCATTGCAGGCTACTGACTGGGTACGCGCTGCTCAGCTATTGGCCACTTTTTCTCTGTACCAAGTAACAGTCCCAGAAGTCTTGGCGAAAGTTAACTCGACCCAGTTTCTTTGTCGTTTTTAAAGTGGCGAACAACACAGAAGGAATTCAAATAAGTAACGCCGATAAACAATGGAGGTCAAAAGTGTTGGGACCTTTCCAGTGATATTACTAAAACTAGCGACCCCTCCCCTCTCACCCCAAACAAAGTTGAATTTGGAGCAAAATGGGTGAAACTGAGTGCTTTTTTTGGCCACAACATTTAGGCTTTTGTACATTATGCTTTTGCTTCCCTACTAAAATGCTCCACCTTAATGCCCCATTTTTCCCACTAAAATGCTCGGATAATGTCATTATACAAACGGTTTTTTTTAATTAATTTCAAAGTTTACACTTACAAAAACGTGCAAGTGTTGCAAGTAACAACGACAACGTGTACAAGTTCATAAATACAGCCAAAAAAAACAGCTTTATTAGGTTTTTTGTGAATTTTGAATCTTAGTCTTCATTTTGTTTAAAAAAGCAGGAGCTCATGGGGCATGGGCTCCTGAAAAAAGTTAATTTCAATTTTATTTTCTCGGAAAAATTAATTTTCCGGGGAAAATGCCACTAAAATGCTCGAATAATGCTCAATGCTTTTGCCTCACTAAAATGCTCGAAAAAATGCTAGCATAATGTACAAAAGCCTAACAACATTGCTAGGGGAAGTTGGGGGGGGGGGGGTGGGGCGAGGGGGGACGACAGGATGAACCCAAAACCGCACAAAAAATTGTCCTTAGGAGCAGAGTCCTACGGAACTATTGCTTGGAAGGGCTTTTTCACACAGTCCCAAGTTCCTTTGTCCTCCATTGAAGTAAATAAGTAACACTAATAAAGGCCTTCACCACAACGTGACGATGGGGTAACTGTTCTGATGTGAGTTTGGCCTTTTGACAGCTCTCCACTTGAATTTCGAAAGGCGAAGGGTCACGCGGAGTGGCTCGCTACCACGCGCGACCATCGACTTCTAGGAGCTTGCTCTCAGGCATCGGTATGCCAAGCAAATGCCTTCTACGTTGTTCGAGAGAGGGTATCAAAAAAAGAAGTAACTATGTTTATCGCGAATGCGCATATATGAGCGTTCTTGATCACGCGTAAGCCAAAACGGATAGCTCTTGCGTCGACGCGTAAATCATATGGATGGCAAGGCCGGTGAAGATAACTTGAAAAGGTTGGGCCAAATGTTATGGTTAGTGATCGAAAGTGTTTGTTAGATTCTGCGCAGCTGTACAGGAGAATCTATTTGTGGGTGGGTAAAGGCACTATAAAAACGACTTCAGCAGAAACAGCGATCTCCTGGAGACATATCCCCTTTAATGAGTAGATACCTTCAAGTAAATATAATGGTATTCAAAGGCTAAAATTACGAGCTGTACTCTCGGGAAACTGGTAGCTTATTTGTATGGTGTGAACGCACAACTCCTTGATTTAGTTTAGGCATAATTCTTTACTTTACATCACTTTTTGCTCTTCCCCTCTCCCGTTTATGTACTCCATGAACCCACTTGATTAAGTAGATACAGGGAAATATTAGCTAGGGGGAATACCAACCTCGTTCCTTGGCATCTGTCTGTTGCCACTTACCTAGTCCTTGTACAGCGTTTTCCCAGTCCGTCTCGGTCAATTCACTTCGGTGACGTATCCGAGAAGGGCGGGAAACGGCCTCACATTTTCGCTTGGGCCACGTGAACCGAGACGCTTTGGCCGCGCGAAATTTTGAGGCCTAGGGACTAAGCAATGTTGCCTCGAGAAAACGGCAACAGAGGAAGGAGCGAGAAGTTGGGGGAAATACAAGTTTAGTGAATTACAATTTTTGTTTTTCTAATTCCACTCTCAGATGCTCATTTATCCACTGATAGCCGCTATTCTATTATTAACGTCATCGAGTCTTCTTGTGCACGAGGCTGTTAAGTTTGGTGATTCCTATCATTCCCAACCAACAAATGACGCAAAGTGTGACACATGTGGCAAGATAAACGTCGCCGCGGTAAGATCAGAATTTGTTACCGTGATTAACAAATGACAAAGTGCTCAGCTTTCCATGTTGAGTTAGGATGCACGAGAGAGGTTAGCTTAGTGTCAAAAAAGCGTAATATTATAGATACAAGCTTCTTGAGTGCTCAGTAAACCTCCGACCGCGTGACCCGAATGCACAGGTCGCGCACATTAATGAGGCATAGGGACTAGCTGACGAGTTACTTTTTCACGTTTCTATAATGGCTAACAAAACAACTGTTCTTTTTCTTTCAGGTGTTTGGTTTTCTGTCATGGATTTTATTCACTTTAGACTTGTTTCTTCAAATGAGACAACACGGGCTTTTTTGTAGAAAACGAAAACAACGTAGGATAGCTGTAAGGTCTATACAGGTTTCACCGGGACAAGAACAGGACACCCAGCCTCGGAACGATGGAGAACATCCGTCCGTATGATATTTGGAGCTGTCATTTGGATTGTTTTGATATATACTGAACTAGCACTTAATTCAGCAGGGAATTTTTTTTCCTGATTATCAAAGATTATGTGCAAGCACCTACAGAAAATAGTTGGAAACACTTGAGGATTGAGGATGAAATGTTCGCTGAATTGTCTGTTTTGCGGGAGAGTCATGAGTTATCTTACGAGAAATCCATCAATCAAGCGGCTTAAACTAAATAGTTTTTCATTCCGTGAAAGTCCAACAGGTCGCATTATTGACTGACCGGTCCTTCAAATAGTGTTTGGACCCCGAAAAGTGCAATCAAATGAAACACAAGAACATACAGGGGATACAGTCGCACTCCACTTTACCGCTTAATAAGGACACTACGTTATTACGAAGAGTTTTCTGTGTCCCTGGGGAAAGAGAGCCCTTAAATGTTCTCTAAATTCAACCCGCTTAATACGGACATCTATTACTGCGGACAACGGACACTTGTTTCTTACTCAATCAACAAATTCTCATAGAAAGTCAACCTCGCTAATGCGGACACTTCATTATCAACTGTGTGTTGTCATAAACCTATCCTTTTTTACGGTTAAAAACCTTCAGTTGACAGCATGTCGATATTCCCAGCGCTGCACAGGCGGATCCACACCGGTTTCCACGGTTTTACGGAAATCGGTCAGATTTTTCATAACAAATATCTTTTTTATAATAAAAAACTTTCCAAGTTGAAATTTTGCTCCATATCTAATACAACATGGAAATTAACCTTGATGAAAGAATCCGCCAATTTGCAAGACTTTATCCAAGGATAATGAACTGGCCAATATCCCGTATGAATGACTAGGAAACCAAGGAAAGAGGACATTTGGGGGTTAAAGTTCAAAAACTTCCCGGTGGGGTATACTTACAGACCCCCCTCGAAGCTTGTACCTTCGGCGCTCGTTTTGGAAATCAGTCAGTATTCATTCTAGATCCGCGCCTGCTACAGTACACCGGATAGGATTATTTGTAGACGTCAATTTTGGACTATTTTAGCATCAAACGAATTATGGAGAGAACAGTTCTGATAAGTTATCGAAAGTTACATATAAACATGAGCGATTTTTGATTGTTTTCGTCGATTTAGTTCGCGGAATGACGGATTTGCATGTGACGGTTAGAGGTGTTCAACTTGACTATGCTTATATCCTCTTTTATTTCCTTCATGGTACTTGTTTTAATAAAAGTTGTTTTTTGACTTTAATAACATGACCCGCTTAATACGGACACCCCGTTTATACGGACACTTTCGATGGCTCCTTCAGTGTCCGTATTAACGGGCTTTGACTGTAATGAAAAAAACCGTTATATTTGTCATTGAATGATAAGTGTTGTACTGTCAAAAATATTGTGTATAGTGACCTCTTGTTCGACGGACAGACACACCCAGCATCCCTTCAGTTCTTACTTTTATACAATCCCATTGAGGCCACTGATATTGTTTAACTCTGACAGAAGGCTTTCAAAGATGAGCGCTATGGGCCGCTCCCAACAGTGTTTGTGTTAAAGGGAAGTAACTGCGCGCAGAGTGAAATTAGGTTCCAATACAGTTATGGCCAACAATAATTTGTGTTTTTTAAATGCTTCATCATTTTAAAGTCATACGCAACTCTCTTAAATTGTCCTTTTGTACTCCTAAGAATCAAACACGCCAACTCAGTGAAATCAATTCAGAAAAATAACACCGTTTTGTATTTCGCCTCTAAGATATAACCGTAAAAGCTCCAACACGGGACTGAATAACTCTACGTTGACTCTATGCCGGAGTATAAATGCAGCTTACGCAAGTTAAAAAATTACTCTAAGAGTGTATAATTCATTGAAAGAATTGTGGTCATTTCGCCCGAAGTTGTTTCGCCTGGATCTACACACGGCTTATCAGGAGTGATTTTTGGTTAAGCTTCGATACTATTTCTGGGATTGGTAAAAAAAGGTCCAGCGATCTGAACGATCTCGATAATCGCATTCGAAATACTGAAAGGCTGAACTTCAGTAAAACTGAAGTCTACATGTACTTCAACCTCGTTCCCAGGTTCTCTCTCCTACCCGTCCCTACGGAGCGAGAGAGAGCCGGAGAGAGACGACGGGTAGGAGAGAGAACCTGGGAACAAGGTTCATGTACCTCAGCGATCGCAACGTCGATCTTTAAGTAATGATCCGGGTCAGATGGATAGCAATTTCTTTTGTTATGCGGCAACGGTGCTTTCCCCACATAGGAATGTTCTCATTTTTACACAGAGAATGCACAAACTTACATGAAGGCCGTTTACGCAATAAAATGCATTTACACTCCACTTTGAAAGGGTGTTTTTTTGTGTTAGAAGATTTTGACCAATCAAAAGAGTTGAAAACAATAGCCAAGAAAAGTTTACAATTTTACATATTCCCCACATAGGATTTCTTTCTTATTCAAACTGAGGCCAGATTTTGTTATATGGAAGATGGTTGGAAAGTAAGGATGAATATATGTACTGTTTTATGAAGTTTTGTTAACTTTTGCTCTTTAAGTCAATCAGAAGTAAGTACAGACTATAGAAAAGTTAGCACCTTTTTTGCATTCCAACATGTTCGTTGCCGTAACTTGCTATCGTTCTTATCTGGGCCGTTTCTTAATATATTTTTTAAGTTTTCACTGAAAAAAGGTTGATGACCCACATGTATGCGGTCAATGCCTTTTCACGTTTATTCCTTTTTTCAGGCTTTAAGAACGGCGAACTAACTTCGGGCGAATCGACGTAACTCGTCCGGGCAGAACAACTTTGGGCCACTCGACTTTCGGGCGAAACGACCTGTTACCATATTGCCGGTCCCGTATTAAAACTTGACTCACTCCCATGTAATTCTAACCTGGTTAAAGCCAACTAGGCTCCGTCACAGTTTTACAGCCGCAAGTACAAATGTTTTCTAACATCAACTGTTCAAAAGATGGTCATCCTAGCCATATTTCCATGAATTACCTATCCTTCAGACCAAGATTCGCTTGGAAAAATGCTCCATCTCCTTGGGTAGCAGCCTGAAATAACAGAAAGAGCAATGTCTTCGTTTTTGAATATAATTGAACTCTAAAAATATCTTGAATCAAATGAAACCGCATCTACAGTTATAAAAGAGCGTACACATTTACAGTAGACACTTTCTTTTTCCTTAAGCAAAGTAGTGAGCTGAACCTCTATGACAACAGTTAGGAGGAAAATCAAAGCACAGAAAAACAACAAATCCTCGATTTAAGTTGTTTGCAACTAATTTAGTTAGCTTCTATGAATAATTTTGTCTGAAAAAAGTTCTCTCCAACACCTACTGTATACATTAGAAATGCTGCTCAAGAAAGTTAGCTATTATTATGCCAGGATAACAAACCAAAACCCTACCATTTTCTCTTTTTCTCTTTGTCAAATATCAAAACACCCCAACCAAATTTTTTAACAAATATGATACCCAAAAAGCCCTCTATCGCTTCAGGAATATTATTATAATTTAACCTCCCACTGAAAGGTGCCACACATCCCCTGATGAGAATACACCCAAGTAAACCCAAATGTATATCAAATGTCCTTTATAATCTGCAGGTAGGCAAAGACAAGTTTTAAACTAACCTTGTTAATGGCTTTATGTCTGTCCCTACTTACAATCTCTTCCAAGATCTCACCAGTGCCTTTGACAAGCCTAGTGAAAAATATTTAAATGATTATTTGTGCACACATAGACTAATGTGAAAAATAATATGAACTCTAACAAAAGCACCAGTAATGCATTGACCGTGAGTATAGTGCATTCTGAAGAAATGTTGTTGGGCTTTTTTCCACAAGGAGTGATTGAGACACTTGCACATTTGTCAGTGATTTAAAATGCCCTTTTTTTAAAAATATTTCTTACATTTTTACCTGTGTCGACCGGTCTCTGGGTCATACACTCTCCTAATCTGGGCTTGCTGTTTCTCATATTCCTCCTTTGTCATGGGAACCATAGATCTTTAACACAAATTGAATTTGTTAGATTAACATAACGATCAACCACATAGAAGCTTGACACTTCCAGGGTGCTTCTGAAAAGTCAGAACTGGCCAGTGAGACTGGTCATTTTGAAAACACAGGCCACACTGAAGCCACAGGGCCAAGAAAAATATTATTATTTCCAAGGCTAGACCCCCTTCTTATTCTAGGGTCTTAAAGATCTTAATCCAGCAATGTTGTGTTCACTAGTATGACATGGTTGCGCTGCTAAGGCCCAGGGGAGGGGGGGGGGGGGTACTCCCTATAACACCCTTTAGTAAAATCCAACTAGTGGTCTATTATCAATGCTGCGTTCTGATTGGTTGAACTACTACTAGGCTATATGTTATAGCCCACTAGCAGCGAAAAGTGTGGGCTTTGAAAACCACAACAATGGCGGCTGAATTGCATTTTGCTAGCTAAAGTTGTTTTGTCTCAACATTTTTGACCAACTTATCCCCCTCATGGCCTCTGAGTCAATAGCCAATTTGGCCTTTGGCCTCATGAGCTATTGACTCAGAGCCCATTCGGGCTTGAGCAATAACGTTAAATATGGGGAGGCTCCACCCAAAAGGGCCTCAGGTATATGAAAGGGTAGGAGTCTCACTAGTTGCAATATATAAAAAGGTCGGGAAATTTGTCATTTCCATCTTCAAAAAGACCTAAAAGGTGTAATAGCTGTAAAAAAAAGTCGAGAAAATTTCCTGGTTTTGTGATTTATTCATTTCAAAAGACAGTACATTTACAGCTTACAGCAGTTAAAACAGATGCAACTACAGTAGTTATATAATGTGAAAGGGGTACGATTTATCAATGGAACGTTTATGTTGTGGTTTAGTTGTTTTCCCTGGATTAAATTATATTTTCCCTTTTTGGGGGTATGGTAATGTATGATGATGAGTTTGAGACAAAGGAGAAATAAAAATTAAACCACGGATAAAATCGAACCACAACATATAGAAAAGGGGTACCTTCTCTGTCAAATAGGTTTATAACAGGGTAAGGGGTTGGACCTTTACTAGGACAGAGCCTCCCTGTATCAGACTTTGTTACCTCCCTGCTCCCACCCACAGATGCTAAGGAAACTAAACAATAGCTTGCCACATGTGACATCTTATGACCAACAAGCTAGATTGACATCAAGTTTGTCACTAATTTATATACTTAGTAAGGCAATTGCATTTAAACTAACTGGGTCAGTAGGTATTACTGCCTTTGCCCTGCACAGATGACCTTTGGGTGGCTCAGATGACCATGTGGAAATTGATGATGGTCACCTTACATTGTAATAAGCACGTTTCTGCTAGAACCGTCGACACTGCAGTTATTTTTAGATGTAACAAAGCTGGTTTCTAGTAATGAATCACTCCCTATGTATGAGTAATTTTTCATCAGATGTTTACTGAAAGTTATAAGGTTTTTCTATAGCTACCTCTTTTTGGGTGTAGTGTCGCTTCCAGAATCAGGTGAAGTGGGTTTTTTCTTCAATTTATCGGCATCTGGAATAAGAAACAGAACATTAAATGGTTATTTGCATCTCTTGTGTTAGATTATCCACATACAATGAAGATTCACTAAAATGTCTGAGTCTCTTTTGACCTCTGAAAGAATAAATCTACTTTCAGGAGTGCTTGCCATGAATGGAATTAGATCCATTTGCCACTTGTATGTTTACATTCAGTAATCTACAGCAAGGTGAATCCAGAAATTTCAAAAGAACCAGGCGTAGTTTATCAATAAAAATCGATATTGGAAAATCAATCAATATATCAATCAACAGACATCGAAGTCACAGAAACGTTATTTATCAATAATAATTATTATTATTGAATAAAAAATTGATAACAAACAACAGTAATCAGTAGTAATCGATAACAAGCAATAAAATCTTGAGGAGTATATGGTTCTGATATTTTGAACATGACGATGCTATTTGGCAAACAACACCGAGAAGACCGGCTTAAGCTTAACACATTATTTTTATTTTTGAATCAGCAACTACTCCAGGTATAGTCTTCTTTACGTTCCATTTTTTTGTTTCTTTGGTTTTAATAAATTTTTAGATGTCCATCCAATCAAGCGCCATCAGCGGTATCTTGTAGTTGTTTTTTTGCAATCATGCTCAGATTGGAAATTAGCCTATGCGTAGCCACACCCTCCCCATGACAAAGGAAAAATGGAGAGAGGAGGATCCCTCTTTCTGTTTTTCCTTCGTTGGGGGAGGGTGTGGCTACAAGTAGTAATTGGAAATCTAATTCAAAGTGGTACATGTGAATACACGGGCATTTAAGTCCTCCAGATCCCTGCCATCTCATGTTGAATTTAAGTCCTTTCCAATAATATTCAAAAGTAATCAATAATAATATTGATAAATCTATCATTATTGATTTCTATTGGAAATCAATATTAATCAAAGTCACAATGTTTTTTTCAATATCCTTTTCAATCAAGTGATATCGGAAATTGATATAAGTCTTGATTACTAATGATTGTTATTGATTTATCAATACAAAACGCCTAGGAAAGAGGTGGGATGGGCCCCGGTGGGATGAGACTTGCTTGCTCTATAGATACTATTTATGTATTAGTAAAATAACTCTGACAGCATCTGTGTGCAAAAATTTAAAAGGCTCTACAAGCTAAGGCCGATTTCAGTGAGATTTTTCTAAAATGTTAACACACAGTTTCATACAAAAGCATGGTGTTATCTGGTCATGGAGAACGTAAACTACCGTAACTCCTTTAATAAGCTCCCCAATGGGAGTTTTTTTGGTGGGGAGCAAAATGGAAGAGCGACCAAATTAAGGGGGAGGTTATATTTTACTAGTTTCATAGTCATACATATTTTGTTTATTAGCAGATATTTTCAGACCTTGAGGTGGAGAGTTCTTCGAGATCTCTTTTTCCTTATTCTCAGCAGGCGTCTCTTTTAACTCTTTCACCTTGCGTCGTTTACTTTTCTTTTCCTTCCTCTCCCGTTTTCTTCTCCGCTTTTCTTTCCTTCTTTTCAGTTTCTCTTTATGAGCATGTTTTCTCTTCTTTTTACTTGTCCCAACATCTTTGCCAGCAGAATGCTCGGTACCGCTGTCACTAGACGAAGTGCTGCTGCTAGACCTATGCTTTTTATCATCTCTTTTTTTCTTTTTCCTCCTCTTTTTCGCAGTTTGTTGCGATTCTGAGTTTCTTATCTCGGTTTTTCGCGACTTCGCTTCGTGTCCGCCTTCGCTTGAGCTCGACTCACTCGCATTATCCTCGTGTCTTCTTTTTCTCTTTTTCTTTCCATCCATGTTTCACAAGTTCCTCTTCAATATTTCTGTAGTCAACTTCATTCTATTTAACCGCACATCGTTCAAAATGACTTACAATAACGGCGTGCACCAGGATAACACACAACCGAACGCACAGTGAATTCCAAGGACGCCATATTGATTTTTTTGAAAAAGACTGGGACTAGTACGTATGTGAAAGGTCTCGAAGGGATCGTGGCGCAAAAAAAACCTCTTTTACATGGGTGCCTTCGAGGAATCATTTTTGCGTTTTTAGTGACTAAAGTATACTTCTGTTTTGGCGAACAGTATACCAGTAACACAGGGCCTTTAGAAAGTACCTTGTGCCGCTCTGCTCTTTTTAAGCCACAGGCAGTCCAAGCGTACCACTGTGTTGATGCAGGCTTTGTCATACACTCGAATACCAAATACAATCTTATCTAATACTGTTAACCAATTTTACCTTACTCAATTTGATCCAATACAGTTACATATTTCATGCTTGTTAAACTCGATACAGACGATTGTGTCAAGGTTATAAAGTGGTTTTGTTGGGCTGAAACAAGTTGGATAGGGAGGAACTACTTTGAATCTCTGTCGATAGGATTGAGTTTAGTCGTGTTTTAGTGGGATTGGTTTGTATTTTATACGTGTGGCTTGCAATTGAATTGTCTGATTATATTACTTTACGAGTTTCTTATTATAACGGTGGATTTATTTAAGCAAGCAAACAAGCCTGACTTTTTTCACGCTTCTTTTCGCAATAGCATAAGTCTGTCTCTAACTACGATGATCTTATCCTCGGAGACCCAGGGGCAGTTAGTCGGGACGATAGAATGTTCGTGGTGAAAGTTTACCGTAAGATCGAGACGACAGTAAACTTTTACCACGAACATTCTATCGTCCCGACTAACTGCCCCTGGGTCTCCGAGGATGTGATGATCTTTGCATTTATTTCTTCGTTGCAAAGTTCAAATTTATGAAATTCATGTATTCAACATTTCATCATCATCTTTCGCGAGTATATTACGAACGTCAGGGTTCGAGTCCCGGCAAGCCTGGATGTTTTTCAGGATATCTTTCTGCAACTGCATAAGTTGGTCTTTAACTGCGATGATCATCTTTGCATCTAACACAATGCTGGTTAGCTTTGTGTGAACTGGGGTTTCTAAAGTTTGCTCTAGACTTTTAAAAGACTGAAAGAAAGACAGTTATCCACGGTTATGATGTAATATATTACTTTGTTACTTAATACATTGTCTTTGTGAAAACTGTATAATATTTACACCGATAAATACAAAAGTTTCATAACAGCAAATACAAAAACTTTTCTAACTCTGCTTGTATCACGAACAGCAGTAATTTAACACTGGTTAAAGAGCCAGTGAAAGCCACGTGCTGTGAGTGCTTTCAACAGCTTCAAAAACGTCCCCGCATATTTTCATTATTTGCACAATTTCATTGGATCCTTGACATGATTTTGCTTGGATTTTCCATCTATACTATACAGTGTAAATAACAATAATATAAATGACCGACGTTGAGGAAACTGAATCGCTAATGTTAATGCCAGGTGGCACAGTTTAGGTCCGTCCTCTAATACTGCTACTAGGTCTACTACTGTATCAAGCCATCATTACAGCCACTTCAAGGAAGGCAGAGCCAAACTTAGTGGGGGTTGAATCCAATGGACTTCACAACAGTGGAATAACTGATTTGGTACGCTGTTTTATTCTCCACTGATTTACTAGTGGTTCCTTTTGTTTCACATCATTGGTCCCATGCCACTCTCCAAAAGAACATCGTCCTAGTTAGACAAATAACTCAGTGTAACTGGTTTGAACCAAGAAAAATTATGGGTCTGGGGAGTGTGATTCGTGATCCAGTTTTCGAAATTAATAATATTTTATAAACCAACGAAGGACAGTAACAAAAAACTATGGAAAAGATAAAGTGCACAAACAGACCTATCGATGGAGAAGAAGGGTTCAAACAATGGAAATGTACCCGCAGGAAAAAACAGGACTGGGAACCAATAGAGACAGATGAACTTGTAAGAAAAACGCACGGGATTTCGAAAATACAATGTGCACGAACAGACCTATCGATGGAAAAGAAGGGTTCAAACAATGGAAACGTGCTCGCAGGAAAATACAACAGCGGTGACCAAAAAAATCTGGACTAACGAAAAATACGCACGGGATTTCGAACTAGGAAGAGAGCATGCAGAGATTCCACCTCTACCCAAGGACGAATAACGTGAAAGAACTAAACCGTATGATGCCGATGATGACGATGGACGTTACATTATGTAAAATTTTGTACCCATGCATGAATAGCATATCAGACCTTCATTAACCTGGACGATCATACTTGAAAGATTGGCAATCTATCTAGACCGCACATACTTACATTAGTCTACGTTCCTAACCTGTCAAACTGGTTTACTACTGAGCAACACGTAAGCGCGTTTACCACTTTCTACTTGAACGAGACGGCCCCTCCCCCCTTATCTAAGGGTCTGGATGACCAGGCCCCCCCCCCCTTATCTCAAGGTCTGATCCGTCACTCGTACTTATATAGGTTTCATGGTGTAATAGATATATCCTACCATCAGGTTGTGAAACACAGTGTTCATAGCCTCCTCGTAGTGTTGTTCTTCCATCAAGTAAGCGTCACCTGTCACCCCCTGTTTTCGCTCTGCTTTGTTCAGGGTCTGAAGCACTACATCGGAAATTAATTTTCCCGCCGAGGCCGTCTGGATTGTCTTCTTATATCTTTCTAACTTTCCAACAGACAAAAGTTGTTCATTGACCTGTGCAAGGCGGGAGATAGAGTATTTCAAGTATACCGTATTTATTCGATTAACCGCCCTGGGCGCTTATTAAATTTTTGGACCTTGAGAGTGGGCGCTTCTTCGAGGTGGGCGCTTATTCGAGGCTGGGCGCTTATTAAATTTTCACCATTCTCAGCAAGTGTAGTAGTATATTTTGCAACAAAAAAGTAAATGCTAATAACAAAAAGCAAAGATGTAACAAAGCAAGGTTTCTCTATAATACTCTGAAGAAACCTCCGTCTTAAGGAGGGTCTCCTATTATCTCTTATTGGAATTTTTGTGGGAGGGAGTGGGGTGGGGTGGGCGCTTATTAACTTTCTCTGCCTTTAGGATGTGCGCTTATTCGAGGTGGGAGTCGAGGTTGGGCGCTTATTCGAATAAATACGGTAAATCCGTATCCTTTCCTCGTGGATTTTGGATGAAAGTTGCAAGTGAAAATCGAACTTATACCTTTAATAAACGTGTTTGTTGTAGACCTTCTCTCTATGTGAGCACTGTAGCGAAATGAGGAAAAGGTCGTTTGGCCCAAACTAAACAGAAGATTACTAGAATCGTCTAAAGGTTGTGCCTTAAAAACATTGGTTGACCTTTTGATAAAATACAGCGACATCTTTTACTTACAGGTAATGGAATACAATCCTCTTGGGAATAATGTGCATCCCAGAGACATACAGCCACACAGCTAGTGCCCTGAAATCGTACAAAGTTGTCCTTCATAACTCTTCATTCGTTATTTGTTGGGCATGTTTCAAGGCCTTTCTATACAATTGTGGGATGTATTTCGGCTCTAGTTCACCTCCTTTTCTAAAGTGGCAAATTTCGTATCGTCAAGGGAAAGGTAATAAGACTTGTTCCTAAGGCCTTGTTCTCCCGAGTACAACTCACTTTGCTGCTCAGAGCGAAGATTCCTGATGAAAGCAGTTGTTTCTTATTCAATAGACAATCTTACAAGCAGTGTGTGTGTGTGTGCAGGCTGAGGGCAGGTGGCAGGTGGCAGGGGCAGAGGGAAACAAACTTTTTTCATTGTTGTGGGTAAAGCCCGGGGAGGGGGGACACTCCCTTATTTGGCCTATAAGGGTATGTGCCGCTGAACAGGGTATGGTTTTCAGGCTCTTGAGTCTTAAACAGGGTGCCTTTTTGGACCGGAAGCCTCGAACAGGGGGTGTTAATTTTGGCGGTGTGCGGTCTATGTTTGTGATAAATAAATTTTTTTAAATAATCTAATTCTATTCTCTAAGTAATCTAAAAAACAGTCTTAGACAGGGTAGGAAAAAAGTCTCTTGTCTTGAACAGGGTAGCAAATTGAACGGATTTTGTCTTTATCCAGGGTCAGGGTTTGAAGGCCTTGGCGGCACACCTACACCCAAATTGCTCTTAATTGCCCCCCTCCCGAAGAGGAGGGAAGGGGGGTAAAGGAGACTCACTTTAAATACTCTGTCTAAAGGAAACCTTAATTTCAATGCTCAACTCCAATTCTCGATTTAAGAATTTGTTTCTTATTTTAATTCACAAACTTACTAGCAGAGTGTGTATGCGTTGATTGACTGCTTCTTTCAAACTTACATCCACTGTGTGACTGGATAAAAACTCCAAGAAAGTCTGAAAAGTCAAAGAGCTGCATGTCAGTAGTAAGTCAGAGTTGAGTTGAAAGGTATTGCAAAATTTAAGACTGCAGGGCCTTTCGGGAATACTACGGTGGCTCGTAGGGAAAAAACACTTCCCACAACCAGAATCCAAAAAAACTTCCAAGAATCCAAAACACGTGCCAAAAACCAAAAACACATCCAAGAATCCAAAATACTTGACACAATCCAAAACACTTTTGGATTCTGGGACGTGTTTTGTCCCTATGAGTCACGGTAGAATACAGCTTGCGATAATGGACACATAGCACGGTGTTAGGGCAGCACCACAAACGAACATTCTGCAATGACTGACAATCCAACGAACCATTCCGAGGACTATAAGCTACTATAAGCGAAATCCAGCACAAAGCGTCTAGCCTGAGAAACAGGCCTTTCTTAGGGGTTAGGGGAGAGGAGGTTTTAGAGTCCGGGGGGGGGGGGGGGTGGGAGAAGAGAGAAGAAGGTTTCTCTCCCTCTGCTTTTTCGCTTCTCTCTTCTCATCCCCAAGAACGCCTAATACGCAGGGTACAAAGCGCCCAAGGCAAATCAGACACACCGCTCCAGTCAAGATTTCGTTCGCAAATTAATTGATATACTTTAGGTAACTTACAGGACTTGGAGATCCTTCAAAGATTGGTAGGTAATGTACTCCTGCATTCACGTACTCCCTTGTTTAACGAATGAGAAAAGAAATACAATAGACTAATTTTCAGTTTATACACAACGACGGGCTTGAGGAAAGTCGGTAGGAAATCTAATCAGTAAATTAAAAAATGAGACTGTCAGACAAGATGCAATAATCATTATCAAAAGCGCAGAACAAAGAAAATGATTTTGAAATCCCGATAGGTTTTTCTCTCGAAAACTGACCATAATCTCATTACAACGGTATAACTGCTAATAGAACAGTTTCACTAGTTAAATTTTTGGCACGAAAGGTTGAAACTTAGGTGTTGCATACAAATTCCAAGCACTAAAAAGAAATAAATCGCTCACATCAAGCAGCTACATACGCGATGGTTGATTTGTGGACAGCAATGATTTGCGACAGCACTTAGAGTTACGTAAACGACCCTTGTAAATCAACCGCTCTTTTCTGGGCTTAAGCCAACCAAACCAAACTAAAAATACCCATCAATCCGATTTAAAAGGGCTTATCTCAATAGTATACGTCATGTTCATAAATAAAGTTTGTTTGAAATGAATCTCACTGGGAAAGTCTTCGGGTTGACCATAACCAAGAAAGCTTTGAATAAAACGCGTCTACACTTGCCCAATTTGACTTAAAAGGGCAGTTAAGAATTAATTTAAGCTTCGTATTTGGAAGCACAAGAGTTTTGAAACGTATAAGGTCTGGACGACTGCCTGAAAAGACACTTAAAGAATAATTCACATCTACTTTGTGTCTTACTTTGAAAAGAGTTGAAGCACAGTCCATCCAAAGGGTACTACAGACATAACTTTGCCTCTACTAGCCGTGACTGAGCCTGGTGCGGCTCTGTCAGCACGTGGTGTGTATTGAGCGTCAAGTGAGCACAGCCTGATTACAAGGGTGGTCAGGTCTGATATGTGAGGGTGAAACACCTACCATGGAGAAAATAAACAGTCAAATTACTGAGTTTACTATGTGAACACATGTGCGGTGTATACGTGGCGAAAAATGGTCTAAAATATAAATGATGCAATTTTCTGCTTTGTTACAAAAATGTAGCCGGACTGACCCGATTGCGCGCGCTCTCACTGGATACTTTGAGGTCACATGACATCTAACAGTTAAACTGTTTCCCGCCAAGTCTCTGAGCGGGGAACACTGCAAAATCTACGATGTCAGAGGGTAATAGTGCACTGTTAGCCGCGAATATTGACCCCTCGCCGAAATTCACTTTCACAAATTTGTACACGAAGAAGTTGTTCTTTGTGGGCTATGTAAAGTCACTTCATGACTGACCCCTCTAAAATCTTTCCCTCGAATCTCAGGTGAGTAAAACGGGCAACAAAAACGTTCAACTTGTTTCGGAACATTGCTGCAACACGAGTTCAAAAGCTATGTTGCGAGTTTTACCAACCATGTTCAAACCTGTCTTGCAACAAATAAGGTTGTCACAAGTTGGGTGAATACTGGCTTCTAATTGGACGAGATTACGCGGGAGTCACGCCATAGACGGAAGCTATGTCACTAGCTAGCTTGTTGCAAAACAAGTTTGTCTTGAGCTGGTAAAACGCGCAACATGTACAGATTTTGTTGCAAAAGAGTAGAACTACTCGCTACTTTCTGCAACATCTTTTCGCAACCTGCAACAACTGAGAAGACCCGTTTGAACGTGGATAGTAAAACGCGCAACATCACTTTTCAACTCCTGTTGCAGCAATGTTGCAAGATAAGTTGCACGTTTTTGTTGCCCGTTTTACCGTATCTTAAGATTCATGGGAAACAAAACAGACTGTTAACCTCGAAAGAATTCATTACCTGGCCCGGGTTGCTCGAAGCATGGTTAGTGCTAACCAGCGTTAAATATCCTGGAAACCTATACATTTTGATACCTCTTAACCAACGGTTAGCGCTAACCAGGCTTCGAGCAACCGGCCCCTGATTGATTTATGTCGTACTAGCAACACGTACGAAAAGTGCTCAGTAGTGTAAAATGAGTTACTTGAGACCTTTAGATTCGAGGACGAGAACGACCACGAGCACGAGATTTGAATAAGAGTTTTCGCGTATTCTCGAAAAAACAGACACCCCGGGAGGCTTCACTGTATTTTTTAATCACCAGAAAAATTAGCACTGTTATCTTTATTGAAGGAAGTTAAGCCCTTTCCCGATCGCAAAATGATAAAACTTCCAACAGTTGATAACTTGTTTCCGACACTACGACATTCTCGCTAAAACCCGTAGTACAGTGACGAAAGCTATCAAGTTTTCCCGCCAAAATAGTGAACTTACGCAACAGGACGGGAGAGGAAAGAAGACGGCAAACCTTGTGTGACAACCGTGACAACAATTTTGTTTGAAATAACTTTTCGCCAAACATCACTTTCCTTTAAACAGATCTTTTTGTAAAAACAAGAAAACATTAACGCTAAGTGAAGATCACGACATAACATGCAAGTTATAGCCCTGTCACGTTTGTCACACCCAAACATTTTGCCGTCCTCTTCTTCCTGCCGTCCTGTTGCGTAAACTCACTAATAACGTTGGATCAAGCGCGCGCACTACTTAGTCATGAGAAAATCTCATACTCGTAGTCGTTCTCGTCTTAGAATCTAAAGGTCTCTATGAACTCGAGGAGTGAACAGCTTGTAGTTCACTAAATCTTCCGTCTGATAACTACGGACAGGAAAATACAGCAGTTGTTTTTTATTACTTACAGTAGGTGAGTCTATCCACTTGGGGGATTTCTGGTAACTGTTGAAGTCA
Source organism: Porites rus (assembly GCA_964035705.1). Taxonomy (NCBI): domain Eukaryota; kingdom Metazoa; phylum Cnidaria; class Anthozoa; order Scleractinia; family Poritidae; genus Porites; species Porites rus. The sequence goes on from OZ038002.1 coordinate 12,909,795, forward strand.
CGTGTTTTTATGAGTGCCTTCTCTTCTCCACCGTGTCCCTCTTCTGTTACTTCCGTTCGTCGCACATCTTGTCCAGGAGACACGAAAACCAGTACATTTACAAATGATGTGTTTCCAGGAAGGCCAAATGCTTGCTCTACCGTTAACGCCAGACCCTTTAGTGAAGACGTTGGAAAGAAAGAAAAAGCAATATTTGCCTTAATAGTCCCATCATATGGTCCCATATGTAAACAGCGCGGTCCGTTTAAAGCATATTGTTTGTTTACTCGACCATTACAGGCCATCATTGCACCTTATTCTGGAAGGAATCGGAATATTTTTGGGTAAATAAAAGTCTTTTTCACAGTGAGCTTTTTGGGTGAGGGTTACCGACTCATTTATACAAGACCTACAAACAAAATCTACCTGTAAAGAAATTATTTCCTCAAATTCTAAACCCACTAAGAAACAAAAACAAAGCAGCTATTCCCCGAAAACTACCAATTTATCATGTGTCGTTTATCTTCTAAATAGCGAAAAGTCTGTGCACATAAAAACACATAACTAAGAAAACACAGTAAGCCAACCAAAACGGAGGGCGGCCCCAGTTATAATAACACCAAACGGCAGCACAGGGCACCCAAGGTGGCAAAATTCACTGCACTAAAACCCGCCACGATCTTGTGTCTTTGTTTGTTAACTCATACCATAAGACAAGATTTCGATATATTTAGATTCACACTCGGCTTCGAGGCTTGGGGGAACAAAACAAAAGAAATCACCTGGAGTTTCAAGGACAAGTAATACATTACTTTTGTTTTATTCCTTAAGCCTGGGAGCCAAGGAAGAATTTTACTTCATCGAGTCTATTGTTACGTTTGATTATTTTCTAATGCCATTTCTACATGAACAGGAACTCCACCTTTTAAGGCTTGCCTACATATACATATTAACCGTAGATAAGAGACAAACAATACACTTGCTTGTTTCTGGTCATATTGCACAACTTTCACCAGATCCATTGGTTTGGCTGGTTGTCTCATTAACAAGTGCTTGCTTGTTCTCCGCTGATACCAAGCGGTAACAGCTTGATCATTTGTTAAGTCAAATCCTGGAGAAAAAACCATATTATCAAAGACAAAATTATATAAAGCATGTACTTGTAATCTTTCCAGCTTCGATTGAAATGCGACAAAAGACACACGTTTTTAGTTTTTAACTGTCGAAATTGACAATTAGTCCAGTAACTTTAAACGCGAACTTGTAAGAAGCAACAACGACTGTGTTCTGTTTACGACGGGGCAGCAATGACAAGCTGATGGTTTCTCATGCACTTCCCAAAATGATATATTTATGGTATCTTTTGGGTGTACATGTATTTTATAAAGATAGGAAATAAACATGCCCTCCCAAAGAAGGGCGCCTTCGACCGACCATATTCAAAAACAAAAACAAATAAAATTAACTCTGAAACCAGAGCCATTTCTGTGGCCCTAAGTCCTGATGGAGGGGGCTTGCACCAACGCTTTTTTCTACAATACAATGAACTGAAAAATTTTACTACGTCCAGCACGCAAATACATCATACTAACCGTTTGTACCTTCCTCTGGTTCAGCTTCTCCTTCTTTGATGTCTCGCAGAGCCTCTCTTACTGTAGGTGGATAAACATGGTGGTTCTTGAATCTTCTGAATATGCGCCATTCAGAATCATTCGGTTTACACTGTTCACTAAAATAATATCCACTAGAGTAACCTGGGGATTCAACGTATTCCTTGAAAACAAAATAATAAACAAACAATGATCAATTAAAATGTTTTGTACAAGGATTACCAATTCTAGAGGTCCGTTAAATTTTATAAAACGACATACTGATTGACAACAACAGCTGTCAGTAAAGGTGACGTTACACGGGACGATTCGAAACGACGATTTTTAGCGCAACACAGCGTGGCAATGTTGGAACAATGTTGTAACTATTCAAAACAATGTTGCAACAATGTTGGAACGCTGCGCTATGCTACAAATCGTCGTTGCGAGTCGTCTTGTGTAACATCACCTTAAGAGCCCGTTTACACGGGTCCGGACAAAGTTTTGGCGGAACAGACAACAACTTGCACGGATCCGCCTTTCGCTTACACGTGACCCGCAGAAAAGTGAAAGTTTTTGAACGGCAAGTAGTACTGCAATCTGTAACAAAAATTTGCGCGGTTCCGTGTAAACGGGTTGCACAGGAAAAAGATTCGTCCGTTCTAAAATAGGTCAGGACCCGCGTATACGCAGTCTAAAAAACGCCACTAAAACTACACTGATTATCGCGCTAGCCATCATGATTATTCCAAAATAAGCAAGAAGAAAGGAGAGAAAATAATATTTTGATCACATTCAAAACGAAGTTATTTAAAGGCCCAGCTATTAACGATGGCAGACGAAAAATCATCAATGACATCAATAATGAAAACTGGAAAAAAAACTGAAAGATAGGTTTCAAGTTATGCTTAACTGAAGAAATGACACAAACCTCCGAGTGTGGCAAAAGCCTGACGAGAATCGAGCAGACTGGTACTTTTGTTATACCATCAAAAGCTTGTTCCGTTAATTTAGCTACAGTGGATGGAAGAAGATGCTTCATTGGCAGCTGATGTCCTCCAGCATTTAAACGCCACTGTGGAAAGAAAAAAGAAAAACTTTAAAGTTGTTCTGTACAGGAAGGGCACCGTGGATTTTTCGTCTTAAACCATCAAGAGTAATAATAGCCCTTCCGGTAACTGTTCGTCACTCAAAACGCCTTTTCTTAAGGTACCTAAGGGTGGATTTCCACTGTCGAATAATGTTCACGTGCGTACGCGCGTAAATATAATAGAGGTGATGTATGACAGGCTGCGCGTAAACGTAAAAGTTGAGCGAGGTTCAACTTTTGCGTTTACGTGGGTAAACTGATTTACGTACGTACGCACGTTAAAATTAAGCAACAGTGGAAATCAACCTTTACAGCAAAACTAATCGGGAATCGAAGTCGTTAGGATGGCTTAATTACTTCTATACGGAACAAGGAATATTCCTCGTTCTTTAAGCGAAGTACGTGATACTATTCATAGCTAAACTGAATCAAATTGTATCGAAATGACCAGTAACCAACGTGGCAAACGTAGCAATCATGACAACTGTATGGTAACAAGCCTTTGCTGGTGAAGTACACTTAAGCCCTATGATGAAAACAAAGTACATCTTAATCAAGCACGTACCTCGTCATTCTCATTTTCTTTGAAGAGCCTGATAACGCTGTTACCGACAACAAGAAGTTCTCCAGTATTAACATCTAAGGTGTAGATTCTCAGTAACAGCACAGCCTCCCCAGTGATGCCTTCTGCAGGTACATTAACATTATATCTAAACTGAAACTTAGGACATCGTGCCCAGGACTCCAATAGGGGAAAGGCCTCAATATCAGGAACGTCCAGTGTGGAAGGTTTCTTCCAAAAAGGTCCTAAGATTCGACCAGTAACCTGATGTTAAGGTTCAGGGAAACAAAACCCATCAGTGGAGACAGAGACTGTTTGAGGTATCACAGGGTTTATTCCTAACTTCACATGAGTTAACAGGTAAATTTTGAATTAATTTTACGCTGGTTCGAGAGGTCTGCATTTCAATACATTTGTACTATGTAGTAGTCTGCCTGCACTACAGACCATTTCCCTAGCAAGCATACCCAATATTCCATCTTCTTAGGGAGAATATATCAGGTTACTGTAGACCCTTTCACGGTTTTTTCAACTTTTGACCGGGACCAGTTTGCGAAAATCCGTCAACACGACTAGAAAGAACGCCTTAAATTCAGCAAAGTTTCCAAGTTTAAAGTGATTTGTTGTAAATTCATGAAGATGTAGCTCTGCAATGTCGGGAAATTTTACAGTAGTCTGTATGGTGGGGTTCGTGTCCCTCACTCTACAAACGTCTGCAAAATTTTGCACCCTTGCAGAGCTGCATGTATATCTTCGCTCTCTTTAAACGTATCTCCTTTAAACTTGGTAAGTTCCTTTATTTTAAGGCCATCTTTACAGCGGTGTCGATGGATGATAAATATTCGCTTCAGTATTGCTCTTTATAAAAAGTTGAAAAAAGTGGGAGGGCCTATTGAACAATAGTGAAAAAAAAAAAGTTCTCCCATGCACCTTGACAACAGTGGCAGCATCAGGTATAAACCTGACTTCATCTATGTACACATCAAATGGTTCACGATTTGTTGTTGCTTCTATGGCAAGTGAGTTCTCAGTTCTCTCTACCCACAACTCTTCAGGATCAGTTTGCATTGGGGTGCTAAGAGCAGCAGTCCTTCTACTGACGGGCCTTGACTCTACTGAATGATGGGAGTCTGGTACAGAGGGTGATGGACTTGGTATAACTCCTTCATGTTCTAATAACGAGGGAAGCTGTGTAGGACTGAAATGAAATTAAAAAAACAAGAATCCTAATCTAGTCTACTTTAATATCAATATGACAGGATTAAGTAACTCTTTCTTTTCTAATACAACAATAATTATTTTTAGAGTGTTCTGAAGGGTTTTTGGCTTTGATATCTTTACTACCGATGGATAGTCGTTCAGGTTTTTGACCTTTCTCATTCCTGCACGTTTTCATCTAGAAAATCGTTCAAACTCCCTCTTTCAGCCACGCTCTACAAGACTGACAGGTGCTCAAGGACTGGGTCTGATATTTTCACTTAAAGAACTGAGATAAAAAACCAGCAAATATTTCATTGATCCAGAGACTGCTGTAACAATATTTAACTTTCTTTAAGGGTATCTGCACCAGCAAATTTTCAACATTTTATTTTGCCCTCAGAATCTTTCTACAGTAAGTTCAGATGATGTAATATGCATATCTGGTTTTCTCTTTTGAATATACCTTCGCATTCAAGAGAAAATCTACCCAAAAGTTGACCGACTTAACGGAAGTTAAAGAAAAATTCTCATTTCCGTTACAAAACAAAGCAATATAGTTATGTCCATACTCACGGTCTCAAGGACCCAACATCTAAAAGAGCACCTCCATTACTCAGATATGACAGTCCCTGTTGAATATCCACTGTAAACAGCTCGCATGGTTTATCCAACAACACCCTTCGGATACCTGAATAGCCCTCAGCATGTAGTATATCACCTCTTAAGAGTTGTAGTAATACAAGACAAGTGTGCTCCATCACAGAGGGCTGCCAGTTAGACATGAAGCACTGATCCCACACCAGCATGACAGCGTGGACTCCTAGAGTTCCTACAAATCCCTGGAGGGAAATAATTAGAGAAGGCTTTTAATGGAGAAAGAAGAAAATTATACTGGTCCAATAAGGTACATTGTAATTAAACCAAGTCATTCTTTTTCCACCTTAACACAACAGATTCACATTATTTTTCCTTTTGAGATGGTCCAGAGCCCTTGCCTGCAAAAACTCCGATCATTATAGTGTACATGTAAATGTATACTACAATACCAGAATAACTTACAAGCATTTCGTAATCAAGTATGACAGGCATCTACAGTATAAGATGTGGGAGCCTAGAGCAAAGAAGTGATACATACTCCACAAACAACACCTAAGAGACCTTATACAAGTAAAAATTTATTTATGAGGTAATCAACAAAAAGTTGTCCTTTGCCAGGGAACATTAGCTTCATGGTCACATTTAAATTAGCCCCAGAAAACAGCAAACATTTGGTGACATGACCAACAGTTTCCTACGAAATGACGCGCGAGGAACAAGTGCAGAAATTCCATACTGATAACGTGCCACCACCCTGAACTGTGTAGTGCTTTTGATTGGTTGAAGCAAATTTTCGCTAGTGGCGTGACCAATCACAAGCACTAACCAGATCTGGGTAGTGAAAGTTCATTAGTATGGAATGTCGGTGCTCGTTGCTCAGATATAATTTCATGAGGAAACTGTTGGTCGTGTTGCAAATTGTCGGCTGTTTTTGTCACGTTAAAATTTAAACACAATGAGTATGCCATGCTTGAATGATTGTATTCAGGTGCAGCTTTAGCTTGCATTATACAAAATGTTACCAACCTCCCCTATCCACTTTCTTATAAACATGACTGGATGAAACAGAAGCTCCTTTGCGTTGGAAGGAAGTGATTTAAAAGAACTTCCTGAAGCTTGCCTCTCCGCCAACATTGCTTGTTCCTTCTCAGTGTGAATAAAATTTACCAGGAATTCTTGGGGATTAGGCGAAATATTCTTTCTGGACTCACTTATAAGGTGATTAAATAGCTGTTCATCCTCATGATGCAGTCTCTGCATGACATGGTCAGCCATGTTGAAAATTTGCAACCTAGTAGGGAAACAGTTTTTGAGCAGCAGTTGAAGGGAAATTGCTAGCTTGTAGGACATATCAGTTCTATCCACTGGAAACCACAAATTGAATTCCAGATGTTCATTTTGGAAAGCAAACACCAGAGGATAGACCAACAAGGCATACTGCGGTTCATAACTTCTGTTATAAATGTACAGTACATTCAGTGCTTCTTCAGCTTGTTTAATGTGTGTCTCTGAAACCACTTCACTTTGAAGACCAGGCCTGTACTTGTATGCTTCTGTAACAGCACGTCTGATTACACCAGCTATTGGAGAATGCATGACATTTGACACACCAAGTTCCTTTAAACCCCAGGAGAGGGTCACTTTAAACTGTGTGGTGATTTCTTCCATCTGTGCTTCCAGGTCCTCACTGGACTGTGTTCCACTTACTGGTAAGCCTTTCCTCTGTAGCTGCATGGACCAGATTAAAGGTCTCAGAGAGTTAGGCAGCTGCCGTCCTTGGAGTTGCTCACATACTCGGCTCAGTTGGGAAGGGTGATTTTTCAGGAGGGCAGACACTGATTTGCCAAGAGTCTTACTCTGATGACTGTTACAAAGAAGACCAGCACGTCTCCTACTGGTTGAAAGCTGCAATTAGAAGAACATCTCATGGATTATAAAAATTATGAAATTGTTCATGACTAATACACTGTACATAGCAAATGGGATAGGGTGCTTTTAAATAGCTTGTACAACAGTACAGTGTGGGTATATAGTCTTTTCTCTGGTGTTAAAATGGTGGTTTTTCCATCTTGAGAAATGGAAACGCCACAAGGCTGTACAATGTACAAAATGTACCTCATTAAATTAAAACAGGCAAAATATTTTTTGTTTCCCAGTCTTGCATTTTCTAAACTGTATTTTGCTAGAAAACAAATAATTATTTTCCTTGGTCACCATTCTGTCCTCTACAAGAAAATAAAAATATCAACTCAAAGTTTTTGGTATACTCTTTGTTGAGCTTGTCCACCCTTTTTGGTTTATGGCATGGTAATCAGTTAGTAACCCTGCTCCACTGAGCCAATCAAAAGGCAGGAAACCATAGATAAGCCTTAATAACCATCATTAAGGAAAATCAATGTTTGCTGTTGCAAATTAAGAGACAAAAAGCAGGTAGTTAATGTTTCCTTTGTAAAGGACTTCCAGTTTTCAATAATGATATTGTATGTTCACAAAAATCTGCAATTCTTACATGTGCTTGCTCTTGGGAGTGTCTCTTTTCAGCCATAGCTAGTTCCCTCTCCATGCCACGGTACACTGCCTGCTGTGCAAATCCCACAAACTCTAACATGTCCCTAGATGCCTCATCCTCTCTCCATTGCAAACCAAGCCTGCTTACACTTTCTTCAATGGCTGTTTTAAGCCACTTCTGAGCTTCTTCTTTTCTGGTTTCAGATGGTGATGAGGTAGAGGGATATACACTGCCCTGCGGGGAGTAAATAATGAATTTCGTGGCAAAATATGGCTTTTCTTTTCCCTTTACATGTATTTACAAACATGTATTGCATGCTCCCACATGCATTTAACAGGGACAAAGTTGTACGTACAGTATAAGAGAAAAACATATAATAATTCACCTGTTTGTAGTAAGAAAGATATTTCTCAACAAATTGTTGTCCCAGTAGATCCAATAAGGGCTGGATTGCTTCACTTGGAGAATTCTTGCAGTAGCTTTTCACTTTGGTTGCGAGACTGTTATTAATAGCTTCTCTAATCTGCAAGTCCATTCAAAAATGGTGATCTAAGAGTGTTGTACAAGTAGGTTGTAAATTTCAGGTCAAAATGTACATGTGTTTTGTCTGTTGTAAATAATGATCACAAAGGAAAATAGAAATCAAACTTATTTCAAGCTTTCAGTTATTTTGACCTCACAAAATTCAATGTAAACTGCAATGTAATACATATCCTTCATATAACCTCTAAATTTCAACACACCACGAGACAAAAGTCAAAAACATAAAATTTGCTGGAGTCAGCCACGACCAGGTACAATTAAACTTGGTTATGGTTCTTTGAAATTCAACTCCAGAAGAGTTCGGTTGCATTTGGCGCGGTGGGCAATTTGAAATAATCATGATGGAGATAGATCAAACACAGATTCACTTTCAAGTGATGTTTTCACTGCTGTCACCATCATGATACCTTAAACTCCCTATAAACAATACAAACTGTGCACACACTAGATACCTTATTTTGTCAATAGAGATAACCTAAGCATGGAGCTTAAGCAACAACAACGGTGACGGCTACGAAAACATCACTCCAAAAGTGAAGTCGCGCTGCTTCAAACTTTATCGCGCCTATTCAATCTTGTTCAATTCATCAAATGTTGACAATTTTCTGTGGAGTTAAATTCTAAAAGACTGTATTGAAGTTCAGGAAAAGAAAAAGAAAGTCGTGGTCTTGAGTTCACGTTCTCCACAAAACGTGAAAATAGGCATTTTCACGTCGTAGTCGTGCAGTGACGGAAAAAAATGTACAAAAAAGCGTGATGCACATTCAAAGTTATTGTTTTCCCAATCTAATCCATTATTGCTTTTCTGCCGTTCTCGTTGACGTCGCCATTGTCATTGCTTAAACTCCCTACTGTCAAACAGACTACTCAACTACTCAATATCTCTTATACTGCTTAAGTAATCACATCATCAGTTAAAAAGGTCACTAGATAATGTTTCTGCATAATTTCTGCGACCGACAAGATTTTCTAATCAGTCCCAAATGAACATGATTCAGTCAAGGAGGCCAGAGAGAAAATGAAAAAAGACAATGGAAAGTTGACCAAAAAATTGTTTTACACCCACCCATATTTCCTTCAAAATAATTTTATGATTCCAGGGTTTTGTGGAATCTTTTTTCCACTGAAATGAAGCCTACATGTAGTAAATACATGTATTAATGTAATAGTCAGCAAAAGACTAAAAATGATGAGCTTGCAGTGTCACTTCTAATTACCCCCCAAAATATTTCAAAACTTTCCTTCCATGCATGCCTGAAATTTGGTTTAGCATTAGGAACAAGAACCCAGCATACTATTTAAGTTGGAAACCCAATTTTGGGTTGGTCCTTTTTGGCCAGGTAATGACCAAAAAATGGCTGGAAAACAGTGTTTTTGGCAAAATTTCCAGGACTGAATGGGTTGAGGGGAAAGGAGAGCTTAAAGTCACTTCCCACGAGTCATCAAAGCAGGCTGAAAATGATCATTGACAGGAGTATAATCTTGAATAAGATGATTATGTCTGTTGGTGACAGTTCCTGCCACCAACAGTCTTATTCAGGACTGCACCTACATGTACAGTTGTACAGTGTGTACCTGGAGGATCAGTCTTCAACTACAAACTTTACATGTCTTATATAAGACAATCATGACACAAACGATAAACGAAACTCTCTTTCATGACAAACTTTACATGACTAAATGATTGTTAATGTACCTTGTGCCATGGTGAACCTGGTAAAAGTGTTTCATGAAGGCAGGAATCCATCCACTCCAACTTGTATGCACTTTGTTCATTTTTACTCATTGTCAGCAGTTAAATTTATTTACAGAAATAACACTTTAATAATAACCATGCAAACTGGACTAACAAAGAATTTTTGAAAGTTTATAAAGAAGAGGCCAAACCTTTTATAAATTATTAAAATTTAACAACTATTTGAAATATTTTAAATAACATCAATTCACTTTTTACCAAAAAACACTTACTGTTATATCTTGCAAGGCTTAATTAAAATTTGAAATTAAAGTATACTTACTGTTTACTAGAAAAACATTATTGTACATGTACTGTGCAGCGTGAATATTTATGTACTAAAACGTTATGTTCATTGAAAGAGGAAAGAGCTCTGCATTAACTGAAAAAGAACAGAATTATTTTTTGCTTAAAGTATAAATGGAGAACAATGCATTCATAAAACTAGAATGGTAAGGTACAACAATATTATTAATATTATACTATTCTCTGATTAACTGATAAACTTTTAAATCAATTTAAGCAAGTCAGTTCAAAATATCTCAATGAGGTAGAAATCTTTCTACACAATGTTTAATCAGGTTTAACAAATGAATGTTAATAACTTGCTGATTATCATAATTTGATAACCTATTTTGACGCAAATGAATGATTCTGTTTTAAAAAATGGTTTAAAAGTATTTACAACTTTTAAGTATCTTAGTATTGACTTTCAACTCCTTGCATCATACTTTGAAAAAATAAAACTGTTAAAAATGATTTTTTTTGCAATTATAATAATAATTAATTTTGGATTTCGGAGCTAAGCAGCAGCAAAGTCTGGTCCACTTAAGCCAAAGCAATGTTTGAATCTTCTATCTTTGTATGAATTCTCATGCCAAACACTCTGTGGAAATTTAAAAGAATGAGTATAAGTGTTTGTAATAATGATAAAATAATGCGATTTTGCACAGACTATTGATTACATGTAACTTACTGTAAACAATAATTATTGAAGTTTTTCATTGTAATAGCGCTGATTGCTTTGTCTGCATTTTTCTTGAGGAGCCTTTTTGTGTTTATCATGTCACATGTGTCAGCAAAATATTATAATACACAATGTATAGAGGCTTAACATGTGACTACATGTAGATGCAGTGTAAATAATGACGTCATTTATAGATGTAAATTAGTTTGGTTACCTTGGATGAGGTTCGACATTTGACAAGGCACAGCTCAAATTGATCTTTGACTGACTTTGATATTATATTGGGCACTGAAGAGCCAAGCTTTAAAATCTGTTCCAGTAAGTTTTTCTGTAGAAAAATAGAGATGAAAGGTCAAGTAATATATCATTTCCTTGCGAAAAATAAATTGCATGTAAAACTGTTATGCTTGTCTTTGGGTCCGTTCCTTTGAGATGTTCCCCATCAGTATCAGTGTTCTGAGATAACTTGGATCATGGTAGATCAAATGAACCGATGAATCCTTGTCCAGAGTGGATTCATCAGTTCATTTTGATCTACCATGATCTAAGTGATCACAGATCACTGATCCTGATCTGGATCATCCCAAAGGAATGCACCCTTTATTGGCATGTATGTATTCAATGAATCATTTTTTTGAACTTACGTTATCAGGGCTCAAACAGCAAGATACACAGTGTTCATAGATACTACAGCAGTTGTTACTCTGGCAGTCTGTGCACTCATAACGACGAGTACTCTCCCCCCCACTGTGACAGCATCCACTGGCAGACAGATCCTTCCGATTACAAACAAATCCTAAAATGTTGTAGAAATAATAGCAATAAATGAACAACTTTTTAAAACCAAAACCACTGTCCAGAATACATTTATGGTGTAGAGTGTACCATGCATATTGGATGTCTGCCTCATCTATTGCCTACATGTACATGTACATGTACATGTACATAAAGAAAGCATAAGTAACAGTAATTTTACTGCTCCAAAACCATTGTAAAACATACAGTTATATACTGAATTTCATGCTGGTAATTAAACTGTTTATTTTGTTTACAAGTGCATTTTACAGTGGAACAAACTTAACCAGGAATACTAACACTAACTGGGTGAATCCAGTTGAGCTTGCTGCACTTTCAATAAACAATTTGTTGGGTATATAGTTGTCAAAGGAAACATGTTTTATTAATTATTGCTTGTAACAGATGAATATTTCAGGCTAGCAACATTATGTTGAAACTACATGTAATAAGCAGCAATCTCATACTCTGTCTGGTGGAATGAACCATCATAATAGAAACAAAAGGATCTTTTTATTCCTGTATGTACTGTGTTTAGTTTTAAATAGGCCTTATTCACAATGCCCGCCATCTTTGCATGAGCTTTAGGACTGATGGTATAAAAGTGATATCACATGGTATTTCAGGGGGCAAACAAGTAATAAAATTTGCCAGTACAGGTAATTGTGGTCGGTATATCGTGAATAAGGTCTTTTGGAGTTGTAACATGTTCCATTGTATTGCACCCAATATGTGTATTTTTACATCTTTTTGTACCTCTTTCATCAACAATCAGCAAGGCACCTTGAATGGAGTTTCTACAGGCTCTGAATTCTGTCAAGTTCTCAATATCAATCCACTGAAACTCAACTATGGGATGCACTTCCAAGATGTCTGATTCTTGATAAGACTATTAAGAAGCCAAATTAATAAAACATCAATTTATTAAAAAAAAAGTGGTAGGGGTTATAAGTTTTATTATTCATTCAAATGTCTCTGTTTCTGATTGGCTCAAATCTCCATTATCTCCAATTCTTCATAACCTGCAAGTGTGACTGAGACTAATGGCACATAAGCCAAGGCTGTGCTCTAAGGAAAATTGAAGGGAGCCCAGTGCTCTGAAACTGTAAAATCTAGGGTGCCCAGCATATGATTTGTATGAAAAATCTGATATTTTCTAGTCGCCCGAGGGCAAAATTTAGGCGCCAGGGGCCACCGGGCTCTATCTGTTAGAGCACAGCCCTGGAAGGGATGGTCAAACCTAGATAACCAGGTTAGTGAAAACTCAGTTTAACTAAGAAAACTGACCTGTAACAATTTTCATGTTTGGCAAATTACCACACAGCTTTAACACTTAACCCGGGCTTCTGATCTTTAACGGGAGAAACACAATAAAGGACGGGAGTCCGGAGACAAAGGGACAAAATGGTACAGGAGACGGGAGAACAGGGTATGGTAAGCAGAAGGTTGTGACCACCCTGTCCCCCCCCCACACCTAGATATGCAGGCCTACCTTATACAGTTGAACCTCCCCTAAAGGCCACCTCCAGGGGCAGACCTAGGATTTTTTTTAGGAGGGGGTGCACGCTTCTCTTGCTCTACTTCAACACCAATAAACCACATAGTCTTTTTTTTTGCAGAATACCAGTTGTATTAGAAAACCGCAGGTCATCTCAGGGGGGGGGGAGGTGCGCACCCCCTGCACCCTCCCCCTAGATCCGCCCCAGACCTCTCTATAACAGCCACTACTTTTTATCCCGGCAGAAAAAAAATCGATACATTGACTCTTATTTGAAACCACTCTACAACGGCCATTTCTTAATGGCCACTTTCTTCTGTCCCCAAAGTAGCCATTGTAGAGAGGTTTGACAGAAATAATATCTAAGAGTTTTCATTTACTACGTATCATTGAACCTTTTTAATGGCCATAAGCTTGCATGATTTTATGTTAATGTACATCTTATCCAGGCCACCATTTTTTAAAGGAGCTGAACCTGAATCAAAATTTGAAAAACCACGTTCTTGCAAAACTTAACACGATCAGTGCAATAACCTGAGATCAGGCTCTATTTTCGTTTCGCTTTGTAAATACATGTAACATTCCGGCGGGCATGGCGAAACGAAAAGAATTTCAGCGGTAGCCGTTAGAGAGAATGTATGAGAACCGCTCAAATTGGGCCTGATCTCAGGTTATCAGTGCAATTTTGGCAACAACTTTTAAAAAATATAAAACCAAATTACCATCATTGCTTCGTTTGTCTGGATGGCGCTGAAATTAACATCAATACACTTCTTATCGAGACGCTCACCTTTTTAAGGGTAAAGGCCACTAAGAAAAGGATTCCAATGGCTATGAAAAAAGCCACAAGCCAACGACGAACAAAAACAACACTCATTGATGTCAAACCAACATGGCTTCCTTTCTTCTTTGACAGGGAACTGGGAATGAATTCGCCTCGTTCTCTTGTATTTCATGTAAACTACACTTTTCTGTCCCATTACCGACCTCCAAGCGGGGGGGGGCCTGTAGCTCTCTGCAGGAGGGGGCCGTAGGACCACAACACAACTACAGTTCCTTCAGTTTCTGTCAACATTCATATTACATTTGAACCTCTCACGACATGGGTAGGTAGGCTATTTTTCAAATTAATCCTGGCTCGTAGTTTTAACAGTCCAAAACACATGCATAATTATATTTAGCGTGCTGCGGACGCACAATTCACAGGAAGCCCATATTCAACGCTTCGGCTACCTGTGGTATTTTAATGTATTTTAATGTGCCGTTTGCAAGCCGCCGAGGATTTGAAACCCTGACCGACATACATACATACATAACATACATAAACTTTATTAATGTGTCTTGAAATGTCTAGCCGATGGGGTTAAGAACCCCTCTACTAATTGGGGACACCTAACAATATAATATAGTTACCTAACAATATAATATAGTTAAAATCCTACTAACTGTCTGCTAATGAAATAATTGATTTAAAAAGATTAAGAATTACAAAGGATGCAATTATAGTTACCTAACAATATAACATAGTTAAAAACCTACTAACTATCAACTAATGAAATAATTGATTTAAAAAGATTAAGAATTACAAAGGATGCAATTGGAGCAATTGTCGTCGTCTATCATTACACCTAGATCAACTTTACGAATACAATTTTTGAAACTAAATAATGATGGGAGAGTTCTGATTTCGCTTGGCAGCTTATTCCACAACTTTGGTCCCAGGTAGGTGAGCGAGTGTTTACCATATTTATTGGTCCTAAATCTGGGAATGGCGAACTCTGCCGTCCTCAAGTTGTAGGGTGAGCAATGCGCGTGAAATAGCTCGGATATTTTGATGGGGCATAGTTTGTGTTTCACCTTATACATAAGGATAGCAATATCTTGCAGTCTTCTGTTCTGAAGAGTCGTTAGGTCACTTTTCTCCAGCAATGCTTGGTAGCTTGATTGCTTATCTAGGAAAACTACGCGTAGTGCTCTTTCTTGGACCCGTTCAAGCTTTCTTTTGTCGGTAGCACTACAGAAATGCCAAGTCAGGTGGCAATAGGTTAAGTAAGGCAATATGGCTGATTTATACAGAGTTAATTTAGCATTGGTAGGGACAAGTTTTTTAAGCCTTAACATTACACCTACTCTTTGACTCGCCTTCTTACATATTTCATTAATGTGAGTATTAAAATTCAACTGTTCATCTATGGTGACCCCTAGCAACTTAAGACAGTCAGAAGATTCGATGGTGTTTCCTTGAAAGTGTAATGGAGTGTTACTGTCTGTCTTGTTATGCTTTAAAGTCATAGTTTGATATTTACTCAGGTTTCCTTGTAGCAGATTGCTAGCGTACCATTCGGAGGCCCTATTGGCATTCCTCATAAGATTGATTCGACACCCTGACCCTGTTTAGCAACCTCGTGCTCAGGGCGCTTTTCTCCCTGGCTTTGTACACTTGGAGTACAAAAAATATTCTTCTAGCAAATCAAATCAATCGTGCAGGCAATACCCTGTTGACAGACTCATGATCACACCAAATTATATACCCTGTTTAGGAGAGACTCACACGAAATTGTATGTCATATTTAAGACAGAGAGGTCACTGAAAAGCCACACCCTGTTCATCAGCATATCCCCTTATAGACCATATAAGGGAGTAACCCCCGGGCATACAGGATGTAGAATACAAAGAAGCAGAAGCGTTAGAGTGCGTTTAGACTGATTGCAGTCTCTGTCTTACTCGAAAATCTGTGAGCAAGTGCGTTATCGCACTCGATCGCAGACTTGTGTTTAGAGCAAATGAGAGACTGCTCGCAGTCGGAGTACACAAGCATAGACTTGAAATGAGCTGAAAAAAAGGGATAAATATTTAATGGCAACAGCTTTTTGTTTACCGTCTCAAACTTGGCACCGATTCATTAGACAAAATATTGAAAAACAGGACAAACAGAGCAGAATTTGTATAACCACTTCGTCATTTCAACTTCGCATGTAATTTAGTCCGAGTATTTAAGCTTTCTAACAGACTTAATTTCAAACTTAGCATCTCTTTAGAACGCCTGAGATAATTTGATAGAAAAAAATCAGTAGGACTTCAACAGGAAATTAATTTTTAAAAAATTCATAATTTAAAAAATATGGTGGAATATAATTATTGTTGATTGCAAAGTTTTATTTGAAGACATTCTGAAGAAGTAGAGCAAGAGCACTTTAGTTTAATTGATTAACAGCGCTTTTACCATGGAAAGAATGGAGACAATCTTAAAGATAAAGACTAACACATCAAATCCGAAATTTCAGCAATTTTACCATAAAACACTGAAAATTAAAGGCGCCTGTTAATTATTGATTATACATGTTAGGGTATAAGACGTTAAACTAAATTAAGACATAAATTTGTTAGTGAACGGTAGGAAATATACACTTCGCAGAAGGGTGTAATAATATTCAGAGCCGCTTGAAATTAAAAATTTATTCATAATTTGACTTGGTTAAAATAACATCTTTAAAATAAATCCGAGTCAAAACATGATGCATTGGCGATGTCTGTTAACAACGTTTTGATTTCAAGTCGATTAGAAAAACGAATCGTACTAATGGTAAGTTGAACTGAGTAGTTATAATCATTGTCATCTGTTTCGATTGGAGGATTAATAATCAGATTCGTATTCTCTGGATCCTTATGGCTATCGTCAAACTATGGCGATTTTTGCGATAATCAGTACTTAAACTGTTCGGTATTCTCGGATGGGTTGTTTTTATGACTTTTATCCTTATCATGTTTTATTGATCTAATGGGTTTCATCTTCGTTTGAAGCTGCTTTTTCTTCTAAAGAAAAACCCTCTTCGCCTTGACAATTTTCGTTTTTTTTCCTGTTAATGTGTTTTGGCAAGCCAATCCAGCTTCACTTCAATCCAAAGTATAATTTGCGTAATTTTGAGATGATTGAACTCGTACATGATAGTTTAGCTTAATAAGTTTTTTTTAACGCTGTTTTTTTTTTCAGGCCTGCTGAGCGAGTTCATAGCGGAGAGCATTTAGAGTTTAGGACTTTAAATTTGCCCTATTCAGATTCGACTAGTAATCCGCGTTTGCATTTTCTTAGAGCTTTTTCAAAAGAGTTTTGAATGTGATCATTATGGAGTTACAGAGCCATGCTATTAAACCGCTTCAGTACCATCGAATTGAAAAGTGTAAACACTATGCATAAATTAAAAATCATCAAGAATTACAGCTGTCAGTGTCAGTGCATAGTAATTTCACTGCAGCAACACTGGAACTCAAACAAACAACGAGGGCAAATAAGAGTTAGACAAAGGTTTTGTAGTCTTTAAACTGAAGTCATTTTTTTTGCATCGCAAGATATTCCTGCTATACTATGTCAGTATTTAAATATTATCAGGAAACATCGCGTTAAAAGCTTCAAACGCTTCAGTCGTCAGTACCACATTTTGCACTCAGTCTATACCTCAAAATGCGGAAAGCCTTCCACTGTAGCTTTTGTAGCTCGCTTAGAGCTAAAAAATTATGAAAAGTAGCTAGGAATGAAGAGTACACAACCAAGGCACTAGATCCAGTTAAGTTACAAACTTTTAGTTGACAAGAAAGTGAACTGGGATGTGTGTGGAAAGTGCATCACGGTATTCATAAGTGTAGGACCTCTATTATCGGAATATTTGATGCTAATGACTCGGCGCAGTCTCGACGACTCCCACAGAACCAGTCCAAGCAGGGATATGAGATGGTTACAAATTTTCTGTAAAAAATGATCATTTTCGGTCAGTCATAGAGCGTTTAGTTAGAGGCTCAAGATGCCAATTGGATCAAAGCGTAATGGTTTGTCACCTACGGCCAGTTTTGTTTGGTTTGGATTTTTTTAACGGTAACAGAAAAACATACAAGGATTAAAAACAGTTATTTAAGAGGCTTTTGAGAAAAGGCTCCTAGGTTAGAATTTAACTTGAGGCTCACAGTGGTTTTAATTGCTTAAGAATATGGAGTTTCACTTTTTTTCAGTCTAGATTCAAATGATTCAACGGAGTTTGTTTCTGACATGAAACCGACGACATCCTTGCATGTAATGATTTCAAGTTTTTATTTTATGGCCCTGTCCAACAACACAGCAGCAAACAGTGACTGTCCGGACGATGGTGGAATGACAGACAGCGTGACTGGGTGTCCTACTGGTGATGTGAAAGCAGCATTGCTGCTATTCCCGCCTTATATGACGCTTGAAAATGACACCACTGCAGGTGGGTATATTTTACGATGGGCTGGCACGAGACGATATTTCCTTCAGTATTATAAAGATCTATCTATCTACTAAACTTTTTACAGTTGTACATGAACAAAAGAAATAACAAGGGAAAAACCGGTTTTATAGGGAAGCCGTGTGCGCAATAAAAGAGATTTATTTATTAATATTCATAATAGTCAATATCAATACATCGAATGACGGTGAGTGCAAGCTGTTCCACGCACGGCATTAATGCAAAGAAAAAAACGTTTTTCCCCATTTTTTTAAAACAATCAGCCCTGCGCTGACTGAGGAATGGCAAGCCCATAGTCCCCTGCTTTAATTGTGAAAGTCCGAGTGGCATAAAGACGAACAAACTAAAACGTGCAGGAGCCTGATCTACTTTACAATAATATACGCCATAATTGCTTCACTAATTAAGCGCTGCTGGTTAAGTTTTGGCCCGTTGAACCTCTAAAACAATTCATTAGCACTGGGATTATGATTAGAGCAAGTCTAACTCGTGCAGCACGATTAATTTTTTGCAACTTTTGCGGTTTTGAGAAAGGGCCGGCTCTTTCAGCACTGCTACAGTGATGTAGAGTGAATTGTAGAAGGTTGTTCAATGGCGCAATCTTCTTTGAAAGTTTATCATGAATGCGATATTCCGCAAGAAAGATTTTTATCCGGTGTGAGCCCCTAAGTCTCGTTCGAACGAAAGAAGTGATAATCTTTGTATAGACTAAACCAATAAGAGGTTCAGTCTTAGGGCCTGTGCATGTTTACACGGAGGTGGCCACTTCCATGTGAACAGCTGCAGACCAGGTAGGTGAAGTAACCCGTTCAGGTGAGGTAAAAATAACCCGCTTTAAAATGCAATCTTACAACCCCGCCATCTCGGGGTGCACTTTCTTTTCCTTGAAACGTTTACATGGCAAAATTTTACCCCGGCTGAGAGGGTTACCCGGCCTGGTCATTAGACCGGGTAACCCACTACGGTGGATCATCATCCCACCCGTCATGTTAACGTGATCAAATTAAATGGACAGTTGAGTGAACCCCACCTATGCGTTTTATGTCAGCCGACCTGGCGTCCCCTACTTCCATGTACTGACAGGCCCTTAGTGATGTTCAATGCCAGTTTGTTCGCTGCAAGTCACAATGCAAGTCACCCTAAATAAAAGTTAATACACTGAGATTATACTGTCCTTATCAGCAGGTGGCATCGTGTTTGACTACATTAGTGAGAGTTTTGAACGTTGTTGCCCAAACGATTTTGATGCGCTCCAAGTCGTAAATGACATACACGAAGACGCTGAATCAGATACCTTCAGTGAAAATCTCGCATCAGCAGATATCATTTTCCCTGTCACAGAGAAGCGAGAGACACAGTTAACGTTCTCTGAGATTAGGTACACTTTTCACGAGATCGTTAAAACGCATGGTTACGTGCTGATTGGTCGCATAGATCACTTCAATAAGAAAGCGAAGAGTTTGGTATTACGATCGCTTTATGATTCGTGGCCCATATTTACATTGACCTTTCTTCTCGCTGGAATAGCTGGGATTTTTATTTGGGCATTGGTAAGTTGTAAATAGTTTGACGAGTACTGTTAAATATCTAAGTTATTTTTGATTCAATATTTCATCATATTTTCGTTCGCTGAGTTTTACATTACCGCAGTTCACATAATCTTCATTCCATGCTTCCTTTCAGTGTTGATTTTTGATACACTTTATTGCAAAATACGTTCATTATATTGTTGGGGTCGACACAGAAATTTCGACGCGTTGATTGGACTATTAATCTGTCTTTAATCGCCAAGTTTCTCGTGCTTGGTTCGATCGGTGATCACTGGTCATGAACGGTGAAAACTGAACATAAAATAAGCAAAAATGACAAATAAACCTAAAGAAAACCTAAATAAACCTAAAGCGACACTAAAGAGCAAAACTACTTACATTCTGTGCGATGCAATCGATGAGAAATTCAAAACATTTGCTCTATAACACTACACTTGAAAACACGTGGTGATCTGCTTTGCTGTGGTCATGTGACCATCCGAAACTAACATGATATAAGTAGTCACGTAGTGTCCAAAAAGGAAGTGAACGCAAAAATAAATCAAAATAAAATTTGGACTAAACATTCCGCCGGCCTTGGGACAACCCAGTAGGTAGGCCCAACGTCACTAGCCTAGACTAATTATTCTCAAGATCGTTCTCCAGTAGGCATAGCTTCTGAATAGGTCGGATGAACACAGAGTCCTTTGTCTTGACTTTCGCTGTGCGCACCAGGCCGTCGGGGCCAGGGAAGACCTCTAGGACTCGTCCAAGTTTCCAGCATCCTCTCGGCACGTTGTCATCAACTAACAGGACAAGGGCCTTCGGCTTCAAGTTAGGTAAGACCTTTCTCCACTTTCCTCGGGCTTGCAGGGTAGGTAAATACTCACGCAACCACCTCTTCCAAAATAGGTCTGCCAGAAATTGTACCTGCCTCCATTTCCTTCTGTGATACTGATCTGCTTTCTCAAATATGCCAGGGGGTAGGCAGATAGTCTTCCTCTGCATTAAGAAATGCGCTGGCGTGAGTGGCTGAAGGTCATTTGGGTCGTCTGAATTGGCGGTGAGCGCTCGCCCATTTAACACTCGTTCAACTTCAGTCAACAGCGTCTGAAGAACTGCTTCCGTAACTACTTGGGTCCCTAGGATAGACTTCAGAACAGTCTTAGCACTTCGCACCATCCGCTCCCAAATCCCAGACATGCTAGAAGCAGTTGGCGGCTGGAAGACCCATTTGCACCCTCGTTGTAGAAGCTCTTGCACAATTTGTTGCTGGTTCCACTGCTCGATCGACTCTCTCAGCTCTCGTTCACCGCCGACAAAATTTGATCCTCTGTCACACCTTAGTTCAGTCACTTCACCACGACGGTTTATAAATCGTCGCAGACACATTATGAAGTCGTTTGTGTCCATCGAGTGAACCAATTCAAGATGTACACTACGTGTCGTCAGGCAGGTAAATAAGCAGCACCACCGTTTGGCTGTTCCTCTTCCATGTTTGACGTATAAAGGACCGAATAGATCCATTCCTGTGTAGGAGAATGGGGGTTCGTACGCCATCATCCGGCTTCTTGGCAGGGGAGCCATTTGCTGAGTCATCGGCTTGGCATTCAACTTCTTACAAACAAGACACCGACCCAGGACAGAACGTGTTAACACCCTTATTTGTGGGATCCAGAACGTCTCTCGAACCCTTGCTATGAGGTGTTCACG
The DNA here is from genome assembly GCA_964035705.1 of Porites rus. Lineage (NCBI taxonomy): Eukaryota > Metazoa > Cnidaria > Anthozoa > Scleractinia > Poritidae > Porites > Porites rus. The sequence continues at coordinate 12,931,357 of OZ038002.1, forward strand.
CCCCAGGTGACCAATTGATGCATGGGTGTGGCGGACCATCAGGACTGTCGCTGGATGATCTCTGGGCAGTATTATTTGATTCCTGGCAGTGTCAGCAGCTGGTGGTGATGCTATACGTCCCTTGACTCTCAAAACACCATGGTCGTCTTGCATTGGGTTCAAACTAGCGATCTTACTGGATCCCCTGACTTCGCCCCTGGTCTTTAGATCCTTGATCTCTTGATCGTAGGCTGCGTGCTGGACGATCTTTGCGATGGATAAGGTAGCAGCATCGTAATCTTCTAAAGTCAGATGACCTGTGTGGACAGTCTTCCGGTCACGGATGAAATGAGTGAAGCGTGTGAGCCAAGCCACTTGACGTCTGAGACGGTTCCAATCAGAGGAGGTGCTTATTATTTGTTGCATGGTGGTCTCAACAGGTGTGGCGGGGGGGCAATTAGACTGTACGCTTGCCTGGCGGGTCTTGACATTGGTGTTTATGTCAGTACAGTTAGCATGGGTTTCTTTCTTAAGCTCTAGGCCTTCATCGGGGACTTCTCGAAGGCTTGCGTTGGGCCAAAAGGATTCAGGTTGCCATAAGAACTCTGGTCCTCGTAGCCAGCGGTGATCAAGGTTTAGCTCAGAGGGGTTCAAGCCACGTGACGCATCGTCGGCTGGGTTCAAGACACCTGGTACGTGGTTCCAGTCGTCTGGCTGTGAGTTTCCTCTGATTTCTTCGACTCGATTAGCGACATAGGTCTGGAAACGACGCCTTTCATTCTTCAAGTAGTGGAGAACTATTTCGCTGTCTGTCCAGAACTTGGTGCTCTGAATAGGAAGGTCCAACTCTTCTCTCAGCATCTTATTCAAGCGTGTAGACAGAACAGCAGCTTGGAGTTCAAGCCTTGGAATGCTTGTGAACTTGACAGGTGCATTTCTTGCTTTCCCCACAACAAACGAGCAGTGAATAGACCCATCTGGATTCTCGACTCTTAGATACGCAGATGCACCGTAGCCAATTTCAGAGGCATCAGAGAAGATATGCAGCTGTAGTTTGCATTTGGAAGCATCTGTTCCAGCTGGCAAGTAGCAACGTGGGATGCGCAGTGCAGAGAGGGATGACAGCTGTGAGGTCCAAGACTTCCATCTGGCTAAGAAGTTTTCTTCGAGTGGCTGGTCCCAGTCTACCTTAGCCTTCCACATATCCTGGATAATTACTCTGGCAGTAAGGGCCACAGGCGCAGCAAACCCAAGAGGGTCATACAGGGAACAAACGGCGGACAGTACTCCACGCTTTGTTTCGGGTCGATTCAAGTTCTTGATGTCAAATCCAAGCTCATCTGTTTCAGCAAACCAGCGAATCCCTAGCGCCCTTTCCACTGGCAGTTCGTCTAAGTCAAGATTCAGATCTGGTGTGGCTCTTTTCTCGGTGGGAATGGTTGCCAAAACATTCTTACTGTTCGTCATGAATTTCGTAAGGTTGAAGCCACCGTGATTCAGGATTTTCACTAGGTCCGATGCTACAGTAGATGCTGCATTCTCCTCACTGAAGGATGGCAGAGCATCGTCAACATAAAAGTTCCTGTCAACAGTTGCAACAACTTGCGGGTTGAACCTTTCAGCATTGTCACTGGCTGTTCTTCTCAGGGCCCAATTTGCAACGCAAGGGGACGAGGTTGCTCCAAATATGTGTACTTCCATAACATAGACATCCGGGGGTTTGTCGTAATCATCTGTCCACCAGAGGAATCGTAGAGCTTCTTGATCTTGTTTACGCACACGCACTTGATGAAACATTGCCTCGACATCAGCGGCTACCCCTACATGCCCCTGTCGAAATCGCAGCAGCACACCAACGAGACTGTTTGTCATGTCTGGCCCTTGAACGAGATTCTTGTTTAGAGATGTTCCTTCATACTCAGATGCGGCATCGAAGACGATACGGAGCTTGTCAGGTTTGTTGGGATTAGTCACTGGATGATGAGGTAAGTACCAAGTTATCGAGCTTTCTCTAGCTGCTTCTTCTGGGGACAATTTGCGTGCATAACCCTTCGAGATGTACTCAGTCATGACTCCACGGTACTTAGCAGCCATTTGCTCATTTCCTGCTTTGGTCAGGCGTCGTCTAAGCAATTCTGCTCGTCTTTCAGCTAAAATGCGATTGTTTGGCAGCTTTGGCTGATCTTCCTTCCATAGTAGGCCAACTTCATAATGCCCGTCTACAAGGGTAGTAGTTTCTTCAATGATTTTTAGGGCTCGTTTGTCTTCCACAGATAAGGGCTTCTCTCCTGCTTTCAATGTTCCATAGTCTTCGATCTTCCAAAACCTTTCAACAAAGTCGTCAGGTTTGTGTCCAACAGAGATGAAATTGAGCTCAACTCTTCTTGTCCCAGCGATAGTCAATGGACCTGAAATGCTCCAACCGAGAGGGTACCGATAACCGTAGAGGCCGCTCGTGTTGTCTTTCGGGATTCTGACTTCCTTCTGCAAGTGTGCAACAGGGACGTTACTCCCCACAATGATCGAGACTCGTTCAAAGTCCACCACTGGGAATGTAAGGTCTTGAAGGTGCGGATACTTATGGACATCTACTGTCCCCGGCAAAACTCGTTCTGATTGATTCAGGTCAGGGAGAACGTAAGCTTCATTAACATCAATGTCTTCACCGTATGCTTCTACAGGACTGAGAGTAAAGGAAACGCGTCGACTCTCCACCAGCTCCTCGCTGTTCGTAATAGTCTTAATCCCGATTTGCTCCGAGATCCCTTTCAGGTCAAGATGATCAGCAAGCTCTTTGTCAATGAGGGTATCGGTACAGCCATTGTCAAGAAATGCATATGTAGAAAGGGAACCACCGTTCTCTGCAGTAATGGTTACAGGAACTACATTTAACAAAACTTGGGCTCTTGTGGTGCTGACACCGGCAGATGTAATCGAAGTCTGTGGCCTGTCGCTGGGCGGCTGTCTTGTGCCTTGCTCCATTTGTGGTTGCCGGGTTATTGGGTCAGCAGTCGGAGTACTGTATCGGTTAGTGGGGTTATGAGTGTTCTTGTTTCCAGGAGTTCTGCGTCCATTGTTGTTGTCCCTATGCAGTATTGGTAAGTGGTGTCCAGGACACAGAGAACAAGCTGGTGGCTCAGGACAGGAAGTACCACTGTGATCGGGATTATGGCAACCACAGTTAAAGCAGAACCCATACGATGCTGCATATTGTCGACGCACGGCTACACGGTCACACTGTTTGACGATTGGGCACTCCTGGAGTCGGTGGGGAGTAGACTTGCAAATTGCACAGTTTGCAGAGTTCTCTTTCTTGGGGGCGTTCTTAAGCGATGTGGCGTTGATCGTAGCATTTTTCGTGGGCAGGTCCGATCCTTTAGAAGCTTTGGGGGGGGACTTGTTTGTCCTGTTTTCTCCCCTTTGCGGCTGCATTCCAAACACTGGGTCATTCCTTATTGACGCTTGCCTTTTCACAAATTTTGCAATGTCCTTTAGTCGTGCAGTTCCACCACGGCTAACAATCTCGTAGTTTTCGGTCTGCCACTTGGTGATTAAATCATTTGGGAGTCTGTTTACGATTCTTCTCAAATTGGTAGCTACGCTTGCTTCGCGTTCCACATCTCCCTTCAGAACCTTGGTTGAAGTGTTCAGCTTCTCGGCAAAATTAAGCAGACCCATGTTGTCACCATAGGCAAGTTTGGGGCCTGAGACTAACTCTTCGATGCAGGCTTGCGTCACCTGAATAGGGCGACCAAAGCGTTCCTCTAAGATCTTCATTAGCTCACTATAGGAGGAGCCTCGGTTTCTTTTGATGACCTCCAAGGCTTCTCCTTTCAGGAACTTCGGTAAGTACTCTACCCGCTGCGCATCAGTTAGTAGCTCACTTTCAAGGTGAGTATGTGCCTGTTCTTTGAAGAACGGGAAGTCTGCTGGGTTGCCATTAAAGGGTGTAGGAGAGATTCCGTTCAGAAGCTGTACCTTCCACATGGCTGCTACATGGTCTTTAGGGGCTTGCTCTATTACTTTGTCTTCTGGCTGAGACTTAGGTCTATACTGGAAGGTTCGTGGGGCTTGGTATGGTGGCTGCTGGCATTCAGTGACTGGCAGTGCTCCCTTGTTTGCAGTATCGGCAATATTGGATTTGACCTCAGTGGCTGGCTTTTCCTTGCACGAACCAGGTGCTGTGTCTTGGGGGGTGGAGCAACTGACAGGTATAAGAGGCAGTGAAGGTTTGGGTGTCGGTGCTGGGATTTTTGGTGTTCGGGGTTCTGAATCATCAAGTTGAATTTGAGGTGACTGTCCCAGTGGTTTCTCCTCAATGGGATAGGTTGTCTGAACAATATTGTCCACACCATTAACAACACCAGTTTCCTCGTCGAACTCATTTTCAATCTTCCAGTCCAGCTCAGCTAGAACGGCTTCGTCCTCGAGTAGTCTCAATTCCTTCTTTGCGCTCCGCTCATGCTCTGCTTTGACCAATTCGGCTTCTTGTTGAGCCTTACTCTTCGCCAACTCAGCTTCCTCTTGTGCCCTACTCTTCGCTAACTCCAATTTCTTTTTTGCTAAAAGCATGGCTCTAAACCTTTCTTTCCGGGACGACGAAGAGGATCTTGAAGTAGTGGAGCTCTGAGACTGGTGCGACTTGTGACTTTTAATGGAGCGTTCATCATCACGTTTTTGTGTTTCTTGATCAGTCCGTATTTGGGTTTCGCATTCTTCTATTGTAAACATCATCTGTTCTTTGAGGGACTTGAACCTTTGCTGTACTTCTTGTAGTCGTTTGCTGTCACGTATGCCTGGCAGGTACTTCGAGTGTACAGTCTCAAAGGATTTCCAAATGATAGCTAAACGATCTACTATTTTGCGGGCGGACAAGTGCTCCCAATTAGTGTAGAGGAGAGTTTGGAGCTGCTGTGTTTCAAAGGCAACTTCTTTAGATTCCTTGTTCCACAAAGATGCAAGTCTGCGTTGTTCGCTTATTTCGCGTTGATACACAAGTTCACCAAAATCAATTTGAGTATTTGGTACGGGGTCCTGGCGTAGGGAGTATCCAACTGCTCCTTTCGCTGAGTCCTCAGGGTCCATTCCGCGATCCACTATCGCGCGGTCCAGTCCAGAGATTCCTGCGATTCCGTTCGGTCGGTTCGGAGCGTTCGTTTTCTCGAGAATCCAGGTGAAAACACAGTTTTCTCTTCGTACTTTGTAGAATTTTTCACAATGTTGGGGTCGACACAGAAATTTCGACGCGTTGATTGGACTATTAATCTGTCTTTAATCGCCAAGTTTCTCGTGCTTGGTTCGATCGGTGATCACTGGTCATGAACGGTGAAAACTGAACATAAAATAAGCAAAAATGACAAATAAACCTAAAGAAAACCTAAATAAACCTAAAGCGACACTAAAGAGCAAAACTACTTACATTCTGTGCGATGCAATCGATGAGAAATTCAAAACATTTGCTCTATAACACTACACTTGAAAACACGTGGTGATCTGCTTTGCTGTGGTCATGTGACCATCCGAAACTAACATGATATAAGTAGTCACGTAGTGTCCAAAAAGGAAGTGAACGCAAAAATAAATCAAAATAAAATTTGGACTAAACATATATATATCAGCAAAAGGCATTTATAAAACCAACAACATAAAAAAGTGTGAAATACAGTGTGGTAAGAGATTTAAAAAGGTGCTTCTGCGGTTCGTCCAGTGCCGAATTACGTTGTGATTTACAGGTTTTGCAAATGAGGAAAGGGGAAGAAGAACTTTTAATGCAATTTTCCCGAATTATTATAGTCACGTCTCCTTAATATAATTTGTTTTAATTTTCATAACAGGTAACATTTTCTAATAAAGAAAAAAATTGTTTAATCTAATTTTCACGCCAATTTTAACTTAACCGCCCCTGCAATAGCCTTTATAATATAAAGTTCTTCGCTGAAGAACCACTTTAAAAAATTATGTTGGATAACAGTACACTACCTTTCGGAAGGGCCATTAAAAAGAATGACATGTTTTATGATTTGCATTGAAGGAATATCATGTGAAAAACGAAGAATTCCCATTGTCATTTACAAGAGGCTCTTATGAAGGTTTTTGGTGGGCATTTATCAGCATGACAACAGTTGGGTATGGAAAATTAAATTAACATAGCAATGATAAGGCCTATTTGTAACTATTTTTGACTTTACGCTTACATGGATCAGCAAGATCACATTCTTCAATACTGAAAATTGTACTGGTAAACAGAAGAGGCCAAGTATTAGGTGGCCGTACCTAGCCTGTGTGACTGGAGGTTTTTTTCAGGTGTGTCTTTTCTTTTGTTCATGTGGTTCGTAACATAAGAGATACAACCGTGCGAAAGCCGAACCAAGAACGAAAAAGAAAACGATAGGGGAGGGGGAGAGGAGATTCTCTCCTCACCCCCCCCCTCCCCCATCGTTTTCTGTTTTAACCTTGGTCCAGCATTAGAGCCTCTGTTACTTTGAGAACCACAAAAGAACACCCGCCCCTTCCCCCCCCCCCCCCCCACACCTCCCCAAAAAACGCCAGGTACGCAGGCTAGGCTGTACCCTTCGCGGAAACTTTGCCGTGGTTTTATTCCTAAATACAAGGTTGAAATAAGAGAGGGCGTCTCCCTTCCCCTCATTGTCTCCTCGTATGTTGGTCTCTTACAAGAAACAAAACAATAGGCGCCATCGCCAGCCGGTATAGCCAGCGCAGCGAACACGCAATCCGGAGATGTTAGTTCGGTGCATGGTGGTGCCGAGTTGAACTCCTCGGCCACTCTTATAAAAAGCAAACTACTTTGCCAATTGACAGTCAGTGTTTGATTTGATTATTTTTCAATAATTATTTGAGTGCCGTGCATGTAAACTAGCCATAGCACCCAAGTGTATTCCCACGATCAAAAAAAGCAACACTACATTTACATATTGTAAGATGTGACGTGGACATGATGAAATTGGAAGTACTGAGTTAACTTGGATTTTGTTTTGCGTAGATATGGTGACAAAACTCCCAGGTCGTTTATTGGCCGCCTGTTTGGTGTGTTATGGATCCTTCTTGGTCTCATTGTCATCACCATGTTTACTGCCACAGTAACTTCCGCCCTAACTCTCAGCTCCTCGCCACAATTTAGCAATTCATTGGAAGGACAGGATGTGAGTGTTCAATTAGATTACGAGATTGTAAGCGATGTCCCTTCTCAGGGCACGGAAAAGATCGCAAAAGAAAAAACAAGGGAAATTACAATAATTAAAACTTAAAAACTTATCATTTACAATTTTTGAAGCTGAAAATCAATTTGTAAACTTTCTTATTTTCTGAAAATTAAAGAGAATTTTACTGGGAATGTATTAGAAAGGGTGTAAAACCGAACTTTCCAAGGACAAAATCTTCTCAAAGAAATTCTTGCAAGGACACGACGCTTTAAAAAAATAACAAATTTCCTAGAAATTAAAATGTTTTTACCTATACCGACTATTTGTTCCTTCTTCGTAGTGGAAGTAGTGCAAATGAACAGAAAACTGGCCTTTGATCTCGGGGACGTCTTTCATTAGGGTTAGAACCTTTCGGCTATCTTTGCACTGACTAAACTTTCTTTTCGATCAATTCTGAATGAAAGGTAGTCTTGTAAAAGAAAACTTCAGTTATTTCAAGTTATAATTAACAATGTTCATAGCGACCAATTAAAATTAACAAGTGGTTGCTTATGAGAATAAATCCACTCGATGTTTCTTCCAAGATTAGGTCCGGACTCATCTATCTTATAACCCTATAAGTCCCGATAGTGACCAACATCAATTTTCTCCTAACAATATCCAGTAATTGTCAAAAGATACAGTTAAGAGAATTAACAAATGATCACCAAAGAGAAAATACCTTGATCTGTTATTAAATCCTCTCAACTGATTTCAACTGGAGATCAGTTCGGAGAATTTGTATGTTGATATTGGAACTTAAAGGGATAATATGGAAGATAACTCAGTTTTACACGCAATTTCTAAGTTACGATATGTATAGATCCATGCCGTCGCCAAAAGTTCTTACAAAGAACAAAGAGGTTAAAAACAGTAGAAAATAATAAAACCGTCATCCTCCAGAAGTGTGCGCGGTCTCTTACAGGAGGTTGTCGTTTACGAGAGGTTTGGAACTGTGAGGATTTGAATGGAAAATGTATGGTGTTTTGGATAAGTGATGCTTATGGGAGGTGATTGTTTATGAGATCGAGGTGGTCGCATACGGGGACAAACCCAAAGCAAGGGGCGCACATTCACCAACCCACCGCCTGGCCAGCATCTCACGCATGGGCGGAGGTTGACAATTGTAATTTTTTTTCAAATTAATCCAGCACTGGTTTCATTTTATCAGCTGTCCTACACGGCGTTTATTTCGCCAAACATTGCTTAAGTTCTCCGTACAGCCGGTCCTAACTTTTAACTATCTGTCTTGGAATCTGTAAATTTAGTTTAATTTATGGAAAAAAAATGATCGTTTTTTGCCTTTGTTCTGACTCTTTTTTGCAGGTAGGTGTGCTGTCACAAGATATTAAAGCTCAGGATGAAGCAAATTATACTGGCGCAATTCCTTATCGTAAGTTCTGTCTTAAGTTACTAGTCAGCCCAGAAAGGAATGTGTTTTGTTTTCATCCAAGCCAAGTTGGCCTAATGTGATACGTCATTCACAAACCTATTAGTCTTCCATAGTCATAGGACTGGGAGGGAAGGGGCTGGGGGAGTTTTGAGAAAAGTTTCATACAGGAAGGCTCCGCCCCAAGGTCCAACCCGGCCCCTTACCCTTTTATATACCATTTTTGACAGAAAACGTAGCCCTTTCTTATACTTTCTATTGAAAAATGTATCCCTTTTACAACCCCAGTTTAGAACTTTGCATCCCTTTTAACCTCTGTAAATGAATTGTCTTAATTTTAAATATGAATAAATCACAAAGTTTTGTCGACTCTTTCGCAGCCCTGAAATGCATCCGTCAGCCCGTTTTGGCATTTTTACATACCGAAATGACAGATTTCCCTACCCTTTCATATACTCCAACTAATGAAATCTCTACCCTTTTACATACCTGACTGAAACCTGAAAAAGGTACCCCTTTAGGTGGAGCCTCCCCGTATAGGCTTTTATAGGGAGGTTCCCACGGGATCTTAGCTTTCTATAAACCTTCAGACGTTAGACCAACCCTCACCCTTAGTTTTATTGTTGTTTTTCACTTTCTTAGTGTACGACGATCCTGAAGATTTGTATAATGCGTTGGTAGATGAAGACGTGGATGGCATCTTCATGGAAAGACTTCAAGCTTATTACTATTACAGCGGAAAAACTGAGGACGAAAACTTGCGTATATTTGACGTGATTCATGCGGAAATAACTTACAAGATGGCGCTTAAAAGAAGTACAACGTGTAAATTTTTAGAGCAAAACTTTTGCTTTAGGCGGCGAATAGAACATCCTTTGATAGACACGTTTGTCAAACAGTACACTGTGCCTTTGAAGGTAATTTATTTTGCATTTTTGAGCGTTTTTGTTTTGTCTCAGCTTGTAAGAACAGTGTCAAAAGTTAAGGTAGAGGTAGTCAGATACAATTATACTGGTTTAAAACAAAATAGTCTCCCCAAATTTGATAAACTTGTTCATTTACTAAACACATAGAATACTGATCCACCAGCCGAACTACCTGGTCGATAGCTCGCACCTACTGTACAGAAAGCTGTCAGATGAATTTGCATAACATCGCCTTTCCTCTATCTCTCTTTCAATCTCTTGCGGAGAGTTCTATATGTGCATCACTACCCTGGGAGCAGAGGCCTCTCGACTTATGGCCTCTGCTCCCAGTGGGGGAGGGTAGTGCCTCACCTCTAGCGGTTAATTTCCTTTTCATTTTTCTCTGAATGAGCGGCTTACGCTAATTTTCGTCAAAATTTTACCGAGTTCCAGAGGAAGTATGATAATCGTATCTACTACGCGCTGTTGTCCGTTAAGTACTTTCCAAAATATTAATTTGTTTATTTTTCTTAATCATTCTAGGTTTTTAGGCCATCCGTGGACACAGAAGGTCTGATATCGGGAAGTTCCTCCCACACTGCAATTTTACTTCTCACCATCTTGGGCATCCTGGTTGGTCTCGTTTTGCTTGGCGTTTTGGTCGATATTTTTGTTCTAAAATCGGAAAAGCGACTCTGCTCTTTTCGTAAGTTCGCCAATTAAATAAATAACTAAATAAGGATTTTCGGCAAATCGTATTTCCATAGTGGCTCTTTGTCTACCATTTTTTTACCTGGTCGAACTGGAATTTGGAAGTGTTGGGTTTTGAGGAGAGGGGAAAACCGGAGTACCCGGAGAAAACACCTCTGGGAGCTGGGGAGAGAATTGCCTGCGTGCAGACGTCTCCTATTTCCTTTATGGCACGTCTGCACGCAGGCAAGGGAGAGAACCAACAACAAAAATAAAGCTCAACCCAACTAAGTAGTACAATAAATAACTTTATTAAGTCAGTCGTTCTAGTGTTTACCCTCGTCGGTGTCCACGCCGGGATTTGAACCCAGGCCACATTGGTGGGAGGCGAGTGCTCTCATCCACTGCAACACCGAAGTAGTTTTCTTCTGTGCGTATTCTGGAGCTTAGTTTTCTTTTTCATTTAATTCGACGAAAAAGCTAAAATAAAACCGAAGCAAGTTTTTTTACAAAACTGGGTAAACAAAAATGTTGTCTTGCTACAACAAGACTGAGATTTACACATGTAGTTTTATATAGGTCCTGTTTAATGATGGGTGGGCAGACACATTTTAAACAAGTACTGGCACGGCTGAAAGAATCTTCAGTAAGACGGAGTTAATTCAGGAAGGAGGAGTTAAGAAGAAGATATTTATTATGATAATAGAGAAGACAATAATAAAGAAGGCATTTGTTTAAGGCTGTACAAAAAACCCGTTAAGATGCAAATCTCTCCATGGGTCAACTACACTTCACTCCCCAGGTTACCAAGAAAATGTAACTGGGAAGGTATCTATACTAGATTACTAGATAAAATGGCTTGTTGTTTGTGTACAACCTATGCCTACAGCCGAAAAACTAATTGAGCTTGTTTCCTTCGTCTAGAAAAGAAAAACAGTGTGTCTGCTGTAGGTTATCCTCAAGCAAGCATCACGTTGAGACGTGAACTAGAATCACTGAGTCAGGACCTGGAAAATCTTTCTTCCCAAGTACTAGCTATAAAGGAGCGCCTAGCAGGAACAGACAGCCAACAGCCCAAATTCCAAACGAACAGTTTTAAACTAACTGAGGTTGATTCGAGTGCATCTTAGATCCTGACGTAAACTTTAAAGATCCCGGCCGGAATTATGGTCATCGAAACATTTATTATCAAAAAACTGTTATAATTGCCTCTGAAAACTGAAAGCCCTCGAAAAAGTGAAGGATACTCTACAGTTATGATTGAGGCGCCAAACTCATTTCCTAAAGTCTATTGTAGTTTGTGCACAATTCAAGGACTGAGACACGTTAATCTTAAGCTTTACAGTTTGTGCTTTCAAATCCAAACATCCGTCAAGTCTATGTCTTTATTGAATTCGTCACAGTGACTCAATACAGTGACAAGGGATGAAACAGGACTCACGTCCTAATTGATGTTAACCCCTTCATTGCCCATCCAGCACATAAAACGTTGTACCACACCACCTGGGTCTTCTCCTCAGTTGTTTTAAGATCGTGAGTGTTGGTCAGACCGGGGTTTGAACTCGCTACCTCCCGCTCGGCAGACCGGTGCTTATCCAATTTATTGATTAATGAATCAATAAACTCAGAATAAAGTTGTCAAAAGATTGATGACAAGTATATTTGGTTTGAACGTCGAGTTTGCTTAATACACGAGTAAAAACGAAAACACTTCGACGATCTCAGAGACGAAGAAAAGAGGCTTATGAGACGGTCTGTCTGTCATACAAGAGTGTCAACTTTTGAAGTAGACTATAGGCGAGCAAGTCCCTACGAGTGAACGTAAGGCCCCGAACAGTTTGTTCACTTCTTACAGGTGTTGTGCATAAAAGATTTTCTTTTAGTACTTTGGCTGACAATATTTCTTTCACTACGCACATTTTTTGACTGCATCCATGCAAACACAATGCCGGGGGGGGATACTCAACAAATGTTTATACGGGGAGGCTCCGCCCTGAGGTCCAAACCCTTACCCTTTAATGTACCATTTTTCATGGAAAAGGTACCCCTTTCGTATGCCTTCTATTGACAAATAGAACCCCTTTCACATACCTTGTTTAGAACTTCGCATCCCTTTTAACTGCTATAAATGTACCGTCTTCAATCACAAAAATAGAACTTTTTTCTCGACTTTGTAAAACCATAAAATTCATCTGTTAGCCCTTTTGGGCCCTTTCACAGACCCAAATAACAGATTTCCCTTCCCTTTTATGTACTTCAACAAATGAAATCCCTACCCTTTCATAAACCTGAAGCCTGAAAAAGATACCCCTTTAGGGCGGAGCCTCTCCTTATAGGCCATCATAGGCCGTATCCCCAGCGGACACAACTAGCCTCAATACACGGCATTATTTTGGAATAGTGACTCTTTGAATTTCTATGCTAACTAGGAAAATGTGATTAGATAAGTGCAATGAATATAAAAGGAAAAAAACTGTCACTAAACCACCTTTTATGCCGAATGAGGTCTATGGTCCATCCCCAACAAAAGTAAGAGATTTGGCTCGTTTTGGCCTCATAATATTTATTATCTGCTATACCTTTATTCATAAATTCTAGAGATTACAATGACTACGGCTTTTGAAGAATAAACAAGATATCCTTGAACAATCAGTGTACGCTGTTAAAACTCCCCACGATTATTCGCCATACTCTCTCAGCTGCCAACTCAGACCACCCAGACCAGTGTAGTTTTCCCTCTTGTTCTTAATGTACAGTGATTATTTCTTTTTATATAAATAAACAAAGGAAGTGACAATGACTTTTCTACTTATTAAAAGCGTGGGTGCACTCAGTAGACAGAAGGCATTTAAGGACTATTTGGATATTTAAGTTACTGGCAATTTGCAAGACAAAATAAATGTCAATTAAATCGCTTAGCTTTGGTCCATCCAAAAAAAAAAGAAAGAAATAACACAATCCCGAAACTCAAATATTTTTCGAGAATGTTTTTCAACTTTTCACGTTATTCGCAAAAAAAAAAACTGGCTAAAAACCCTGAATAAAAAAGGTGTTCGCTTTCCCCCCCTTAAAGGCCTTTTTACTATACCGTGAACTTTATGGTGTACTGTACTTATTCGGACAAAAATAAGTGGCTAACCGTGGAATGTTTTTCTGGCTAATGTTGTTTTTGCATTCTTTTTTTGGCTCGCCCACCTTTAAAACAACCGCAACAACTTTATTTCACATTAAAAAGTTTACGAGTAGTAAATTGATGTAAACTGAAAAAGTAAAAGGAAATATTTCACGCAACCCGCAGTTAGCTTAAGCTAATCGAGGCGGGAGGTGGAGAGGAAAGAAAAAAGATAAGAAAAACTAGCCATAATTATAATCGATTTACAAAGAGAACAAAATTTTATACCCCGCACGACCTAACTATTAGCTAAGAATTGTTAAGAAGTAAGCCTTACTGATGTGCGTAATGAATTGTTCACCATATAGTTTTAGTGTTGAACTTTACAAGAACTTGCAGTAGCCACCAGTTCTTGCTCAGTGTCCCTTTCTCTCGTTGTCTGTTTGACGTAGCAGAGTATTGTTCCCTTTACTGCTTTCCTGTACTTAGGATGCCTCCACGCATAAATATAAGCATCCAGGGCGACCTTGATGAACAAGATCATGTCACTTACACGGAGTGCTATACTGATATTGCGGATCTCTGTAAACGAGATAATTTTGGTGTAAAAGTAGATGTAGAATGTCACAATGTGGGGTATGGAGCACAAGAGCAACAAAGCGGAGAGTAGAAGGGCAACGACAGTGAGCTGCTTCTGGTGTTTTGTCTCGCTCTTGCTACCCTGAGCAGTGGGATGGACATGTTGAGCTATACTTGGGCGTCGCAAAGCTTTGGACTGTTGCACAAATTTACGGAACGACTTGAAAAGAAGTATGTACGCGATAGTGGGGAGAAATCCTATAACCGTGGGATGAAGGTGTAGATTTATCCTGAGGTAGATGTCTGTTGGGATTTTCGTGAATTGTAAGGAACTAAAGACGGCAAAGTAGATGAAGAATCCAAAGACGAAGACGAGAACCCGTTTCTTGGTGAATAACTGCTTGTACTTGTGAGGATAGGTGATTGCAATGTATTGTGTTGTTGTCAGGGCTAAAACTAATAGGAACGACGAGCTTATCAAGATCAGGGACAGAAAAGATGCTATGTGGATAAGGTACGAGAAATATTTACCAGGATCCAATGTCTGTTTGGAATAGCAGGCAAAGTAGAAGATGGCAAAACATGGTTCGACGATTGTACCAGCTAGTAGATCCACAATGGCCAAGCTTACGATGAAGAACGTTACTGGAGTGCGAAAGCACTTAAATGGATCTTTGTAGATTGCAACTAGAAGAAGACCATTGCTTACTACTGTAATAGGAGACAGAATGGAAAACAGATAGGCTGATGCGTATAGAGTTATGAAGTACGGGCCAATGTCTTCTTGTGATAAAGACGAGTTTACGACTAGGCCCACCGCTTGACTAACTGATTCATTCAACAAATTAATATTAGACATTACTGATTTGAAGACGGAGTCCCAGAAAATTGCCAGACGTTTCTCAAATTGATGTACGTGTTTAACGTCACACTCTTTGATAGCTACTGCGGCGGAGTTGTCCAGTTTATGACTTCCAGAATCATTGGATTACTGGTTTGATGCGGGGTGACTCCTGCAAGGCAAAATCAAAGTAAGACGACGAAATTAGTTGTACAATTAAATGCCCGTGTATTTATTTCTGATGCCGATTTCTGTGCTCCGAAAGGGCTCTGAGTTCACTCAGTTTAACATATATGTCTCTTAATGCGGTCATATTTTATCGGGTAGATTTGATAATTCTTCTTTCTTATTTTTAACTCAGAGTAAACTGAGTAAAAAAGCCAGACATACCCGCTCGATTTAAATGATGTTAACACGTACCTATCCTTTGCATTATTAAATAACGATTATAACTAAATATTATTTTACAAAAATTGTCGAGACGTACCAAACGTTTTAGAGAGATATACTGTATTCTGAGTAACTTCTCGGTTCTCTCAGTGTGCTATACTTCAACACCCTTCTTTTCACATCAGAGAACGCGGTAATGTGCTTTACGATACGTGACAAAAGAAATATAAAAAAGGGTAAAGGTGTAGTCTAAATGACGAGTCGTGATTTCTACGCACGTGATAATTCTCTTGATGAAAATGAATCGCTTATGGCCATGCCTACAGCAATTTGCAAGTACTAAATAAATTCTTTCAGCTTACTGCGGGCTCTCGCTATCACTCAATCAACAACCATCAACTCGATCGTCGACACATTTGAGCAAGATAAACTCTAGACTTATTGCAAATTGGTAGCTTTACAATATTACACTCGAGGTACCATGGGTACGTAATAAACAAACGCCTTGTCTTTTCCAGAGTACGTGACATTGATAATAATTAAGGCGAAACGTTGATTTTTCGCCGTACCCCTTGAAAAACCCATGCACTTTTAGAACTGAAACCACGTTTCTGGTTAAACCAAATTACTTCAAAATATACCAGTCCCTCAAAAATGAAAGCAAGATTTGAACGTAAAATCTGTTTAAAGAGAAACGAGAACAACAAAAAAATAGATACAGATTCGTGGTTTTTAAGAGAAAAATTTCAAACGTTGATGGATCGGACTTAATTTATATACGAATAGATACGCCTTGGGGTGGCATATGAGACTCAATGATATTTTCTTATCTGCTTTGATTGAAATAAATCTGACTCACCCCTGGCTTGGTCATGTTCTAAGTTCCGTCTTAAGGTATAGCTTTATTAATAATGGAAATCGATTGTCACCGCTTTTTCTTTGTCACGGAATTCAATCTGAATTCGAATCTGAGTACATGGACTCCATTTCAAAGGGTTTGGCACTAAAATTAAAAAACGTTGGCCTTATCATCTGACAATTAACACCAAACCGAGTTTGAAATCAAGACTTTCAACCCAATTTTTATCATTCTTTTGCAGTTAGTTAAGCGCTTTGGAACTAACGTTATTGGACGTAATCTGAAATCTCAGCAAATTACGTCGGCAAGCCCACACCCTTGAAACTCTACGGAGACAATCTGACTTTCATTTCCAAAATGAAATCGCACACTTTAGGAAGCTCGATGTTCATAATTAACCGTTCTCAGCGAAAGAATCGTGTATTGAAAACGTTAAATTTAGATTAGTATCGATACAGAGATTTAATCTAAGGTCAGTGAAAGGAACGTGCCTGAGATCGATGATTTGCGAGCCCGGTAGTCAATAATCTCCAAAATTTAATAAAAACAACTACACGTTGTAGTTTTTACACTACACGTTGTAGTATTGAATATAGCAAAAAGGTTGAAAAAGGTAGAAGCAATAAAGCGAAAACAATTAGTTACGACTGCAAATGGTTTGTCAATTTACTTTTTTACTAATCTTCACCCATTCTTAGTTTCAATTTGTTCGTCCATTCATTCGTGTGTGCATGAATGAATGCATGCATATATCCATTTATTCATTCTTTTATTCGTTCATTCATTCATTCATTCATTCATTCATTCATTCATTCATTCATTCATTCATTCATTCATTCATTCATTCATTCATTCACTCACTCAATACTTACTCGCTCGTTCGCTTGCCCACTGACTCACACACTCATTCGTTCATTCATTTATATAATCGATCACTCAGTTAGTCTCGAGTCAGTTAGTCAATCAGTCACCAGAATTTTTCATCACACACTTTGAAGACGTAAGAATCTTTTTAAAATCGAGATGAGTTTTGTTCACTCTTATTGCAATTCGCGATATTTCCTTTCCTGTTATGACGTTGTGTTTGTATAGTAAAAGTTCTTAATTAAAATCTTAATTGTTCAATAACTGGAGGTGTGATCCGTTCATGGTCAAAGAAGCGAGTATATTCCAATTTCAAACTTGTTTGCTATATTACTATCGTAGTTGTAGAAACCAAAGCGTTTACCAGATGACGGAAAACCATTAATAGGAAGAGATGTAAAGAATTGTATTGCCGGATTAAAATGGATAAAGCTTACTCTGCTTCCTTAGGGATCAGTTTAAAACTGATAAAAAATATATTTTCATCACATATTCTAATCAACAAAGTTTGACTGCAATAAAAACGCCTTTATAAACACCAGCAAAAGTTACCATACAAGTCAGTTTTTCTTTTGAAACAGCGAGCAAGCTTTTTGTTGATAGTCATTCTATATAATTCAGTGTTGTTTCGCCCGAACTGAGAACTGAGGTGAGATCTTCATGTAGGTATTCATTTTTTAATCAACAACGAAAACCAAGCATCTCTTCTAACAGGTCATGGGCGTTTTTCCAATCAAACCATTTTCGTTACGCAACGAAAAGACTCACGCCCTTTTCAAACGCGGTGTGTTGCTAGCCTAACCGCAGTTGTACTAATCCACATGACTGTAGTACGGTTCTAGTACGACTTGATTCAGACGTTGAACTTAATGCAGCTGAATACAAGAGCTGTTACCAAAAACAAAGCATAAAAAGAAAAGAAAATCAAAATCTATTCTAACGTATTTGTAATTTATGAATTAAGTTTTAGGCAAGGCCGAGAGAGCATGCACGGAGTTGAGGTGCAAAACTACGAGCAGCATTAAAAATAATATAAAAGTTGGACCCACTGTATTTTAAATTTCTGGTGAAATCCTTCTAGGACGATGGCTTGGTTAAATTTTTCATGAAAACACTGGCAAATTGTTTTAGAAGCCGAAGTTTTTCTTGCTGGCAATATGCTGTCGCCGTCTTTAATAATGATTCACCGACATACTACTTACACTCAGTTTCAACAACTTTCAGAAAACAACTGTTTATCAGTCCATATTCACATCATAATAGCATTTTATTGTCTTTATATTGCTCATTTTTATTCTATTCGATCCTTTTTAGCTTTCAGGGTTTGATCAAAACCCCGAGATCACACCCGGCCGGTGTCAAACGTCCGTCTTGCCATAGCCTGCGAGAATGCTCACTGTCCTCACTTGTGTAAGTTCGGGGAAAATTTTAGCGATGCATGGTGACTCTGCCGCCAAAATTTTCCCCCGAACTCGCACAATTTAGCCTGTTGGCAGGCTAGAATTGCCACAGTTCGGCGTAATTCAAAAAAGTTGAAAAGACGCAAACTGACTAGGTACTCTGACACTCAGGATAAATCAATTTCAACGTATTTTTAAACACCAGCGAAATACCAGGTGAGCTTTCGCGCGAAAACATGATATCTTCACACATGAAAAGGTCACCGTTGCTATAGCTACATGATCAGCTGCATGATAAATCGCACCTTTTGTAGCAAAAACAAAGGAAATATATATTGATGTGAATTGGTTTGGTATCTAATTGGTGTTTATATATTAAAAAGAACACGACATGGCCGCTCGGACATATGAAATTTCTCTTCTCGTGTTGAAAAATATAATTTTTTTACCCGTTCGCTGCGCTCATTCGTGAAATATTCCTCAACACTCGAAGAGAAATTTCGAATCTCCGCGCGGCCATGTAATATCCTCTGTATTATACTTTTATTGCACAAATTAACGTATTTCCATACTATCAAATGCTTATTACATATAGCTACATATAATACTAACAAAAAACTTAGTGGCCTGAATTTCATTCAGGCTAAAAACTCAGTATCAAACTGCTAAAACCGGGTGATTAAAAGTTAAAAATAAGTTTATATTGATCTGTAGGCCATTCCCCCTTTTTTCCTTTTAGTGTCGAATGCGTTTCCTGATTATGGGTCAGTCGGTTGGATGAAAAAAGAAACTTTAAAAAATCGCAAGAAGTTTGGGAATTGGAGGCTACCCCAGCTCTCCCGGTCCCAGTCAACCGTCATCGCCGGCAGGAAACAACAAGACATAAAATCATAAAATGTGATGGTGGATGTCATAGTAAAAGTAAAACATAACAAAAAGGATAAAATTCCGAAACTTCTATGTTACAAAATGCTGTTACAATAGTCATTTTCAGATTAAAAGAATGAATTCCTCGCTAAGCAAAGCCGAAGACCTTGTGACGAGAGTTTATAGTCTGGTCACGCGTGGTCTGGTCACGCGGATGCCCCATATTTTTATGTATTCTTCAATCTATAGGTGCGGTTACACACACTGTAGTAAAAGGCATTTCCCAAGTTAACGAAGCCGGTTTTAAAGTGGGCTTAGTTTACCGTGGTGCTGTGTGGTTTCACTCAGAATAAATTCTCCTTCGGCTTCATTCGTGTTATTGCGATAGTAATCGCTGTCCATCATGGCAGGAGTGGCATGTTATGTTAAAAATTTACTTATAATTTAGCTAAAATTTCAACTGGTATGTAAGTCCTGATAATTTAGCGAAAGTACATAGCATTTTTCAATCTTGACCTTGAATTCCACAGTTCAGCTGCATCCCACTGTTCGATCACATGCCAGGAATAGAACACTATATTTTTGTGAAATATCGCTCCTAAATCTAGCCCAACAAATCATTTCAAAATGTTATTTTAAAATTTCCCAGTTACTTACATCTTAACGTGAAATCTGCCATGTCAACTCATGTCAGCATCAATCTCTCTCTTAACAGAAAGAAAGAAACCCGTTAAAAAGCAATTTTTTGCGGTGTCATGTTGGTGTCAAATGAAGAAACCTGATTGGCTCTCTTGCCTTCGTTATCGAAAAACCCTAGACATTTACCACGTTTTAAAAATATCATGGGCGGTTTCTTTCTTCTGTTTGACGTAACCATGGATGTTTCCCAGGATAAATGTATATTGGGAAAGCTTTGGGAAAGTCCAGTCACACGCACGACACATATCCGCCCTGACGTCATCCACTGTGACGTCATGGACTGGTCACGGGGCATTTTGTGTGAAATGTTTGACAAAATTGATCCTGTCTAAGAGCTTTATCTGCAGTTGCTCTTCTCTTGGAGAATTCATGTCATGATTGCTTGTTTAGCGTGTTTTTTTCTATTATAGCAAGAGGACAAAACGGAAAAAATAAAACATAAACCACGAAAATATGCAAAAAATAAATAAATACAAATAAAGGTGAATTTAGTGGTGGCATTTTACAAGTAGTTCTTTGAAAATAGAGTCCTTAGCATCTGGTGTGTATAATCTTGTGATTCCAAAATCTCTATAGATTTTCTAGGTCGCCTTCGATTTTCATTGCGCTGTCACTTGACGGGAGATAAACGATTGCTGATCTATCGACCACGAATAATAATCCATCGTAAGATTAAGACGTGACTACGTCGTGTTCAGTCTGACAGCAAAATTTCATGGAATCGTTTCTTTTGTGAAAAATACAGACAACATACCGAGATAGAATGTATATATATGAGCGAAGCGAAAACGAACAATATTAAGCTAAAATCAACAGGGAAAAACTTTTAGACACCCCTTGCGCTTTTGAAAAGGGAAAAAAACGGCTGTTCCTTTTTTGCATTAAGTTAACTTTTCCTAAGAAAAATTATCAGAGAAATTAAAAAGAAAACATAACTTACCGAATTTCTTTTACGCTGATCGCAACTTCTAATAACAGTGGCCACAAGAAGCAAAAACTTCGTTAGATTAAGTTATAATCAAGTTTTTCGTTTGAGGACACCGCCAAGTCTAGCTGTTAATCTTTGTGTAAAATCTCGTTTATTAAAATCATCTCATATCCTTGAAGATAAAGGAAAAATCCTGTTAATGTCAGCTGAGGGTAGCTGCGAAAAAAGAAGCTAATCAAGACCTGAATGGCCTCTTCTCCCGCAAAGATTGTGATAATTGGCACCTGTCTTTCAAAGTTTAAGAGTGGTGTTTTGTTAGACTTAACAGTAAATTTAAAGTAAAATACTTTACCTACAAGAACAAATTTGATGTCTTACCTGAAATGGGATTAATACGAGTGAAAAACACGAAAGTCTGATTAGCCCCCCTCTTGTCTATTTTAGATTTGTGGATCAGCGAGGCGTTTAGATCCATCCCTGATTGATCTCTTTAGTTTTTAAGTTTGAATTGTAGTTTTACCGGCTGTGGTTATCAAACGAAAGAATACTAAAGAAAGATATTAAATCAGCTGCGTGTATAATTGATTTGTTAGAAATTTATTCAGGGATCGGTCAAAAATATTTTTCTTTTCATTTAGCCGATTACTTTTGTTAACAATAAATGACTGTTGAGTGCTAAGTGGAATTGTACCATCAGCTTTCTCTTATCTGAAGTCAAACATACTAGGTAAAGAGTGTTTACTTATCAAGAAAATCACATTAAAACAACAGGATGATAAAAGGTCTTCTTTTTACAACGGAAATACGGATTTTGAACGTGACAACGGACAAAACCTAAAGTTGACTCTTTAATAAAAAATAAGCCTACCAGTTGTTCCTTTTTTGGGGGGTGGCGATTTTCACGAGTGCTCGCGTATTTCGGTCGCCTTTGTACTTACTACCCCTGAGGCCAAAGGAACAATTACTTCTAGTCTAAGGTGGGCCTTTATCACTGACGTCGTGTACGTAAATCTACTTGCATGATAGTTTTAATTTCCATACGAATTTATATCAAATCTAGAAATAAAAGTCAAAGCTGTGACAACCGAAGATCAGTCCTCGTTTTGCCTTGTTGGGTGCAAAAAGGTTTTCTTGGATCTCTGATTTATGCTTTCTGAGATTCATTCAGTACTTATATTAAAATCAACAATAGAAAAGAAAACTTTAAGCGATGGTAAAATACTTGAAATGCTGGACATCGGTCACAATTCTTTTCTAAATCGTACCCTTGAAGTCCCAATATCCATTCAAATTCTCTGGACTGATCTCCATAATTTTCCTTAAAGAACCAGTTGAGAGAGTTTGTTCAAAAATCAAAGCATTTTCGCCTAGGTAACCATTTTAGTAATGCTAGTAACCTTTTCTGTTGATTGTGAATTCATATTGGAGGAACAAAATTGATGTTGGTCACTCAAGGGACTTAAAAATTCTTGAATTTGTCAAATTCGACAACAAAGAAACGAATCCGGCTTTATTTTGAAGGACTTTTGTAACCTGTTATCGACCAGTACCTGTCTCGTACCCAGACGTCTCTCTTTCCTGCGCGCAAAGGAAGGCGGGAAGGAGACAACGGGCGAGACGTCGTTCGCCTGCCGTCTGTACCCTTCCCATGGTCCCTTGCGGTTCATAACCAGTCACTCCTTTCGCGCTCGCCTCTGCCATGCGAAAAATGAAGCGCCTGAGGAGGAGGCTGGACCAGTACTATTTTGCTCAGACCAAACCTAACATCGTGTATTACGTCATGGATTACGACATAGATAATCTTACCGCAATCTGTAGAGGTATGAAATGGAGGCAAAAAGGAACAAAACAAAACAAAACAAAAACATTTTTTCTTGAAAGAAAAGCCTGTCCTTGATATAATTAGTGGCGACCAGCTGGGTACAACTGAATAAAGTAGAATACAAATGATTTTAAGAATTTATACGTTTTATCGATCTGCTGTCCAAAACGTTTATTTAGAAAAAGGAAAAATTTTCCAATCATTATATAACTTACAGCAAAACTTCAGAAAGAAAAATCGATGTAGGAGAAAAGTGATGTGAGTGTGATGAAGAAATTTGTAAACTCACAAAATGCTCTGATTTCCATATCTTGCATGCCTCGCTTTATGTAGTCCAGGCTACAAGAAAATGAATAGCCAGCTAACAAGACAATATTATTTTTGTGAGTGTTGTTATAAGTTTTATGTCGGCCATAACGCCATGGCCTCCCTTCCCAGCACAAACGTATAAACCTCGCTTGTTTATGTGGCAGAGATCAGGCCTTCGTGTGCCTTTTTCATAAACAGATGCGAATTCAAAGAATTTGTTATGAGTTTTGAAGCGTTGCCATAGAAGATTAGGAACCATATGTCATAACAACACCGCACTGAATAGTACCCCGTGCTGTTCATCTCACGCAGAAAAAATAAATTCGACGAACCCAGCCGATAATCTTTACTTATCCAGAGAAGGTTGATCGCGGGAGCACCACTGAGGTATTAAAAAGAAAGGTAAGAAAATTAATTTCAAATATTGCGTAATCTTCATCTGTGTTATGGGGAAATTTTTTACAACTAAGGCGAAAGGCCCTGATGAGGTCATAGTTGGCTCCATCATTAAAAAACATTGTCCTTGTGCATGAGACGAAGCGAAGTTGTTTTCCTTCTATGCAATAAATAGAGTGTGCATCTCGTCATAGTGCATGAGTACCTAACATCTGTGCTGTTTTTCAGGTTTTGAAAAACAGTTTTACTTTAAGATTTAAGCTTTTAGTATAAAGTATGTTATACCACAGCAGCTGGAGGGAATTGAATTAAACAGAGGAAATAAATATTCCTAATTGTCAAAAGCATTTTTGAAATGAATTGTTTCATTGAATAGCCTGTAAAACTGTCAATCCAAAACCCTGCCCTTTAATACGTCACGTCAAAAATTATTCAAAATATTGCATGGTAATTATTTCTTTCATTTATCAGTGTGTTTATTTTGGTTTTAAATCATGAGAGGAAAGTGATGTTGACTGCATGCCAAGTTTTTTTTTCTAGAAAAAGTTTTGATCTGAAGTAATCTTATCTGCATCAACGGTAGTTACACTGAAAAAATACATAAATCTTTTTGTGAAAGAACAAGAGGCATTATAAAAATACTACGTCATAAATAACGCTCCTTCTTTCCCTCATAACGATCATTTGCGTGTCCTTAGCGTTAAAATAATTAATAATCATAATCTATTAAAGTATCCACAGAGGATTACAGCGAAATTATGACTGTAGGCGAGTAAATAACAAAGGTTAACTTTAACACTGAACTTGCTTCTTTCCACCGTGATGGGGCGCTCGTCGAGCTTCTAAAGAATAATAATTTGAGTGCCCTCTACCCTGGATAGAATAAACCTAAGGGTACAGTTAATTGCTGTGTCACGTGGGTAGAACATAGCCAAGCATAGCGTTTATTATACGGTAACTTTCCCTCTGCTGGTGTTGGTAGAAGAATTTAATTCCTGGTATGGTTAATTCTGCTTTAACTGAGTAATGTCACTTTCAGTGTTTTTAATATTAGGTAAAATAGAGTTAGGAGGTTAGTTTAACCTTATGAAGTTAAGATATTGTGTACTCAAGAAGTAAAATCTTCAAGAAAAACAATAATCTGTAAATACTCGAGTAAGCACCGAAAGGGGGCACTTAATTCGGCTTCAAAAGGATATCTTTTTTCAAGTAAACACAATCTAAAACGGTTAACTAGAAAGCAAGGAAGAAACAATCTATGTACATGAGCGGTCGTTTCCAAAACCATGTTTTCTCTAAAGTCCCCCATTTTCTGGTACTGAAATTACTTTGTTCTACCTCTAAACAGTATATTCAGTTATTTTTCCTTTCTTAGGGAAGGGATACACGGGGGCGCCTACTCCATTTTTCAGTCTCAAGGGTGCAGCTAATTATAAATAGAATTTACGTTGACAGTAAGACTGATGTACTAGGAGTAAAATATAGCTCCAGCAGTATTCTTTACTTTAAGAGTGTAGAGAAGCTTAATATTCTAAGGTAGAGAAGCAGAAAAAAATAACAAGTTGATAACGAATTTGGTTTCGTCCAGAGAAATAATGTGTTTACGAGAATGAAAAACGGAAACTATTGCCTGAGTTGTACTCTGTTGTGGGATGGAAACTTGTTTCGAAGGATTATCAACGCACTCTGCCCTAATTAATCCAAACCGTTATTTGTGAACGCCCTTCATCGCAGAAAAAATATATATGTTCAGCCTGTTTTGTCAATATTGCATTGGCGGCGCTCATGCGCGGTAGAATAGTGAATAGTTTTTATTTCTTTGACAGTTAGAGCGGTAGATGCCAATTGAAATCGCACCTTTCCAATCAGTATTGTAGTACTGTATGAAAATAGTACATTCTATAAGAGGTACGGCTTTGCTATTTTTGTCTCTTCAGGTGGTGTAGCTTATTATTGAGAGCTAAGTAAATGGTTTTTGAGATGGGCGATCTCCTGTAGTTAACAATTATTGGCAGATAAATTAAAACTGCGCGCTCAGAGTGATTATCCAACATTAATGGCTTGCTTTGTTGAATTATTTTTTGCACTGACATTATACGCGGTTTTTTCTAACGTATAGGATGTGTCTTATAACAAAGATGTTTAAATGATTTGTTTTCAATCCACACACCTAGTGTATTATTAATTCAAAGGTTTGCGCGAAATTTTGAAATTTTTATAATTCATCACTGCGCGTCCAGTCGTTGACTTTGATGATTTCATAGAGCGTTTAATAGTAACCTGTAATCATCTGTCAGTATGATCAGTCATGCTATCTGCCTAGCTCCCACAGCTAAGAAACAAGTATGTAGTTAATAAACCTCAACGATGATTCCATCTACACTAAGCCTTATTTGGGAAACATTCTTGAGCTACCCCAAGCTCGTCATGGTTCGAGCCTTTAAAGCGCCTAGCGGCATTTCTTGGAAATCCCAAGAAGCTATAAATATAAAAGACCAACGTTACGTTAGCTGTTTGAGGCAGTTAATTGCGTCAGAATTATATAATAGTAAGACTTCTTTCTTTTCACAGAACTTTCATCAGAGGACAGGTGGATATTCATGGCTTTGTTTTCATTAACAATAGCTATGTCAAGAACCAATAGAAAACAGTCGTTAAGTAGAATTCAGCGTACCCGCCTGTCATTACATTGTCTAAAACGGCTCGGGAACAAAGCTAGCCAATTTAATTCCTTGTCTTCCCTTCTTCGGATTAATTTCTCACTTTTTGTTTCAACATTAAGTAGCACGTCCAAAATTGGCTTAACACCCAATTATTGGCTATTTTTTGTAGGATAGTGACTTTCTTCCCAACGTATCGGTGAGTTTTACTGTAATATCAGCTGTCAAGAACCTTGTAGGGTGCATCACGTTCGATAATTCCAACGCGGAAGGTTTTTCATAACAAAGTGAAAGCAAGAAAGGCATGCCTATAATCGGAGTAAGTTAACTAGGAACGCCTGAGACGAAGTTTTTAATGTGACATATGTCGAAGTGCAGCAGCGATGTGAACCAGGTAAATGTTAAACTTTTCCTTCGGAGTTATGAGCTACTTTGCTTAGGCAATTTCTTCACATCACTGGAACTGAAAACAGTCTTCAAAGTATGCACTGAAAGATACATCTACTTATCCACTGTCGACCTGCTATGACTGAATGTGAAAATATCAAAACTTATCAGCCCGAACTGGCTTGCTGCAATTTAACTAATTTGAACTGTGATATCTATTCATCATCTAGGCAGTAATATAATGTCAGTCTTTATAAAAAAAAAAAAAGAACCCCGGTAACTCGAACTCTGAAGGGAAAAGAAAAACGGTTGGAGTTAGCTGGGAATTCAAGTTATCGGTCAGTGAAATTTTGATCCAGGAAAAGGAAATTTAGTTCGAGTTAGTAGGGAATTCGGGTTATCCGAGTTCGAGTTATCGAAGGAGTTTCTTCTGTATGTTATTGTATATATTGACACTGATAGGATGTTCTGACGTAAACTGAAAGTGTTTCAAGAAAAAATAATTACAGGATTGGCGTAATGAACTAGTCTGCGAAAGTTTACATGAGTTTGGGCGTTAAGCGGCGCGTGCATATTCAACCACAGTCGTCTGTTATATTATTCAAGGTGACAGAAATGGTGTCAGAGAGCATCCCCTTTGGACATGTACTAACGTATGTGATCTACCTTTTCAATTAAAATGCGAGCCAGATGTCAAGAAAGAATACTCATCTTTTACCTGCCATTGCATTTATTAAAATCCCAAGTGTTTACTGGCAGGTGGCTGACTGAATTATGATAATACTCCCATCATTACAGTCTCTCATACAAAGAAAGGATTGCTTTGTTTCTGAATGCGTACGCTTGGGAGGTTGAGAAGCTGTGACGGCGAATTAAACATAATAATGTTATGAGGCTTCTTTTTCTTTAAAACGAAATGTTTGGGTGGTACTTGTTAAACTTCTCTTAAATTTCAGAAGCAAGGACTCTTCACGTGCACATCTCCCATAGCAGGGCCTTCTTTGTCCCCACCAGCCAAAAAAATTTTACTTAGCATCGGTTTCAGTTTCTCTTGGGACAGTTGTTACACCTAGAGAAAATGAAAGGAAAGGTTATGCAAAATTTTCGAAGAGTGGGGCGGGGGACAAACAAACTGGGTGTATTGTGTGAGATGCGAAAATAGCGAATAGGGTAAATAGCCCATTTTCGAGTTGGTTTTAAGCCTCTTTCAAGCGTTTCCGTTAGGTTTCGGAACAAAAAGAGACCGTGGTAAAGGGAGTTTCGGTTTTGATCGCGCGAGAAATTAAACGAGAACCAAAAAATGAAAGAGGGGGGAGGGCCCCATTTTTCGCGCGGTTTTTGACTCTTGTTCCTCGTTCTTTGCTCCTGAACCGCACAGAAACGCTTGCTACGCAGGCTACCTCTTTATCAAAACAAGGTTCTTAATAACAAGAGCGCGTAGGATCGCCATGAGTCTATTACGCCGTTAAATGTTACAAAGACGCAGAATGTAACAACTACTTGGACGCAAAGTGTAAAATTAACGCAAAATGTAACAATTTTTAACCCAAAATGAAACATTTTTTAACACGAAATGTTACAGGATTTTGACGCACCTAGGTCTGAAGATAATTGTAATTAGCTGTTAGTAGCTATATGCAATCCCTCTAGTTTTCATATTCACATAACTTTAAAAACATACCATTTAAAAATAATCTGTTATCATTGTCTTTTCAGCTAAACACCCCTTGCTCTGAAGATGAAGTTGCGCACGATGTCTTCAATGATCCTCATACTCATAGGAATACTACTCTGGAAACCCTTTTTTACGACAGACGCTGCTTCTGAACAAGCTTGTCCAACTACATTACCGATCCGGATATCGGCCTTGAACTTTCCTCCCCTTGTCGAGCCATCTCCAGATAGAGCAAAAGCACTAAAAGGTGTACTGGGAGAATTTATAAGCCATATTATCAGAAAGTGTTTTTTGAGAGATTGTAAATTAAACGCAAGCTCGGTCCAAACGACCTTGTTTAACACAACTTGGAGTTTTTTGAGGTCAATACAAGACGGTGAAGCGACAATTGCATTTCCTATAACACGACCAATAAAGATGTGGCTGTCTGATGACGACTACAGTGGGCCAGAGATGTCATTTCAAGAATTCTTTGCCTCCCCAGGGTACTCGCTTGTAATGGACGTGGAGTATATCAACAAAAAAGCCAACGATATCATCGTTCAGTCCCTAATGAAAAACACTTGGCCAATTATTGTCTTTACCCTTCTTATAGCTGGAATCTCAGGAATAATCGTCTGGATTCTAGTAAGATTGAATTTTCATTGCCCTCATCAATATCTATTTTTCTTCCATTAGGCTGATACAAAATGCCAATTTTTTTCCAGTACTGTCTCCGCTGACAAACCATGCATAGGCTGCTTTGTATACATCATTGTTTTTTTTTTTAAGCCACATCACCTAAACATTAAGTAAACAAGCTCGCCATACTTGTAACGCACCTCGTTATTGTAAGTCGTAAGGCGAAGCAAGCGCGCTACATACCTCGCTCTTTGCAGAGTCTTTTATTTACACCTACTTACGAGATTTCTTAGTCTCCCTCGCTAATGAGATGTGTTTCAGAGGGAGTCGGTTCGCCTTCTGTTTTCAGCCCACTCGACAATCATGGACAATTACTTGTTATCTAGATACAAAACAATATGGTCATTTTTTTGAAAGGAGGTTCCTTTAAAAACCCTCCTAGAAAATCGACAACAAGTATAAAAAAAATAAAATGATGCAATTTTATGCGTTTATTTCGACATATACCTTTGGAATTTATTACGTTTTCAGGAAACATACTTCAATGAAGAGGAATTCCCTCGTTCGTTTACTAAAGGCGCCTATGAAGGCTTTTGGTGGGCTTTTGTTTCCATGACAACAGTGGGGTACGTAAAATGATGCTCCTCTGTTATCTTATGGATAGAGATTTATCCAGTGTATAGCGTTATCTACCTTTTCAACAAATGAGGCTTCTATGTCCGTTTTGATACTAAAGTCGTTATCCCTGGACGAACTTGGGCAAACATTTTGTCGCTTGTGTGGTTATGCAACGACTCCCTACGAGAGGTAGTTCGTGTGAATGCATAATGCATCTGATCTTGTACCTTTCTTTATACCCGAGATTCATAACCAGACGAGCTACAAAATGTTTGCCCAAGTATGTCTAGATGAATAGAGAGTCTTAAGTTTAAAAACAGCCAATAAGTGGCAGCTTCTTAAGACGTTTTTTCTTTCGTTAATTTAAGGGCACTTAGTTGAATTAGTGGTCGGAGCACATTCCGGTTTAAGTTAAATGTCAAATGTAAGTAGTATAAATCAAGGACCCCGTTTTAACGCCCCCTGTAGGAGGCAGAATTTTCGTTACGTAGTGCTCATCCGAGACACATGAAGGTCTAGTCGTTTGCCGCAATGCAGTGATTTTATGACTTTCACTGGTCCGGCCCTGGGAATCGAACCCAGGACGTCTCGCCGCTCTGCAGCCCAGTCCTCTCTCAACTGAGCTAACGATGCTATGGTCAGAGAGATCAAAGCGATGATAGGTACACACATTTGTCTACAAGTACCAAATCGAGTACGATTACTACGTTAGAGCATCCCCCGAACTATAACTCTTTCCTGTTGCTGACTAGCACGTTAATAAACGTTGGGGATCAGATTGTGGTAAGTAATTACAGCAGGCACACAAATTTGGTTTGAAAACTATACCCCTAAGGTCATAATAAGGTCCCTAATTACATTTGGTGAGTGGGCAATTCAGAAAGCCAAAGGCCTGCACTGCCAAGAGACCCTCTCTTAATACGGATAAGACGAATTAACCAGAGGTCATTAATTTCCCGGCTTGAATTGTTAGAGCAGCAAAATTACAACTTTTAATGGTACGAAAATAGAGAGCTTAAGCAACGAGGTTTATGTTAGTAAATCAACAACACTGCAAGTGCATCAGGCTTTACAGTACATTTCTTTGTCGTCGATGCACGAATTCGACGAGCAACTGCCCAATTTCACGTTTTCTGGCGGACGAACTCACTTTTTAAGAGACCGTTTGGCCACCATCGTCGTCGTCGTCGCTTAATCTCGCTAATGTGTTTGGTGTTCCAACATTTGTTTTCATGTTAGGTATGGTGACAAAACTCCCAAATTCATTTTTGGTCGTTTGTTTGGCATCGCTTGGATTTTGATTGGATTGGTTGTCATAGCAGTGTTCACAGCGACTGCCACAAGTTCACTCAACGTCTCCCCAAGCGACTTGGCAGTGCTTGAAGGAACAACTGTAAGAAAAACTCTAAAACTCTTACTGTATTTACTCGGATAAGCACCGCATCTGGGAGAAAAAAGGAAAGACATCGCGACCCTGATATAATCAAAATCAAAATAACTTAATTCTGTTTAATAGTTTAATACGGACAATACAAATACCGTATAAGACCTTTGTTAAAACAGTTCTTTGAATGGCCGGGCAACATTGTTCTTTATATACAGCGAGCAACTTTTGTTCAAAACCGTAACTAACAAGTCATTGATATTAATTAACACGGAAGTGTACCGCCGCTTATTGCCTTAAAAAGTATGTTTTTTAATCTACAAGTTCTTGCATTTGCCTTATTAGGTTGGAGTATTGAATGTTACATCAGCAGGGTTAGAGGCAAAACAAAGAGGCGCCATAGTAAAAGGTAAGTAAGGTCATATAACCTTAGCAACGTATACCAAGATGGATAAATCGAATAGTAACACTTAAAAACTAACACTAAAACTAGTAATAACAAAGGTTACGGAGTGCAGGCGACAACGATCGAAGGTCAAAACGCTTTTGCTCCATCCCCGTGCTTTGCGTAAGTTTCACGTGACAGATAGTCAAACACGCGTGATCAGATTACGAGTGATAGAAGGTCCAAAATGCGCGTCATGAAATTGCGTTCAGTGCATTCCATTCATTGTTAGTGGAAGTCTAAATGAATGCTAGCTACATACATGCGACGCATGCGTAATAACAACCTGAAGATTAGGATTGCGGGCTCCTCTTGTCGCCCGCAATTCCGTAGAGGGAGAGTGGACAGATAAATTACTTACTGAAAAAAAAAAAAGAATTTAAATGGATATAAAAAAGGTTAAAAATTCCATCTGGCCGAAAGCCGTATTCAAAAGTTGCAGTACCGTTAATTAAGTTAGTCCAAGGGGCTTGCAACCGGTTCCTCCGGATTGCATGTCTAGAGTTCCGACCGCTGGTTCATGCTGTACTGTTTGTTTATTTGTTTGCTTGCTTAGCCGCAAATGTTCACTTTGAACCGGATCTTTTCACTCGAAACCAGTAAAGGAATGCGAAAACATAATCTCAGTGGGATAATTTGTTGTTGTAATGATCTGGTGAATGACTTTACCATGGCGTCGAAGCCATATATGAGTTGAGTTTGTTGTTGGTTCTCTCCCTTTATTCTAGAGATTTTTCTCTGGGTACTCCGGTTTTCCCAACATAACGACAACATAACGAATATGCTTGAAATAAATATCCCGATGTATATAGCGCTTACGCAATCCAAAAATCAAGGTATAAGAGATTTGTAACAAAGCTTTGTTGTATTTTTACTCCGGAATACGATCAATGGATCGCACCCTTGTTTACCAATCCATTTTCTTACAGAGTTCCCATCAGCTGAGCTTCTGTTCAGAGAGCTCGAGTCAAATATTATAGATGGCATATTCATGGACAAATTCAAAGCTGGCCACTACCTACACTCAAGAAATAAGTCTAACCTCAAAGTTTTTCTGTCTGTTGATACGAGCGAAGCGGTGAAATATTACCTTGCTGTACTTGGCGTTTCAGCGAACAACTTATGCTTTAAATCTGCTATCATGAAACGTGATGTGGACAAATTGCTCCTACAGTATTTGAAACCGGTAGCGGTAAGGAATAAATCTGATTTGATAAGAACTGAAGAAGGCTATACTAATACTGTTATAACTTAAGTCTTCCCGGCTGTAAGCCCATTCGCCTGCAAACAAAAAATACATCCGATTATAACCCTTCCGGATATAAACGCCCTTCTAGCTCCGATTGTAAGCCCACCCTCCTGAGAATTCGATTTATTGTGACGTTTCGAAGCTTAACCCCCACTAAAACCCCAGTGCTTATAAGCTGAAGGTTACGGTAATAGCTAATTACGGTCATATCTAACTGTATTGAGCGTTTTTACTCCCGTGAACAGCATCTAAACAAATTTATTGTAACAATAGAAAGCGTTTACATAAAAAAGGAGTTCAGTGTTTTCTACTTGTGTCAAAAGAAAAAAACAAATACCGGTCATTAAGGGCCATATTTCAATCTTTAAACCTTCCCACACTGGCTTTGCTTCCTGGATTTTGGCTCAGTAAAAACAAGGGAAGTAGGAGATAGCCGGGGCTCATATTTCCTCTGAATAGTTTGTAATTACGGATTGTCAATAAAGTCTTAAGGTGGCTCCGTAATTAATACTAGAGCATTTTGCTGTGGCAAATTTTCCGTCATAACTTTTTCGATTTTAACGCGATGGCTGCGAAACTTTGCAAAGAACAACAGATATCATTCGGCAATAATACGAAATATTCCGATTTCATTGATGGTAAATATTTCTTGAGAAATTAGCGCTTAAAAGGACCCTACTGTTCAAAGAAAATCGCGTCTAGTATAATATTTTTTACTGAAATTTCTGGTATCGGCTTCAATTGATATAATAAATATGCCAGAGGAATTTCAGAAAAATCGTTGGAGCGGAAGTCCGTAAATAAAAGTCGCTAAAAATTCAGCTGTGAAATTGTTTTGGAATTTCAAAAATATATTACCATCAGGTAGAAGGAGCCACCAGTTTGAATTTTCGGGACAAGTAAATTCAGTGTTTGCTAATTCTTAAAACAAAAGCCGATTGCCTATCGTGCTATTCTTTAAAAGGTAATTTTTAGTTTTAGAAGCATTATAAATTGCTCCAAACCTTGCTATGAAGTAGAATGACTTGTTCTTCGACAGTTTCAAAATATCCCTTGGCAGTTTTGGCTGAAACTCCTGCTGCATACATTTTGATGTATTGCAATGCATTTTCAACGACTTTTACTGCTGTTCTTTGCTTCCAACTCAGGAAAAAAGTATTGAGATTGGACGCTACCTCGTATCAGAGCTCAGAAAGAACTGTCCAGCACCTTTGTTTATGACTACAAAATCAGCACGAGCGGCAGTTTTGCGAGGAATTCGCACCTCACCCAGGGGGGACGAACGACAATGATGACCATGCCTGTGAACCGAATAACATCACAGTGCAAAACAAAATTATCGCAAAAATACTGCCCGTGAATAAATTTACAACTCTGAAATTTTTGTCACTCCTTCCTTCAATGAATGGGTATTTTTTTTCTTGATTATTATGTTTTGCTCTACAATACATGTTTATACAGATCGGTTCACAGACATGGGCATTATTGTCATTCGTCCCCCCTGGCTGAGGTGCGAATTCCTCGCAGAGCTGCCGCTCGTGCTCATTTTCTGGTCATAAACAAAGGTGCTCGATAGTTCTGTCTGAGCTTTGATACAAGGTAGCTTACAATCTCAATACTTTTTTCCTGAGTTGGAAGCAACGAACAGCTGTAACTGCTGCCAAGGGATATTTTAAAAATGTCGAGGAACAAGTCATTCGACGTCAGAGCAAAGTTTGGAGCAATTTATAATGCTTCTAAAACTGAAAAATACCTTCTAAAGAATAGCACGAAAGGCAATCGGCTTCTGTTTTCAGAATTAGCAAACACTGAATTTACTTGTCTCGAAAATTGAAACTGGTGTCTCCTTCCTCCTGAAAGTAATTTATTTTTTAAATTCCAAAACAATTTCACAGCGGAATTTTGAGCGACTTTTAGTTACGGACTTCTGCTCCAACGATTTTTCTGAAATTCCTCTGGCATATTTATTATATCAATTAAAGCCGATACCAGAAATTTCAGTAAAAAATATCAGCAAAATTTTTTACTAGACGCGATTTTCTTTGAACAGTAGGGTCCTTTTAAGCGCTAATTTCTCAAGAAATATTTACCATCAATGAAATCGGAATATTTCGTATTATTGCCGAATGATATCTGTTGTTCTTTGCAAAGTTTCGCAGCCATCGCGTTAAAATCGAAAAAGTTATGACGGAAAATTTGTCACAGCTAAATGCTCTTGTATTAATTACGGAGCCACCTTAACTATTCCTTTACATGACCATTTCAGGCTTATAACCAGGACAGTGACTCGACGAGTATCTTCTCTGGTGCATCACAATCCACCCAACGTTTCCTATTGATCACAATGGGGGTTTTCTTGTGCCTCGTATTGTTGGGGATTATTGGTGAACTTGTGTACAAAACAATGTGGAAAGCAAACAAAAGGGTTGAGAATAGTGAAGGTTAGTAGTGAAGGGCGTATGTTTCACTCCTTTTTATCCACTGGAGTTTCATGCAAACCGTTGAGTATTGCCGTATCACCCAGTTGCAGACCTGGATCAGCATAAATAGTTTGTATAGAAAATATACAAAACTTCAAAGCGATAAAGAAGTAAACAAACTTTAATTAATTGTGGTTAATATTAAAACAAAAATGTTTAAAAAAAATTGGCCCGGTAATTCGTTCTTTTTTAAAACTTTCTCTCCTTGACGGTCCTTTCCATCCGAAAAGGAGGAATTAAACTCTGCATTTATTTGCGTTGCATTTCGCAGCCGAATTAACAATATCCTGGGTAGCTTATTTTTCGTGTGAGTGTAATGACTATTTCTCTTGTAGATGGGATTGAATTGAAGGATGTCAAGGTTCAGTCAAACTCCAGCAAAGGCAACCTCAAAGATATTGAGGACAAACTGGGACAGTTGGTTCGTGAAGTCAGGAAATTACAAGAACAACTTGTTAATATTTCATCTCAAGCAAATGGGACTTTCGTACAGAGTACAACTCACATGTAGGGCTTAGCAGTGAAAATAGACGCCATCTTATAAGCTGATTCGGTTGCAAGGCTGAGGACCTAGTTGCAAAGGTTTTGTGTGGTGGAGTGAGAGTTGGATTCGCCAGTGAACAGGCATGGAACTTTGAATAGACGAAGCATTGTGATCACTTCTGCCTCATCATCGGCACGTGATTACTATTCCCTTGTCAAGTTTTCGGTCAAAATCTGATCAGTTAATCTACTTGAAACTAGAAATAGTTTATCGTTGAACCACGTAAGGCTCGGGAGGGTGCTCCGTAAAATGTTAGGGATGGGAGTTATTCTTTCTTCAAAAATAGACTGAACACGTTTGGAGAAGACCTCCAATAACAAGTCCAGCGTTGCATCTGGGAAATCGAACTCAGAAGCTTCCGTACACTGTTTGGATGCTTTTATCACTGAGGTACTGGGAACTCGAGTTGTGAGTGATGGTTACTTGTAGGTTACCAGGCAACTACTGCATCAAATTATACATGTATGTCAATGAACTTTGGAATGTTGGGACAGGGCAGGGGTAGTTGGGCAGTTTCCAAGAATATCATAATGATCCAACTTCTCAAGTCAATTGGCATAAAGGATAATATTAATTACCGCGATGTCTTTAATTTCTACGTACGTTCGTGAAACCAGTTTGTAAATTAAATCTCGTCAGCAAGGATTCGCCTGCATATCTACCAGCCCCGTTTGCACTGTGTGCATTTCCCTTGACCTAAATTAATTCTTCTTTTATTGCTCATTGTTTCAAGTGAGCCTCTGGTCTAACTTTAGTATAAATATAAAAAACCACCAGACTTCAGTTACGACACCGCCTCTATAGAAAGAAAAATGTATTACAGGTGTTATTACAGGTTTTGCTATAAAGCGTACGATCGCATTGCTACAATATAATCATCCTGACCTTGAAATAGTAACAAATATCAGTCATTTTCATTCCTTGACAGTCCTAGGCCTAGGCCAAACGTTATCATGAGACGAACCAAACTCTAATTTGGGTCAAACCTAAATTAAGTTTAAGATCGTCTGTTGGGTCAGACGTCGAACTTAGGACGAGTCGAACCAATCAACTGAATACAAATTTTTAATTTACTAGTTTAGAAAGTCGCATGTGAAGACGGGGACAATCATCAGACGCTTTCTCCTCCTGAAGCCGACGGAGAGACGATCCAAACTCATTCAGACGAACTTAACAGAGCCAGACATCGAAATTTTCATGAACTTAACTCACTAAGTTTGGTTTGCCTAATGAAAAGTTCGACATTTGGCCTAGGCCTTAGGTCCTTGATGTAGAACTCTAGTCGTCCTGATAATCAAACTAACAAACTTCTAAAAATAGCTACATTTTCAAGTTAGTATATTTTTATACACTAGGAAGCAAGCAATTTGGATGGGTTGTGCGTAAGTCTCATGCAGTAAAAACAAAATGTTTCGAAATAAGCAGGGCTAGCTATTTTAATAACACAAAGTCTAAAGTTAGACGGTGGACAAAAGCGTTCAATGTGACCATTGCGTCTGTTTTACAGGTCTTACTAAAACTATTTACAGTCCTATGGCTGCTACCCTTGGACTGCGTTAAACTGACCGCAAGCCTTAAAATTTTCCTTTTTCAATTGTAAAACAAAAACTACCCAGTAGGTGTGAAGCATCTTTACTACGTCTTTTTACCGTACGCTGCTTGAATCGTTTCTCTCCTTGCTCGAAAAAAGTACGTATTCACTATTAAAAAACAAGTTTTGTAAATCATTCAGGCTGTTTAGGTTGTTTTTGACTATGGGGTATAAAGCTTTGATTGCCTCTTGATGAATATTTAAATTGAAGGCTCTAGCAACACGTGACCAGCTAATACAGCTGAAATAGCCCATTCTCAGGGGTACAGGAGGTAAGAATACTGTCTATTTTGGGGGGAACTATCTTCTGTTATCAGAAGCTAACACACTAGAGTTCAGTCATACATTTTTAGTTTCAATTCATGCATCAGTACATTTACTCAGCCCCAACAAAGGCAAAAAGAAAAAAAATAAAATAATGATAAAACACCCAAACTGTTTCCAGATAAAGGGAAAATTTGTATCGTTCGAGACACTCATGCTTCCTTAACAATAAAATTTTCCATTGTAAATGTTAAAGAATTGACCTTTGACTTTGTTAGCTAGCCAATTGTAACTATTTTTGGTTTCGTGAGCAATCCTTTAGAGAGTTTCAATGTTGAGCATTGAAATGAATAAGTTTCTTCCTTAGGGCTCTTGTTGATAGGTATGGAGGTCTTCTGGATCCAATTGTTTAGTTTGGGATCATAGCTATTAACTACAATCTCGGCTGGCTGAGACGAATTTTTTTCAGCAACACCCACTACATAAACTGTTTCGTTAAGACAAACCAAACTAAGTGAAACAACTGGGCGGGTAAAGTTTAAACTTGGAATGGTATGCCATTCGTCAGTGGAAACCTGATACACTCCACATTGCTGGCCACGGGCAGAAGCAACAAAAATCTTCTCTTGAGTAGCAACACCACAGGGACTAGACTCTGAAATTGGCATTGATGCAATTTCCTCCCATTTGCTGTCCACAGTATCAAATCTGCTAGCTTTATTACTACATCCACCACCGAAAATATACAGACAGTTGCCAAAGGCAACAATGCAAGAGTCGTCCTGATAGTGGAAGTCCTGAGAGGATGGCAGAGTCTCCCAGGTGCACAACTCCACATTGTATCTTTTAATCACCAACTCAGACAACATAAAGACGCGTCTGAGGGTTCTGTGGGAAGGATCGGCCTCTTGACGCAACTGTCGGTACATATATGTAGCATGGATTTGCCCATTAACAACAGCCAACGAGAATATACTATCATTTGGAAGGGGTAACTTTAATGTGGTCCAGCTGTTGAAAGCGGGGTCATATCTTTCTGTTTCAGCATTTCTTCTCCGAGGAAAACTATACAGCTGATCACGGAATTTTATTAAATTTGTAAAGTGGTCTCGGTCTTCTGATAATCCGTCTGCTAGTCGCTTCCATTCATCTTCCTCGGGAAGGTAACAGTAGGTTTTCTTTCCCCCACGTACTACAATGGCTTCCGTTTGAAGCCTTCTTCTTGAAGCACATGAAAAAAAAGAAAAATGTTCTGTTACCAGTTCATTTGTCACAACATCAGAGAACAAAGAGTCACGCGAAAGTATGACCAGTCGGACATGACGAAAAAGCTGCTCAAACTTGTCTTTTCGCTCGTCTTTGTTTTGCTCGACCCAGTTAACTATTATTCTGAACACATCTTCTTCAGCTGCAACCAAAATATTTTCACTTGAAATCCACTTTTCAACTTCTTCTGCATCCAAGTTTAAAAATTCGTCTGACTTTGCTACGGAAGTAAAGTTGTCTTGAATGAAGTTTGTACTGCGAAGAACAAGTTCTTGACACCGATATTTCTCGGCAAAGTGAAAAGTTGAAATGCAATTGTAGTTGGACATTTGCTTCTCTAGAAATCGCCCGGCGATGACTTTCAAAGACTCAAGCAGTAAATAGTCGGCTGCGACTATCAGATTCTTGGCGTTTTTTCTATTTACCTCAATACTTCCTGTGTAAATGAACTTTACAATAACTCCGAGAATCGATTCTGAAATCTCTTCGAACCGAATGACTCCTTCCTCCTTCTCTCTCATGTCGCTATTAAGAAGCTTCGAAAAAAACGGGCTCGCCGCTGAAATAACGTTTCTATGGGCCTTGAATTCGTTCCCTTCTTTCGCTACTAAGGTTATGTCGCACAAATAGTTTTGTCGTCTTTGCATGTTGAGTCGCTTCATCATTTCCACACACAACGAAGATTGTTCAGCTTCACTGATTGGTTCTAAATCTAAAATGGATTCATCTTCTTCTATTTCCTCATCATTTTCTTCAGAACTGTACTCCCGGGAAGAATCCATACTCACAGCTCAATTAGCAATGGAGCGTTCCAAATTTCACAAGGTTAAGTCGTTGTTAAAATGCAAATAGTCTCGGGATTTCTTAGTTGTGATAGGTAATGGTAATGATAACGTCGCGGATGAGAGGACAACAGTGTATGTCCTCTTTACGTGATGCATTTTAAAACACGAATATAAGAGGGACAGTAAATTGGATAGCTGACTTTGAGAAAACAAAAAAAAGACCTGCAAGAGAACATGCAAGGAAAAATATACTTTCGAAAAAGACTGTTTTGAGCAGCAAATGAATGAATGAGTAAAATTAATCTTATTGAAGATGCCAACTTCAATTAAACTAGTGCTTCTTAGACTAAAATCACTTGACGAATATAATAATTTACATATCAAAAGTTTGAAAAGTAGAGTGGAGAAGTCGTTACGTCACATTGCCATGGCAGCAAAATTTTTGGATGACAACAAACCGATAAATTAAGTCACTTAAAAGTCTATTCGCATTATTTCATACTTCACCGATCTTATTCAATTTCATTGAATTTGGCAAATCTTGGCGAATGTTATCTAAGTTTAGAAAAAGAAAGCGACAATTTTTGTGTTGTATTCACCTACTCCATAAAGCAGGCTCATGAAATTAGGAGGTTTCATGTCGTAGTGGTGCAATGACGGCAAAGAGATGTACAAAATAGCGTGATGCAAGTGCAAAGTTGTTGTGTGTTAATATAAACATACTATTTTTTGCCGTTTTCCTTGCCGTCGCCGTCGTCGTTGGTTTTGTTGTCATCCACAAATAGTTCTACTACGGTAACGTGACGTCACACTTCTCCTCTCTATTTTACAAGATAAGAGTTTATAAAATTGTAATATTTTAAAAAATGAAATGTACATCAAATAAAAACTAAGAATCTAAAACGACTTAAATTATAATTGTATATTAATAACATACAAGTATGTTATACTAGAGATACTAAGTATCACTGTAAGTATCACTGATTATATTAATAGGTACTTTAAAAGTCACTTTGGAGAGATCTCGTTTCGTCAGTAAAACTGGATAAAGAGGCGGCTTCCCTTAGCGACAGATCAAATGGAATTCCACTCATCTGCGGCAAAGGGCTCATTTAGAGCTTTTTGAAACATAGTAAGGCTCTGCTCACAACTGCTTGGTGCCAAGGGAGGTATACAGTGCCTAGTAAGTACGAGCTAACTAGCTCTCCTCAATTCAGATTCCTTCATCTTCAGGGAACCAGTGGCAGATAGTGACATAAAAAAACGGTACATGTGACATGGTCGAGGAAAAAGTGAGCTTATTTGGTCAAGTGAAAAAGGAAAGATTGGTCAGATTCCTTACAGGCAAAGTTCTTTAGAATAACATTTTCCGATTTTCCGTATCCCGCTAATTGTCACAGTCTCAAATCCCTGCTCAAATAGGGTAAATCCTGACCAAAATAACCTACTAGGGGCCCTTTTTACGGGCGCTAACCATTTAATACAGGTTTTACTAACCAAAGGTAAATACAAAAGAAGATGTTGAGTGGGAGAAATATCCACTGTAAGACGAAATAGCCCACAGAGGGTTTTTGTGTCTACTCGTGCCAAAAGAAAAGAAATTAGAGGCCATTAGTGGTCATATGAGAATCTATTGGAGCGTTTCATCCACTTTCCATCGGTTTTTACCTTGCATTTTGGTTCACTTAACACATGGATACAGGCTACAAAAAAGCGGGGGTGCATATTTGCCTCATTCGCTCGTAATTAAGGACGTGAATACAGGTCACACTGCCCTAATCATTCCTATTCAAGACCATTTCGGGCTTATAACCAGGACAGTGACTCGACGAGTATCTTCTCTGGTGCATCAAAATCCACCCAACGTTTCCTATTGATCACAATGCGGGTTTTCTTGTGCCTCGTATTGTTGGTAATTATTGGTGAACTTGTTTATAAAACAATGTGGAAAGCAAACAGAAGGGTTGAGAACAATCAAGGTTAGTGGAATAGGGCGTATATTTTATTCCTTTTTATGGACTGGAATTTCATGTATGCCAAGTGGAACTGTATCCACACAATAACAGCATATTAAATGGAGGCAAGACCACAGCGAGAAACCGTTGAGTACAAATATTGCCGAATCACCCAATTGTAGACTTGGATCAGTACAAGTACCTTCCGGTATACAAAATATGTAAACGAAAAAACAATGAAGAAGTGAACAATATAAGGAAAAATGGTAAAACAGGAATATTTCAAGACATTTGCCCGATTTGTCTGCTTTTCTGCATGGCTCTAGGAAAAAATACCTTTCACTAAATGAGTTCACAGTCGGTACTGTGAGTTAAAACCTGGTGTAGATATGATCGAAACGATGTATTGAAAACAGCAGTTCAGGTGTGAATAGGATGTGATAAACATCTCATATTAGGATGGGAGAGCAAGGTTCGCCCAGCGGCCAGCACTAATGTGGCCCGGGCTCAAGTCCCCCCTCTAACGGCATATGTTGGGTTGAGTTTGTTTTTGGTTCTCTCCCTTGCTCCAAGAGGTTTTTCCCCGGGTACTCGGGTTTACCCCTTTTCTCAAAAACCAACATTTCCAAGATATTCCAACACACCCCTATCGATTATACAAGATTATCTCCCCGGGAAAGCTTTTGTAATTCTCTTTAAACAGTAAGAATTAGATTGACCAATCACGCCTGTTTTTAAAATATGGATAAGGGCCTCTCAGTTTTCAGACTCAGTCGAAATTGTTTCACGTAGATGGGATGAAACGAACGATTATTAAAACAACTACATAGTAACCATTCTCCAATCAGCCTGCGGAGCACCGTTTAAAGGAAAGAGGAAGGAGAACTTAAGACGCCAGCCCATGACGTTTATTTCGTAGCCGCATATGTCATCAACAGTCTACTGGGTAGCTTATTTTTCGTGTGTGCAAAATGATTTATTATTTCTCTTGTAGATGAAATTGAACTAAAGGATCTCAAAGTTCAGTCGAATTCCGGCAAAGACAACCTCAAGGATATTGAGGATAAACTGGGACAGTTAGTTCGAAACCGCACGGAAACTCTTGCTGCGCGGGCTATCAGAGGCTCAAGTTGAGTGCTCCAATAAAAGTAGCAATAATGGGCCATTTCAGAGCACTTTCAAAACGAGGCAAGTGCAAAATCTTTCTTGTGAAAATGAGTTTTATTTGCATGAGAATAAAACATCATTTTCATATCAATATCTTTTTCGCACTCATCCTCGCTTTGTAAGGGCAGTGGATATTTCCCTCTCCCCAGCTCTTCTACAACACCGAAGAGGCCAGTGGTGTGCGTAGCCGGTCAGCTTCAGTCAATGTTATGTTTGTTCGACATACCGCTCTATTCCGCAACTTTACTGATATTGGATCAGCAATGGAAAAACTAAAAAAGAAACAGAAAATCGTATTTGGGGGAAACCGGCCACCCCCAATTTTCATTTTCTATGATCATACGACAATAATTGCGGCAGAAGCTCATTTTATACCGTACCCTAAATGTGTTGAGACGCTGCTTTCAAGAGCAATACAAAGGCCGAAAATGACTGTGAAAATCACTCCTGATGAGGGTTTCCCGCATTTGAGTAATACAGTGACAATATTTTTGGAAAATTCCG
Organism: Porites rus; assembly: GCA_964035705.1. Lineage (NCBI taxonomy): Eukaryota > Metazoa > Cnidaria > Anthozoa > Scleractinia > Poritidae > Porites > Porites rus. The sequence goes on from OZ038002.1 coordinate 12,974,181, forward strand.
AAAAATTCCATGACGATTTTCGAGACGTCTGACTCGTAAACTCTAATCAGACCAGGACGTTTTTCTAGTTCTTCCAAGACCTGTGGCTGAACTCCTGCTGGTAATACTGAACTTGTTAAATCTAAGGCGTAAGCGTTGTTTCGATTGGTTGAGAAAGATGCTATCCTTTTTAAAAGAGTTTCGTAACTCACGTTTATAAAATCTTTACCATATACAGTCACATGCCTCAGTACTAAAAAAGGAACGTTTAGGAGCAATATAGAAACGATTTCAGTGTCAGAATTACAACTAAATACAAAATCACAACTAGGACATAACTTCAAGTCGTTGAAACCTGACGCGCTAACGGACAAAACAGACTACGATAAATTATTTTAAATGGTCTCAGTCGTTGTTTGGAAAAATTCATATCATTATCAATCTGGTTGGTAAAGAAATTAGGTAACACCATAATACAACTGCGTGCTATTTGATTTCCTGTTGCGCAATATCATGATCAGTGTAGTATTTTCACGTTTTAAGTACAAGAGTTAAGAAAAGCAGGAGGTGAATCCTTGACGTACGCATATGGAAATAAGCAGTACATTGCTCTTGCTCTACTTAGAGCCATAAAATACTAAGATTTTAGAGAACACTGTACTTGCACTAGTTTGCAATCAGTCAAAATAACACTAACATTGGGAGTTTCCTGTTTTGAACTTCCATTTTATAAGCGAATGTTGACATAGGATGACAGAGCCTCCCCTCCATTTTGTATCTTTCAATCACTGGGACTGTGCGGGATCCGTACAGCGTGCTGGACTAGTAGTACTGACTCCACCACTTAATCCCTTAGCATAGATTTGCCCCTTAACAACAGCCAACGAGAGTGTATCATTTGGAAGGGGTAATTTTAAAGTGGTCCAGCTGTTGAAAGCGGGATCACATCTTTCTGTTCCAGCATTTCTTCTCCGAGGAAAGCTATACAGCTGATCACGGAATTTTACCATCTGTGTCGTGTGGTTTCGGTCCTTTGATTATCTGTCTGCTAGTCGCTTCCATTCATCTTTCTGGGGAAGGTAACAGTAAGCTGTCTTCCCTCTGTTATTTGCAGTGTGTCAGTTTAGTTTGTTCAGCAGTCCTCTGGTAAGTTTAAGTGTACAGCCTTTAAATGAAGGTTTTTGTTTCTCAGAGTTCTGCTCTGCAGGAATGGAGGACTTAAGGATCCACTTATTGACTTTGGGATCATACTCTTCAACTGTGAGCTCTGTTGTTCGTTCATAAAATTGATTATTTAAACCACCTAACACATATAGTATTCCGTTTAGGTACACCATGCTACCATACAAGTGTTGAGAATTCAACCCTTCAATGGCCTGCCATTCATTAGTGGAAATCTCATACGCTGCACAGTTTAGGCCATCAGTAACAAAAATCCTCTCTTGAGTAGCCACACCAAAGGGGCGATTCAATCTTGTTGACATCGAGGCAATTTCTTCCCATTTTTTCCCTACTACATCAAATCTGCCAGCTTTATCACTATATCCACCACCAAGCACATACAGACAGTTGCCACAGGCAACAACACAAGAGTCATCACTGTAGTGGAAGTCCTGAGAGGATGAAACAGTCTGCCAGACACACAAATCTACATCGTACCTCGTAATCACAGGGTTTGATCGATAACGACGGTGTATAGCGTGGATCTGTCCGTTAACAACAGCTAACGAGTGTTCTGCAAAAGGAGAAGAAAACGTCACTGTTGCCCAGCTGTTGAAAACAGGATCATATCTTTCAATCCCGTTACAGGTACTCCGAGGAAAGCTATACAAATTATCACGGAATTTTATCATCTGCGTAGTTTGGTCTCGGGTATCTGATACTCCGTCTGCTAATCGCTTCCACTCATTTTTCTCAGGAAGGTAACAGTAAGTTTTCTTCCCCCCACGAACTGCAATGGTGTGCGTTTCAAGCCTTCTTTTTGCCGCCTGCATAAGGGTTTCGTCGCTTGCACTACTAACGAACTTAATAGCATCCAGAACCTGCCTCAAACAAGGGCCACTCTCGCGCACCAGATCATTCGTCACGACATCAACTTGCAAATAGTCACGCGATAGGGAAACCAGTCGAATGTGACGAAACAGCTGCTCGAATTTTGCTTTACGCTCGTTTTTCTGTTCAACCCACTTTAGTATGACTCTGAACATGTCTTCTTCAGCTGCTACACGAATGTTTTCACTTGAAATCCATTTCTCAACCTCTTCAGCTTCTAGGTTTAAGAATTCATCTGTTTCTGCCACAGATGCGAAGTTGTCGTTAATGAACTTCGTACTGTTTGCAACAAGTTCTTCGCAGCGATATTTCTGAGCAAAGTGAAGAGTTGAAATACAATTTTCGTTGGTCAGTAATTTCTCTAGAAACCGCCCTGAGCGGGTTTTCAGACTCACAAGAAGTAAATATTCCGCTGCCACTATCTGTTCCTTTGCAGTTTCTTCATCTTTTACTTCGATACTGCCAGTGTAGATGAAGTGCAACACATCTGCTAAGATAGACTCCGAAATCTCTTCAAATCGAATGATTCCTTGTTCTTTTTCTTTCATATCACTCTTAAGAAGCTTCACAAAAAACGGACTCACCGCCGACAGCACATTTTTATGGGCTCTGAATTCCTTCCCTTCCTTCGCCACCAAGGTAATGTCGCACAAATAATTTTCTCCTCGTTGCATGTGAAGTCGCCTCAGCAATTCCACACAGAACGAACTCTGTTCAGCGTCACGGATTGGTTCTAACTCTTCCATTTTTGCGTTTCTAGTTTGACTGAAGTCGATGCAAGAACTTTGTTTAATTACGTGGCTGAATCGAATGCAAATCAGCACTGGCAAATAAAGATTACAAGGAAGCGAATCCTGCGTTCTGATTGGCTACCCTAGAGGGACAGAGATGGGGTGCCCAATCTTGCCCGCTTGGTATTTCCCCAAGTTGGTCCCGAAAGTTTTGGCCATCTGATAAATCATTTATTGACCAAGCTGGCTGGATATTTGCCTCGTTCTTTTTTTGCGTTTTTATTTGACTTCGTCTCTGTCAATAAAAGCACAAAAAAAGAACTTGGCCGATATCTAGTGATCTTGAATGTATCCTTTTAAGAAAATATATGCCATCATGTGACGACAGAAACTGTGACACAGTTAAATTGTCAGGGGGTTGTGGGGGCTGGGGATAGAAAGAGCACCATGGGGACTAGGTTGGAAATTTCATAATAACGCCCTCTTGAGAAACTCCAAGTTGTGACCCTGCCCAAGAGCGCCCAAGAGAACTTGCTATCGGGCTGTTATCAGAAAGTCGACTGACCAGCACGCTTACAATTTAAGCAATAGAAACGTTTTCTGTGTTTGCATAGCCTGATATAAACACGAGAGGGGTTGGGAGAATTCGAGACAGTTATGCAAACCCGAGACGAAGTCGAGGGTTTGCATAACCGTCGAGAATTCTCCCAACGCCTCTAGTGTTTATATCAGGCTATGCAAACACAGGAAAAAGTTTCCTATTGCTTTTATAAAATAACTTTCACGAGAAAAAACGCAGAACTTTACGTATGGCACTGATTAAAAGAGAAATTCTTACCAGTCGCGAAATCTTGTCCACGAAGTCTTGCATGCGTAATCAGTTCTTGTTTTGCAAAAAGATGCTTTGCAAAATACGGATTTTTCTCGCTCAAAATGCCGGCTTAAGCAAAGAAAAATTGACTCACCTTCTTTGTAACGATTTTCCATGTTTCAGCCGACGAAGGAATGGGTAAATAAAGTATACTTGTCGAGTTTTGAACTCGAAAACTTTTTCAAATTCGTGCTTGCGTGATTAGCGCGCGAAAAGCCAAACAACTTGACGCCACAACCATGTTTACATACTCTCATGCAAACACTCCTCTCGGCCAATCAGAGCGCGCGTACTATCTTAGTTATTTTATGAATGTCTCTAATCCTTGAAATTGTGTTGGTTATGCAGGGAAGACAAATGAGAAAACAAACAAACAAACAAACAAAAACAAGCACAAAACAAACTGGCAAATAAATAAACAAACAACAAATGTACTCAGCCTCCTTCAGCTCGTTCAGTAAGCTCATATTTGTTATACCTAAAAACAGTTTCTTATTTTGTTAACTGTGAATATGCCCCGTGTTTCCTGTCTTGGGCGGGAACGTTAACTACTGGCAGCTCCAAGGGAAATGTCCACTACTGGTGGCATAGTTATCATTATGGCCAGCGTGCTCCATCAAAGGTGAGGAAAACACCAGAGCACTATATCAGTTCGGCAGCTTCTTTTTTTTACAATGTCTTATAGATGTTTTACAAAGTTATTTTTCTTAGTCTGTGGACTTGTAGTGATCTTCATCAATGGTGGAAGAAATATGCCCCTCATTACTAAGCCACTCTAATCTACTCCTGAAAATAATAAAAGAAACTTTTTCAGCCAAATAATGAAAGAACAAGAAAGGACAATGAAGGACAAACACTTATTCACTAACTGAAATCTCATTGTAAAATACTCTAACAACCTCAAGCTGACAACCTCATGACCAGGTGTCCACTTATGCAAACCCTAGGATTTCAAATCCCTGGAAAACAATTTTTCGGTTTCATGCCCAGAGATCATGAAAAACTATCTGTAACAATTTTTTGGTTCCCTGAAAATTCATAAGAACCCATCTCCTAAATCTTTTCAATTTTTCAAAGTCACATTTTTTTCTTGGCACTGGAAGCCATAAATCAGTAATGTGCAATGCACTTTGGGAATGATTGAAGATGGCAGACAACAGAAAAGTGATAGATGCTAAACAACGTTTAAGTTTCGTATATAAGCCGATTCATAACTAAAGGATTGCTCTACTAGTTAAGAATCTGAGCGGAAAAATAGTGTAAACTGATCCCTTAGGCTGAAAATGTCACTGGGAAACTATTTTTCTCTTCCGATATTAAAGGCTACGGCAACGACACGGTGCCGAAAACGATCATTACTGTGAAATCCTTGAGCTTGTTATGGAAGGTTGGATAAATCTCAAGAAACTACAAAGAGCCACAAAGAAAAATTTGAATAGAACAATTTCACTTTAAATTCGAACTTGGTCCCGATACTTAAGGGAATAAAAAAATTAACCCTCGATTTGCACTAATCACTGAATGAGCAACTCAGCTCAGATGTAGAACACAAAAGCTATGACAGAGCATACCTGATCTGTGTATCTGACACTCCTCTGAGCTTCTGTTTTATTTCAGTAAAACCCATGCCTTGCTCACTTTGGCATCTTTTAATCATAGTTTGAATCTGAAACAGAAAGGTGGAATATTATTAATCAGTTTTACTAGTCTAAAGTCCTACTTATTAGTCTTTGTCAACCAACCCTTGCTGCTTTCTGTTTACCAAAAATCTTCAGAAATTTTACATCAAGAAGAAATGTTTTCTGTTTACCTTACAATTATTAGTTATGAAGATTAGGTATACAACAAGGAATGAAAATGACAGAAAAGGAATTTAAGAGCGACGGTCAGGAAATATCGACCATCGAGTGGCAAGAGTTGAAAAATCTATTTCCTTCATTTTTTGCCCATAAATAGCTTTTAGGTAGATAAGTAATCTGATGTAAGTTGTTCTCGCAAAAAGCCTTTTATTTTCGAGAAAAGTAAGAATATCAGTTTTCGTGGTCGGAGTCTCAAAATGGCCGTATTTTCAGCCCGAAATTTGCTAACATCAACTCTCCTCGCATTCGCAAATAAAGCCTCAAGGAGAAATTTGGACACTTTCTATCAATAGAGCAACTCTTCTTCTTTTACTAGAAGATACTTTCAAAGCAATATCAAGACTCGTTGAACTGACATAATTGAAAAACGACGAAAAGGTTTTTACGGTGACAAAAACTTTCATTTAGAAGTTGTTTCTTCATGTGGTATAGCTCCAAATTTTCCCAGTCCTCGTTTATTCACACATTTAGACATTCATTTAAAGCATACCTGAGAACTGGCTTAAGTTCCTGAAGGCAGGCTCCAAACGAAGGCATCGAAGTCCCGTAAATATAGTGAAGCGTGGCCAAAGTAGCTTATTTAACGGCTCCAAGTTTCCTCGATCGTAAAGAGACAAGACGAAATTTCTTCCTGTTCCGTCATCCTTAGCGGATTACCGTTGTTAAAGTCCTTATTTTTCGATGAAAAGTGAGTACCAGAATACTAGCGCGTTTGAATTTTTATTCTTCAAAAATAGACGAAAAATAGACGCCATCTTATAAGCTGATTCGGTTGCAAGGCTGAGGACCTAGTTGTAAACGTTTTGCGTGGGGTGTGAGAGTTGGATTCGCCGGTGCGAGGCATGGAACGTTGAATAGACGAAGCCTTGTGATCACCTCTGCCTCATCATGGGCACGTGAATACTATTCCCTTGTCAAGTTTTCGGTCAAAATCTAATTAGTTATTCTAATTGAAACTAGAAATACTTTTATCGCTGAAACACGTAAGGCTCTGGAGGGTGCTCCGCAAAATGTTAGGAATGGGAGTAATACTTTCTTCAAAAACAGAATGAATACGTCTGGAGAGAAGACCTCCGATAACAAATCCAGCGTTGCATCTGGGAAATCGAACTCAGAAGCTTCCATATACTGTTTGGATGCTTTTATCACTGAGGTACTGGGAACTCGAGTTGTGAGTGAGGGTTACTTGTAGGTTACCAGGCAACTACTGCATCAAATTACATGTGTGTCAATGAACTTTGGGATGTTGGCTCAGGGCAGGGGTAGTTGGGCAGTTTCTAAGAATATCATAATGATCCAACTTCTCAAGTCAATTCGCATAAAGGATAATACTAATTACCGCGATGTCTTTTCTACGTACGTTCGTGAAACCAGTTTGTAAATTAAATCTCGTCAGCAAGGATTCGCCTGATATCTATCAGCCACGTTTGCACTGTGTGCATTTCCCTTAACCTAAATTAATTCTTCTTTTATTTGTCGTTGTTTCAAGTGAACCTCTGGTCTAACCTTACTATAAATATAAAAAACCACCAGACGTCAGTTCCGACACCGCCTCTATATAAAGAAAAATGTATTACAGGTGTTATTACAGGTTTTGCTATAAAGGTTATGATCGTATTGCTACAATATAATTATCCTGACTTTCAAATAGTAACAAATATCAGTTATTTTCAATCCTTGAAAGTCCTAGGCCTAGGCCAAACGTTGAACTTTTCAAGGGACGAACCAAACTCTAATTTGGGTCACACCTAAAAACCTAGGACGCGTCGAACCAATCAACTGAATACAAATTTTTTATTTACTAGTTTAGAAAGTCGCATGTGAAGACAATCTTCAGACGTTCTATCGTTCTGAAGCCGACGGAGAGACGATCCAAACTCATTCAGACCAACGTAACTGACAGCGCCAGACGTCGAACTTTTCATGAACTTGACCCAGTTTAAATTTGTTTTGTCTAATGAAAAGTTTGACGTTTGCCTAGGCCTTAGGTCCTTGATGTAGAACCCAAGTCGTCCTGATAATCAGACTAACAAACTTCTAAAAATAGCTAGATTTTCAAGTTAGTATATTTTCATTTACTCGGAAGCAAGCAATTTAGATAAGTTGCACTCTAAATCAGAAAGATCTGTTTTAGCCCTAAAAACAGGGCCGTTTCGGTGAGTAATATACAGTCCTATTTTTGGGTCTAATTTGGCTCCCTTAAATCAGGGCCAATACAGTCCAATTAGCTTGGGCTGATTTGGTCCCAGGGCTGAAATGGGCCCTACTGTGGGCTGGAATAACCTTTTGATTGAGCTTTTTTGGCCTAAATTGTGCTCAAATGGCTCTAGGAAGGGCTGAATTGACACTTTGGGGCTGCAACAGATGTTTTTAATTTTCAGTGTGTGCTTAAGTCTTAAATTAGACTGTGGACAAAAGCTTCCAATTTGACCCTTGCGTCTATTTTACAAGTTTTACTAAAACTATTTACAGTCCGATGGCTGCTGCCCTTGCAACTGCGTTGGAACAAAAAGCCTTAAAATTTTTCTTTTTGAGATTTGTGAAAACAAAAACTATCCAGTAGATGTGAAACAACCGTACACTGGTTGAATCGTTTTTCTCCATGTTCAAAATGTACGTATTCGCTATTAAAAAACAATGTTTTGTAAATCAATCAGGCTGTTTAGGTTGTTTTTGACAATGGAGTATAATTTTTAATTGTTGCCTCTCGAAGAATTATTCCCTGATGAATTTTTCAATTAAAGGCTGTAGCAGCACGTGACCAGCTGATGAAGCCTATAAATACAACAAGGTGAATTCAATTATACCCACTTTAGCCCACTCATTTTCTTGTCTTTGAGCCGTTTGTGTGAACCTGAAATACTCCTCTCCCACGAGGCAAAGATCATATTATTTTGGTGGGGGGTGTGGGGGTGAGGGGTGGAATAGACTTTCTGGGGAGAGACTCTCCAAAAGAAAGAGAAGATAATGGGATTCCCTTAGACTACTCTATCTTCTGTTACCAGTGGGCCCAGTTGTTCGAAGGCTGGTTAGCGCTAACCCTAGGTTAAATGTTAATCCAGGTTTTTTTTTCTTTTGTTCAAAAGCATTTTCCCAGATAAAAAAAACTGTATTCTTTTTAAAACATCCAATGATCGACTTGTTGACAAAAATTTAAATTGAATTTTCTTTTTAAGCTTCAATATCTGAATTCAAATTTCACACTAACCTTGGGTTATCTTAACCCAACTTTGAACAACCTGGCCCAACCGACTCATAGCTAACACATTAGAGTCCATTGCATTTTCAGTTTCAGTTCATGCATTGAATTTCCTCAGTCCCAACAAAGGCAAAACAAAAATATAAAGAAGATAAAGATAAAGGGAAAATTTGTATCGTTTGAGACACTTCACCTCACTCATCCTTCCTGAACAAAAACACATTTCCATCTTAAATGTTATAGAATTGTCTTTGTCATCTAGTCAATTTTTATTATTGTTGGTTTCTTGAGCAATCCTTTAGAAAGTTTCAACGTAGAGCATTGAAATGAATAAGTTTCTTCCTCAGAGCTCTTGTTGATAGGTATGGAGGTCTTCTGGATCCACTTGTTTAGTTTGGGATCATAGCTTTTAACTACAACCTCAGATGGCTGTGACGAATTATTTTCAGCGGTACCCAATACATAAACTGTTTCGTTAACACACACCATACAACATGAAAAAAATCTGGTAAAGTTCAAATTTGGAATGGTATGCCACTCATTTGTGGAAACCTGGTACACTTCACATTGCTGGCCCCCTGCAGCAGTGACAAAAATCCTCTCTTGAGTAGCAACACCACAGGGACTGTACTTTGAAATTGGCATAGATGCAATTTCCTGCCATTTGCTTTCCGCAGTATCAAACCTGCCAGCTTCGTTACTATATCCACCACCAAGAACATAGAGACAGTTGCCAAGAGCAACGACACACGAGTCATCACTGTAATGGAATTCCTGAGAAGATAACAGAGTCTCCCAGGTGCACAACTCTTCATTGTATCTTTTAATCACAGGGGCGGACGTGCTGAAATGGTGGGCTCGACGCGACCGAATGCGGTATATAACATGGATTTGCCCATTAACAACAGCCGACGAGAATGTCTCCTTTGGAAGGGACAACTTTAATGTGGTCCAGCTGTTAAAACCAGGATCATATCTTTCCGCTGTCTGGGCATATCTTCCAAAGCTGTACAGGTGATCACGGAATTTTATTAACGGTGTAGTGTGGTTTCGGTCTTCTGATAATCCGTCTGCTAATCGCTTCCATTCATCTTTCTCGGGAAGGTAACAGTAAGTTTTCTTTCTCCCACGTACAACAATGGCGTCTGTTTCAAGCCTTCTTCTTGAAGCACATGTCAAAGAAAAATGTCCTGTTACCAGTTCATTTGTCACGACTTTAGAGAAAAAGGAGTCATGCGAAAGCAAGACCAGTCGGACATGACGAAAAAGCTGCTTAAACTTGTCTTTTCGCTCGCGTTTGTTTTGCTCGACCCAAGTAAGAATGATTCTGAACACGTCTTCTTCAGCTGCAACCAAAATGTTTTCACTTGAAATCCACTTCTCAACTTCTTCGGCTTCTAAGTTTAAAAATTCGTCTGACTTTGCTACGGAAGTGAAGTTGTCTTGAATGAACTTTGTACTACGAAGAACAAGTTCTTCACATCTATATTTCTCGGCAAAGTAAAAAGTTGAAATGCAGTTACCGATGGTCATTTGCTTCTCTACAAATCGCCCGGAGATAGTTTTTAAAGACTCGAGCAGTAAATAGTCGGCTGCGATTATCAGATCTTCGGCATTTTCTCCATTTATCTCGACTCTTCCCATGTAGATGAACTCCAAAACATCTGAGAGGACCGATTTCGAAATCTCTTTTAACCGAATGACTCCTTCCTCTCTCTCTTTCATCTCGCTCTGAAGAAGCTTTGAAAAAAACGGACTCGCCGCCGATAGTACGTTTCTGTGGGCCTTAAACTCCCTCCCTTCTTTCGCTACTAAGGTTATGTTGCAGAAATGGATCTGTTGTCGCTGTATGTTGAGTCGCTTCATCAGTTGCACACAATACGAAGATTGTTCAGTTTCATTGATGGGTTCTAAATCTAGAAGAGGCCGCTTGACTGAAAAACTAGATTGATTTCTTGCCACATCGACACAGACATCACAGACGTCATGCAGGATCTCTTTCTCACAACTCGAACTTGAAAGTTCCATACTAAATTGAATAGAGACCGCGTCTTCCGAAATTTCAATAAAAATAGCGATAATAGGCCATTTCCGGGTTCCAAAAACTTTCACTTTCAAAACGAGACTAAGTGCAAAGCCTTTCTTGTGAAAATGAGTTTTATTTGCATGAGAATAAGAGTCATTTTCATATCAATGGCTTTGCATTTAGCATCGCTTGGAAACAAAAACTTGGGGCAACTTGGAAATGGCTTATAAAAAAACTAGTATGCGCACGGTGGGCGATAGGAATAAGGAAAAGGCGAGAGTCTCTCTTAATGTCTTTCTCCTTCCCATCGTTCACTACGCCCTTTCATTTCCCCTCTCCCCCCAATCTCTTACCCAGAGTCTTCTCGCTCTCCTACGACACTTGGCCAGTGGTGTGTGTAAAAACGCGGGCGCATAAAACGTCCGGTAAGATCGGTAATGTCCAGGCAATGTTACAGCAAGGATCTAGATCGTCTGAGACCGGGCGCTGAACTCTTGGCCTCGGTGTTCAAAGGCTGGATAGCGCTATCCACCGTTGATAGCGCTATTCAACGTTTGAACTACCGGGGCCTGAAGAAAATCGTTCGTTTCACCGAGGACTTCATTATATAGAGGTTCGTTAAATCGAGGTCCACTGTACATGTATTCAGAAGTTCGGTATCCAGAATGGCCCCCATTGTGCTTAATCACTTTCTGTAACAGTAACGGCATGGTAGTCATGAAGCATACAGAGCCTCAGATGATCTATTTTGAGATTTTTATTGCTTGGTATGCAGAAGGCACTTCGATCCCCAAACAATATCATTTTTTTAGATTAGGTAGCTGAAACAAATCTTTTGGTTATTCATTCGAAAAAAGATAATCATTCCAGCCTCTTTCCACCGTAACGCTTTTGTATTTCGTTACATGAAATGTTACATAAACCTGTTCCGGACTTAGCTTCCAAATTATTGAGAGCGACAGGTAGTCGTCGAATTTCATCCTTTGTACCTAGCCTATTTTTTAAAACTATATTAGCTGATTCATATATTTTTTATGATAAGACTTTCGGTCTTCTCCTTCGTTTCTTCTCTTTAAAAATTTCATTCCTCGATGACCATTTTGCAACCCATCACAAAAAAGGGAAACAGTTTGAGCAATTCGGGCTACAAAATACAAAGCATATTTGGCGGGAAACTGTACACGCGGTCGCGCACTTTTGGCCCGAAAATACACAAATCAAAGATAACACAAGTACGAAATATGAAGGAGATTGGGATTTTCCCAACTTTGTCCGTAGTATATTTACAAAATACGAAAATCAGGTTTTTTTAAAAAGAAAAATTGATAAATACCACATCTATTCGTCCAGCAAGATCTACGAAAATGCATTTGTACGTTCCAAAAATAAGCACTTTGTGCCAGCTTTGCTCAGTTTTAACCGACTTAAGAGACAATGGAATGAATTAGGCGACAAATGATTTAGCTAAATCTGGCCAATAAAAAAATCTGGTTGTGGCAATTTTAATTGAATCAGTTTATATCTCAATTGGACAACAACAAAACAAGAAATCTAATCAGATCGACATATATTACAAAACGAGGTCAAACGTGGGGCGACAAAAAACGCCCATCCTTAAAAAAACAATCTGCTACATAGAGAAGTAAAAAGCGAGAACGGGACGGTGATAGGGGAGGCGGCAGGAAAAAGGTTTCTTCAATTCCGCGGGTATCAATGGCGAGGATAGAAGAACAAATTATCTGAGCGCCTCTACTCTTATACACACACCAAGAACTGTCCTGTAACTAAGCCTGCGAAAACATCCCTTTCTCCTCGCTCTTCGCCGCTGGGGACGTCTTGCGCGAAACGCCCCCAGCGGCGAAGAGCGAGGAGAAACGGAGGTTTTCGCAGGCTACCCTGTAATCTTTTTTTGGTCAATCTTCGATCCTGGTACAAACATCCCCGCGGGTTATCTGTTCACATGCCTCGACATAAAAAAGACATTTTGTCTAAACATAATGTTTGTCTTTTAACTAAAAATAAAAATTGCCAGAAGAAAGAGAGAATAATAGAATCCCTGTGATCTACTATATCTGCTGCTACCAAAAGCTAACACATTTAAGTCCATTATTCTTGACGATTCTTATACTTCTCTTTTTCAGTCCTAAGAAAGGCAAAATGGAAAAATTGAGTCTCCAGAGAAATGGAAAATATCCGAAAAATATCACTTATCTTTCCTGAACAAATAACATTTTCTACAGTAAATGGCCGTATTTATACTAGCAGACGTCTTAAACGTCCAGACGCATTAAACTTCACACGTTTTATTCGTCTGACGTTTAATGCGTCTGCCTTATTTCCCGTATTTATACTAGACGTCTAAGTCACCTAGGGCGTCTTAGACGTCCTCTAGTATAAATACGGCTAATAGTATAGAATTGTCTTTGTCAGTTAATCAATTGTATCTATTTTTGGTTTCTTGAGCAATCCTTTAGGAAGTTTCAATGTAGAGCAGCGAAATGAATCTTTTTTAATCTCGGAGCTCTTGTTGATAGGTATGGAGGTCTTCTGGATCCACTTGCCTAGCTTTGGATCATAGCTTTTAACTACAATCATCTCGTCTGGCTGTGACGAATGACCTCTCAGGCGTTTCTGTTTAGGCAGTTTAGCAATACCCACTACGTAAACTGTTTCGTTAAGACACACCAAACTAAACAAACGAAATCGGGTAGCGTCGATACTTGCAATTTGTTGCCACTCATTTCTTGAAACCTCATACACTGTACATACGGACGTATCAGAATCACAAACAAAAATCTTCCCTTGGGTAGCCACACCAAAGGCATTGATGATCAGCTTGGGTTGCATAGATGCAATTTCCTCCCACTTCCTTTCCGCAGTATCAAACCTGCCGGCTTTATCACTATATCCGCCGCCAAGAACATACAAACAGTTCCCAACAGCAACAACACAAGAGTTATCACAGTAGTGGAAATCCTGAGAAGATGTCAGAGTCTCCCAGGCGCACAACTCTATATCATATCTTTCAATCACAGGAGCGGATCGATAAGGACGGTATATAGCATGAATTTTCCCATCAAGGACAGCCAAGGAGACTTTCTCAAAAGGAAGGGATAACTTTAAAGTGGTCCAACTGTTGAAAGTGGGATCATACCTTTCTGTCTCAGCATATCTACTCCCAGGAAAGCTATACAGCTGATCACGAAATTTTATTAACTGTGTAGTGTGGTCTCGGTCTTCTGATAATCCGTCTGCTAGTCGCTTCCATTCATCTTTCTCGGGAAGGTAACAGTAAGTTGTCTTCCCTCCACGTACTACAATGGCGTCTGTTTCAAGCCTTCTTCTCGCCGGTTGAATTTGAGCATCCTCAGTTGCAGCACTAACTGAGTTAATGGCATCCGTGACCCGCCTCAAAATAGAAAAATGTTCTGTTACCAGTTCATTTGTCACGATATCAGAGAATAGAAAGTCACGCGAAAGCAAGACCAGTCGAACATGACGAAATAGCCGCTCAAACTTGTCTTTTCGCTCGCGTTTATTTTGCTCTATCCAGTTAAGAATGATTCTGAACACATCTTCTTCAGCTGCAACCAAGATATTCTCACTTGAAATCCACTTCTCAACTTCTTCGGCTTCCAAGTTTAAAAATTTGTCTGACTTTGCTACGGAAGTGAAGTTGTCTTGTATGAACTTTGTACTGCGAAGAACAAGTTCATCACAACGATATCTCTCGGCAAAGAGAAAAGTTGAAATGCAATTGTAGGTGGACATTTGCTCCTCTAGAAATCGCCCGGAGATGATTTTCAAAGACTCAAGCAGTAAATAGTCGGCTGCGATTATTAAATCCCTGGCATTCTTTTCATTTATCTTGACACTTCCCGTATAGATGAACTCCAAAACATCTGAGAGGATCGATTTCGAAATCTCCTCGAAACGAATAACTCTTTCCTCTTTCTCTTTCATCTCGCTCTGAAGAAGCTTTGAAAAAAACGGACTCGCAGCCGATAACACATTTCTATGGCCTTAAATTCGTTCCCTTATTTCGCTACTAAGGTTATGTCGCAGAAATAGGTCCGTTGTCGCTGCATGTTGAGACGCTTCATCAGTTCAACGCAAAACGAAGATTGTTCAGCTTCACTGATGGGTTCTAAATCTAGAAAAGACTGCTCGACTTCGACTTCGTCTTTGAATTCCTGGGGCTCCGCCTCATAAAAATCACTTGAATCAGAATCTTCCATACTGAGTTTAATACACACGGCGTCTCCCAAACTTTGGAAACTTTAACCCAAGTTGGCAGAGTATACTCCTGTCACAGCATGCGTAGCAAGCAGTCTCGTATCCAGGCCAGTTCGCGCTATCCAAGTTACCAGCTAGTTATAGCGCGAGCGATAGTAATAGTCCTCAGCGAATTGACAGGTGACGTCACATCCTAAATCGCCGAAGAAGACAGGAAACGAGGCTGCGTAGGAAGCGTTTCCGTTTGCTTCCGGAGCGAGGAATTCCGAGGGCCAAAAAATGAAAGAGGGGGAGGGGGAGGAGAAGGAAGGTTTCCTAGCTTTCTTCCCACCCCTCCCCGCTCTTTACTCGCGCCATTTCTCGCGCAGTCGTTCTTTTCTCCGAAACCGCACGGGAACGATTAGGCTCTTACCGATAGTGCTAGCACTTTTTTTTGGCATTATTTGGCTTCGCGGGCATTTTTTTTTACATTTGATCCCAAAAAGCACTGCTAGCATTATTTCGATTTTCAACTGATTATTTGTATAATTTTGTGTTGAAAAGCACAATCTGACTTTAAAGCGGCATTTTGTCCTCATTTCAGTCAAAGGAGCCGACGAGGCCTGGGGAATAGGTTTGATAGGTCAGCGGTTGCCCTCTAGAAACCCAGTCCACACTTGTTCTAAGATGGCGTCATCCACGTTGTCATCGAGGAGCAATGGAAGTCAGCCAACCAAGGCAGAGATAGCTCGAGTAGAGGGCGTACTCTGCCATTTTTTTGTTGAAAAATGTAACTGAAAATCTGAAAAATGTAATATTCTATGTTTAAAAAAATCGGAAAAAAGTGAGCATTTTTATGTAACCCACGAGCACTTTTAAAAAATTAGCATTATTTTAGCACTTTTTTGGCAAAAAACAAGCACTGCTTTAAGCATTTAATGCTTTTTTTACGAGTACTATCGGTAAGAGCCTAGGAACGATTGCTACGCAGGCTGTTCAAGGTGGGTGCTCCAATAAAGCTAACAATAATGGGCCATTTCAGACTCAAACCTCTCACTTTCAAAACGAGAAAAGTGCAAAATCTTTCTTGTGAAAATGAGTTTTATTTGCATGAGAATAAAAGATCGTTTTCATATGAATAACTTCTTCTCACTCAGCCTCGCTTTGTAAGGGCAGTGGACATTTCCCCTCTCCCCAGCTCTTATACAACACTGAAGAGGCCAGTGGTGTGCGTAGCCGGTTAACTCCAGACAATGTTATGTTTCTTCGACTTACTGCTCTATTCCGCAACTTTACTGATATTGGATCAGCAATTTAAAAACTAAAAAAGAAACGGAAAATCTTATTTGGGGGAAACCGGCCACTCCCAATTTTCATTTTCTATGAGCATGTGACAACAATTGCGGCAGAAGCCCATTTTATACCGAACCCTGGATGTGTTGAGACGCTGCTTCCAACAGCCCTGTTCCAAGAGCGATAAAAAGGCCGTAAATGACTGTGAAAAACTCTTGATTAGGGTGTCCAACATTTGAGTAATACAGTGACAATATTTTTTGGAAATTTCCGAAAAATTCCGTGACGATTTTCGAGACGTTTGACTTGTTCCATTTGTTGAAAAAGATGCTATCGTTTTCAAAAGAGTTTCTTAACTGAAGTTTATAAAATCTTTATCATATACGCATAGCTCAGTACTTCAAAAGGAACGTTTGGGAGCAATATAAAAACTATTTTAGTGTCAGAATTACAATAAAATTCAAAATCATAGGCTCGATTTCCTCCGTCTCCCGGGTCCGGTCTGAGCGCGGGCTCATTTTCCCGAACAGCGGGTGGTAATCGAGCCTAAAAAAATCATAACGTAACTAGGACACAACTTCAAGTAGCTAAAAACCTCACGCGCTAACGGACAAAACAGACTACAGTAAATTATTTTAAATGGTTGCAGTCGTTGTTTGGAAAAATGCATATCATTATCAACCTGGTTGGTAAAGAAATTAGGTAACACCATGATACAACTGCGTGCTATTTGATTTCTTGTTGCGCAGTATCATGATCAGTGTAGTGTATTTCTTTTCATGTTTTAAGAAAAGCAGGTGCTGAATCCTCAACGTACGCATATGGAAATAAGCAGTACATTGCTCTTGCTCTTAGAGCCATAAAATACTAAGATTTTGGAGAACTTTGTACTTGCACTAGTTTGCAATCAGTTAAAATAAAACTATACCATTTGGAGTTTTCTGTTTTGAACTTCCATCTTAACGCGCATGTTGCGCCAAATAGAGCGTCACGAAACAGGGCAGTTTACTGGAACAGCCGCAAAATGAAAGCCTCCTTGCAAGCGAACATTAACATCCCGTATTAGAGGTTTCTGAAAGTTGCTTATCATCTACTTTACAGGTCGACCCCTCCCTACGAGAACCTCTATCAAGATTCGGTTACTACAGCGGACAGTTCTTATCGGCTTCTCAAGCTTATAATCCCTACCTCAGTGAAAACTTCAGCAAGTAATGTCATTTTTTGTTAGCCTGCGTGGCAGGCAAAGCATTCATTGTAATTAAAGAACTTGTGCTTGACAATTTATATAATCCATGTACTTGCTTGGAAGCGACATTTTCATACTCTAAGACACATTTTTCACGAACAACAAAGTGTTTGCTAATAAAGAATCCTTACAGTTTGCTTATAATTCTATTTGCAAATCTTGCGTTAAAATGATTGCTGTACTGTTAATTCAGGGTTTCTTTGTGCAATGAGTGATTTCGTATCTGGTTACCTCGCTCTCGCCCCCCTCCTCCCCCCTCGTTCCCTCCCCCTAACGCTGTTTTCCCGATGTACAATTTAACTCGCTCCCCACTGACCGCCGCGCTCTACTATCTGAACGCCTGGAACAGGCTAACCTCTTTTTTGAATGGTTATCAAAGAGTTATCAAAAGGAGAATGTTTCAAATCCTTTTAGTCAGCGATTCCACCGAATTATGTGCGCTAAAAATATATTATCGTATAATTATTCAATTTTATCAAGTACTCCTTTTGAGAGTTTCATTGCACAGCCTGTAAATGACGACCTTTCTTTTTCAGGGATTCTTTCCACTGGTATGGTGGTCTTTTGGGTCCACTTGTTCCCCACTGGATCATAGACTTCCACTGTGTATGCATTTGCGTATCTAGGACGTGAACCACCTAGTACATAAATTGTTCCATTCACACACAGCATGCTTCCGTGAGAACGGGGAACATTCAAGCTTCCAATAAACTGCCACTCATCGGTAGTGATATTGTACACCTCACAACTATTAAGTTCCTTCCGGCTTCTGTCTTTTCCTCCTGCGACGAAAATTTTGCCTTGAAAAGCCACACCAAATGCTTCGCCTCTTTCCTGTTGCATGTCTGCAATTTTCTCCCACTGATGCCCAACAGTGTCGAATCTTTCAGCCACTGTTACATACTCTGGGTGTGAATAATTTCTCGTTGTTTCTCCTCCTAAAACATAAAGACAGTTACCAGCTGCAACAATACAAGAGTCATACCGGCAGCCCCATTCAGAAGAGTGAACTGACAGCCATGAGCACGATTCAACATCGAATTTTTTCACAGTGGATGTTTTACCGGTAGTTTCACTATCATCAATGTGTATGGCATAGAGTTGCCCTCGGCAATCATCCAGATATTCTGTACGGTGGGAAACGCCCAGCTCCAAAGTCGCCCAAATGTTAAATACAGGGTCATATCTTTGAGTGCGGCAGCCATTAAAGGTATATAACTGATCATGATAGTTTATCATCTTTGTGTATTGGCTTAGGTTTTGTTGTGGCTTTGTGAGATTGGACATAGTTTTCCAAGAGTCTTTCTCTGGAAGCAGTGGAAAGTAACAGAGAAGGTACTCTCCTCCGCCGACTACAATGGCTTGTGTCTCAAGTCTTTTTCTTGGTGACTGATTAATGATATCCTCGCTAGCGGTAGGAACTACATCTATGGCTTCCAATACTTTCGTCAAACAATCAGGGTCTTTCCGAACCAGTTCGTGCGTAACGAGAGTTAGCAAAGAGTCACGCGATAGCAAAACTAGTCGAACTTGTCCAAAAAGCTTTTTGAACTTATCTTTTCGCTCGCTTTTGTCGCGCTCGATCCAATTCAGTATTATTTTGAGGACTTCTTCTTCAGCTGATAAACGAATCTCGTCATTTGAAATCCACGTCTCAACCTCTTCCGCTTTCAGGCTTAAGAATTCCTCGGATTCTGCTACGGAGGCGAAGTTTTCGAGCATGAACTTTGTACTGTTGATAACTAATTCTTCACATCGATGCTTCTCCGCGAAGTTAAGGGTTGAAATACAATTTGAGCAAGTCATTTGTTGTTGCTCAAGAAAACGCCCTGATTTGGTTTTTAAACCTTCAATGAGTAAATATTCCGCAACAATAATCAGATCAGTGGCGTTCGTTTCATTTATCTCGACACTTCCTGTGTAGATGAACTCCAAAATATCCGCGAGAATGAACTCTGAGATGTCCTCGAACCTAATAACACCTTCTTCTTTTTCCTTCATCTCGCTCTGAAGAAGTTTCTCGAAGAACGGACTCGCCGCCGAGAGCAGATTTCTGTGGGCCTTGAATTCTTTCCCTCCGTTCGCCACCAAGGTTATGTCGCACAAATAATTCTGACCTCGTTGCAAGTTGAGTCGCTTGAGTAATTCCACACAGAAAGAACTTTGTTCAACTTCACAAATCGGTTTTAAATCCTCCATTTTTCCCAGTGACTGATAGCAAACAAGCCCGGACTAGTACACAGCTGTCGTCAGGAATAGGAGTGAATGGAACGTGATGGCAACTTCCACTGAACTTCTAAGAATAGTGTCTAGTCTCGATTCAGTTGATTTCTCATCGATTAAAAGCTTCATTTCACAGCCATTTCGGTATTCACCGGTATTTTTTTTCCTTTTTGGTTTGTCTGCCGAATATAATATGTATGAGGGTATTGTTTCGCAAAAAAAATCTGGAGACTCGTGGTTTCAATAGGCCATTTTGCAGTTGTGGGCTTATTGTCCTAGCCTTTGTCATGAGTGAACGTGAGGTTGAGGTTAACCTTGTTTTGATACAAACCTCCTGCTTTTTCTAATGCAAATTTGGCTTAAAAACAGTAGTTAGCATGAGAGCAACATAATAAAGAAGAAGGGATTGAATTAAAACAAGATTAACTCCAGCCTCGTTTCCACCTGTAACTGTAAAATGGGTTATTGTCTTGCCGGCGTGTAACAAAACAAAATGGAATAATTTGTTAGATTTAAGATTAAAGAATAGTTCTTTTAGTCTTTGGATATTGGCTTCGGGCCCGAAAGTTACCCGGATTGTCGAGAAGGCCCCAACACCGAGTCGGCGTTTTATTGACTCGAGCCAATAATATAATTTAATTGAAATTCATCATGACATTAATTAACATCATCTTTCTTCTGGACTCTCATATGAAAGAGACGTGAATGCTTGTCGTCTGCCTTACTACGGGTGTAAATCAAAAATTGTCGTCTTACTTAGGAGAGATTTAGAAGGGTGGTTAGGACAGAAATGCAATATTTTCATCCATACAGGTGTCGCTTGGGTTTTCCCCTCTATTTTCCTCATCCTATATCCTTGATACCGTATATCACAGGTCAAACGCATTGTGAGGATTGAAGAAAAAACCTCTTTGATCTACAGGCAACTCTGCATGCCTTCTTTACTCCTTTTTGTTGACTCTCTAAGGGGCTGTTTATATGATACCGGTTTGACTTTCATTCCGGAATGAGTTTCATTCCAGAGTCTGCCTCCTCCTCAGGTGCTTCGTATTTCGCACAGAGTTGAGCGCGAAACGCGAGTGACACGCAGTGACTGTTAACGAAGCGCAAGGGACTATGGGAAAGAGAAAAATGAGAGGCGAAGAGAGCGTCCACTGTATTCACATGATAGAATCGAACGACCCAGCCTAAGGCGCGTGGTTTTCGCGCCAGATCAGACACGCACGCGCCACTCACTTCAGACGATAAACATGACTTGCGATTTTCAAGGCGGAACAAAGTTCGTTTCCAGTTAACATGATACTAGAATGAAATTCCGTCGCAAAAAGAGAATTTCATTTGGAATGAAAAACGAAATGACTTGTACGCGTACGAAATGTCGTTTCGATAATTGTTCTCGTCCAAAGAGGGCTGCGATCCTTTTGGACAGCGTCCCCCATTAAGACCGACACAGTGTAGCCTGCGAGAGCATCCGGTTTTTTTCGGCTCTAGTTTCTAATTTCCTCCTTTTCGGAGGAAGAGAAGCGACGACAGGAAATACACTTAAAACTGTAAGTGAAGTCATAAAAGTGACGTGATCGTAGTGACCTCTTTTATACGAACACCTCTCTCATACGGACACTTCGCTCTGTCCCTTCGGTGTTCGTATTAGAGAAGTTCGACTGTAGACTAAAACGTAAAGGACAATTTAACAATTCACGGAATTACAGTATAAGTAACGGAAAATTTAACTCTTACAAATAAGTCAGGGGGAGGTGACATATTCCTGCATATTCACCGAAGTTAAACATGTTCCATTGGCAGAATATTGTTTCAAGAAATTAAACGACAAACAGATATAAGGTTTCCTGTAAGATCAATCCATTCTCCACTTTACCTTCACGATAAATTCATTTAATAAATAAGTGGAGAGGCCGAGGATGGCTGTGATGGGACTTTGAGCATTTATTTTGTATACCGGACTGGTAGATGACATAAAACAAAAGAACAAAACCCTTGAAACAATACCAAGCAGATTTTCCCTGAACAAAACACAATGTAAGTCTTTTTTCTAACGTCTTCCGTGTCCAGTACACGAAGTCTTGACTGGAATTTGGAATCCAAAAATATCTTGACAAATTGTCAATTCATTTTTGGTCAGGGAAAAGTGTACATTCGACTCTTAGTCTGGAAATTTAAAGAACTATGCCTCTGGCAACCATGTCTCAACAAGCTCATGCATGTTGAGAATTGAAAAACTGATCACCTTCAACATGACTTGTAGGTGGACATTTCATACAAATTCACTCTTGCATGGGTATTTGTCTCTCATGCATGTACACAAATAACTATGAACACATACATGATTTGGTACTTTTTACACGAATAATTCAGTGCTCATGAGGGTATTGCATATTCAATGATCACGAGTCATGATCACTGTTATGATTCTCCTCACCTGCATCCTTAATGACATTGCTACATGCAATTTCTATTTTAGTGTAAGTGATTATGTTTGCACGTTACTGTTACAAACAATTCATTGTCAAGTGTGATTATGTACTACAACAAGAGCAAACACTCTCATTGATGTAGTTCACTTAAGGTGACTCGACCCAGTTTTTTTTGCAGGGTACCATCCTACTTTGAAGCTCTCTGGTATCCCCACCTTTACTTTTATCGTAAGTCTAACACATAGAATGGATAACATATAGATCAATCTACAATATAACATAAAATATTTGGCGTTCGGAGTAAATGTCACGTGGTTATAATGCCACGCCCCTTTGAGTTCTGAGTCGAAAATCTGCTGTTGCAGGCATTTTTTCGTGAAAACCTCTCGGCTATACATAGCGCGCATTAGTGCCTTGCGCTGAACAGAGTTTCACCAAAATCGCAAAGACCCAATTCGAGAAATTCAGCGGTTTCCAAATTTAGGTCATATTCCCGTCACGAGTTGGTTTAATTATTGGCTTGCATTAAACATATGAAAAAATGATATTTTTTTAATAGTAAGTAGATTTAGTGTGTAGCACTTCTTGATTTTTTGGCAAAGGCACAAGAAGCCAAGAATTGATTAAAAATTTTGAGTTGAACCTGTATGTATCACGCGATGGCCTGTCTCACTGTACCAAACTGATCATATCTCGGTGAGCATTCGGAAGTCAGCTAAGCGCGGTCATTACACGCGTGCTGAACAAGAATGCTGTATAATGACAGACTAGAAACAATAGACAACTCCCAAAGCACAAACTCAGCCAAAACGCTAAAAATCTTCAATGTTTACTCAAGTTTGGGCTTATAGAAGATAATGTCACAGTTTTTCAATGACCATGAAATTCAGATTCCGAGTAGTTAGTCAATCAATTGTGGCCCTGAAAAAATTTGAAGGAAAAAAAACTACGAATTTTTAAGAAAATGCTTTTTTCGTGAGAAAGACTCTTAAACGCTGACAAACGTCAACAAATAGCGAAAACTATAATTTCTATATGTTTGCTTTGCTCGAAATCGCGCAGATTTACAAGGCCCTAAAGCGTTTTGCTGACTTGCAAGGACCCATCTGTTATAAGCATGCTCAAAATAAAGAGATGAATCTCATAGTTTATTAGATATAATCCGTGTAAAGTTTGCTTATCATTTTCGCATAAATTATGACCTAAATTTGGAAACCGCTGAATTTCTCGAATTGGGTCTTTGCGATTTTGGTGAAACTCTGTTCAGCGCAAGGCACTAATGCGCGCTATGTGTAGCCGACAGATTTTCACGAAAAAATGCCTGCAACAGCAGATTTTCGACTCAGACCTAAAAGGGGCGTGGCATTATAACCACGTGACATTTACTCCGATCGCCAAATATTTTATGTTATATTGTAGATTGATCTATATGTTATCCATTCTATGTGTTAGACTTGCGACAAAAGTAAAGGTGGGGATACCAGAGAGCTTCAAAGTAGGATGGTACCCCCCCAAAAAAACTGGGTCGAGTCACCTTAACAATAAATATTTCAAATTACCAGCATTTAATTGTTATTTTCACTGCAGCATTCTCCCCTACCATTTCATCCACTCAGTACTAATGACACACTTCACACTTATTATTAAAGATGGCATGGGTTAGCTGCATGTTCGCCTGCAGTTATTCACTATCACATTCATTTCCTCTTGACTATAATTTCACACAGGCTTTTAGCCAGACATTGAAAACTGACCGTCCAGAAGGCATGTTTTGTCATAAAATTATAAGATATTAAGTGAATTTTCCTTTTATGTACTCCAAAGATGGGCGTCCATAGGACGGCTGGACACCCTTCTGGCTAAAACCTTGAATTTTCACATGTAGGAGGGTCAAATGGGGTGAACACGCGACCTATGAAACATTGGCTACCTTTCCTTTACAACACCAACGCCATTTAAATCCCAGAAAATCCTTTTCAAGGACAGAGCACTGGGGCCAAATTTACTCCGAACAAAAGGAGATTAACTACATCACACCTTCCACCTTCCAGTATTAGAGCCACTGTTGAAACCCGCCCTCCCAGGCTACACAATTTACTCCAATTTCCCCTCCTTCCATCCCTAACATTTTATGCCCCCCCTCCACCCCCCGAGCTAGGTGAGGTTTTGCGATACATTTATTTCTAGTTTATGCATATGATTATCACAAACGTGATCGCTCGCTGGGAAAGATTCTTTTGCAGTTTTGTATTTATTTTTTCGTTACTTTTAACTCACAGAATTTTAACTGTAAAAGAGATGCCTATGTGCGTCGTTTTTTTCGAGTACAGTAGGAGCACAAGAAAAAACAAAACAAAACAAAAAACAAGTAAAGTCTTACTCATATTTCACTAGAATGGCTGAACAACGCGCTTTTTGGCAAAGAAATCGCCATAGGGCTTGGGCTTGGCCTCTTCTGCAACGCTCTTAGCTAACCAAGAAATGTTGAATGTTTATCTGTCCGTTCATTAGAATCTTGGAACGGCTGCACGTGCACATCGTGCATATGGCTTCCATGTCCGATTGGTCAAGTGTGTTCACAAGTGTGGTGTAGACCATACTTGGCGATGAACTTCGGCTTCTTTGAACTACGAACGTTTCCATGGTCACCAAGTAAAATTTTACCCCTTCACACTCAGAGTAGGTTCTAAGTACACTTAGGGCCTGTTACATGGAGGTGTGGGACCCCAGGTAAGGCAACCCGTTTAGGTGGGGTAACCCGCCTGTCCATATAATCTCTCATTTTAATTTGATCACGTTTACATGATAGGTGAAGTGATCCGCCACACGTTACCTCACCTACGTGGGGTCCCCCACCTCCGTGTAAACAGGCCCTTAGATTATACTTAAGAGCTCTAGAGTGAGGCCAACAAATAAGCTATTTTAAATGGTGGCAGTCGTTATTTGGAGAAAAATTCATATCGTTGTAAACATGGCTGCTGAAGAAAAGAGGTCACACTATGATAAAACTCTAGTTGGTTACCCAATGTGGAGTATTATGATCAGTGTAATGTTGCGTGCAAACCTTTTCAAGTGGTCAGTACTGGAGCTGATATAAATAGGTACTGAATCCTTAACTTATAAAAGAAATATTGTTCAAGACTTCAGAGGTAGTTCATTACTTTATTGCTACAATACAGTTTCATATAATCAAAAATGACAACACTCATCAGGCAATTACAGCGAACGCCCGATAAAATTCAAATGCTGGCGCTTTATACAAGGCACAGGCTGCTTCTAGGTAGTAGTTGTGAAACCAGATTCTTAAAGTTTTGACTACATATATTTGTTCCTGTGGTGACATGAACTTGCTAATTCATTGCGCTTATTTAGGGTGCATAGATATTTTCTGTAGATAATTACAAACTGTTCAAAGAGACATAGGCCACATTTCTTGTTAATGTTACTGTACGGCTGGCATTTTTCATTTTACTTTAAAAGGTTTGTTGGCGACCTAAAGTGACCATATGTGTTTAGATAGTCCGGTTTCATTTCGTCTGCTATTGAGTCGGAAGAATGATTTCTTTAAAGTGGGAGGCAAACTTGGCTTTGTACAGGGCGTTTGTTTGCAGACATTTCCCTTCAAGGGTGCATACAGTTTTCATGTTTGTTTGTCAGTTATAGCCTACATTTCTTGGATTTTTTGTGAAAGGGGATTTTGTTTCAGCTCCTGTATGTCAATAGTTTCACCGAATAAAAAATTGTTAAAACCTCCAAGAACTTGATCTCTTTACTCTATCAAGCACTCCTCTGGAGAGTTTCAGTGCACAGCCTGTAAATGACGACCTTTCTTTTTCAGGGATTCTTTCCACTGGTATGGTGGTCTTCTGGGTCCACTTGTTCCCCACTGGATCATAAACTTCTACTGTGTATGCATTTGCGTATGTAGGCCGTGAACCACCTAGCACATAAATTGTTCCATTCACACACAGCATGCTTCCATCAGAACGGGGAACATTCAAGCTTCCAATGAACTGCCACTCATTGGTAGTGATATTGTACATCTCACAACTATTAAGTTCCTTCCGGCTTCTGTCTTTTCCTCCTGCGACAAAAATTTTGCCTTGAAAAGCCACGCCAAATGCATAGGCCCTTCCCTGCTGCATGTCTGCAATTTTCTCCCACTGATTTCCAATAATGTCAAATCTTTCAGACACTGTAACATACTCTGGGTTTAAAAGATTTCTCGTTGCATCTCCACCTAAAACATAAAGACAGTTCCCAGCTGCAACAATACAAGAGTCATACCTGCAGCCCCAATTGGAGGAGTGAACAGTCTGCCATGAGTGCGATTCCACATCGAATTTTTTCACAGTGGATATTTTACCAGCAGTTTCATTATTATCAATATCTACAGAATAGATCTCCCCTTGGCAAACATTCGGCTTACAAACAGCCGGCTTCTTATCAATGTGTATGGCATAGAGCTGCCCTCGGCAAACACCCACATATTCTGTACCGTAGGGCATATCCAGCCTCAAAGTCGCCCAAATGTCAAAAACAGGGTCATATCTTTGAGCGTGGTTGCCTCTAATGGTATACAACTGATCATAAAAGTTTATCATCTTTGTGCTGTGGCTTAGGTTTTGCTGCTCCTTTGTGAGACAGGACATAGTTTTCCAAGCGTCTTTCTCTGGGAGCAGTGGTAGGTAACAGAGAAGATACTTCCCTCCGCCGACTACAATGGCTTGTGTCTCAAGTCGTTTTCTTGGTGACTTATTAATGATATCTTCGTTTGCGGTACGAACTACATCTATGGCGTCCAATACTTTCGTCAAACATTCCGAGTCTTGTCGAACCAGCTCGTGCGTAACGACAGTTAGCAAAGAGTCACGCGATAGTAAAACTAGTCGAACTTGCCCAAAAAGCATTTTGAACTTTCTTTTTCGCTCGCTTTTGTTGTGCTCGATCCAATTTAGTATGATTCTGAGGACGTCTTCTTCAGCTGCTAAACGAATCTCGTCATTTGAAATCCACTTCTCAAACTCTTCCGCCTTTGGTTTATGAACTCTTCTGATTCTGCTACGGAGGCGAAGTTGTCGAGTATGAACTTTGTGCTCTCTAGCCACTAATTCTTCACATCGATACTTCTCAGCGAAGCGAAAAGTTGAAATACAATTTGAGCTAGTAATTTGTTGCTCAAGAAAACGCCCTGATTTGGTTTTCAACCCTTCAATGAGTAAATATTCCGCCGCAATAATCAGATCAGTGGCATTCGCTTCATTTATCTCGACACTTCCTGTGTAGATAAACTCCAAAACATCTGCAAGGATTAACACTGAGATGTCCTCGAACCTACTGACTCCTTCGTCCTTCTCTCTCATCTCGCTCTTAAGAAGTTTCACGAAGAACGGACTCGCCGCCGACAGCACATTCTTATGGGCCCTGAACTCGTCTCCTTCTTTCGCCACCAAGGTTATGTCGCACAAATAATTCTGGTTTCGTTGCAAGTTGAGTCGCTTGAGTAATTCCACACAGAAAGAATTTTGTTCAACTTCACATATTGATTTTAAATCCTCCATTTTTTGCCTGATGGAAAATAAGCCTGCCAAGATTCGTGCAGAGCAGTTGTTTGTGCTTTTGGAGTGAACAAGACTGCAGTGAGGGAAGATTAGGCGCACAGGGAGTGTCATAGCAACTCCCACTATAGTATCAATTTCTCAGGGATTAATTTAAGGCCCATCGTAACGTTGTGTCTCCCGGCCACCTGACCGAAATGTTTCATTACAAAGCTGTTTTCGGGGTCACGGTATTATGGTTCTTTCGTTTTCCGATTATAATAATAATAATAACAAATAATGACTGTTTGCTAAGACTCATTGCAGCAATATACAGAAGGACTGAATTACAGAGCTATTTACAAAACATATAATACTAAAATATTTAAGCAATAGACCACACTTTCTATGGGTTTACCGGCGTGATAACCCACGCGGGATGTTGGGAGAACACGAGAAAAGCTTGTAAATCACGAGCCGAAGGCGAGTGATTTACAAGCTTTTCGAGTGTTCTCCCAACATCCCAAGTGGGTTATCACGTCGGCAAACCCATAGAAAGTGTGGTCTATTGCTTTTATAAAATAACTTTTAGTAGAATGGAGTCTTTTAGGTAAAAAAATATGCTTTTAGTACCGTGATCAAGTCATGTCTTCTCTGTAAAGTCATCATAAGCCAATCATGATTCACGATTTAATAGCGCTGAACTTTCTCAAAACTCAGCTCAGTCAAACAACAAACAACAGCACTTCAAAACACGAGTTTTTGCGCTCATTACATGATAACTAATGAAAGCTGTTTTACAGGAAAAGTGAACACATATTCATGCGAACGTACAATGAAAGAATACGTTCATGGTTTGTTTACTACAGAAGCAGAAATTAATTGAACATCAGACTATACGCAGCTGTATTTTGTTTAGTCGATCCGTAAAAATTTCGTGCTTACAGACGGAACTGGCAGTTATTGTAATGGAGGACTTCATTCACTTTTTACAAGCCGCAGTGGTTTAAGATCTGTTTTCTGGACTTTATTATGATCAAGAAATGCTGCGGTATTAAACGAGGGTCTCAATGGGGTGGTGGCATTTACGGTTATCGGCTAAAATTTTGGCTCTTTTACGGCTATCGGCTAATTTTTTTCAGTTACGGTTAACAAAAAAGTTAAAAATTAACTTCTTTTGTTTCAAAAAGTTAAATATTAATTAACCTGTATTTTTTGCATCTTTAAAGCAAAATAAAGGTCTTAAGATCATCTCGGGATATGAAATAAGCTATTCTTTTGAACAATTTTAACATTTGATAGATCATACTTTTTATAGAGTATTCCACTTCTTATATTATTTTACACATAAAAATGTCAATAGTCAATGTAAAAATAATCTTTGTGAAAAAGTAAAGTACAAAAGCGAACGCCTAAGTCAAGGCCGGGGCGCGACATTCATTACAACAGAAATGGCTGTTTTCACACTAGAGACGGATTATTCGTGTGAGACGGGTTATCCGTTTGATGATTCGCGTCAGATAGGTAATACGACTTAATTTGAAAGTGGAATAGTTTTAATTTTGCATGAGCAATCCGCCTGACTTTATCCTTCAACTTCGACGGACAGTTTGACGACGGGATTATCCGTTCCAGATAGCCTGTGTACAGCCGCCCCTTCCCCTCAGAAAAAAAATCGGAGAGGGGGTGTCTGTCGGGAAGGGGGGCGACTGTACATAGGCTAGTCTCAGATGGATAATCCGTTTCTAGCTCTAGTGTGAAAACGGCCAATAACATAAATCCCGTGTCCAGTGTTTATAATGGTAGCGAAGGACTGTATGGAACGACTG
The DNA here is from genome assembly GCA_964035705.1 of Porites rus. NCBI lineage: Eukaryota > Metazoa > Cnidaria > Anthozoa > Scleractinia > Poritidae > Porites > Porites rus. The sequence goes on from OZ038002.1 coordinate 13,003,673, forward strand.
TCAGCCGTTTTGCCTTGTCCGGCCTCATTATTTCGCGCGGCTAATGCGTTTCGGGTCACGTGGTCCGAGCGAGTTCGCCACAGAAATGCCTTGACCGAAATTGCGTGGGAAGACGCCGTACAGGGACTAGGCACGGCAATGTCTACCGTAGCGTCAGAGAAAAACAGGGAAATGTTGTTTATCGGCAACTTGTTTTTCAAACAGTGAGATCTCTTCGTGTTGTTTCACTATTGTTTCGAGGGCACGACCTCCTGAAAATCGCAGATATTAATCCCCAGCAAGAAGCCACACTTTCGCTATGGAAAAGAAAATTAGTTCCCCGAGAGAGCGGCGGAAATGGAAATGGGTCTTGGTCTTCACCTAAAAGGCGCTTTACCTAACGTGCGTACGGAGCCACACTATCCGCGAAATAAAAAAACGCAGCCATAAGTGAGTTTAGTACCTTCCTTAAAAGTAGCAAATCTAGGGAACAATTTCTTTTACGGTTAACTCTTTTTTACCCTATTTACGGCTAACGGTTAAAATTTTTCAATTTTTACGGCTATCGACTAAATTTTTGGCCGTTTTACGCCTATCGGTTAACCCCATTGAGACCCTCTTAAACGACGTGGCCGTATTTACGAAGTTGTCGCATGTAACTTTATACAGGCACGTACAGCGCCCGATGGAAATATGTCAGTGGTGAAGAAAGGTTTCTTTGCCGTGGCCACATATTGGCGCTAATATTTGTCGGTTTGTGAAGTCAGGTAGTTTGAGGTAGGTTATGGCATCGATATCACCGAATAATTTGTGCAAATGTTGCAAAAAACCAGCCCGAAACTCTGACATCTTTGATCATCGCTGGCAGCTTGTTTACAACCTACAGCGGCCGATTTTGTACCATATCTTGATCAGGTCTCTTTTTGGAACAATTTCTTTCATTAAGGAATTTAATTTTGACATAAAATAAATCAAGAATGCTAAAACTATCCGTTTTGTTGCTGGTTGGCACATGGTTAAGTTTTCCTAGAGACTTTCTACACCAGAAATTCACACAGTTGTTGTCTTTCTCTACGATTTGGCATCGTCGTGAAATATAAACTGCTTTCCAGCTTTGTACTTCATAACTTCTAAAGCTATGGCAGTCGCGATTGTAACCCTCAGTAATAAAATGTGTAAACCAACGCTTTTTATATTAAGGGCTACGGTAAGTAACTTGTTATGTTTTTTTTAGCCTTTCTAAAATCGTTGTTTGCAGATCAATAGCGGATTTTGTTTATGGCTCGTGGTCTGGATGCCTTTTTCTATGGGTTTACCGCTATAATAAACCATAGGTTTTTGACCAATCAGATCACGCGTACTATCTCAGTTATTTTATAAAATACAATAAATCCAATAAATACTAGCAAATATAATTGTACAAGCCATTAGGCATACTTATGCGTGACACTCTTACGTGCGCTTGGTCCTACAGGTAGGACGCGTGGAGCGGCTAATGCCAGATCTAAGATTATAATTATGCACAACCTCCTCCTGTTTGGGGAGCATAAAATGCAAGTGGTGATTCTCATTCCGGAGTCTGTCACAATAAACCTGGTATAGATGGGCGCGTCTGTCACTTAGAGTTGTTAAGGCATTTAATGCCTCGTTGTAATTCATTAAAGCAAAATGATGCGCATAGCCCTTTTCTGAATGCTCTCAATCTTATAAGATAAAAAATCTGGTATATTTTGCCAGACAGGGGCAGCATATTCTAGAACAGGACGAACAATGGTTGTATAAACCTTAGCCAGTGTAGCTGGAGGTGCACCACATTGCTTAAGGACCCTTAAAGAGTAAAGCCTCCTGTTTCCCTTTTGCACTACAACTTCTACATGATTTTTCCATTTCAGGTCATTACTTACATAAACGCCTAGTAGCTTATATGTCATGACTCTCTCAATTGTGTTACTACCAATAATAATAGGATTCACAATAAAATTATGATTACTCATAAAATTAATTAGCATCTCCTTGCATTTAGTATATAGAGGATATTACACGGTGGCGCGAAGATATGAATTTTATTTTCGAGTGGCAAAAAAAAACGAGGAAATAAAATTCATATCTTCTAGCCGCCGTGTAATGTTCCTTTTATTATATAGACAAAATGACATCGATAAAATGATAGATTTTTATTCGCCAAAAAGTAATCGTGACGGCTCAAATCTACAGTACAGCAATATGACACTGTTTACAATTATCTTCAGAAATAAAACTGAGCTGAATAGGGCTCTACAATGACAAACTATCAGCAAAGCCTTGAAAAATGTGTAAGTAAAATTCAAAAGACGCAAGACGCCTACAAATTTCGGATGGAAATTACGAAAATTACGTCATCGATAAACTTACGTGTGAGATTATGGAAAATAAACCACTCGGGTCCCGGAAGTAGTTTTTATGAATTTTACGAGTGGTATATTTTCCACTAAAACACTCCTGTCTATATAATAAAACATACTTAATGATTATATTGATTATATGTTTCGAAAAAAGAGTCTAGGCAGATCGAAGTTTCGACAGTTTTGCAGACAATATGGTAAAACTATCCGTTAAAAAAATAAAATGCACTGGTTTGTTAGACTCGCTCTTTTAGACTTCGATATGATTTCAATAATTGGCATTCGACCCGAAAAGTTACCCGGACTTTCGAGAGGTCCCCGACACCGAGCTAGGGGTGTTTGTAAAACGCATACCGGATACCTGCGGATGGCGAATGCGGACAGAAAAAATGTGGATTAAAAGCAACAACAACAACAACAAAAACATCTCTAATTAGATTTATCATTTGCGTTCCTGAAGTAGGTTTTTTTTAACGTTCTGTTATATTTAAATCCGATTTTAGTTTTGAAGTAACAGACGCCAAAAATCATACTTACATATGATCATAGGGTAAGGACAGCCACAAGGCAACAAAGACTAAACCGAATAACGAACTGGTTGCCTCCTACTAGTTTGTTGTACACAAAATAGTTTTCTCCGAGCACCTGTGAACAAGCTAAAGCACCATACGGACTCAAGTCTGTCTATTCCAGAAGTGTTTGTATATCTGGTTATTTATCTCCGTAATGTTTGCTGGTTAGCCGGTGGTCAGAGGTGTCTGTATTCGCAGATTCATTCAGGAATGCATTAATTGCGCTTTTCTGAAAGTAAGGGATTTTCGCTAGTTAACTTACAGGCCTTTCAAGAGTGCATAAACATCATTGTTGTTAGTGCGACCACACACTTAACAACTTTTTAAAGAAAGCTTTGAAAACGGGACCTGTTTATCCCCCTTTAAGAGTGTCTTGTAAAGGTAGCGCCATAGCATTAGCCGGGGATATACGGTCCCTATCGTTTCACCAAAGAGGTTTTTTTTTTGGTGGGGGGGGGGGGGGGGGGGGCGGCGGCGGCGGTTGCAGTGGAAGTCACGTGTTTGGCTGTGTTGAAGATGTCCTTTATGCTGATGTGGGTTATATAATGTATCATATACTCGGCTGAATAATGCGGTTAAAATAGGCCTCTAATCCTTGAAATTGTAGCTGTTTTATTTTGGCAGTCAGTGGAGGACACTTGAAAAACAAACAAATGAGACCCAAACAAGCAAATAAACAAAATAGAACAAATGAACTCAGCTTCTCCCTTGCCTAGCTCAGCAAGCTCGAATCAGCTTTTTTGAGTAATTATTACTCGGGTGATCTAGCAGCCTCTTGCTAGTTTACACATTAATTTAGTCCGGCACGATGTATAACTGTGAATGCTCAGCGTTGCTGGTCTTGCGCAGGAGAGTGGAATTTTGGCAGCCCCGAAGGGATTTTTCAGTGGTACTACTGGTGACATTTTGTCATTGGCCTAGTGTGTCAGAAGTGTGTCCTATCAAACAAAATGAACTACCAAGTCTTCAGTTCGGTATTTCACAAAACGAGCTTGTTGGGATATTCATTTTAGAAACACAATGTCTTATAGGTGTCTTACAAAGTTTCTTTTTTCTCAGTCCGTGGACTTGTAATGATCATCATCAATGGTTGAATAAATATGTCCTTCATTGCTAAGCCACTCTAATGTACTTCTGAAAAAAAAAAAAAAAAAAAAGTTTTCAACAAAGACAAAAACAATTACAAATACAAAACAATCAAACAAAAGAAAAACAATTAGATGAGAACAAAGACATGCTGATATTAAAGTGCAAAATATTTTAACAGACTCTTTACAATCCATTTTTTAAGTTACACCCTTGCAGGGGTAGTCTTCCTCGCAGCCGTATTTTGGATGTCACGCAACGCTCCCCCAAAAAACAGCTGCGAGGGAGACTATTACAGGGGCTACCACTAAAATTTCAAGAGTGCTGCTATGATCAGTGACGGATCCAGGGGAGGGGTCCTCCCTTATTTTCACACCAAACTGAGGCCCAAAGGGCTGAAAAAGGTTTTTAGGAGACACCCCCCCCGCCCCTCTAAGCTCAGGGTCTGGATGACGAGGCCCCTCCCTTATGTGAAAGTCTGGATCCGCCACTGATGATGCAATCAGTAGGAGGGAAGCTGAATTGTTAGAAAGTACTTTTGCCGTATTTTCCCTTCGTTTTCTTTGTACAAAGTAGTTGGGGTCATGCTTATGGTGTTCAAGGGGAAATCCCTGTACACTGGCCTCACACTCAGGTGTTCATTACAAGGAGCCAGTAAGGAAAAAATGAAGTATGAAAAATCATTGTTGTTGGCATATAAGACAAAAGAACTGCGCCCATCAGGGCGCTAAGAAAGTCAGTTTTAAACCTTGCCTTTCAGGCAAGCTGTAGCTAGTATGTACTAGCCCAAACAAATTTTCTGATTACAGTGTAGAAGGATTGATTACAGTTCTTCTGTAACGTGAATTCCCCAAAACACTTCATTTGCTCAATGGGTAAGTTAAGGACAACATCTACCGGCCTGATAGCAAAATCCATTAGCCCCAGGCTATCAGACACTACTTTCTTTGCAAGCTGACCCATACTCATTAAAATTAATGGTGTTATTCAATTGTTAGAATCCAGGAATATAAGGACTTCTTTGAACTGGATTTTGTGCATAGTGCACAAAAAAAGTGATATACTTCATCAATCAAAGTACATCTGTAATAATTTATGCAGAGTCCCATGCTTTAAGTATTATTGACTAACTGATTATATTCAACATGGACTAGGAATAAATCAGAAATTCTGAAGGAATAAGCTACAGGTATCAGGGGTAGGAGAGCTTGGTTTTCCCAAATTTTAAGATAACTAAACAACTCGGCTCAGACTGTGAACACACAAGTTGTGATAGGGCCAGCATACCTGATCTGTGTATCTGACACTCCTCTGAGCTTCTGTTTTATTTCAGTAAAACCCATGCCTTGTTCACTTTGGCATCTTTTAATCATTGTTTGAATCTGATACAAGAAGACAGAATGATTCATCAGTTTTTGTAGTCTACAGTATTACTTATTAGTCATCATTAACTTTCTGTTGTCCGTTTACTTAAAATCTTCAGAAATTTAACTTGGAATTTCACATCAAGAAGAAACGTACTCTGTGTACCTGAGGATCACTAAGTAAATATGATTAGGTATGCAAGAGGAAACGAATGCTTGAAAATGAATTGAAAAAGTAACTTAAAAAGTAGGACAAAGAGTTTTATGTACATGATGTAATAATAATAACCTTATTCCATTGTCTACAATATCAACAAAAAGGTATTTAATGATAAAAATAGCGTCTAATAAGGATTGATTTAGAGATACATTTTTAAAAAACAATTAATGATATAAAAGAAACTTGATGTTTCGATGGCTTCATGTGCTCACATTATCAAAAGATAAGAAATTACATGATTCGTGGTAATATTTATAGAAAAAGAAAGTGTGAAAAGTGCATGTAAATCTGAGCATGAAAATGGAAAAACTACAATTACATAAAAAGTTTGTCATGGATGGAGTCAGCTTGAGTGTTTAGCATAGGTCTTTTATCTCTTATAATCAAAATCACATTGTATATCAAACACTCTAGTTTCCCTGAGCATTTCGTGAGGATTATAAAAGTTTTTGCCAAGGTTTACGCGCTTTTGACCCTGTTTCTCTATGATAATTATGTTTGCCAACTACCAAATGTTTGTGTTCTCCATAATAATAATAATAATAATAATAATAATAATAATATTAAAGAGGGAGCCCAATTCGCCTTGGCAGTTTTCAGTGGGACCCTCAAAAATTAACAATGATTATTAATTAAGTAATTAAGTAATTAATAAAAAGTCAAAAAAGCTTACAGTGGAAATTTAAAATTAATGTATCTACATGTAAAACTCAAAATTTAAAACCAGTGAGTCAAGGTCTTTTAAAAAGGATTTTAGCTGGGATTTCAAAATAGATAAAAAGCATGTTCCCTTCATTTCCTGTTAATGAAGGTGAAGACATGTGTATACTACATAATTTGCACCACACAAATCACATTGAAATTCATACACAACATTCTGGCTGTTTATAAGGGGTGGTTTTAACTCCATCAAACGTAAGTCGTCAATAATCTTTTTGCTAGTGAAAACTGGCTGCAATTCATAATCGATTTTCCTTCCAAGGTCGGAAAACCGTCTGCGGACCTGGTCAGCAGATTTCTGATCCTTGAAAGGTACATGGAAGATGATCCGCAAGGGGCTGTCAGAGGGTCTGTGTCCTGAGTCATTACGGGGCTGATGAAGATGGTTAATAATCTTGCATAAGGGACAGCCCTTTTGCACAATCTTGCACTGTTTTTAATAGTGATAATTGGTATCTACTGTCCACGTGACTGATAGTGCAAAAGAAACCCTTTGGTCATGTTTTTTCGGAGGAAACAGGTTTCAAGATGCTTGATGTTTACGATCTCCATGCCAATGAAAAAATAGGGCCATACTAGACAACACTGAATGGAGATTAAAAAAAATAAAGTTGAAAATGTATTTGATTTTAGTACTTCTTTTACATTTAAATGAGGACTGAACCCTTACATGTAACATTAACTGTCAATCAATAAAATAACTATGAACCTGATTTGAGAGGCCAGTGAGTCCTATGTTTGGTTCTCCTGTGTCTCCTCCAAAGCCTTGACCCATCCTCCCGGGTGTGGTCATCTGACCCTGGAAGCCACGTCCTCCTGGTGTTGCATTTCTCATGGGAGTTGTCATCCCAGACATTTCAGGCAGCTGAAACAAGAACATTGAAAACATTTTGTGGACTTTTTGTCAATCTTTCAGTAGTTCCATTAGTACACAGTGAGTACCGGTAGATGAGACTGGTCAAGAAAGCACACAAAAAATCAAAGATAAAAACAATGGTGTCCAATGCTGTCACTATCAGCCAGGGCAGGGATTTTGCCTGGCTTCTAAAAGAATAATCCCTGGATGCTTTCATAGGAAACAAAAGGAAAGTAAAGCCAGAAAAGCTTCCTTAATGTTCAATTCCCTGCCTACTAAATAAGTAATACCTGGCAACTTGAAATCTCAGTGACAGCCCTGTGTGCCACAGTTAACGTTGGGGGCTCTGTGTCTGTGTAAAGTCTTAAATTAATGATGGGGTTTCCAGTTACTTCAAAATGACATGAATGCTACTGAGCACAGTACATGGTCAGATTCAAAAAAATAACAAAAACCTGTATAGTTAAGAGGTCAGATGGGCTTTACTAATAGGATATGTTTTTTTCTTGTAGAAATAAAAAAAAAATATGGCTTACCATAATTATTGCATTATTGGGCAGTTTAAAATATTTAAGTATAGATATTTAACTAAACTGATTTATTTGTACCTTGCTTAATGCCAACTGAGAATGGATGACATCCAGCATGTGGTAAGTGATTTCGTTGAAGTCCGTCACAGGAGTAAGATAGAATGCTATTAGACTGCGACTATTCTCCTTAAAAGACTTCAGATGACCAACAATACGCACATAGGTGTTTTCTCTGGAAAAATTAATAAAGAGACAGAATAATTTTATTATACAAGGTGATCGCGGTCAGCCAGTCTTTTTGGATATAAAGGCTGGTTTTCACTAGTGACCAAGCCAGAGTCGTACATGTGATCAGAAATGCAAGACTTGACGATATAGTGGAAACAGCATTCTGATTCCACTCACAACTCTGTTGCTTACAATCAAGTGAAAACTAGGTCCTTGAAGTTGCAAACAGAAGCTGATGAACTAAACCAATCAAAATTAAGCATGGGAACGTGCATTGCAATAATTTTGTTTTATCCTTCTGCTTCTGCATCTAACTCCGACGATCTGGTTTTCACTAGATGGTAAGCGGAGTCAGAAGAAAATAGAAACGATTCTTCTAACTGCGATAACATAATGATTATGACTCTGCTTACAACTCCAATTTTTGGTTTTCAATAAGTGATAAGTGCTCTTGCAACTCTGCTTACGACTCCAACTCTGTCGCTAGTGGAAACCAGCCTTAAGGATTTTATACATGCCGCATGGTAAACGAATGGTATACTATGCCTCCTGAAGTTTTACACTTAAAGAGGGAGGCATGCCTTAGAAAATTTTTGGGAAATTTGGCCAGTTTTTGCAAGTAGAACGGTATGCTGCTCCACACTCCCCCAAAATCTAAGATATTATTACTGGTACCTTCAAATGGTCAACAACCCTTCCTTTTCTAGTGGATTTTCTAGAGTACAATTTGCCATGAATCATTGTCTTGATTATTAATAGAAGGGAATCAGTTTTAGATGGCAGGCTGTTATGATGAGTGCTCATTATAACTGTTAAAAATTACCTGCAAGCAGATCTTCTATCCCTCTCTGTATCACTTTCCTACACAGTTATAAACAAGAACAATTCTTTTTTCAATAATTGGTACCATAGCTAATTTCAATACAAAAAGCAACTTACAAAGTATAATTATACAGAATATATAAAAGGTACATTGTTTGAAAAGGAAAACGCTGAAGGATTCAGTTCATAGTAACAAAATGACTTAATTGTACAAATGCCCAACAGTTTTTTTATGCCCACAAGGCCTTCAATTCAATTATTATACATTACATTTAGTAAACTAGGAGAACCATACAAGTACCCCAGGCAAAAAAAAAAAATGGAGAGCTCGTTCTCTGAAGGATAAGCAGTTGAAAATCAAGTTAAAAAAAAAAGAAAAGAAAAGAAAACAAAGAAAGGATCCTACAGCTGTAGCTTGCCACAAGTCAGTCTGTGGAACTATAGACGGGACTCTCATCTGGGGGTCATCCATGGGAAGAAAGCCAGTGCAAACCTTTCACATGATGACCATCACGTCACTGTTACAGATGAATGGTAAAGATTATCCCTTGAATCGTGATTTATCTGACGATAAGCAGTATTTACAGCACCGTATCTTGAGGTGAATGGGATTCGGAGTTTGATATACAGAATGTTGACAAGTTACCCTACCTCATTATCGATCCATTTTCTAACAAGAAGGTCATCTCCAGTCATGTCATTGACAGTATACATGATATTGGTTGCAGACTCCTGTGCATCTCGAATAACACCAACTATTGTTACCTGAAAATAAAACAATAGAAGCCTTACTGAACATTTCTTAAGCTGAGATAATTGAAATGACAGTCACTGTCACCAAAACTCAAATAATCACCTTTGACGCACTATGTTTTTAAATTACCAACTCAACGCCATTTAAAAGATAGACTACTAGTGTTACTTTGACACAGCAGCATTGGGATATGGCTTCTGATTAGTTCATACAATGTAACTGTCATTTGAAAATAGTAGAGTCTATTACTCAGTTAATTCCTAAAGCAATAATTATCGTAAACAAACCTGATTCAATTCATTATCCCCAAGTTTGAATGAATCATCTGTCTGAGTATATGTAGCACTATGAAGCTGTTTGATAGTGCAAGGAAGTATTGACTGAGCTTTAGCTGAAAAACGCTATAAAAAAGATTTAACACAGCAAGATTACTGATCAGAACAAGATAATGAAGAGGGCAAGAAACATTAACCTAACGATTCAAATAAAGAAAAGGCATGACTGGATTAACCCATTCACCCCTGAGCTGCCCATGCAGACATCATCAGTTTAAACAGTCCAGGGCAACTTTGTCTGCTAACTTGTGCAGAGTGAAGAGATCTCTCAAACCATACCAGAATGAGCACAATTCAGTCAAGGACACCAGAGAAAAAGGACAAAAACCAAATAACATTGACCTGAAAATCTCCATGAAAATCTTGTTCCATTGCCCACCTTTCCCTTCACCTAATCCGAAGATCCTAAAAGCTTTCCTAAAAACCTTCCCACCAAAATGAAGGCTACTAAATGCCCAGCATTTAGCTCTCTATAGCACGACAGTGACGCAAAAATAGAATAATAATATTAACCATCAAATAAAGAAAAAATGGCATTTTAGAGTATTAATGGAAGAAGGTAAAAAAGTTAATGTATGTTTTATTTCTTGAAAACAAATAAGAGAACTGACCTTCTTTTCTTGCGAGTCTGTCAAAGGAGAACCAAATCCCCCACCATCTTGCATGTACCCACCTCCGCCAAAACCACCACCACCAAAACTATCCATTGACTATAAAAAATAGTAAATTAAAGTAGAACTTAAAGGGGTAACAAGTATTACACTGGCAACCCAGTAATATTTATTGTGGCCCTACAATATGCACTTGAAAATAAACATAACAAGGTTTAGAATCCTAACTGGACAAGGGCAAACCGGTTGGTTATTAACAAGTGTGACCAAGAAGTTGCAGTTGGCACTACCAAGAAAAACTCTATCAAGTGGTTAACCCTTTAAACCCTAAGATCAAAATTTGAATTCTCATCTGTTGCCCCTATTCATTTCCAACAGAAGTAGTGGGGAGAAGTCGATAAAATATCAAACAAATTCATCTTGTTTGATAATGTCCGTAATTCTCATGACCACTCTGTTTTACAAAGCATTGATATTACAAGGAGAAATTTGATGCTGATCACTCTTAGGGCTTAAAGGGTTAAGATAGGGATTGAATAAGAAGCCTCTGCATTGCACTTCTAGTGCTCTAACCACTTAGCCAAGCTGCCTCCTAAGTGATCAAGCAACCACATTAATTTTATTCATTTATCCCTTTCACATCCAGTATTATTGATATTATTTGTTCCTGTGACTTGTTAATAAATAGGCCTGGTTACAAGTTCCAAAAACCCTTACTTTCAAAATGAGGCCAAGTGCAAAGTGTTTTATGTGAAATTGAGTAAACTGGTAATTTGTGCGAGAGAAAAAAAGGGTTTTACTGTCAAAAAGTTTGCTATAACCCATGTATTGAAAAGGAGGCTAGGGGCAACTCAGAAATAGCTTATTGATAGAACATTAAAAATTTATAGTGCAGCAGTCATGTGGTAAGAATTCCACAGAAGCACCCTTGTAAATTTAGAATTATGCTGTTTTATACGGAACATACCTGGTATCCACCACCAAAATTACCTGAGTTACAAATGGTAAAATGAAAATGTCAGTCATTTGATAGGAGCTGTTACACTAGACAAAGTTTGGTGCAACTTATCTTGCAGTTAATGGTGTGCCATCATATATATACATTTGTGACTATACTTTACAAGGGTTACTCACTGTGCCAAGAAATACCTGAAATAGTACACTGTGCAGCAAATATGTTCCCCATCAATGTTGCAAAAATCACCAAATGCTTGTGCAATGGAAACGCTCTTTTGTGTGAGCAACAAAATACTTTTAGCCATGTTAATGTTTTTTTCCCCCAGGTTCTTTACCCTCAGCATTGATAATCCTACTCATATGATGCAAATTTGCTTTGTGCTTATTCCAAGGTACTGCTGTAGATACCATCAATCCAGAATTAGGCTTTTGTACATTATGCTTTTGCTTCCCTACTAAAATTCTCCACCTTAATGCTCTATTCTTCCCACTAAAATGCTCGGTCTCCCAAAAAAAGTCACGAAAATGCTCGGATAATGCTCATTATAGAAACGGTTTTTTAATTAATTTCAAAGTTTACACTTACAAAAAACGTGCAAGTGTTGCAAGTAACAACGACAACGTGTACAAGTTCATAAATGCAGCCAAAAAAACCAGCTTTATTAGGTTTTTTGTGAATTTTGAATTTTAGTCTTCATTTTGTTTAAAAAAGCTGGAGCTCATGGGGCATGGGCTCCTCTTCTGAAAAAAGTTAATTTCTATTTTATTTTCTCGGAAAAATTAATTTTCTGGGGAAAATGCCACTAAAATGCTCGAATAATGCTCAATGCTTTTGCCCCACTAAAATGCTCGAAAAAATGCTTGCATAATGTACAAAAGCCTATCCAGAATCCAAATATTGAGAGTCCTCAATATGGTTCTTCAAATCTCGGAATCCCAACCTAAAATTTTGTGCAATCCCAAGGGTTATTTTGGGTAATCTAACTCGTGCGCACACTTTCAATCCTGAATCTTGCACGATTTTGCTTTAACTCTTTTCTGACGGTCAAAATTGGACATAAATCAAACCATGAAAAACAGTTCTGGTCAAAAATTCATAAAATATTTATTACACGCTTAAATAGTTCAAGTAATATACCATTTTAAAGCTTATTTACTGTAGAATAAAATCGATCTTCTAAAATTCTACTCGCTACAGATTAAGTCTACATTCTTTGCCGTTCAAAGTGGGTTGTAGCTTGGAAAACGTACCATTTGAAATAGTGTTTTCTACAAAACTGCCCACATGAGCCCTCAAATCAAATAAAAAGTACAGATTTCTGTTTCCACAAAGGTTGTTGATGCTAAAAATCTGTAAAAAATATGGCTTGAACGGAGCGCGAGTGAGAGAGCACCAAAAAAGGCTCACCTTCTGGTTATTTTCCTTGAAATTCTGCCATACAAGTCCTTTACAAAGTTTGGGGCGTGTTTGAAGGAAGATGAGAAAAAAAACAATATTTCTGGCAATATTTTGTCATTTTTCATGAAACAAAAAGCAAATTCATGCACAGAAAACGTTCTTTTTAGAAAGTACTTCATGTAAGACAACCGCTCCCCACAATTTTAACGCTGACCAGTTGAACGGCTCTGGTACATATTTGTACCACGCTGAGTGACTTCGTCAGAAAAGAGTTAAGATGCTGAATCCTGAATCCTGAGCTTCAAATAAGGGGAATCCCAAATCCCAAAAAACCTACTGGGGACCCTCTGGCACTTTAAATTTTCACAGTATGTACAGCTGCATTTCCAAGCTAAATGTAAGCATAATAGTAAATAAACTAAAGCTTAAGTTGAATTTTATGTAATAACTTTGCACAGCCATACAGGAGTCAATTGCACTTTACAAGAGAGCTGTCACTGGGTTCACAAAACAATAGACAAAAGACCCGAAGGAGACGTGCAGATCAACCAATCATGAGGGAGATAAGAAAATTAATGTATGTAGCCTGCGAACAGCAGACGCATTTTTCGGAGGGAGAGAAGCGACGACCGGAAATGCGTCTGCTGTTCGCAGGCTATAATGTATAGGGCTTCACAAAATCTTTCCCAAGACTGATAAATTAGCTAGGTTACTGCTTAAGTCGTTAAGGGATTCAAACATGCTTCTGCTAGAAGCGAAAGATGACGACAGAAAATATGGTTCAATTGTGCGTGCCCCGAAAACTGCTACACTGTAAACAACACGTGACAAACTAACTTTATCACACCAAGCCTCGTTTAACAGTGACAACAGAGCTCAGAACGAAACGCAACCGGTAAGGATAACGCTAATGAAGGAAATAAAAGATGTACTTACTAGAATCGTTCCACATATTTGTGTTTGTGCTCGACACAGTTTTTGTAAAGCTCATAAATTTTAGAAGAACGCAGAACGTTCCCTCGAAGACGTCGAAAAGTTGGCGCGAAATCAAGACGCACGCATATTATTGGGGCTAATTCCGCTGGCCAGGTGGTGGTCAGACGGTCTCCAAGGCTCCAATGACAGTAGGTCCTATTTGCGTACAAATCAGTTACAACCTAAAAGCCTAACAGAAATCTTGCAAGAGATGTTTGCTTGTTATCTTCAATACAGGTGTGTTATAACTTTGTCAACGCGTCTGACTTCAGATCTGGGCTCGGTGTTTTGTCCGCGCTGTGCAATCCGACTCCCGACGATAGACATGAGCAGGAAAGGGTTGACTCCAAGGGCTTGTATGGGAAATGGAGGCTCCATTTGCTGGGCTCCTGACATGACTAACTGTACCTATGAGTTGCCCACTGTAGATCACTGTGAACTGCGTTATAGTTGTTCCCAATTCCCGGGAGTCGATATAGTATAGGCCGGGCACTATAACGCATTTATGTATCAAGCGACGTTTTCAGAGACCAATTTATTTTGCATCTCTTTCGGATGTTGAACCGTTATCTAGCCTGCTGCAGTCTGATTTTGATCTCCATTCCACGAAATGTTACATCAGTTAGTAGCCAACTATGGCAGCCTCTACATAAAAATAAAAACTTGTTCTTCCAGGAAGTCGTCACATAGATTTATTTAACTATAAGTACAATTCACAACGCAATTCTTTTTAGGTCAAATGCTAGATCATCCAAATTCACACAACTCCGTCTATTAACTCAACAAAACAGCCTTTTTTGACACTGAGCTCTTTACACATAGCGTTAAGCTTAACACCAGACACTACAGTAGGGTAAGGAAAATGCAGACCTTACAATTCCTTTATTGCAAATTTACTTTTATACATGTTTTCAGTGTATTCACGGATTTCGCACAGACCATAATGCACCTTATTTACGCCGCCCCACCACCAAAATTTCACATAACCGTTGTCTTAGATTTCTCTAGCCTGCATAACAGGCGCTTCCCATGAGAAATTGGAAACAATGGTTTAGCAATTTTTTTTTTTTTTTTTTTTTTTTTGGTGGGGGGGGGAGGGGGTAAACAAGGTGCATTATGGTCTATGTGAAAATGGTCAATTGCCTAGTCACGTTTGCGTGTGAAACATACAAATAAAGTAATCCGCAACTTCCGGTAATATTCAGTGCTCGTTGTAAAAGACGACTAGCAATAGTAAGTCAAGAGTTGTGTCCATTTTGGCTTTGGCAAACCTCAGAATTTATTTTAAAGGATAAATTCAGGTGTTTCAACGAGACTTTTAAGAGAAAAAAGGAGATTTAGTGATTGATTAAAGTGACAATCATTATAGCTACCATCTTATTTCCAATCTAAGAGTCCAAACATGACGGCTGTAAGTTTGTAAGATATGTTTACAAATAAATTATCCACACAAACATAAAAAAAGTTCCCTTTCACACTTTTTTCCTTTTGAGCGACGCACGCCAACCGGAAGTGGACATTTCGCATTCTTCGGCAGTGGTTTTTGCCAAAATTTTCGTGCAAATCGTCTGTTGCAGGTTGCGAAAATTTGTTGCAGAAAATAGACAGTAAATGTACTTTTTGCAACAAATTCTGTACATGTTGCGCGTTTTAAAGGCCCAAGGCAAACTCGTTTTAGGCATAAGTGACTTAAAACTCGTGTATGGCGTGTCTACATACATACATGACCTTTGGTTTGACTCGAATTTTAGTGTAGCTACAATATACAGCTAACATATAGCTATGTCTTCCGTGTAATTTTATCCAAACATAGAGATTTGAACGTGGCTGGAAAACGCCAATATAGCTTTTCAACCCGTTTTGCAGCGATGTTACAAAATAAGATGCACGTTTTACCGAAGCATAAAGGGAAAACGCCTCACGTCCAGTTGACGTGCGTTGCTCAAAAATGCCTTTCTAATAAAAGCATGCTAGATTGACACTACAGAACTCAAAAGTACAACTCACGGACAATAAAAACTAATCATGTACTTATGTAAAAAACGAATGCCAATTACACTTGAGGAGTGTACCCTATCCTCAAAAAGTGTATTATGAACACGAGAGCAGGATTTATTAGCGGCTTCAAGGACTGCGAGAGCCACAGCCACTGAACGCAAGGAAAAAGCTGCTCCTACTTATCTATACATAATTTGACAAACAATGAAATTACTTTTTGTACTACCCACTAAGCAAAATGCTACAACCTCTCGTAAGATAACTGCCATTGGCTTTCCCCCCGCCCCCGCCCATAACCCTCGAGTTTGTTTTGCTGTTGGACGATTTAGTTTTCAAGATGAAAAGCTCTACATGAAGGAGCCACGAAAGATGAGGCAGAGACGAGAATGATAAGCTGTGCCTTTTCAAGTAATTTATGACATGAAAGAAATAGACAGTTACAATAACAATATGTCCAACTCTCCGAGAAAAAGAAATGAGTAAAAATCATTAACAAAACTAATCAGTTTCCATGGGTTGTTCCAGCTGCTCGGCAGGAACACTGGCCTCCACTTCACCACCCGGTTGGGTGACAGCTTCCGAAGTCTGACTAGCACCTTCTGTGGCCTGGATAGTGCTATTAGCTGCTTGAGCCTCCAATACTTGCTGATCAGTGGCAACATTGACTTGAGCCTGCATGAGCTGTTGGTCAGCAGTGGCTATCAAGAGATGGGGATGTGACTGCGCAGCCGCCATAGCGGCTAATATCTCCGCGGGCACGGTGATACCAAGAGTGTCAGATGCTTCTACTGTCACGTGGCCTGTCTGCATGGC
This sequence comes from Porites rus, assembly GCA_964035705.1. Classification (NCBI taxonomy): domain Eukaryota; kingdom Metazoa; phylum Cnidaria; class Anthozoa; order Scleractinia; family Poritidae; genus Porites; species Porites rus. The sequence goes on from OZ038002.1 coordinate 13,020,273, forward strand.
CTCACTTATGGACACCTGTACATCGCCACCAGCAGTCCCATCTGCTACTTCCATGATCTGAACTTGACCGTGTGGGATGTTGATCGTGTCTCCAACAGAAACCTCGGTGCCTGAGCTGGGTATATCCACCACCTGTGACATGGTGGTACTAACGACTGTCTCACCCACATCACTGGCTGAGATGCCTGCACTGACTGCAGCTTGTGTCACAGGGTCTACCAGCATGGAGGCCCTGACCGTATGGGCGTCTGGTAGGTGCTGTAAAGAAAACATAGAGCAAAACAATTTATTCTTAAACGAGGAGTTGAACAGTGGACATAGCCGAGCCAAAACTTAAAATAGATGGGAAAAGCACACAATATATTGCAATTTGAAACTATTTGGAAAACAGTCGATGTACCAGGCGGCATAAGACCCCCCCAAAAATATTGTCTTGTCTTGTCTTGTCTTGCGTGGCTCACAAAGTTCAAAGACACACCCAGGCTCTTCAAAATAGGTGTAACCTATTTAATTAGTTTAACTATCCTTGGCAGATAATTAGGCCGTGTAGGGTATCAAATTTTTTCTCTTTGTAAAATTCTTATTATGGCAGTTTTTCGTTTTTTTCCTTCTAGTCCACTTCACCTCCCCCTCGATTAGCTCAAGCTAACTGTGGGTTGTGTGAAATATTTCCTACTCCCTTTTCAGTTTACTTCAATTTGTTACTTGTAAACTTTTTCTGTGCAATAAAGTTGTTATTGCTGTTGTCGCCTACTTAACCAACAATGCCAATGATCTGATATAAATACGTGTTCCTTCTGTTACAGGAAACCGGATAAATTCCAGGTCAGTTTTAACGGTGTTAACACACTATTTCACCTCTCCTGACTAAAAGGGAGATTAAAGACACATTTCATGTACATAAATGAAAGCGAAACTGCGCGCCACATTTGACGTTCTGAATCTCATGGTACTTTTACGTATCAACAATTTTCAAAACAAGGAAATCTTGAAAAGTGACACTCTGGAATAAACTGTTTCTCTTTTATCTGTAACATACACTGACCGTATCAAAGCATGAAAGTTTTGTGGAAAATTACATAAACGGGGGAAATACTACAGTTGACCCTTCCGAAAGGAACCACTGAAATTGCCAACACTAGGTGGCCCCCCACAGGGGAGGGAAGGAAGGGGGGCTACAAGACGTTCCAACTGTGGTTCTTTGACTAGAAAAATAGTTGTGTTGTTTTGATAGGTGGTGGCTGGAGAGGTGGTCACACAGAAAACAGCAGTGCGCTGACTCAGTAGTAAAACCTTTTAGTTGGATAAAATCATCTTCTGATTAGCATTCTGGGTATGTAGCTTATGTTTATATTCGCATCCTGGGTGCAAACTAGTGTAGGCCCAATAAGGATTGCTACAAAACAAACCTGTTGCATAACAGCATCATCACTGTGTGTCGTCTCTTCCACAGCCACCACACGGGGAGTATCGTCCACTTCAGCTGCAGCAGCTACTACTGCTTCACTGACAGCCACCAGTGCCTCGGCTAGCTGCACGTCAGCTTCACTACCCAAGTGACTTATATTCACTGTGGAGATTGCCTGCTCCGACAAAGTCTGAAAAGAAGAAGAAAGAACACTCCATCACAATCCGCTAAGCTCCTCAGAATCAACTGCCTCGTACCCTGGTTACCAGGGTTCTCGCGCGCAACGACCGAGTGCGGCGGAAATGTCTGGGGGTCGACCGCTGGCCGACATGTCTTCGCCGCGCATGAAAAGTCTCTGGCACCCAGAGTATGTTCTGTTCCGGGATTCTGGAAAGTAGCCGTCGATTCGCTACAAGGAAGAGCTAACGCTTGAAGCGTTGGAGTGTGAAGTAAGTTGCGGTGGTCAATTCACTTCATAATATCGGCTGGAAACAAAATTTTGTCTTACTATCTCTCCAACGCAGCACAACACCTTGTTTAGAAACGAACCACATAGATTATTCAACTAAGTGTTTGAGGTTGTTTTAAATGAACATATGATAATTTTTCCTTCCACGGGTTAAGATGGCCTGCTCCCAATGTATGGGTCGTCATAAGCTCAAATGATAGAGCACTGCTGCGCTAACGCAGAGGCCATGGGTTCGAATCCCGTTGAAGTCCCGAAATTTTAAATTGCAATTACCACTGCGACGATCATACCTTCATTTAAAATTTGTATTTCCGCAGTTCACATCATCTTTACGTTTGAGTTTGGTTCACACAAACCAAGGTATTGCTCGTGTTTGACTCAAATTACAATAAGTATACACCACATAGAACGCGATAATTGTGACTTATGCGAACCCCATTTGTAAAATTCGACAGGAAGTTTAAAAGCAAGCTATAGATACTTTTGCAACACACCTCCTTATTTATAAATTTCTTTGCAATATTTTTGTCTAGGCAATACCTGGTCCACAGACGCGCTTCCTTGAGCTTGTTCATCAATAATCTCGGTATCTGATTGGTCCTCTGGGCCCTTCTTACTGTTGCGGATCCTTACACGTCCCTCGCCCTTGTTGTGTACCTTCATGTGATACCGCAGAGAGGCCTTGCGAGAAAAGTCCTTCTCACAGATCTCACACTTAAAGGGTTTCTCACCAGTATGGATCCGCAGATGATTGTTGAAGTGGCTCCTGTGATTGAACTCACGGCCACATTCTTCGCATTTAAAAGGTCGTTCTCCTGTAAGATCCAAGGTGATTTCAAGCAATTAGCTATTGAATCAAGACAACCGCGTTTCATAGCACAAATAGACATTTTAATAACCTCTGTCCTCCTTCCCTCAAAGCCACGCGCGGAGCGCAAAAAAGTGAAATTATGCAAATTAACGATAAAGAGGAGGAGAGATTTTTTCTTCGCCCGGGCTCCGCCCTAGTTACTCGCGGCTTCGCCGAACGCCCCTCGCGCGAAAATAAAAGAAAAATAAGAGACTGCTAGCAGTCTATTACCTGTGTGAGTTCTTATATGCTCCTTAAGCGTGCTAAAGCGCGTGAACATTTTTTCACATTCTCCACACTTGTACGGTTTATCCTCGCTGTGTACCGGCATATGGACTTTGAGGTCGGTGGAGCGTGCAAAGCGCCTGCCACATTCATTACATTCAAACGGCTTCTCTCCTAAAAGAAACAAGCAAAGTAATGCCTCCTGTAAGTACACTATACGCCGACGCTAATTTGTTAACCTTTCACGAAAGAAGATATTTCCATTTCGGTGTATTTGACACATTTTCCTCTCACACCAGTTGTTACTAGACATCTGTACATTGTCTGGGTAACTTTAAAATGGAAATAATACTGTTTTGCAATGTATGAATTTTTAGTCTCTTTATATACTGGTAGTTTACTTAACTATATGTGTGTGTTTCTCTGTTTTCTTTGTTCTTGTGTCCCTGACCTAAACATTTAAACATCTTTTCTTTTAACTGGCTGCCTGGCATTTTTAACTCTTAGGTTATTTCGGGCAGCCAGCGCCCCTATCATCGTCTGTACTATTGTTATAAATTTTTATTTCTTGTATATTATGGGGTGAAATAAAGTGTTGTTGTTGTTGTTGTTGTTGTAGGAGATGGGATAAAACGAGTGTCGCCCTTCGTCCGTCGACAATGGCACACCCAATAACAGAATACAGCTGTAGCCTGGAAGAAGAGTGATAAGTCCTACTGACTATACATGACTAAAACAATTTGAAACTAAAAGAAATATTAATAACATGGTTTCCACAAAGATACGAACCTCTGCCACAAGCGTATCGCTAGTTTTCGTTTCCTACTTTAACTTTCTACGACCTTTTATTGTCGTTTTTTTTTTCTCAAAAGTCGACGTTTACTGCGGAGAAAAGTGATGTGCGGCATTCCTGTTCACAGATCCTCTGTTTTCTCTTTAGAGAACGTCAAGTGCGAGTATGAAAATAAAAACCGCGGAAGATTTATTCACCGCAAGCGCAAAAGGGTGGGGGTGGCGAAAAGAGAAAATGGTTCCTTCCTTTTTTTCTCGCGGTTTTCGCGCTCGCTCTCGCAGGAAAACTTAAACTGTCAAGTTGTTGAACGAAAAAAAAAAAAAAAAAAACGCCTGTGGACAGGCTATTCGCCTTAAAACCCAAATGAAGTAAAAGGCAAAAGCGCGTATCATACCAGAATGCACAATGGCATGTCGCTTAAAGGTGATTGTGGATATGAACTCCTTCTCACAGATGTTACATTTAAATGGTTTCACTCCTGTATGTCGTCCCATGTGAGATTGCAGCTCAAGCTGAGTACGGAATGTCTTGTCACACTCAACACATTTAAAAGGTTTGTCCCCTGTATGAACCGCCTGCAGAACAAATAGTGCCAGCATCTGAATCAGCATTAACCCCGTTTCAAGCGTTACATGTAGCAATGAAGGAAACTTAGGGGGTGCGTCTGTTGAAGTTGGAAATGGCTATTCTGATCAGGTAACTTGGAAAGACATGTAAAGTAAGCATCATTTTGATTTCAGTTGGAAGAACAAGTTTTTCTAGCTGATTAAACAACCTCCCTTGTCTAAAACCGCAATACGCGGACAGGTTTTCCTCCTGAATTTTTCCCCTATCGAAGACTGCTAAATTTGAAAAGATGTTCCTTGACAACTGTCCTTTTTCAAGATCAAGGGGCGTTAGCTTTTAAGAAAGCCTAAGTACAGCTTAATCATCCTAAAGTTTTTTCTCGCAACGTATTGTACAAAATTATATATTCCCACGTCGTTTGCCCTTAAACAACCGCACTTGCCTGATGGGACTTGAGTCCGGTCTGAATAGCAAAACCTTTACCACACACATCACATATAAAAGGCTTTTCCCCAGTGTGGGTCCTCATGTGATCTCTCAGCCTGGCTGGTCGTGTAAACTGTTTCGGACAGACGTCACACTTGTAAGGCTTGTCACCACTGTGGGTGAACTTATGCTTCACCAGGTCAAACGACTGGATACAGGCGAAGTCACACTGGTCACACTTGAAAGGCTTCTCGCCTATAATGCAACGTGTTCAATGATTGTTACTATAAGGTTTTTTCCCTTAAAACTCCTTATCTGACTCTAAACCACTTGACATTAAGATTAAGCCAAATTTTAAACAAGGTTTTCTTGTCTACGAAAATGCAACTCGAGCTTACAAAATCTGTTCAGCCTTTACTCCGAGATACAGTAATGATAACACAAACTGTAACTCAAAGCAATGCATAGGAAAGTACAAAATACAAACACGGAACGAAATTTTAATGCTGGATTAGCACTAATCGGCCTTTCAGGAACCGGGGCTAGGCTGATTTTATAATAGAGTGGCTAGGAAATTGAAGAGGGTGTCCCTAAACTAAGAACAGTCTCTCCTTTTTCTAAGTCCGCCTTTACGACCATGTTTCCGTCAAGCGAAACGTGCGAGACACGAGCACGCGCGTGACTGAAGTTGGTGCCGCGGCTTCGTCGCTCAACGCTCACGCACGCATGCATTCCCCTCACCTGAAGAAAAAGAGAGACTGACCGCAGTCTAGGCTATTCCAAATGTGGCTTACTCTTTAAAAATAGTAAAGTACTTATCACTCACTTGGAACTTCAGTGCAAGAAAACAAAAGAGTGTTTTGTCTGAGAATCATTGTAAACGAAGTAAAATAAAACAAAATAGCCAAACCAAAATTAAAGGGTTACTCTCAGGCGTGACTCTGCATCATGGAACACTCCTCTCATTATTTTATGGTCTTAGGTATCAAAACGTACAGACTGTACAGTTATAATACATGGAGTACCTACCAGTATGAATGCGGTAATGTCGCTTGAGGTCATCATATCTAATGAAAGCTTTATCACATTGATCACATTTATGGGGTTTTTCTCCAGTGTGTCTGAATGCATGGCGTGACAGTTCAGCTGGTGTCTTGAAGGCTTTGTCACAGCCCTCCACGCCACACTTGTGGGGCTTTTCCTCCTGATGCACTCGACGATGAACCCTGCCAATATGTAAGATGAATATTTTAAACCATGTGATAAAAATATTTTCGTTATGTGCACAAAGGCTGCAAGAAAATGCTTTGAATTGCTGCCACTGTAGTTTGGTTGTGAAGGTGTACAGGGAAGAATGTGTGGTCCCAGAAAATATTCATATCCACCCCATGGAGGGTCGTTGGAAATTCAGAGAGGGAGGGGCTTTTAAGACCAAAATTCTTAAAGGAGAGTGTGAAGCAAAACTGGACTTTCAAGATACGTTGGTGGTGGGGTGGTAGTGGAAGTGGTGGGGAAGGCGTGGGGGGGGGGGGGGGGGTATAAATCCCCCAACAACAGCCATGGGGGACAACACGTTTCCCTAAAACAAGTTAAAAATAATACAACCAGGGTGCAAAGAAAGTCAGTTTTACAGCCTACCATTCGGGCAAGCTGTAGCTAGCATGCACTAGCCCACAAGTCATTTCAACTAGCCCCAAAACCCTTCTTGATTAGCAGGATTGATTAAAATCCTTCTGTAATTTGAATTTCCCCAAAAAACAGCACTTGCCCGTCGGGCAAGTTAAGAACAAAAATCACTAGCCCGATAGCAAAATCCACAAGCCCTGGACTATCGGACACGACTTTCTTTGCACGCTGACAAGGAATTCTCTTATCTGGTAAACTGCATTAACCCAAAATATATATGAAAAAACCTTGAAAATTCATTCAGAATATATTACCTGAGTGATCCAGGGTTATTGAAAGCTTTGCCACAACCGTCATGATCACAGATGTAGGGCCTGTCCTCTGAATGTGACAGAACATGGGATCGCAGGGAGCTGGGGTTATTGAATGCCTTGTCACAGTACTCACACTCATACGGCTTCTCACCTGTAATAAAATACATGCACCAGAGTATTATTATCCAATCTCTAATGTCACCAAAGTCTGTTCTCCTAAATTAACTTTGCAGATGTAATAATTTGCTTTACTTTTGCTCACAAGTTATGTTCAAGATCAGTGGGCAGCAAGGGGCTACACCTGCAACCTCATACACAGCCAAAGCAATAGCAGGGACACGACAAGCCTCTGGACTCTGTTATAGCAAAATGCAGCAAAAGCCTTATGACACATGATGAAGCAAAACGGATACTTATGCAGAAATGATGAAAAAACTACCACATGTTTTACACAAATTAGGTTAGCCTTGTTATCAAGAGGTTAAAGATACACTGTTGTGCAGGTACCTTTTTGTGAGCTCACAGGAGTCCCTCACATCTAACTTTTGCTCTCAGGTAACTAAGAAATCTTACTAGTTATTTTGTAGAAATTATACACTGGTCACCTGTATTTCACAGGTTCGGAGTATGAAGTTCCCTTAAGTTTTTCTTTAAGTACAGCCTGCTTACTATCTTTACATAAACCCTTATCAAAATTACCTGTATGTATGAGCATATGCTGCCGAAGATTGCTTGCATAGTTAAAGATCTTGCCACATACTTCACACTTGTGCTGTTTCTCCCCTGATGCATGTTCTCTCATGTGACCGTAGTATGACCATGAACGAATGTAAGATTTTCCACATATCTCACATGTGTATTTTGGCTTGCCATCATCTGCAATGAGAAAAAAATTCATTAAGGAAACTTAATGTGAAGGTCAAATCCTCCATGTATTTGTGACAAGTCCTAAATAGCCCATCTCATTGTTTATGACACTGTATCACTCCGTGTTGGGATTCAAGATTTAGTGTAAGGGGAGAAAGAATAATTATTATTATTGGCCATTAAGGTAAGAAATGTTAGCTGCACTTTCTTAAATCAACAAAAAATTGAATTAAACAAAAGTTATCAAATTTAATACCAGTAATTTTTCTTCCACTTGTGCGGTAGAACACCGTGACCTTTCTTATATTTGACTACCTGCTACCAGGACTTCTTCTGAGGAAATCTGATCCTCAGTAAATTACATGTTGGGCACTATTAAACTGAATGTTTCCTGATGAACAGCATTAAAATCACAGTATTGAGGGAAAATTCTGGTCAGGCTGTTGGGATTAAAGAACTGTTCACTGAGGACATTCATAACACTAAACTGTACACTGCTCTCAGAAAATTCCTATAATATTCATCTAAACACATACCATCACCCTCAACTTCCTCCCCCTCATTTGCCTGCCCTTCTGCCACATCTACTGGTGCCTCAATCACTGCAGGGTGAACAGTGACAAGAGTGGCTCCTTGCTCCTGAGCGACAGCAGCTGCAGCCTCGGCACTGGTTGCAGCAGCAATTATAGCTTCAGTAGTTGTCGTAGTGACTCCTGATGATGCCACTGCTCCAGAGTCAGTTGTTGCTGATGTTAAAGGTGACATCTGAGTGACACTTAGTGGCACTTGAATGGTTTGGCCACCAGGCAACTGGATGGTCTGGGTTGTTGCACCTGGCTGAGAGGGGCTTATCTAGAAAGCAACAATAATTTGACTTTTTGAAGCCATGTGTTACACTTAAAAATGCAGCAAAATGCAATAAACAACTTCATGTCTACAACTGTTGAAAACTTCAAATGAATGAGCATTGAGAATAGAAAAAGTGATTCCTCAGTAGGACAGAACCCATGACTTGCCTGTTATCTTTTGGATGTTGTAATAATTGAGTTACAGATAGACTTTCTGTATGAGAGAGTGTGACAAAAGGCTCTTGACTTGACCTTTGCAAAATCCCCTTACTTCCCCAAGCTAAACTGAGGAAATTGGGATGAAGAATCAAAATGTAGCAGTTAATTAAAGCTGAAGAGCATATACTTTTTTCCAGGCCTTGACTTCTCTATCCTTTCCTCAACCCTTTTAACTCAAGTAATTTCAAGCACAACATTGAGGCATCCATCATTCTCACCTGCAAGGTAGCAAGTGGCATTTGACTGAGAGTGGCTTGAAGTGAGTTAAGAGTACTGGGGTCTGCTGATGTGACAATAGGAATGAACCTTGGAGATTGGTGTTGCAGATACTGAATGTCACCTGTGGCAGACTGGGAAAGGACCTGAACAGCTATCATCTCAGCCTGCATTGTTGACAATGTTGCTTGGTCCATTACTTGGTTAAGAACTGATGTTGGAATAGTAGTTACTTCTGTAGTTGATGCTGTTGAAAATGGGGAAAAGATGTAAAAATACTGCATGTAGAATTGCTTCAGATTTTGTTTTCAGTCCTGTGTACAATGTTTCTTCCCAACACCACCAAAAAAAAGACATTCTGATGGCACAGGCTCTAGCAAGAGTTTCCAACTAAATATGTGTTCACTCCTTCCACGAACAAGGGAGCAATGCATGGCACTTGACTTAACGTCACCAAGGTATTTGTACAAAATTAATATGACATTCTTATCAGTCAGGTGACAAGGAGACAGAGGATCGAAGCATTTTTTCAGTACCCAAATGGTTCAATCGAACCTTCATGGCAATCACCTCTCGTAAGCAACCGCCTCCCATAAGTCACTGTATCCAAAACACCAATATTTTTCCATTCAAAGCCTTACAGTTGGAACCCCTTGTAAAAGACCACCTCATGTAAGTGACTGCAAGCATGTTATGGGGCTGAGGGTTTACTCATTTTCGATTGCTTTTAACCATTTGCAAGTGACCACTTAATGAATGGTCTGATCTCTATGTGTTCTTTATGTACTCTGCTACTTAGAGATTATGAAGAACTTTTAGCGACGACTTGGAATTACACATATTGCAGGTTGGAAGTTGCACGCAATGAATTATCTTTCATAAAATTGATGTGTCCAGACCTCCTCTCGGAAGAGACCCCCTATGGTTCAATTCTTGTAAATGACCACCTCCCATAAGCAACCACCAAATCTTCACATTTTCAGAGCTGTCCATAAGGGCCAGTTCCTTCTACCATGGGGTCGAACAAAAAATAAGTACCATTGAATAAAATTGTGAAGCATTTTTTTCCCAGTTTTGAATAACATTGAATGCATATTTAAACAGGATTAGATCTGTGACACATTAGAACCGTGCATTGTTGTGGAACGTCTGGGACATTTCCAAGACTCTAACAAAATGTCCCTAGATGCCTCGGCCCTCAAGAACTTGTGCCTTTGGTGTGAGTTCCAAAGCTGCCTACTATTTATAATTAGCCTGCTACTCAAAAACTTCTTGACAGCCCTGCACTTTTGGTGGTCACTTATGGGTGGTGTGACTGTATTATCAAATTCTCCTTATAATAGGAAAACACCCTAAAAATTCACCATAGGTCAACAACCATAAATTTATGACACACACTCACTAATATACAAGCCTGCTTACCATTATCAATAACCATCTCCTCCTGAACCAGATTAACCTGCCCATCACTAGAGGTGACTTCTGTGCCACTACCTGCTTCGACCACCTCCAGATACACTGCTGGCTGATCCCCTTGCCCGGACTCAGCCCCTGGCTGAATGGCTACATACAATGTTTGAGGTTGTTGTGACTCAGAGTCATTTGCCGAAGCTGAGTCTTCCTGTTGTGACAACACATTTGACTCTGCAGCTACTTGGCCAGCATCCTAGACAAAAAAGAGGAAGATTAGTACACCTTGCTTTAAAACAATAGGCCTTTTGCATTAGTTGATCATTTGATCAACTTTTGGTAAACACGAAAACAGTTCTCTATTTAAAAAATTTTGTTAGTATGAGCTGTTTGATGTTTTTAATGTTTTGCAAGATAACACTGTAGTAATTTTTGCTCTTTGAATGGACTCAGTGTTAGCAAAACAAAATCAAATAAAAATAGAAAATCATAGTATGGCCAAGCATAATCAGCTATTAAACTGGATCCATAGTACAGTTTGTAAAAAGTGTCTTTGGTTGTGGATGGCCCTCATAAAAATTATTAACATAACCAGCATTAAAAAAAGATTTCAGGGCATTAAAGAGAGGGGGCTTTAACAAATGGCCACAGTAACAACTCAGGATATGTACTAGATAATCCCTCTCACCTGTTGATTTTCTGTGGCAGCTGAGTTTTCGGAATTCTCTTCTGCTGATGGTATTGGTACCACTTCTTGCTGTTCAACAGTTAACTCATTTTCCTTAACAGCTGATGCTGAAGGCCCATTATCTGTTGCTCCTTCATTTAAATCTGCTGCCTTTTCTGTTAACACCTCTTTGGCTGCTAATAAATTTTAAAAACATTATGCAAAATTATCTGTCAATGAGATTTGTCACACATCTCAGTCAAAACAAGAGCCCCATAATGGGGGTACATTAGGCTGCCAGCTTGCAGGACAATTTGTCATGCTGCACCAAAAATATATCCAAGCCTCCCGGCCTAAGGCTTCATCACGTGTTCCTTCCCCATTGCATGATGAGCCAAAAAGAATGTCTGTGTGGGAGGATAAAATTGTCCCCCATTTTAAAAATTCTAGTCGTAGTTAAAGAAATTAGAGATTTGAAATGCCTTCACAGTCTGTTCAAATAATGCCACGGCCTCTGAAGATTCTCTGAAGAAGATTTTAGGGAGAAGATAGAGGAACCTATTGTGACAAATGCCCGTGGAATGTACTCTGGGTACCAGGGGCTTTTTCTTGCATGCGGCGATTACGATAAAGACTTGACTGAACCGGAAACTGCCGTGAAAAGTCTCTGACAATAAGGGTAGGGGGACAGGCATGAATGCAGTAAATTAATAATCAAATGGTTAAAAAAAATTGCACTTGAGAAAATTTGCCACAAATATATGCACATTCTTCCGAAGTAGCATCTATTTATATTAGCTTTGAGCCAGACATTCTCATTCTTCCGTGACATGACATTTGTTAAGATACATACCTAAACATTTGTAAAATCATGATAAAGGAAAGCAGAGCTGTCGGCCTAGACTAAGACTTCTAAACTGTCGATTACTTTTTTAGTCCACTTACTTTTGTGTATTAAAAATTCAATGCTCTTCTTCCCCATATTTTCCAAATCTTGGATAAAGGAAATAACCTTATTCAAGTTCATGGAATGTCTTCACAACTGTGACATAAATGTGAAGTGACCCCAGAAATATTTGAATGAATGCATGCTTCACACTTGATTGGCTTTCTGCTAAAACGTGTGTTCAACATCAGAAGAGGAAAATGTAAATGAAATAAAGTAAAAATACTATTTGTCCTTGAATAGTTTTTTGTTTGTCCTCTTCCAAAGGCCTTGAAGGAAGAAATTGTTTGCTAAGACCTGAGAGCTAAAGCTGAAGTTTGTATTCATGCTAGCATTGTTATTTTGATCACCGGCAAATCTTTGATACACTGTATGTCAAGAGTATTTGCACAATGCCAAACGCCAGTGTAAAGGACTCTGAAGTTTCACATTGCTTGGATAAAAATTAATGGATTCAATTCCCTCAGTTTCATTAAACTTAAGAGTAAATTGTTGTTTGGTGTTCAGGAAAATTTCTCTTCCTCAATCCTCCACCCAGGGGAAGGGAGACGGGAAACATAATTTGATCCATTTTCTATTGTCTTTCTGCTGCACAAGAGGGCGCTCATTTTTTTATTGGGCTTTACCACAGGCAGCCCAATAAGGAGCTGGCAGCCAGCAACTATGCAACTCCCAGTGCAATATTTTCCACCATCTCAACACTTAGATTTAATTTTAGTAATCATCATTAAAAGAAAACCATGCAAATTTTAGGACTTTGCTGCCTGCTACTGTAGTGTCTGTAGTTATCCTGGCTACAGGTTGTACTGCTGTAAAACATTTTGAGTACAGTGTAAGCTAGCCATACGCCAATAATTCACCAGTCTCATTTCAGGGACACAGAATTAATGTACATGTCAAAGTTCAAAATTAAATTCACCTTAAATTAATAAAATATTTTAACCTAGGTTGACTCCCAATTTCCTTTGTTTCCTAGCCCTAATTCATGAATAATTAGGGCTAGGAGACAAAAGAAATAGAGAATCAACCTAGGTTAAAAAATTTCAGCCTGAATATAATAATTATTTTGACCTGTAACATAGATTTCATGTCTGTACACAATCATTTGGTGTAACAAATCAAATGGAACCTTTTCAGTGGTGCTTTCATATTTTGGTGGCAATGGTTCTTCACAATTTAGAAACTTGCTTTAATTTGCCAAATCTGGAACTCTTATAGGTGAAAAAGTGAAATCAAAGGGATTCATTGAATTATTGTAGCAAATATGAGTAGTGAGGAAAATATGTTCTTTGCACACCATGGGGACATGGGTGTTGACCAGTCAAAATTAAGAGTTGGTTTGTTTTGTCAGTCCTACTGACCTTCTATGCTAGACAAATAACAGGAAAAGAAAATATCTTTTCTGTTTCCTAGAAACCTGCCATAGCTCTATATAACACATGTAAATAATTCTTACTCAAAAAACATAGATGAATCACTGGGGAACACAACTTAAAATGACAAAATTGACAAGAAACTTTAAAGAACTCTGGATTAAGGTTATCTGCTAGCCTTGCACTGAATAGGAGTGACACAAATTTTAAGCCAAAAATTGTTTTCAAGGTACAGGTGTTCAGTCAAATAGATAACAAAAAGTTGACAGATATGGAAAATATGACAAGGAATGATAATTCCAACTCAGGAGACAGACTACTGTAGCAGGTTCAGTGGGAAAAATGAAATGAAATTTTTGATCCTGCACTGTATTTTTATTGTACTCAATTCACAATAGTGATTATAAATCATGAGTTTTGAATGTAAGAAGTTCTTAAATTTATCACGCCACAATATGTGAAGCAAAACAAGGAAATGCAAAGATCCAAAACACTAAATCCTCAGGATTTTGATGCAGATTTTATACATTGATGATAACTTCAAACAAATAAATATTCTTTATTTTAGGAGGAAGTCAGTTCAATGTGTAAACGCTTTTATACACAGTAATTGGTTTTTAAATGGCCATTTTAGCACAAGAAAGCGAGATGGAAAAAATTTATCAATACAAGTGGAAAATTAAACTTGACTCACTCCAGCGAACGGACGCGAGTAATGAACATTTAAGCTTACATGTACATTTCTCTTTTTCAACAAGCATTTGCCTGAAAACAACAATTATAAAACATGGAATCTGCTTCTTGACTGAAGCTACAGATTTTTCCGGAAACTAAAAGTAAAAGCAGGGTCATGCTTCAAGATCCAACGCCTTTAGCCCTGGACGATCTTACAAGGAACAAGCTTTCTCAAGCAGAATTTATAATTTCTTGACCGCATGTACAACTCGTGGAAAACGAAATTAAACACAAGATACGAAAACGACTTTAACAAAACACTGGACGAAAAGGAAATTTAGATTCTAGCAAGATTTGTAGCAAACTACGTTATTCAAACGCTTCCTTTCGCTGACTGATAGCAAACTCTACAAAACACGAATAAACGCGTTGAGTAAGCGAAACAAAGGTAAAATATGGCGGCGTCGCTTTCCCGTTGTCGGTTTGGTTTACGTGCAAATTTCAAGACAAAACGAGGTAATAACCGCTTCAAAACCGTTGCAATTCCCAGCCGAACTTTCCAGATTGACATTTCCTTCAGGGAAAAATAGAAAGTTAGAGAAATCTACTGGAAGGTCAGCGGAAATCGCAATTTATTTTCCACACAATCCCGCTGACCCTCCCAAAACGACAAACACTTCAATCCGCCACATGGCTTTCCACGGTGTGCAAGAATTCGTGGTTTTACCGAAATTTACCTCGTTCTCATTTTCGCTGCGACAATTGACAACCACAGAAAATGGTTTGAAATATTCGACTAGCTAAGAGAAATCTTTTTTTACATGAAAAATAAGAATTCTTTGGCAACAAAATTCGGTTTCTTCTTGTAGTGAATCAACAACGAATTTTGGCGGGCCTATTTTCAAGCAAGACTTTGAATGAAGAGAAGGTCAGATTTCGCCTTTGTGGGGTTTTATTCTCACAATAACCAACCTCGGAGTTATTTTAATGTATCTGCAAAACAGTCATCCAAGTAAAAACCATGTTTTCTGCTAGCCTTACCTTCCTCTTGATTACTTGAAGACGCCATCTTCTCTCGAGGAACCCCCAGAGTTCTGTGCGAGGCGACGATTTTTCAAATGCACGGTCCGCAGTGCGTGCTTCTTGGTACCTGAGGCGGGATCCATTCAAAAATCATTCCAAAATTCGATCCAACCGGGAAGGTTTCGCCAAAAAAAAAAAAAAAAAAAAAAAAAACTCGTCCACCTTCTGAGGTGGACCACTTTTCTCGGTCGGACCGGTCGGAAATTTTGGTTGAATGGATCGCGCCCCTGGTGTCCGCATATGAAATTGAAATGATCAGCCTTTAAATACGTCCGGAGCGCCATTGATTCTTTGATATCAGCCGGGGTGTCTATCTTTCAGAAACCGATTACTGGTGGTTCCGCCCTAAGGGGCTGTCAACATATTCCCTTTTCCCCGCTTAACGTCAACTGGTAAGCATGTCCCGATTGCGCTCTAAAATTCGCCAGAAAGTGCTCAAAACATAGCAAAAAGTTCTCAAATAGTGCTCGAATTTTTGGAAAAGTGCTTGAAATTTCGAAATGGTGCTCAAACGTTGCTCGTAGTTTTTAATTATTTCCCAGCAGATGTTCATAAATTTTCTTAGTTTTATCAAAGCTTTAACCCTCGATTTTCCAATAGGTTTCCGGAAGTGAAACACTAGTGTTTTTTTTTCAACATCGACTGTTCCCACGGTTACATAGCCTGCGAACAGCAGACGCATTTCCGGTCGTCGCTTCTCTCCTGGTTAAAAGGATAATTGTGCATTTTCATGTCAACAGTTAGGCGACAATGTGGAATTATTCAAGTCAATAACTCGGCTTACTGAAAAAAATGTTGCCTATAAAGCGAAAAAATGCTGACATTCTGCTCAAAGTCAACGGAAAGTGCTCAAGAGTGCTGGAGATGTAAAATAGTGCTCCAAAAGTGCCGAAAAAGTGCCCAGCGCAATCAGGACTTGCCTTTCAACTGGACGTTTAGACGGTCAGCGGGTAAGACAGTGGACGTTAGTGCGGGGCATTTTTGGTCAAAAGCAAACTGCTAATGCATTTTCATAGATTTTTTGTAATGTGTGGAACGGCACTCGTGACATTATTATTTTAAGAGAAAGCAGTACCAGTTAGAGAAGAGAACTCCGCTCTTGACTACCAAGCAAATTGTACATCAGTTTACCTTGTGATCCTTTATTAAAGTCATGTCAGTATTCCTTCCGGAATACCGTGTCCCGACTGACTCTACGTATTATGCAACTCAGAGTATACTAGGCATTTTTAGTTACAACATGCCAGTATACCCAGAAATGGTGCGCACTACTTAAGTACAAGTGGGAAACTAACAGGTAGTTCTGGCGCCAGTTATCCGAAAGGTGGATAGAGCTATCCACTGGATAGCACAATTGGTTTCCCTAATATTTATTCGATGGATAGTGATTTATCGACTCTTTATCCGATGGATAGCGCTATCCATCTTTTGAACAACCGGGGCCTGGTGGAGACCCCTGGTGGACCACCTCACTTCGAGAGCAACAACTCGTGGCATTTGGGGTGGTCGCTTACAGGAGATCCGACTGCATTCTGTGAACTGAAAGTTTTATAAACCATAGAGCCTATTCCCCTAAAGAAAGCACCGTGTACTTTCATTCGCAAAAGTTGGCAAAAATGCGGTAACCAGCTCGAGTAAGAGGACTACCTGTTTTGAATTACCATGTGTAAGAACGTTTTGCATGCCTAAGCTCGAGCGACCATGTGTGAGAATGCACTCTAGATACGTTCCAGGCCAACAGGGCTAGCAGAATTGCCTTTTATTATACATTGTACTCACTATCTATCTTCTTATTGGCTAAGAGCCTACAGTTAATGTTGGAAATCAGCGCAACCTACAGATTAGATAGTTATCTGCTAGAAGATAACTGACTAATCTGTAGGTTGCGCGCGTAATGCATCATTTCCAAGAACAATGTTCCTGTAACGGTGTATTTGTCGTTATTCGTTTCAAAACAATATAATAAAACAATTACTAGATTCGGTTTTCGTGATATCCAGAATAATCAAGGTCTCAGTAAGTGCTATCAGCTTCAAATGATAACACTTACATCGACCTAGATTATTCCGGATATCACAAAAACCTCAACCAAGTATTGTTTATTACCATATCTAAAGAAATAATACACACTGTTCCACTGTGCTTGCGCGAGTACAACAAAGTTGAAAGAGCAGAGCTCACATTCTGGAACCGAAACTCTTTTCCTGAGCGCAGCCTCTGGGAACGAGATTGTATCGACAACATGGCTGTTCCCTACAGCGTATAGCTACGGCCGGAAATATAAGACCCGAGGCCTTAGTGACAAGAGTGGAGGGACCTCACAGCTTTAGTATTTTGAGAACTAGAAGGATTAATCACAACATACTTAGTCCCCAAACACAAACATAGTAACTATGCTCTCAAGTAGCTATTATGGAAAAACCGCGAACACAAGAAGAACCTCTGGTATGTTATTGTGTAGACTGTGCGGAGATCGACTACCTACCCTTAGGGGCAGCCATCTTGGTTTCAAATACACCGAGTCCAGCTTGGGGATGAGTATCTATCTACTTAGGGCGGGGGATGGTTTGAGAGGAGGCATCATCTTATCTTAACGAGATACCACCGTATTTTAATCATGAGATAAGGGCAAACTGCTATGACGTTGACGATGTTGGAACGGTCTGACCGGGGCTTCACTCAAGAAAAATGAAAGCTCCATAAATCCCCCCTTCCTCCGCCCCCCCCCCCCCCCCAAGAAAAAAATATAAGTAAATGAGAACCACATCCGATTTGCGACCTATATTATTAGAGAAAATTGATTTAATTAGGCTGTTTTATAAATAGAAGGATTCTTTCACGACATAAAATCTGGTACTTTCAACTTTTAATTCATTTTGCTGACTGTATTTTTAATTGAAATGTGTGAGTTAACAAAAAAATTGAGGATAGTTTCATATTTGATATAAAGAGTCGAAATAAATTTGAATAAATTTTGGCCCGCATATATTATTGAACGAATTTCTGGTATTTAATCAGGGTTGGAATTTATACTTCACTGTATAAACTGTGAATGAAAACAAATTATAAATCTCTATACACTGACTGCCTATAAATCAAGGTTTGCTTATTTTTGATACTGGCAAGTATCAATACCGAGTGGAGATTGTTTCTGGCTTTTAAGCACCAGGTGGCGCACTATTCAACTAACGGCTGGGTTGACCGGGGCAGACACCACCTACTTATCTAGGAGCCGATCCGACCAACGGCGTCTATCTCAGACAAAGTTATAAGGACGTGAAAAGAACCTACAATCGTTAATGAAAAAGTGGTTGGTAGTCTTAACGAGGAGGACATTACAAAACACTGTACATTGACTGAGAAAATTAAAAAAGGAATCACTGAAATAATTTTTCGATAATTTCCATAAAAATAATTTAAGACAACAATTCAACTTCAATTCCGAAGAATCAAAATAAGTGTAGCTAAAAACAGCTCCCAAAGTCTGGGTAATCTAAACGAATTTGCCACATTATAACTACACTTCATGCGAACGTTTTTCAGGGCTGGGCACTTTTCCTTCTTTTTCAGACTTGTTTGTGTTTCAATATGTGCACATGTGCCGTTGACGATACGAAATGCACCTGCGTCGTATACACGGTTGCTAATATGGCAGTTGAAGTTGTAAAAGTACGACTGACGGTATTCGCTCCAGTCCTCTATCACAAGTAAGTACAGATTAGTCTTGCGGAGAGCGGACAGGAAGAAGTTCCCGGATCGGCATGGGCCATCCACAGAGTCAGCAATAATCCCATCGGGACCTGAAAAGCACATTAAAAACTCTTAGGCCCGGTTCAGACTCCGTACTTTTCATGAGCCGAACCCAATACATTGAATTAAGTACATAAAAAGTTCGGCGTCTGAATCAAATAGGAACGCCCGTTTCAATTTGGAACGGCTCAGCCGTTCTTTCCGCCTAGCGCGGCCGGAAATTTCGAGTTTGGATCGACCTTGGAACGCCTTTGATTCAGTCGCCGAACACTTTACGTACCGAACTTAATGCATAAATTCTTATAACGTATAATGTAAGCAGTTTGACCGAAATGAGCATTTTTCTCCTTCTGATATAGTTCAGTTGGTATTAAGATCGGCGTCTGAATCAATTCAGGCGGTTTAAATAATTTTGGTAGGCCTTAATTCGAATTAGCTTCGGCTCATGAAACGTTCGGCGTCTGGACCGGGCTTAAGCAAAAGAAGGTAAATAGACAAGATTCTTCAACTGTTCATTTATCCAACAAGCAATTCAAATCAACAAAAACAGAGTCAAATTTAAGGTTACTGTCACTTAGAGCTTTGCCGGTTTGAATTTGAAACTGCAAGTCTTACCGAGAACTGAGTCGTCCGAAGTGTAACCCACAACATCTTGAATGCAACCATACTCGTTCCTAAATGGTGGAATGGGTCCTCTGTTCTTGTAATAATCATCCTCTTCTTCAGGAGTTTTAACAATTCCTTCCAGTGTCACCTATAAAAACAACGTCCAAGGACAAGACTATCACTCAAGGAATAGATGGGAGGCTTCAATCTTTAACAAAAACAAAGGGGCTGGATCATTCACTCCCAAAAACTCAAACCAATAGGGAGTTTAAGCAACGACGACGGCGAGGGCAGCGAGAACGTCAACGCCACAATAGCTTTAGACCCCCTTTAAATTTTTGAACGGACAAAAACTTGCACGGACCTGCCTTTCGTTTACATGGAACCCGCGGAACCGTGCAAGTTTTTGAAATGCAAAAAGTACTGTTATCAGTAACAGAATTTCCACGGTCTCGTGTAAACGGGCTGCACAGGTGTAAAATTCGTATGTAAACGAGGTTTTAGATTAGCAAAACAACATCTTTGCACGTGCATCATGCTTTTTTGTACATTTCTTTGCATCACTGCAAGACTACGGTGTGAAAAGGTCAAATTTCACGTTTTGTGGAGGACGTGAACACAAGAATCGACTTTCTTTTTCTTTTCATGAACTTCGATAAAGTCTTTTAGAATTAAGATCCAGAAAAATTTGCCAACATTTGACGCCGGGAATAGCGAACTAAACGAAATGGAACAACGCGATAAAGTTTGAAGCTGCGCGAATTCACGTTTTAAGTGACGGGCTGACGGGATTGAAGAACACTATTGGGGACCCTCTACTAGGACTACAAACTACAAGTTTGTCAACCAGTGATCCGATGTGATACCACCGGAAGTAAACAGTAAAAAAGATTAACGAGGCAGAAATCTCCACCCTGAAAAAAAAAGCTATCATTACTGTAAACTCGACTTAACCACTTACCTTAGGTGCGTACGGAGACACGCTGCAAATACCCTGAAAATCTACACGCTTATTCGGAACGAAAAACTTGTGTTTAGTAACTAGCAGTTTCATGATGTCTCCTTCTTTCCGTCCCAGGCTCACTCTTTCGTACTCGCGGGCGTCTGTGGTGCTAACGAGGAGGAAGTCTGGGTCTGTAACAAGATTAGCCACGTTGTCTACAAGGTAGCATCTATGGAAAGTCAGTAAAAGTATGTGAAGTCAGGTTGGAGATGCACACGAGAAAAAAGGCATATCAACAACTAATATTTGTCTCACGTACTAGTAATAAGTAGGGAATAAATCAATACATAAAATAAAATAGAACAAATAAATAATGATTTGGAGGTAGCACATCCACAAAGTGGTTCTTTGTCTACTTGATTCCTGGTCGAATTGGAATTTGGAAATGTTGGTTTTTGAGAAGAAGGGGAAACCGGAGTACGCAGAGAAAAACCTCTCGTAGCAAAGGAGAGAACCAACAACAAACTCAACCCACATATGACGTTGAAGCCGGGATTTGAACCCGCGCCACATCGGTGGGAGACGAGCGCTGTCACCATTGCACCATCCCTTGCTCCGCCTTTGCGGGCAAGATCCTCCGGAGGTCAAAACGCCCTTGTTCCAACGCTGTACATCACGTTAATTTTATGACACGTGATAGAGGGTCGAAACGTGCGTGATCAGATTACGTTCTATACATTACAATCATTCTTAGTGGAAGTCTAAACTAATGCTGTTTACATATGTGCCACGCATGTGTAATAGCAACCTAAAAATAAGGATCTTCGATCCCGCAGCATTGCAAACTATATGACATCTGAGGGCAACAGTGCACTGTTACCTGAAAATGTTCACCGCTCTTCGAGATTTACTTTCGTAAACTTGAACACGTCAAAGTATTTATTGGAACGCTTTCTAAGAAATCACTCAATGACTTGTGTCGGAACCGGTCATTAAAGTAAGTATTTAATGTTTTTTTAACCTTCCTCCACATGCCCCGTGAATCGTTACATGTTATCAGCGCTCTAATTCTGAAACCAGTAGGAACTACGACAGGGAAACCTTGAACGAATACTTTGAAGAGTATAATATGCAACCAATCCGCATCTCGCAAGAAGAGATGGAAGGAAACGCGGAAACAAAAGCAATATATTTTTTTAATGTACGTGACGCAACATTTCGTACCTTGTTTGACATAAATGTTCACCGTCAGGACAAGTGTAGTTCATTCCACAGGATCTCTCTTCTCCTGAGCTGTTAAGCAGTCCGTACACACGTCGATGAAAATCGTTGTACAAGATATCCAGGGCGGTGACCGCTTCTACTCGATCGCCGGCGCACAAGGAGCGGTTACCAGGATATGCTCGACATTTGCCCGAAATACACTGAACATCGCTACAAAATCAACACAGAGAAATAGAGACTATTAAGAAGTTCGAACGAACAACAGCGATGACAGGAGAAGCAATAAAACCACCACAAAGCTTTAATAAGCGAAAATGCGCAATGTACATTTTTATCGCATTGGCAAAACAACACTCTATTCAAGTTTTTATGGAGAACTTCAACTTTTCTTTCTGTTCGTGAAGTCGACTGCAATTTTTTTAAAATCTCGCGTTTCCTGTACAATTGTATCACACAAGTCAAAATATGGAAATTAAAACACCCTGTTGAAAATAAAATTCCTCTTTTTTAAGCGAAGCCGCTTTTCTGAGCGTAGATCTCTTGGTTCTATTGTGAATAACTGCCAAATTCAAAGGATTAATTTGTTTATCTGCTTAATCCTACAATTCCCTTTTTTCTTCCGCAGCATTTTGCCGAAATTTCAACATTCTGTCCTGTAAATGACAACTTTTGGAGTGGAGAAGTTTTTTCTACAAATTTTTTTTTAACGTGAGCTTCCAACTGGACTTCTTCTTGCTCCAAATACATTTGAACACCTTAATTTAACGAACACGTAAACTAACAATTGATCAATTGAGGTTTCTGGGAAACTGACCACCTACCCCTCCCCTAAGCCATCATTTTGCCCTAAGCGAGAAGTAAGTGTTAAAGTTAGCTTAGGGGAGGGGTAGGTGGGCAGTTTCCCAGAAGCCTACATTGATCCCTAACAATATTACGTAGGTCTCTTGAAAACGTGCCTTTTGCATGGGCAGCCTCCTCGAATATTTTCCAGGCTATCGCAACTGACGTCTGACGCGTTTTTAGGTAAAGCCTGGAAAACTGCTTCCGATATGGTGATAACTTTGCCAATTCCATTTGCATCCATATACGCATTAGATACGGCTGTTTTGGAGGGGTTCACAAGGGCACGATGGTACCATGGGCGCCTGAAAAGATTAAAGCACACAAAAAAATCAACTATAACTGCTTTCAAATGGCGGCCTGAAGAAGTTTAGTTCAAAGTTCTCAGTTCTAAGTTCAAAGTTACGTTCTTGATTAAACGTATTTCACATTTTTTCGTTTCAAAGTTGCAAGATAAAACTAAAACTAGCTAAAATTAATTTTTTCCCCAGTACTTTTTACTGTCCGTAATTAAAGTCTGTAGCCAAGTATTTCGGATCTCCATGAAGATATAATGGATTCTACAAAAAAGTAAATTGAGGTGAAAGAGTCAAGCATGAGAGATGTTCCGTTTACACTAAAGCACGTTTTTTTCTTCATTAAAATCCCACCGACAATTTTTTAGTCGGCTATACAAATTTAGCTCAACTGATTGGCTAAATGAACCTTAGTTGAACCGTAAGTAGAACTACGTTTTTCGGTTTCTGACTTTTATGTTGTTACAGCTGGTTTAAATTAAACACGTTTTGTTAGTGTGAATGCGGTATTAGGTAGTATTAGTCACTCGATTAATAATATCTAAAACAAAACATAGTGCTTTTTTCAATAACTGAGCTAATTCACTCGCACTAATTGGTCCAGAGCTATGGTCTATGAAAAGTAAAGCCCATGGAGAGGACGAAATGATAGCGTAATTTGTTTTTCTCTGTCCCCGCGTGCAGTTTTCTAAGAAACCTCCTGGAGTTCCACTTGAGGTTTGAACATTTTGACGTCATTTCTGTGGTATATTTAACGAGTATAGTACATAAAATTCTCAGCTCAAGCGAGTTTCAAATATGCCACCAGAATAACTTTTCTTTTCCCTTATGTGGTATTCTCTTACTTGGTAGGGTCGAACAACTTTCTTGACCGGTGGCCTGGATACGAGCGGAAAACACCACTTTGTGTCCCAACATATGTCCAGGGAACATCTTTTAAAATGTCACTCGAGCGATTCCTCCAGGTCTTCTCGATCAACGAAGTGATTTCTACATCTGGTCTACAAAGAACAGATGAATCAAAATGCAGTCGCATTTACAAAATCTGATAGAATGCACAATGAATTTGACTGGAATAAATAGTGTCCCTCGTGGCTGAGAAAGGTGGAACTAGTATATTGGACACCATATGGCTCTCTCTCTCTTCGCTTTCCACATTAGCATATCACAACTATCTCGGCGGCGAAAAATCTCAATTTGGTAGACGGATAAAGGCGCAGGCTGAGTGCAGACGTCTGCTACATCTCTGGCTTGCAGGACGTCTGCCAGCAGGCTACTGAAAGAGTGCACATGCAACTAAGCAGATGACGTGAAGCTCGAACAAGCCAATATGTGGCGATGATACAATCAATTCCAGAATGGTCATGACACGTTTGCCTAGAGAGCACTTTTATATTTTCAAGCGCCTCAAAAACAAAAAATAATAATAAGAAAGAAAGAAATAAAGAAAGAAAAAAGAGAAGAAATCGAATACAAGGGATTCTTCCCCACTCCCTGATACCAAGTTGTTATTTAGCATAGCCCGGAACGTATTTGCGCTTCTTTCTAGTCTTCCACGTTCTGCGATCGTATCTCAAGCCAGCTTAGGATAAGGTAACAAAAGTTCACCTGAAAATGGTCTGGTATAGGGTTACAGTGAGTGACATGGCAGCAAAAAACATGGTCAAATTGTAAAGAGAACTCTTCCAGATACTGCCCCTCGGAAAAGCTAATCAAAATAAATTATTGATACCTCACAGAAGCTCTGATCTGTCCTTGAGGGCAACCAGTGTTATTGTCTAATCTGTTCAAAAAGCGGTGTGCAGCAATGACAATATCACTGCTGTTTTCCCTGAATAGAAAACTGTTGGGGTTACAGTACGTCTTTGGACTCAGCATCACCGTGGAAGCTTCATAAGTCACGTAAATATCAGGGAACATTGGCAGGTTATACTGTACATGAAGGCCCGTGAACAGGTCACCAAGCACCTACAATAAAGAACGCGAAACAATCCGTCATGATCACTACAACACTATCGTCTACTTTTGTACCCGTCCGTTGCACCCACCTCCTTCACTTCAGAAGAGTTGTACGACTCAATGTTAGCGTAGTAGTTGACCGGGATAGTGGATCCCTGCGGTGGTGACGCTGGTCTGCGGTATAGCTTATCGGAATCTGCGAGGTTGAAGGCAAACACATATTCAGAGTCTTTGATTGACGTGTAATAGTAGGTGGAGGGCAGCGTGACAAGCATCACGCCATCTTGGAAATCTCCTTTTGGGATGCTTCTAATGGCATCTTCAATCCTGAGGGAGCCTGTTTTTCTGTCCATCATGGATTTGACCACTGTGTTGAACTCGACTGGTTTGCCATTGCGCTGTTCAAGGGTGCTGATAGGAATAAAAATTGGATCATCGACGAGCTAAAAAAAGAACAAATAACGAGGTCAACAAGAAACACAGCCCCGAACAAATATATTGTAATTATCTGTGATGGCCTAGGGCAGAGCCTCCAGTGCTTTTGTCGGTGAGTAGACCCGTTCCTCGCTCGGCCAAAAGTGGGAAGTTAAGCCAAGAAGGAATCGCATTGTAGATCAGGAAACGAAAATACAGATGATAACTCCAACCAAGAGACTATAAAGGGGACAGAGAGGGCATCCCCCATATACACCCTATTCCATAGGTAATTCGTCTCGAGTTATTTTTAGAATCGGGATTAAGTTACCTCGCGCGAGGCGTGGATGTTTCGTGGAGGTTTCGCATGACTAAACGCCGTGCAAAACATGTCGGGCGAAAGGCAATGAAAGCGTAAAAAGATCGAGAGCATTCCTGAATATTGAAGCGAAATGAGTCGGCGCTCACCTGGGAAAAAGGAATCGCATGGACTCTTTGACAACCCGTGAAATCAGTTTAACTCGAAGTTGTCGTAACCTCAGTGCTTTGATAAAATGAGAAATTTCGCCGGTCTGTTGAAACTGGTCGTTTGTACAATAGGGAGTTTAAGATCCAACGACGCAGACGACAACTAGAACGTCAAAAAAACAATAGGTTTAATTAGCAAAACAACAACTTCGCACGTGCAACACACTTTTTTGTTCATTTCTTTCCTGTTTTAGCACGACTACGACGTGAAAATGCCTAATTTAGCGTTTTATGGAGGACGTAAACAAGCAACGACGAAATTTTATTCCTCTTTCTGAGCTTGAATATGGTCCCTTGAAATTCAGCTTCAGGAGGGTTCGCCTACAATTGACAAAGTAAGTGGGTAGGAATAATCGCTATAAAGACTGAAAAAACTCAAATCCACTTTTTAAGCGACGTTCTTGTCGCTGTCGCGCCGTTGGATCTTAAAGTCCCTAATAAGGCAAGTAGGACGCCAGGTGTTATTTTTGTTGAATAATAAAAGACTAATAAAGGAATAAATATCAAACCAGAAATTGCTCTCTTCAAACTTTAAATTATAAATGATCCTGAGAGAATATTCAGTGTGTTAAGGATTTCCCTGCTGTACTGTGAGCTCTATACAAGAGAGGAAGGGCGATTCTTTTTTAATTTCCGTTTCGCTGACACAGCTTTCGCAGAAATCTCGCTGGAGTCGTTTTCGTCGACAAAAGGAATAGCAAAATCGCTCTCCACGTCTTCCCCCATTTTGTTCCGCGTCAATTCGTGGAGGACGCGTGGCTCTAGCGTAGGTCGTCCACGCGGAATACATTCGCGCTATGTGATTGGCTGTTGTACAATCCCCCTTGGGATCTGCGGTTCTAAAAATAACTCGAGACGAATTACCTATGGAATAGGGTGTTTATGGGGGATGCCCTCTCTGTCCCCTTTATAGTCTCTTGCTCCAACAAAAACACGACCAAAGAAAACTTAAATTTCACCATTTCCGCATGTATGGAAGGAAGGGATTGTTGCATAACATAAATCGGCGACTTTCCTTAGGGGCCACGAAAATTAGCAAGCGGCCATAACAGCTGTTTCATAAAAGTTTAAACATATTCAGCACATGAGCATACGGAGTGAGTGGGTGGAAAAGTCTTCCGCATCAATCGAGTCCAGCTTATTGACTTGCACTAATTTTAGACCAATCTAGGTCAAGATCATATGTATTCTAGCTACGATCGAGCGCTCTTGACTATTTTTGCACCGCAACCTTCCGCCTCCGCGAAAAAAAAAAAAAAAACTTCCGCGCTACAAATAAAAACCACGCCTGATCGCTCGTTAGATTCTACGCATTTACGACTTTGGTAACAAGCACTGGTTATGCGAGTGATCTGATTCACAAGGCACTATAACTTTGTTCTAAGGAGAAAGAGTCAGATGATCTTATCACTCAAGTCTTTAGACGATGGCCACAAATTGTTTTCGTTATCGGTCATTACGTAAGAGTATCACTGTGGCGGGCTTCCTTTCAATATTACCCACAGGCGAGTTATACAAATTATAAAGAAAATATTTATGTCAGGACAGTGCTTCCTTCAAAAAATATAGCTCAGTTTCGACGTTTATTAAATTAAGCCTACGGACAAAAACGCTATGGTTCTCAAACATAAAAAAGTGCAATTAATTTTGTCCTTTTTGTCCGTTGTCAGAAAAGCCAGAAAATGCAAAAGTGACATCCATAAATTTTCACAGAAAAAACTATGCAAAAATTATTCCACTCTCTACCATGCTTTTAATGATTTTCTTTCTTCCTATGTTGGCGTCTTGACTATAGAAGGACATCATTTCAACATAAATGGTTGATAATGACTTGGGTATAGGTGATTCTCATTTTAAAGCATGCAGATGGGTACTATAATTTACGACCACAAGAGCGAACGCTTAAGTGCCTCTACAGTTGCAAAGTTTTTCCCTATGAAGGCTGGTGCTGTTTGTAAGTGAAACCATAAAGTGTTAATCGTATTCATATCGAAGCCATTGCAAAGTAATTTTAATATTTTATGTTGTATTTGCCCTAACGTCTTTTGTCTCTGGGTGACATCCTAAGGCAGTGACCATTTTAAATGAAAGCTACTTAACACATTAAACAATTCTCTCAGTAAAATTCTATTCAACTTCAAATATACACCAAAAGCAACAATTTATCGCTTCACTTGTAAGCCGAACAAATTTTGACAAGTCTTAACCACAAAGTGGTTAATTCATTATCGCCTGGATAACGCTTTTTAACCTTCATAAAATATTACTTAAAACACGGATTTTGTTCGAGTAAAATAAGTTTCTTTAACACTGAACACTGTTAAGCATCAGTAAACGTTTCTACGTTTAAAAATGAATGAATTGCACGTTTCTTTGACAGGAGGGTTTGGAAATAAAGAAAATCACCTTAGATGAAATACCATAGGTCCAAAGAACATTGATATGTAAACAATTTTCCTTGTTTGCTTTGGAAGTGGCAGCTGGTAGTCTTTCAAAAACAAAATTAAATAGAAATATAATTTGGGCAAATAAGTAAGATGAAGTCGCACCTTGATGAAAAAAAGGAAATCCTTCTTGACGCTTTTACTCGAAGCAGACTTTTCAATAAAACAATTTAAAGGTACTAATTACGCTTTCTACTATTCATCAGACATGCGGTCTGTTATTGAACATCAGGTTAATAATCTCTGAATACAAATTTAATTATCACGAAGGCACAGTTCGAGGAAAATTACGCAAGTCAAATAGTTCCCCATATTGCTATTGTGTTCATTGAATAAAGATATATTATTTTCCCGCATAGTATGAAATATTCCTACGATCAACAAATTATCAAATCTTTCTTCCTCCTCCTTACATTTCATGTTAATATTGTTAGTTATCGATACGGTGCATTGGTGGCATGTTTCATTTCCGGGTATACGATCAAAACAATGTACTAAACCTTCATCTAATATCTCTGTTTTAAGAGTAACACTTTCCGTGACTCGACTGGAAGAGAGGGTAAAGTCGACTTAAATATAACCATTAACTTTTGAGTAGTCTTCCACTTAAACGATAACAACAAATGGTATGGATCGCTCACGCAGTTGCCCCGGGAGAAAACACACAACAAGAAAAGTGGAGTATATTCATATGTTAATTGCGAGGGTGCAGTGACAAACTGATCGTCGTTAGCAAGTCAAAAGAAAAAAATGAATACCCACGCCGCACCAAAGTCAATCGCTTCATTTGAATAGTACTATATTTACAAAACTATCCAATCATATAGGGCAAATAGAGATTACAAAAGGAAACAGAGCGTTGGGGAGTCGCAGGTGAGGTTCTGGGTTATTAGGCACGACAGTACACGATAACTGGAGAAAAGTTAGGGCGAATTTCAGTTTAAAAGCTTGCTCATGTTTTGCGGCAATGTAAAAAGCGACAAGCCAAAGAAGAACTACTGAGTTTCTCATTTTGACGTTATGTCAGGAAATTCCACACATGATGGTCTTTATTTAAGTGGAGACGCTATCGTTTTGTACTTGATGTCAGTGTTAGGGGTACTGGCAAACGCTTTCGCAATTCTGGCCTCAGCCAGACTATTACAGCGACAGCCTCTCAGCCCGAATGTGTTTGTACTGGGTTTGTCGTGCGTGGACCTCATCTCGATAACACTGTTCTCAATACCATCCTGGATTTGTTACACAAACAGTCAATGGATAGGTGGAAAGAGACTTTGCGATTTCCAAGGTTTCGTGTTTCTGTTCTCGACGCTTTGTTCAGCGTTTTTAGCCATGTCCATGGCTGTGGACCGTTACATCGCCGTAACAAGACCGTTTTTTCACCGCAAAACCATGACGGTTAACAAAGCGAAAATTCTTCTTGGTGTCACAATTTCAGCATCTTTAATCGTCTCTCTTTTCCCGCTCTTTTCGTTTGGAAGCTTCGTGCAAAATTTGCGAGGGACTTTCTGCACTGTTAATTGGTTTCCTCAGAACGCTTCCGACCGCGCGTTTTGCGTTTTTTACGCCGTTCTTGGAGGACTACCTGCCACTGTGGTCTTGTTTTGCAACATAACGGTTATCTGGGAACTTTTTAGGAGCAAACAAAGACGAATTTCTGTCACGAACATGATTGTACCCGGACTTAATAGACGTGCTATGTATCCGGCTAAGGGTTCAGAGCGTGTTGAAGACACGGAAAAACAATTTTCAAGAACGATGGTGCTAATTTCAGTGGTATATCTCTTGGGATGGATACCTTTTACGGTAAGAAATGAGTACTAGAGATCAGTCATGATTCATCGCTTTTTATAGCTTATGCAGTTTTGTGGCAAGGGAACCAAGCAACCTGGCCCGAGTTGTTCGAAAGCTGGATACAGCTATCCATCGGATAAATCTGTATTCAGTAGATACAGATTAGGGAAACCAATTGCACTATCCACTTGATAGAGATTTGTATGGTGGATAGCGCTATCCACCTTTTGAACAACTGGGGACTGCTCCTTATGCAAAAGAGCCGCAAATTTGTCCGACTGTCATCATGACACGAACACGAATGGAAATTAATACTCAATGGTTGAGGCATTTAAACGTCATTGTCCGGCAAAGCATTAATACTTTATTATCCGGCATCCTACACTTTATCACTAGCGCCATGAAACGAGACATAGAACGCAACGTATGGCTTAACCGGTACATAGCTTGCTAGAAAAGAAAAGAAAAACATTTTTCCTTATACTCGATTCAAAGATCGGGGAGTCAAAAAGGATGCATTTGCAAACTAAGGATAAAGTGATCCGTAAGAGGGAAAAAAGACCGCGCAGCTTTCAGCTAAGTCAACAAATAAACATCACTTTCAGAGTAGAGCATTTGAGTGTCAAATAACCAAAGCCTTTTTAAGTTTGTTCAGTGTTCTACGGCCTTGGCACTGTAATCCGACGACTATTTTATTCACATTTTTTTCTTTACTCTCTCCTTTCCAAGAACGAGGGTGGGTTAGAATTACTTTTCGCAAAAAAAAGTCTCAAATGATATCGAGATACACCAGGATGAATATATATAAAGACAAAAAATTGCAACTAATTGCAACCTGCTCCCAACTTCAGTGGCTTCATAGCTCAGTTGGTAGAGCATCGTACCGGTAATCAAACCCCGTTGAAGTCCTGAATTTTTTTTTCAGGCTTCTTTACGCAATTGCATAAATTGCGTTCACTGCGACGATCATTTCTTCATTTTCATTAAAACTTCTCAGTAGTCATAATTATCGCGAAATGTGCTAGAACACTTTGCGGAGCGATGAACTTGGAAATTTAAAGAAGTCTTAAGCCATCTTGTACATCCTACCCTCCTACACAAATTATCCCCTTGCCGCAAAAAGGCATCTATGCAAATATACAAGTCGAGCGCTTCAGAAACTCCAGGGAGAATGGGTACAAGCTTTGGGTCTCTACTCCAAGGAACGAAATAATGTTTGGAGAGCAGAGTGATTTCAGTTTTAGCTTTACATATCATCGTTTCATTTTCAAGTTCTTCTAAAAGGAAATACTTTTAATTTTGACATTTCGTTACTTCAACACCCGTCTCCCGTATTTCAATCAGCGTAACGCTCTTTCATCATCGATCACGATAACTTGAATCGACACTGCAATGCAACTCGCCAGTGTACACGGGGATCAGCTACTAGTGCGCTTGAGCACAAATCTCTCATTAAATAGGCCATTTCCGAGTTCCTCCGAGCCTCTGTATCAAAAGGAGGTTAAGTGCTCAGCCTTTGATATGGAAATGATTTTCATTCTCATGCAAATAAAACTCATTTTCACAAGAAAGGCTGTGCACCTAGCCTCATTTTGAAAGTGACGGTGTTTGGAACTCTGAAGTGGCCTATTGTCTTGCCTCTAAAGCTTAACGTGATTGCCCCTCTGCCCACCTAGCTGTATGGAAGTCAAGTTGTTTCTAAATCAGTGCACAGCTTGTCGCGATAAAGCTGAAAAAAGATCACGGTTACGAAAACAGGCTTCCTTGTTAATGAAAGCAGCATAAATGTTGTGGTTCAATTTTATCCTTGGTTTAAATTTCATTTACCTTTCATTAAACTCATTAATATACATCAACATACTCTAAAACAAAGGACGATAAAATTTAAACCAAGGACAAAATTGTGGCTCAGCAGAGTATAGTTCACCTACGAGGAAACGACCAAGAGACTCAAACCCCGATGCACTGCGAAGATACCGTCTTTGTCGTTTCGTTTTATTCTGCTTAATGCTCAATGTTGAAGCTGTTCTTTTCTAGGTTCGTCTAATCGGTAACGCCTTCTACAACTGGCGAAACGGCTTTCAAGATCTTCTTGTGTGTTTACTTTTGCTGTTAAACCTAATCGCTGATCCATTTATGTACGTTTTAACACGGAAACAATACCGTAGAGTGCTTAAGTTAATGCTTACGTGCAGATGCAAGGAAAGGATAGACCAAGTGAAGCCCTTAATAGACCACAGGTGAGAGAAAATGAGTACGAACATTTTCTATTGACTTTGACCATATTTATATCATATTTATAGAGAATTGGTCATTATCAGGTGCGCTCGCGGGAGACTGATCAGCGATATCTGCCTCCTCTGTGGGCGCTTCGTTTTCGCACAGAGGCGAGCGCGAAATGCGAGTGACTGGTGACGAAACGCAAGGGACCATGGGGAGGCGAGACACGTCTAATCCGTTATCTCCTTCCCGCCTTCCTTCACGCGCAAGCTTTCATCGAGAGAGAGAGAGAGAGAGAGAGAGAGAGAGAGAGAGAGAGAGAGAGACGTCAGGGTACAAGACAGGGTCGGAGTAGTGTTGAATTGCACTATGGGACTGGGCTGTGCATACGGGGTCTTTGACCTAGTTTCCTGCGTAACCACGCAATAGCCAATAAAACCCCAATCCATTCCCATGGTCTAGCTTCGAGCCGATCGAAAGCCAAGTAAGTAAAGAAATAAGAGAAACGAGTTACTTAATATGTTAATGATCCTTGTGAGTAATAGACTAACACTTGCCCACAAAACGAGCCACGAAAGCCGAGGGTGGAGAGCTCAAAATGTGGGTGAAGCGAAATTCCCTTCAACCGCGAGACAGGAAAAAGGGCCGCTCTTCCGCAACTAACAGTTCTCTCTTTTACAATTTCAGTCAGCACCCAAGTATATCATCAGCCAGTATGCAAGCACTATGCTACACTGGAGGATCCGACGAGTATCATCTGAACGACCTGAGAGAAAGATTACGCATCGCTTCGCCATACCCAGATAACTTTCGAGATACAGTTCAAGACTGGAATTCTCTTGAAAGCTCGAGCTTCAGCTAACTCAACCTTCCAAATACGCTGACAAGGCCCTGCCTACTGTATTTTGGACTTTTCATAAAAGAGAGAGAGAGAAAGAGTGACCAATCTGCTCCCTGCCGCAAAAATTAAGTTATATCTTAGATAGTTTCTAGGGCCTCACGACGTCTTTGCACGATCATGTGACTTTCACCCGGTGCTTTGTTTCGAAGAGCTGGCACTCGAAACATCAGCCTTCGAATCCTTGTAGTTGGCCAAATTACCCCAATCAAATCAAAACCAAATTTACGTGCTTCTTGCCCTACACCTACTCAGCACCGCAGTCGCTTAGTAACTACCCTCAGAGAATTTCTCTCTCAAAAGGTACACCAATTGCAGAAAGAAAACCATTATCCCCGAAACAATAGCCTTGATAAAGAAAGCGTATACAACGACAATGTGCATACTTGACTGTTAGCTCTCTATTTGAGCTCATAGGGGTGCGAGGCCAGCAAAGCGAGCCGTGAGGAAACATGGACGGGACTAGTGTCATTGCCCCAGTTTCCGCGCAGCGAGCGTACATGTTACGTAGCCCATCTCGTTGTGGATACTTCCTGAAAAGCTAACATGACGTCGTGACCGGGGCATCAGCGCGGATGCCTGAAGCTGAGAAACTCGCGACTAGACTTGTTGACTTTCTAAATCTACCTGACAATCACTATTCATTAAACTTGCCTCGGTACTTGGTCGTAAAAGTGGGTGAAAGATCGTCTCTCCTCCTTCGTTTACCAGAAAAGCGTACACTGAGCCCCAGCGATCGTTCAACAAGATGTTCTCAATCTCTTCTAGAGTAGCATCAATTCCAACAACGCCTATTGTCCTACGGAGAGAACAAAATACAGAGATACCATTTTTCATTTAATAAGTGTCCACGATCCATGTTCAATAAAGTGGAATAGTTATGAAGCCTATCAGATCTCTTTGTTGTATGTTAGCTTTTTTTTTCCCTTCACGGTGCACAACGTTCAATAAAATTCCTATCATTTTGAACTCTTCTACCAATAAAACGTCACGTTAATTTATTCAGTCACGATCTGTGATCTGGCGCTTGCTCGAGAAAACACTATAAATCTAAAGATGTCCTACAGAGAGACAGAAAAACATTTCGAGTAATTTGGAAAAAACAAATAGCATGACTCACAAGCCTACTTACTTGTTCGTGACTTTGCTAATGACAGGCATGGCTACCGTGACCATGAGACCCAGGCCTGACGCGTCCAAATAAGGCGATGTCCACGTGACGTTGCTAATACTGATTGTATTGGACGCTAGAAAGCTGTAGTAATCCTGCATCTGAGAAATGATGTCCTCTTCATCTGTCAGCCTCTTCATGTAACCTTCATTGTCACAAGCCAGCTTGCCGGGAAATTCTTCGCCTTCGCCGTCGGTGTCCGATGTTAGGTACGAAAAAATTCGGGTCTTCGAGGAGAAAAAAGGAAAGTCAACTATAAGCCGATGAAGTAAATCCTACGGTGTAATCATTGAAATGCCGGCTATTTCACCAATTTGATTAGACAAAACGGAAATGTGATCCGGCGGACTCAATGAAAGACGCATTATGCGCCTTTAACAAAAATTGTTTACGGCAGGTGCATTAATTCTGACATATATTCACTGCAACAGTATCACTTCACTGAGAAGATAATTCACATTCGCTCAAGGTAGATTTTATTCATCTGCAAAATGACAGTATTTGGTACTAATATTGTTCGGGCTTCATGTCTGAACACAATTATCAGTTTACAGTTTTGTGTTTTGTTATAGGAAAAATGCTGCAATGTGAAATAGCCTAGTCATATTGTACCTTAGGACTCATGTATCTGTTCCTTGCTTGAACCTCATCCCACACATCATTCCAATCATATTTACAGATCTGTCCCGGCACATAACCGCTCCTGGTGTAGTACCCTGGACCACAACGCACAGGGTCCCCATCATTATCCACTCCATCAGTTACAAACACAATGATGCTTTGACATCCAGTTCTGGCATTTCCTTGGAGCAACTCGAAAGATAGCTTAAAAGCTTTCCTGTAAAACCACAAAAACGAGCAAGATTGAGACGCGTTAATAAAAAGGACGAGAAATTCCTCGCTGACTAAGCCCACGCTCACATGGCTACGGACGAATTTTCAGCCCTTTAGATGTTCCCCTGCCTAGTCCCTGTACAGCGTTTTTTGGCCCTATGAGCAAAACAACAACTCTGTATGTGCATCACGATTTTTAGTACATTTCTTTGATGTGAAACCTCCTAATGCGACGATTTATGGAGAACGTGAACATATGACGACGAATTCTCCTTTCTCTTTCGAACAAGGATAAATTCCTTAAGAATTCAACTCCAGGAGAAATAGCCTACATTTGTCAAATTGAGAGGGTCCAAATAGACGCGATCAAGTTTGAAAGGACGTAAATTCAATTTTTAGCGATGTTTTCACTGCCGCCGCCGTCGTCAGGGTTGCTTCGCCTCCCTTCTTATTCACATCGCCAAAAAGCTAACCCATGAAATCTTACTTGAGTTCGCTTGTTCCTCCAGCCTTCAGATTATCTATCTTCTCTATCAAGTCTTTCCTATGCGATGTGGAGGCTGGAACAAGTCGGTTTTTCTGACAACTTAGTACCTCAGTGTTGTATTCAAACCACCTATTTTGGAAAAAAAAAGGACAAAGCAACAGTTAGGGAGGCGAGTTTTGCTTAAAGCTCTACTCACGGGTAGGAAACCCAAGTGCACAGCATTTGAGTTTTGCGCAAACTCTACGATGTCCTTGTCATCAAAAGGCAAAGATCACCAAAGGGCACAGCCCTGATTGCGCTAAAATGATTTTGTCCTTCTCACTCCTATGCGAAGTAGGATTTAACTATATTGGTAGTTAACGTCGGTAAGTTTTACTTCATCATTTGTCGACACTTGTGACAACCTCAGAATTTCCTGCTTTAGTCACATAAGAAGACATTAGTTTTGGCTATATGAATAGTCCTCTATTGACAAGCTTGTTCGGTCAAAATGGCTGGAAATTGGCCTTGTCCTTTTTTGCGGTTTTAGGGACAGGCCATTTAATTTTAGAGGGGAGGGTGGTGCAAAAACAAAAACAAAAAATTAATGCACAAGAATCGTAGGAGAATAAAATTCGTCTATAAGGAGGCACGGGAAAAAGATCACGCAAGTCCCACCTACTCTTGGGATTTGTATAACAGGCTTGTTAAAAAGGGAAATTTCATATTTTCAATCCTTTTCGAACAACTTTGTTTTGGTCCACGAAAATCATGTCAAATGCAAAACGAAAGAAAAAAATAATAATAACTAGGCCAATATCCAGCTATCTTGACCTTGCGTTTGGTCAGTAACATGTCCTTCCAAAATGTTCACTTCCCACAATTATTAAGAAAATTAGCAAAGGGCTACTTACTTTCCAACTTCATCCCAATGGCTTTCACGACCACAAATGACATTGACATAATCTTGTTTAGTAAGTGTATTCAGCACCGTCTTGGCCACTTGTTTGGCCATACGAAATCGTTTCCCTTTCATTGATTGGCTGCAGTCAAGGATGATTACAATGTCCTTAGGGCCTGACGTGGCACCAATATACCAGGGTCTCAGTCGGGGGTCATAATCAATATGGAAGCCAGCAAAGTTCAAGGACCATTCTCGTGTTGGGTATGTTCTGATGAAACCCTCGATTGAACCAAAATTTTGCCACCTAAACCAAAAAGAGTGTCACTACTTAAGTTTTGATATGGTTGAAAACTCATTCTATTGAGCACTTTCCTGCATAATGGCTATCAATCAGCAAAACGTGGAAGCTCTGATGAAAATAAGGATTACCAGTCGTTTCGATACAAAGTCATTTCAATACAAGTTTATATGCACTTGAACTGTACATACTTTCAAGTCCTTGGCTTGAAGAACCAAGAATAATCACCCAAAATGTTTTTCTTGTTCATGCACAAACAACACTTGAAGTGAAGGAAATTTCTGTGCAATTTCACTCCTTGGGTTTGTATCGAAAAAACTTGTATTGAAAAGACTTTGTATCCAAAACACCAGTTTCCAAAATAAGATTACCAACAAGCTATGAAAATTTAAAACATGATCTCTGCAGTAGAATGAGCTGCCTACGTTTTTGAAAAAGGACCTGAAAAAATTCTGGCTTGACCAGGAAAGCCTGAATTTTTTCTTTTTAAACCGCTTAGGTTGTTCATTCTTCTGCAAAGATCATATTTACTTTCATTTATATCTTTTTCTGCAGTTCAAAATATGATTCATTTTGTATATTTCAAATAATTATTCAATCAGTGTTGGTCACATTTTTCTATCCTCAAACAAGGAAAATATAAAAGACCTTAGTTCTGGATCATTCTTTAAATTCTCCTTGAAAACATTATCCAGCAGTGAAGACCAGAACACAGCTTCTATCAGTTTGGGATTGCCTCGGTCAACTTGATCTGATATCTTTACAGAACTTCTCTGTTTGCTGACTTTTTGTTTAAACAATCTGTGAAGTCAGAATAGCATGCTTTAATAGTAAATATGATAAAATGAATTTATGATCTGATGTCAAGAGAGTTGATAAGAAGGTCTGCTACTACTACTTTTACTCCAAAACATCACATTCAAATAATAAATAAAATCAATAAATAAATAATGATTTAGAGGTATCACATCCACTTAGTGGTTCTTCATCTACCTGATACCTGGTCTAATTCAAATTTGAAAATGTTGGTTTTTGAAAAGAGCGGAAAACCAAAGGACCTGGAGAAAAACTTCTCAGAGCAAAGGAGAGAACTATCAACAAATTCAGCGCACACGCCCATGCTGGAATTTGAACCAGCCACGCCAGATTGGTGGGAGGCAAGTACTCACACCACTATGCCACCCTTGCTCACATTTTATCATGGAGCAACCATTCATGGTGAGAAATCTCCAGAGAGGACTAAACCACTCTGAGTGTAAAATGGGCAGATAGTACAGTTCCTTCAGGTGAGATATAACTGCTCCCTTATAGCTGCTCTTAGTACATCAGGGTATATACAGATTTCAGACCTTTTCTAGATTTCAAAAAAAAAAAAACAGAAATTTATTTTTCCAGACTCTGCAAGGTCATCAAATAGGAGATCAACAAAGATGCTTTTCCCACAATGCATTGCAAACTTGCAGTAACCATGGAGCAATGTGGGCATAAGAGAGTTCTGAGACTTCTCAGGATCATTCTGTGATTGAATGTCTTGGCCATAGGCAAGATTGACCACAGGAAAAATAATTCACTTACTAAGCACTTAATGCAGTTGATTTGAAGTTAAAAACTTCAGACTTTTTACCACTTTTCCAGGCTTTTTCCAGGGCTAGAGAAACTGCATTGCAATTTTCAAGACCTTTTCAAGAATTCAAGAATCTGTACGAACCCTGTACATGTGCATGTACAATGTACCAAGTCAAATAATATTATTCAGCTTGTTTCTTCTCGGTACTTTTCACCTGCTGTGATCCAAGAAAAGGACTCCACATTTTACCCTTTCTTCCCTTCAATATTTCAATTAGATAGCTAATTACTCATACGCAAAATGCCCTCCGTTTCTTTTTTTTTGTTTTTCCATGTCACATTAGTGCGTGTAAATTTATGCTTACATACATTTACACACATGACTGTAAATTTACGTGGGGTGGGGGGAAGGGGATTATTCAAAAAAGTTTATAATTGCTGCATGAAAAAATAAATTTTATCGTTGGTTTAAATTTTATTTTCCTTTGTTTCAAACTCATTATCGTGCATTACCATGCCCACAAAACAAATGAAAATAACATTTAAACCAAGGTTAAAATTGAACCACAGCATCTACACTTACCTATTGAACTCCATGTCTAAAGGAAGAGTATCCACCAAGTCTGAGTCTGAGTAGTATTTTGAGTCTAGTTTATCAAGGGTGGAAACCTTTGCCATTTCTTGAAGGGTTTTGTTGGTATAAAATTCATCATGAAGTCTGGCAACTTCCTCTGCAACTTTCTGAAATTTTTTTCATAAAAAACAAACAAACAAACAATTAATTGGTATAAGTAATTACATGTAAATGCAAGGCTCACCAATAATTTTGAAGCAGCTCAAAATTTCAAACTTAAATTACAACTGTGTCAGACATCTTTTTCATCAATCTTCTTGTCTTGGCATGCATTTAGAATTGCTGATGTATGACGCTTGAATCAAAGTGGTGCTATTGCTGCGTAGCACAGTAACTTTTGCCAGCAGTAGTACAATAATAATATTATTATAATATTGAATATCTACCCACGATGACCCCTCAGTACAAAGTACTGTTATCAACAAAGTACTGCTGACTAAGAATAAGAAACTAATAAATTAGAATTACTAAAATATAATTTGGTTTCAAACACCATGCTGTTGCCGTGCTCAAGTTCATTAATTATTAAAAAGATTATTCGTAATCAGAGCACATGAAGCAGGTGTTTTTGCATTATTGCACACTCATATTATTCCAATGAATTAAATTAAGCATCTAAAACTAGATTCAAATCAATTAATAAATTCCTTGAAGAAAATCCTTGGTACTGATTGATTTATTGAGAGGGAATCTGCTTTCTCCCCCCCCTCCCCTTAACTCTATTACTGCTTTCATACCACCACCCTCCCATAAACTCTTTCCCTGTTCAGTCACATGCAGTCAGTGTGTTCAGCTGCTTTTCCATATTTATTCTCAGGGGAGAGAGCAGAAATGTTCAGGTTGGTACTAACATGCGTTGAAAGCAAACACTCGCCTGGAGAACTCTGCCAATCATGATTCTACTGGTACAAGAAATTAAATTTACTGTAGAACACCCACCAGAAATAAAGAACACTTTTCTTCTAAATATATGAGACGAAGAAACCAAAAAAGAATGATCCAGCTATCAACAACCACTGTGACCCTTAATCGTTTACAGTCAAAATAAAATAAAAATATTTCCGACTGAAATGTTTTCGGTAAGGAATCGAAATCAATAGTTTCTTTCTTTTTTTCTTTCTGGAAGCAGATAAGCTTAAATTTTATTACAGTTTGGGAACGTAACGTTTCCCGTGTCATGACAGCCACAAACCTACCCTGGCTGTAGTCTCCTTTTTTACGAAATAATCACCAAGCCGCGACTTCACAGAATTGAGGGTATCAGATCCATTCTTCTCTTCGACAGTGTAATTCGCGCCATCGTAAAACTCTTGCAGTTCTTGCGTTTTCAAGCCATCTTCAGCAAGCTTCAACAGATAATTCTCCACTAGAGCGGTCCAATTCTTCACTGTTCTAGTGTTCAAAGTACCTCTAACAATAAATATTATCTCGAGAATAATCAAGAACAATAATAGAGAACGTTTGGATGAAAGGAACCTCATTATACTTCGATCGGCTTATAATTTCAGGTAAACCGGCATTAATCAAGCCCTGTACAAATCCACTACAAAAATTGAACCGTAAAGTACAGTGGTGACCCCAAACGAGATGTAATTTTGCAGTGAACCATACACATGGACCCTCCAATTCTCTCTCGGACTACAACAGCTGTTCATATAAAAGAATCATTCCCCAACAACTCACGCTTTGAACAAACCAAAAGAACTTGCGCGCTATGTGGTGAACGGACCCGTACACCACCATTCATGAGATTGTAGTCTGTTCGGAGATGAAAAAAAAAAACCGCCTTAGATCCTGCAGCAGAATAATGTCCGAGATATGACCCTGCCAATGGACAGCCGAGGTCAACTTCTCCAAGCAGAAGCGCAAACTTCTTGAGCAAATATGCAAATCGCTCCACTGCACACCTTGTCAACTGCGTGACATTTGAACCTTCGAGCAGTCACGAGACATGGAATACCTCCAGGGGGTGCTACAGGGTACAAAGACGAACAAAGGCCGGGGGTAGGGAACTTCCTAGGATTGACTGGGATTGACTAATGGTGTTGCATTTTCAATAGATTTACAAGAATGGGGTCGCACTTTTTCAGTTTTTGGAGGTAAGAAAATTCTTAGCCTGCGTAGCTGGTGGGATTGTTGTGCCCGGGCCTACTTTCTTGGCGGCGGTAGCCTTAGCTGCCTAGCAGTCGCTTGGAAGTAGTGGGCGCAAGTGAGAACGGGCGCGCGAGAGGAAGACACGCGCGGGGTTTTCTTTCTTGCGCCCACGCGCCCACTACTTCCAAGAGCCTGCTACGCAGGCTATGGCGGCGGAGCCGCCGCCAAGGGAAGCGAGCGGCGAAGCCGCAAGGGACTTGCTCCCAATCTTCACGCGGCTCCACCGCTGAAAAACAACAGCATTCGCCCGCTAATCCCGCCAGCTACGAGGGCTAGAAAATTTTGGTTAGAAGGGATTTTAAAATGTGTCACTTTTCGTTAGGATCGTTAGCGCCTAGGGGGCTTTCCAATTGTCAGAACTGACCGGCCAGACCATTCCCCTCTTAATGAGAATTTCACTTTTAATCAAAACTTTCCGGCCAATTCAGTCAGATCCTAAATAACAACCTCGTCCCCAGGAGGAGAGAGTTTTTCAGCAAAAACCCCTGATGGAAAAAGCCGATTTCATTTGCTAACGACTGGTCCTGTAGTGGTCCGGCCGGCCAGTTGTGACAAAAGGAAAGCGCCACTAGTTAGAAGGCTTTTAAGGTAAATGCATGAACGGAATCGGCGAAACAGAGAGTGACTTAGTTGGGGTAATTGGTTCCTGATTAGGTCTATAATTGACCACAGAATAGACTATAACGGGGTATCAGTTCTGAGAGGCCAGTGGCACTGGGTCAGTAAAAATTAGCCCAATTACCCCCTCCCCCCGGGCATCATCATCACCATCACTTCATTGGATTGCAAATGCATCTGTTAAACCTTTTGAGCCTTTCATCAACCGCAATGACAGATTTCCCTCCCCTTTCATGTACTTCAACTAGTGAAATCCCTACCCTTTCATATACCAGAATCCTGAAAAAGGTACCCCTTTCGGGCGGAGCCTCCTGGTAAAGGCCATTACAGGGAGTACCCCCGGACCCAGACCCGGCTGAGTCGGAGTTTTACTGACACTAACATGTGATAATCAGGCCTTCCTGAGAGGCTAGGAGAAATTTGTCGAGACCGTTTTAGAAACAAAGCTGGATGCTCAGGGAGCTAAAAACATTTTTAAAAAAGTACTGGACTAAACATTCTTAGCGTCTAGCCTAATTTTATTGTCTAAGACCAAACAAACACCCAAACAGAGGTATTTCCAAGCATAGCTTGCACATACACTCAACTGATACTTCACAGTTCGTTTTTCGTGAAACATCGACGTGAATATGAAAATGAATACGATAAAATTAATGAACATGGAATGAAGGGAGACGAGAAATCTGAACAATTGACCAATTTTCTTGTTATAACACAAATACATCTACAGGTTCAAGACCGGGAGTTTATAGAACTTCTTGGTAAATGAACACAGTTAACGACGTAACGTGTGGGATAGTTAAAGACCTTTGCGTCTGTTAATCTGCATCACTTCTTGAGAATCAGGTGACAGGACAGACAAACCACGCCCAAAGGCCGTTCCCCTGTGAAGGCAGAGCTCCAGATAGGGTTTCACCACATCCAGGACACTGCAGACAGAACCACCAGCCTTCAGAACCTGAGAATGTACATTGTGAAGGATAACATACTCGTCCTGCTTGGCCAGGAGACGGGCCACTTCCGCATGGGAACCGTACAGAAATACCGAGATCACATCGTCATCCTGTGTGGAGCCACGGGATAGAGGCTCAATCAAACTGTAGTCATCACCATCACAGTTCCGAAGATCGTGCTTGGGTTGAGTGCCATCGGTCACGTACAGCACTACGCAGTCAAGAGTACGGTGTAAAGCGATCCCGAGAACTTGGCAGACGAGATCAAAGTAGCAGTCCGGGTTGATCTGGGACACAGTCAGAAAGTTGCTAGGTGGAAAGAGGACAGGGTGGTCATCGCACCAGTTTTTTAAACACTCTACGGTGTCTTTATCACTCTGCGTCAACGTGAAAGTGGAACTGGAAACCCGAGCCATTTCCGCGGAAACTGGAAGGTCTGCATCGCGGTCAAACACAACCGCGGCAAAACCGCGCGAAGACTTAGCTTGCAGCCTCCCCTGATACTGGTTAATCTTGATGCGGTGAAGCCTGACAATGTCCCCGACCTTATGCACATCCGGCAGTCGGGATACACTCGGCTGGAACGACACGCACTCGAGACCATCCGATTCGGCGGCAGTCGGGTCCATCAACATCAGCACCGAACACATATCGGTGCCTCGGCATTTCCACGCTGGCTTAAAGAGCTTCACTACGCCGTACACGTTAACAGTCGTTTCAGGTTGCAAATTGGCCAGGGTGGTATAACCAGGAGGCACGGTAAAATCCGCTGTAGCACGCGAAGATCTCTTCCTTACTCGAACCGGAGAGGCCTTTACCGGCGATCGATCGCGTGATGGCGATGGCTGGGAAGGCCCTGCTTCGGAGTTTGGAGTAGTAGGCAGTCGTAGTTTAGGATCAAGTACTTGACGAAGAGGAGACCTTTGAACATCATCTAACGAATGTAAAAAACAGGTAACACTAAGGTCTGTATTCAAAGATCCTTCCCACATCACCCTCCCCCCAAGTAAGGTAATCTTGAAAAAGGTGTTGTCTATTCTCTGGAGTGAGGGGGGGGGGGGGGGGGAGGGAAACCGGCTGAATCCGTAGTTCCTTTCCAGGTCATTAGTTAGAATCCCGACGGGATTCTAACCTATGACTTCCCAAACACCAGAGGACCCCACGAACACCTATGAAGACAATACAATTCAATAAAGCAGACAACCAGGAAATTCGATGTTTTACAGATTAGGGTTAAGGTTTCTGCTTCTCTTTTTCACTATAATTTTTTCGCAATCTGCTATTTTTTCTGGGCTGATCTGAAGTTTCAGGTTTTTAGTAGACTGCACTAATTTGTGAGCTACTTAGCCTGTTCCAGGCACTCAGATAGTGTAGTGTGGCACAAAGTCACAGAGCAGGAAAAAAAAGAAGAGAAAGACAGGCAGTGATTTTGTTATCTCTGTGATAAAAATTCCCAAAGATGCAAAATTATTCATGGCATGCCTCCCGTAGGACGCAAAGATGGATTGATCGATCTGAATATGGTTTGTAGTCTAAATGTCCTGTTCATATGATTTCTGTGGCTTTTATTGTGGTTGTTTTTTAACGATGCATATTTATTTTAGTCTTTTGGCCCTTTAAATAGAAGGACTACATTTTAATTTCAGTGAACTGTAATAAAGAGTGTTGGAGTCTGTCGTCAAATTAACCTGGTTACATAAAGGCCCAAGCATTTTCAATTTATGTCTCATTGTTTTTTTAACTTGGAC
This sequence comes from Porites rus, assembly GCA_964035705.1. Lineage (NCBI taxonomy): Eukaryota > Metazoa > Cnidaria > Anthozoa > Scleractinia > Poritidae > Porites > Porites rus. The sequence goes on from OZ038002.1 coordinate 13,064,517, forward strand.
ACTTTGGGTGTGGAATGGGACTCATGATTTTTCTCAAGATGAGTCCCAGGACTTACCATAACTATTTGTAACAAAATCACAGAAGAGGGACAGATAGGAAGGAACCTTCGGTGATCCTTCACTCTCACTCCCTACCCTACCGTCTCGCTTTTTTTTCCTGCTCACATCTCATTACACTGTACCCACAACATGAATGCCTGGCAAAAGCTATGAGCTACTGCACACAAAGACATCAAATTGCTTTTTCCTGGTTACACACCTTTGCTGCACATCAAGAGACTTGCCGCTGGAGTGTAGTCACTGGGCATTAAACCTTTCACACTAGATGTGGTTGCCATGTCATCTCTTGTTATGAGAGGGAGAAAAGGAAAAATTTAATAAGGGGAGTTCACCAGAATTTCAACAATTTATGAAATACAAAAATACCGTTTCTATGCTGTTGTTGTCTTCTGGGGCTACTTAATATGAATTTAGGATGAAACACCTCTGAGGCTTGCTTCTTATCTGCACCACAGTTTAGAAACTTCTTAAAACACTCCAGCTTGTTTATGAAGAATACATACTACACGGTAGACAATGTCTCAAGCAAATTCCACTCAAGTCTGCATAAGTAGAGGTAAATGCACACTGGAGCTTAAGGCCCAAACGAGCAGAGCTTATCCTGGTTTCATTAGCTTGAAGCACCTAGGAGTATTGCTACTCCCTCCTGGCAGGATGCTAGTCCATTGCAGGGTTACCCCCCAGCAGTATGTGGCCAGTACCCATTTATACACCTGGGTAAATGGGGACAAAGTGGAGTGAAGTTCCTTGTCTAAGGAAACAATGCGATGGGAGAGGCTTGAACCAACCACTCCCCCAAAAATGCCTCCACAATATTAAGTCTGCATAGCAGGTAATTAATAGGTAGGGAGTAGGGAAAAAAAAACTAAAAAAACCAGGAGTGCAAAACCCAACAGGTGCAGTACCCAAAAATACAAGAACCTGTTCAGCCTAGCAAGATGAAGCAGGTTCGTATATGTGGGGTATTATAATAAACAATTATTTAACCAAGGAGTGTAACTGAGATTGTAAATTTAAGTATAACAACAACATCCTGTACCAAACTGTATAAAAGAAATTCAGTAATCAGTTTTGTTAGGGTAATAATAATACAATATTACAGTCTTAATTTTATTCACAATTATTGAGAATAAAATTAAGACTGTATTTTTAAGGACCAAACCCAAGTTTATTTATTTTTCTGCTGATCAACAATCTATTATCTCCTTCATAAGAATTAAGATTATTAAGAACCTACTTACACTGTAGCCTAAATTGCCAGTAAGTACTCCAAAATACAAGATCCTACTTTGCCAGACTTCAATGAAAGTAGGTTCTTATATGAAGGTGTTTACTGTATTATTTCAAAGGGAAAATGATCGACTACTCCTAGTCTATTCCTACTTCTGAACATCTGCCATAGAGGTCAAGCAAACTGCAACAATAAGAACTCACCGTTTTTGGTTTCTTGCTCTTAAAAATATCCTATCCTCTTCTTCAGGGGAGATCATATAGGGCTCTTCATCAGGCTGTTCTGCCAGATCATCTGCATTACAAAAATTAAAACGAAACGTACTATGGAATCATCCAGTACAGACATAACATGGGAAAGAATATCCTCAAGTTTAAAATTATTGTAAGGCATCAATGGTGCAGAGTAACAGCAGAAAAAGGCATGGCAATGGACAAGTCCTGGGGACTAGATTGTGTGTGCTTAGCTGTAGTAATGGTGCTAGATAAAAAGGTAAAATGTTTTGCAAAGAAGAAAAAAGCCAAACTACTGCCCTTAAAACATAGCAAGAACAACAAAAATACATTCAATTTCATTTTCCCTTTTAATCCTGAATTTTGGGAAAACTTTTAGGATCCCAGGATGAGATGGAAGAAAGCGCTTGTGGGTGATGGAACATTATTTCTATTGGAATTTTCAGAGCTTATAATTCATTACATGGTCTTTTGTTTTGTTTTTTTTTTCTGTCAGGCGTGGTTTGAAAGATCTCTTCCCCCTGTACTATGTGATTGTCTATGACTGTTAAAGTTAATGACATCACAAGTGATTTATTTGCGAATCCCCATGGGCCATTACTGGTGATTCAGGCATGAATGGTTTAATTCTTTGCGCAAGATATCCACTTTACAGAGGTTCCACTGTAAAAAAACTATTTATCCACATGTGTAAGGGACAAAACCACCCTACCTAGACTCAGATTTGTATGGTCTTCATTCAGAGCTGCAGTTCTTTCTGTGGATGTGGCTGTGGCTTCTAGGGAATCTCCATCAATGTTAAAAGCTGCAGTTTTAGCTGCAGTGTTGGCTCCCTCCACTGATGCTGTCACATTACTTTCCCTCACTGTTGACTGACTATGCCTCTCACTGTCTATAGCCATCAACTGAGGTTGATCCCGCAGGGGTGTGCCATTAGCACTTTGTAAACAGAGGCTTGCAGATTGCCCATTGCCTCCAGGAGCTGCTTTTTGCGACATTACCATTGCCTGCCTCCCTGCCTCAACAGCTATACTTGGCAGTGCATTATTTGCAGTATTGCCACTGGTATTTACTTTTGAAGTATTTAGTTCTGCAGAAGCATTTGTACAAGTAGATTTACTCTTGGTATAGCTTTCCTCATGCTGCAGAGTTTTAGCCACGTGTGCGTCATTCTCCTTATCCCGCAACACAATAACATTGCTAAGACTTCTCTTAACATGAGAGAGAGTTACACCCCTGGGTCCAAGCTGAAACTTTCCCTTCCTTTTCTCACCAACTTTTTCTGGTTGTTCATCATCAACACTCTGCTGTGTAAAGTCATATTCACATGATTGATAGATGACATGTTCCTCTTCTTCAGAGTCGTTACCATTTTCAGTTGCTGCACCCTTCTTAAACTCCCCTCCGTTCTCAGTTGAACGATGCAAAATGTCCCCTCCATTCACTGTATTAGCCTTCACCTTGCCTCTCTTACTGATGACCCAGACTGATACATCAGATTTCTCTCTCCACACAATGAGCTGGAAAAGGTGTTCATTAGTAGGAGAGCATTCCGCAAAAGCTTCTGTTAACACCATTCGATCACCCTCACAGACACTTTCACCTTCATTGGCCACATCCCCCAAGAGAAATACATTGATTGTGGCACGTGGTGCATGCCTTGCTGCTTTTTCCACATCTTCCTTTAATACAAGCTTGCAGAGCTTTCCAAACCTCTCTGAATTCTTTATGGGAAAAACTTTAACGACAATCCCTGATGAAATAATACAGGCAAATCAGATTAAGACTGATAAACATTATTTTACAATACTTTAATGACAAGGAACATAGCTAAAGCTCTGGTAAAAAATTCCTTATTTTTTATTAAGTTATCATTATAGTATCTCTGGAGTTAGTGCCATATTCATACTGTGTCACATTCAAGGTAGCAAATGAAATATTGGATAAATATTATTAAGAAACAGTGTTATTCTAAATTTCTTTTTTTTTTCTTTTTTTTTTCTTTTTATTTTTTATTTAATATGTCTGTTTATTTCCTATAAAACTACAATTACACAGTGCATACTTACTATTACACTAATAATACTAAAATAAACTTACTTACACACTTACGCAGTAACCAAAGCATAACAATTACACAGTGCCTACTTACTGAAATAAACTTACTTACACACTTACGCAGTAACCATAGCATAACAATTACACAGTGCCTACTTACTAGTACACAGTATCTTAAAAGTAACAATATAATGCAACGACAATTATAATAATACTAAACCTAACTTATAGAAGCACAGAGCCAGAGGTTATTGCCCATTTCCTAGTAAATTTTTCTATTGTATTGTTTTTAATACATATATAATTTCTGGCTGAAGAGTTAACACTGTTGAGACCTCAAAATACCAGTAACAACCCCTCAAAGTAGCTATCTCTGAATAAAGCTTATCATGAAGGTACCAAGGGTCCCCTTTTTGGGAACCTGACAAAATTTTCAATAAATGCCACTTTGGGTAACTTCTGTTTATAATATAATTTATGGTTGACATTGTAAGGAGCTTTTAGTATTAAGGAAAAACTATTTGGCATTATCGGGTACCAAATAAAAAATATCCAAGCCTTGGGGGGGGGGGGGGGGGATACTCATCAAAGTTTTATACAGAGTGGCTCCACCCCAAGGACCAACCACTTACCCTTTTGCATACATGTACCATTTTTGACATAAAAGGTATACCTATTACTGACAAATGGTACGCCTTTCACGTACCTACAGTCTACTCCCAATAACTAGAACCCTTGTTAACTCGAACCTCGTGTCATCTCAGACCAAAGTCAACTTCCCCTGGATTTCCTTTATACATTTACTGTAATTTTACCCTCAGTGCCTCAAACCCCTTGATAACTTGAGCCTCCTGCTAACTTGAAGTAGTTTTTGTTTCCCCTCAGATCATTTCTATATAATATTACCCACAATGACTCAAACCATATTTTTAGAGCATGACAAGTCAGAAAATAAAAAACAGTTTACTGAAGTGTGAAACACTGAATTCTTTTCAAAACAACCATGTCAATTCTTTGTCTTTACTTTTCTGTCACTCCAGTTCAAATTCAGCAACCTTCCCTGCATATTAATCAAGCTTAGTTGCTTACTGCGCTTTTCACAAACATGCGAACTCTGAAGATCAAAAGCCAACTGACGATTGCGTTTTTCGCTGCCGTCAATCATCTTAATGGACCTCATAGGAAACAAAACTTTACTTTGACGTGTTCAAAAGGTCACGGTTTGTGATTTGTGATTGGTGGGTTTCGATCTGTTTTGTGTGTTTCTGTGTTTCAAGGTTCGTTGCTTGTGATCGTAATTATGATTGACGGCAGAAAAAACGCAATTGTGAAGGCGGTTTTTGAACTTTAGAGTTCGCATGTTTGTGAAAAGTGCAGTAATTCCTTTTTCAAAATATCAGTTTTTACATACTTTTGTTGACCTTGAAGTGAAGTGTGCATAGTACTTGCATTCCCTTCCCCACCTATTTGCTTTTTTCCTCATATTTTCTAACTCACACTTTTTTCAATTTCCCTAGAAGGTTTGAGTTATCGGTAGTCAACTATAGTTTAGCACCCATTTTAATTTCTGTAAAGGCTCTGTGTTTACAATATGAATAAATCACAAAACCAGAATGTTTTCTCTACTTTCTCACAGCAATAAAATGCATTTGTTAACCCTTTTGGGCTTTCATCAGTTGAAATGACAGATTTTCCTACCCTTTCATGTACTTCAACTAGTGAAATCCCTACCCTCTCATGGAGCTGAGGCTTGTACAAGGTACCCCTTTCAGGCGGAGACTCCCTGTATAGGCCACTATGGGGAGTACCCCCAGGATCAAAACATTATTCACGAGGATGCAGAAAAAATATCCCCAATCAGGTCATAAAATGCAGTAGGTGTGAAAGGTACAATAATCATGAAGGGGTGGAAGGGATGGCAAGAAAAGCAACTAGAGCTGCCTTCTCCATTTCCTCTTCCCTTCTTTTTATACATGTACCTACCATGCCTCCTTACATTTTAAACATTTATGCAGGGTTTTCACTAAGAATTCAAGTAGCAGGAGGAAGGTGTAACGTTACAGGAGAATATTTTGAAAGGGGCTTCACGTCTGAATAACAAATACTCATAGGCTACCGAACATTTACTGGAGAATTCTGCATAGTTAACAGGGAATTCTCTGATGCCTAATGAACACCCTGTTTATGTTATAGTTGTGGCTGTAATCTAGGCTCAAGTCGATATTGTTCAGATAAAACTGCCTCCCGGTTAGCTTGCCAGTCTGCCAACAGGGAGGCAGCAGGTTTGAACACTCAGGGTCTTTAATATTTATTTTATTGACTGTGGAGAAAGTGCTGCCTTTGAAATTGTTTCTGTAAATGGTTAGAATTTTTAGTCTTCTCAGATAAGGACAATACATCGTAGGTGCTATCTAACAATCCTCGCACTTGAAAATATGTGAGACGTTAAGGAACCCTCACACTATAAATAAAGAGTAGGGGACTTGGTCCCTGGTGTAGTAATCTATCTCTACCAGCATGTGTCTGGCCTGGCTGGATCAGCTTGAAGGGCTTCTAGGCAAATGAGTCCACAACTCTCATACAACCAGAAGTCAGGCTATTTGCTGGGTGCTGAAACCCGTATCAAGAGATCAAGAAAACTGTTGCTGCATTTAACACTGCTATGGTAAAATGAATTTGTTCTGCATGATTACAAACAGGAGCTAGTATCAAAAAACCTGGTGACAAGCACACACCTGTGTAAAATGGTCTATTTACATACATGTACTTTTGGAACTTGAAAGTAGACCTTTTTACCTTAAAGGTTTTATTTTCCCAATTCAGACCATCCGATGTTTTTAAGGGAAATTTCGGCTAGATTGCAGAATACCCGGCCCACGAAATATCTAACTTAAAAACCGCCCCAGAGTCCCACAGTCATCCAGGGGTTCCACTGGGCAAATCAGCTAGGGCGCGAACAAACAAATTATTGAAATCCATTTCAAATTTGCATTTTTCTCTTTCTTTCCTTAATCATCTGGAATTAAAACGATAAATATGTTCATACACTCGATCGCAGGTTATATCGAAGCGGTGTTGCACTAACCTTGCACATATTCATCCGACAGCAATCCAGGTTCATTGATGTCTTCTATGAGTAAACGTTTCGGTGGTGAATTGCCAGCGAAAAGTTTATAATAGCGACCTTTCCCAATTGACACAGCCATTTACATTCAGTCTCGCAGAATATCACCATCAACCTGCAGGATAAGCCTATCTTTCCCGCATAACCTTCAAGATGGCCTCTGTTTCCCGCCAAATCTCGTAAAAAGATCGGGGCAACTTCGGCGATTACGAAACAATCGATAGTATTTTTATGCCTTACGATGATATCCTTTTTAGGAAAATTACGTAAAGAAATACTTAGGCATGTGATTTGAAGTGACGTCATTGCTCCAAACATAGATTCGACGTCGATAAGTTTGCAAGCTGATTTCGAAAGAGGCTCAGTTCCTTGTCGAAGAGAAAAGGTCCTTATTGTACATTTTTCATCTTTAGTCGTTGATTTTCTCTAGAAATATCGCAAGATGTCTCTCTATCCATCACTTGAAGATATGAAAGTCGGTCAAATGGCTCAAGCCCAGGTATTTTTTACTCTTTTGCTTATAATTTCCTAGGACACCCAGCATCCCAAGTTATATTTCATATGGGGCTTGTTTCGGTTGTTTGTAGCGATATACCACGGTTTTACGGCACTGTTTATTGTTTAACTTTATAAAAACCTGTTAAAAATTCGATGCATTTTACAAACTTGCGAGATTATCATTAATAGAATGTTTCTTTTGTACCCTGAGGTCAATGTGGCAGAGTAGCTCCTCAGCGCTGTTGCGGGAGTATAATTGTTAAAAATTTTCACCAGAAAGCCTCAAACAGAATGAAAAAGAGTTTGTCAGATATTTATTGCAGACTGCAGAACACATGCATGTCTGCTTAATATTTGGATCTGATTTATGGCAATTTTTTCAACTGACAGCATTAAACCGATCGATTTTGTCTAAATTTCTGTTTACTCTCCTTTCAGGCTCAACAAGCTGGAGCGCAGCAACCAGCACTAGGCTACGCAGTAAGTGAACAGAAAACAATCAATGAATATTGTCGAACTCACCCATGAATCAACCAACATGTGACTATTAAAGAACGATGTACTATTCCGTATAAGTAAGACGTGTTATTTGGAATGACTGTAAGCTATGACATCATGTCACCAAAATTTCCTGTACTTCAAGATGATTCCGTGGTGTCAGTGTTGTGTAGTTAATCTTTACATCGTGCTCTGTTTTGGATGTACCTCTAGCCTCAAATGTTTAGTAACCCTGCTTTTTCATTTTCTTTGCAATGATTCACTTTTCTAGGAATCCTGAAACCTTAGCATCCTAACTAACTCTCCCTACTCCCCCAGGGTGTTATATCAAGCCTTGTAAGGGTGAGGTAATTTGACTCTTACCCAGTCACAAAAATGGGCTAAAAGCATGTGGGTGCAGGGGATGGAGTGTGTAGACTGCAGACTTGCAGACTGACAGGCAAACTAGGTGAACAGTTTTGTGAAATGCTCACCAAACCAGTGGATTCCCTATCCCTATAAGTTTAAAGTCTTGGGATAGTCTTGATAGCATTCATGACATGACATTTTTTTTCTTACTTATTTGCCTGCCACTCTGCGCAAGAGGGAGGGAGAAAGGCCCCATTCATAAAATTTGGTGTAAATACACAACTGTAAATTCCCTTGCCTTTGTGTAAGTTGTTTTCTTCTGAGAGCTGTAGTATAGCAGAGCCCAATAGCCCCTGATGGCACAAGTTTGCCTTTGGGTGACAAGGAAGTCTTATTTTATTTCATAACAATAAAATGCCAGTTGCCCTTGATTAGATATCAGCTTTATCGACAGTAAACCATTAGTTTAGAACTAATTATGTTTAATGTAAGTGATTGTATTTCTTATAGCCACAGCCAGGAGCACCAGCTCCAACCCCTGGAAGCAGCCTTTATCCATCGCTTGATGACTACATGGGGATAAATGTTTCTGAGGCATCTGTTAGGCAACATGTTCCTAATTATGTGAGCATCATTTTTATTTAATTGATTTGCACCTAAAATACTTGTGTTTCACAAAAGCTGCCGTATAGCTGCCATGTAGTACATGTAAATCTACTGATCAATCCTTAAAATAGTTATCCATTATAAGCTGTCACTGACCATGATTGTCACTGATAATAATGATAATCTGAAAGGAATTTTTACAGAACTTGTATATTTCCAGATACATCGTGAGAATTTTTAAAAAGCTTTTAATCTTATTTATAAAGTAAAAAAATTCTTTTTGTCTCTGCAGACAGCTGCAGTAGTCCCCAGACCTCAAGGTGCTGTTGTACCCCAGATCAGTGGAATGATTGCCCCTGTCAGTGGAGACAACAACTTAGGTGTCCGCCGCGCTGAAATCAAGCAAGGTGTTCGTGAGGTTGTCCTTTGCAAGGATGGGCAAGGGAAGATTGGCTTGCGTGTGCGTGCTATTAACAAGGGTGTGTTTGTACAGTATGTGCATTTAAACTCTCCTGCAGCACTTGGTGGCTTGAGGTTTGGTGACCAAATTTTACAGATTGATGGTGAAACTTTGGCTGGATACAGCAGTGATAAAGTCATGAAGATTTTGAAGAATGCTTCGTCTCAGCGAGTAGTGTTTGCTGTGAGAGACAGGTTAGATTTTAACTTTTTTTCTCATTTGTTTTAGCCTGTGAAAACAGCTGTTTCTCCTCTTTCCACGCCACCGGGGATGTTTTGAGTGGAGGAATCCATTCATTTATGTTTTTGATATACTCTGATTTCAGGCCATTTGAACGAACCATTGTTTTACAGAAGGACAGTTCTGGCCATGTAGGATTTGTTTTTAAAAATGGTAAAATCACTCAGATTGCCAAAGACACATCAGCTGCAAGGTTTGTTTGCTTACTTTGTTCATCATAGTGTTTTCAACTTAATAGTTTTTGTAACAAATGTCAATGTTGAATTAGATGGGTTTTTTCTAACCTTACGAGACCAGTATCACATATTTAACTCTTTCCTTTACATGTAGTTTTTGTCCCCTGTGCAAAGCAAATTAAGTGTGCAATAATAATGCTATCTTCAACCAGTACTATTTTGAGTCTAGAAATAAGCAGATGTATACAGTATTTTTTTTTAATGTAACCTTTTTCCTGATTTATTTGCATAGAAAAATACAAGTTTAAGGGACAATTCTGTAAATGAAGTCCTCACTGAGACAGTCCGTGCTATTCTTTAGTCATTTTCTTTGACTCCCGAGAAGCCAGTCGCCTCTGAAAGATAGACACTAAATGCTAATGGCAATGGTGTCCTCAGCTCTAAGAGGGAATTGACTGTCTATTTGGTACTTGGCTTTACAATGCATCCGTGTGGTTTTATTTTCATAGGAATGGTTTACTGACAGAACACAACCTTGTGGAGGTGAATGGACAGAATGTTGTGGGACTTAAGGTGAGCAGCAGGGAAGACTATTTTCATAGCACAGGTCTTCAAAAGCTGCTATATGTGTTTATACAGTCACAACTCTCATTTTTGAATCTCAATGATGTGTGAGATAATCAACTCTACAACTAGCAATAAATGAAGTTAATCCTAAACGAAACATACTTTTCAAAGGGGCTTTTCTTGCCAGAGTCCTGAGTTAAGCTCTGCCTACATGTGTCTAGGCCTTAATATTATTGATGCCCTTTTAGGTTGGTGGTTGATATGTGTAAGGTCTGAACTTTCACATTTTTGTGGAGGAAGTCATGTGGCTGATAGTATTTTACTATAGTGTGTTTATGGTAACCGTCCTTGCTGTTGTAGTGTCAGTCCAACTTCTTGCAAATTGTCAAGTTTCTGGTGACCATTTTGATTGTCAGAATTTGGACATCAGGAACTCTCAGTAATTATCATGTTTCTTTTCCCATCCACCTTTTTGTCTCACACCTGTAAAAGTTTTCAGTGAAACCCATCATGTTTGATAAGGGTGATGTGTTAAACAAAAACTGTAACATGGAATTGTATCTAAAAACCTTGTTACAGTGTTCTGTACCCTAGAGGGTGGGTGCGATAGAGAGTAACAATAACCAATACTTTTTGTTTTGTAGGATAACGATATCAAAGCAATCCTTGAAAAAGGTGGACAGACCATCACTTTGACAGTCATTCCTACATTTATTTATGAGCACATAATGAAGTGGTAAGTGTGCTAAATGACATTTATTCCTTACTTATTAATGTCATCATGTCATAGGCTGAATATTGTTTGGTTATTCCTCTAGTCCTTTGTTTCTTGGTGAAGTTGAAGGAATTTCTGGTTAAGCCTTGTATATTGTGTTTTCAATTCTGTTATCCTCATTTTCCTTCTCACATTCCCCTCCCACCATTTAATGCCAGGGCATTTTTCTCACCCATAACAACTGTTCAAGATGCACTGTAGATAATACCACTGTGGAATGATTTTCATTAGTAAAAAGGTTGTATATGATGACTTTTTCTGTTGACTGATTCAAGGCTTAGGGTCAAAAATATAATATTAGATAATTGGATACTTGAGCAGAAGCACTGAAAAACACACATTGAATGTAACAGATTATGGGTATATTATAGCCTTTTTATCATAATAAGCTTAGAGATGACATACCACAGACATACAGTGTGGTAAATCCTCTATTAAGCCGTCTCTCTCCAATGAGCCCTCCATCCTTTTAAGGGGAAGAAAGTTGATAAGACCCCCCTCTCTTTTAAGCCCCCTCCCATTCCAGTTCTTGACTAATGACTGATAGACTGTATTAATCAATCACGACTGTAAAACTTTGTTTGGACTGATCTGGGATGGTTTATTCACCAACTGGAAGTTCGGATTTGTTTTTGATCCTTGACTGCATGACCACTTTGCCTTCTAATTCTTTAAAAGAACTGATAAAACTGTCTTTGCTAAATTAAATAAGCCCTCCCTCGCCCCTCCCCACCATCCATTAATGTGTTTGAAATAGCTCCCCTTTCCCCTCCTTAATAGAGGAGTTACGGTATGTTGACTTCATAGGGGCAGATGGCATGAAATGGACTATTCAATGTGGTACTCTGATCTCTGATTGCTACTAGTATTAATTATGTATTTTGCCGTTTTTTTTTTTTTTTTTTACTAGCATGGGAGAGGGACTTGTGAAGAAGACCATGGACCACAGCATTCCAGACTTGTAAAAATAAGCAAACAGTCATTTCTCAAAACAGTTTGTTTTTCTTTATAAGGCATTAAGAATATTAGTAGCCTGGCAATAGTCTTAAGATTTATTGTAAAAAATTAATATCAATAATGATTTGTGAAGAGTTTGGATGCTTTACATGTTCGTCCTCAGACATAGAGCACCTAAATTCTGTAAATTCTCTTACTTCTCTAATTATGAATGGTCAGAAATTTAGGTCATGAGAAAATAGGAAATGATCATTTTGCATTTTCATGAATATTCTCTCCCAACTAGAACCATCGAACATAGGCATGCCAGTTGTTCACTAGTATTGGGATTTAACATACTAGTACTTAAACCTTTTAACAAAATGAGATGGTTCTCTTAATGTCTGTCAAGTTAGAAGTATTTAGATTAGCTCGTTTCTTAACTGAACTTAACACTGTTAACAGACTCCTTTTTTGGCACAAATACAGTTTACTTTACTTTTGTAATGTTTTGGCCAGTATGTAATGGAACCTCTATAATTATGATGAAGGGCCTAAGAACTGGCAAAATTTGTTCGCTATAACGAATATATCGAGGTTCTTTTTCATTTATTTTACTATTAATAACGTGGGTAAAGAAAATCATTCGTTATACCTGAAGAGATTAGAGGTTCAGTTTTTTCGATTCTTTTTATCACTTTAATAGTGTTAAGTTAACAAGTAGAATATCCTCGCATATTGTTTAAACACACTGAACGGGAAAACAATAATGTGAAGAAAGCCATTTGCAGCCATAGTTAAAAGTTTAACCAAAGTAGTTGCCATTTCGGCTTTATTATATCGGTTTTAAGTCTATTTCCGTTGTACTGTGTCGTCTTAATCTGTGTAGAACGTTAACTTTATTTTTAGTGCGAATTTGTACAAAACAAATAAAAAAGTAATTATAACAGCATAGCCTTACTGCTCACATATGTATTATGAAAAGAGGTTTGTCTATCATTGGACAATTTTTTTGCTAATGGTAGGAAGTGATTGGTTCAGGAAAGTAACATTAGTGCAATCTGCATAGTAGATGTAAATAACAATAAAGCTTGTTGATTTATTACTTGCTGTTTTTGGTAGTTCAATTTAGTAAAAACTCCTAATACATGGTCAACAACGGAAACACTTAAAAATGCGAAGCAATTCCTCTCTCCAAATGTATGATACTTTTTGCCTTTCCCTTATCCGATATGGGAGCAACCCGTCTCGGAGACCCCCCTTAGCTTCTTGAAACGTCTAGTATTTTCTTGTTGTTTCCTTATGAATACGGTTGTGTTAGCCGAAAAATGCTTCAGTCCCTGACATAACGTTTGTCACTTCTGGCATTAGATTCACATTAATTTAACTTAAATTAGCTGGAACTGTGTGAAGTGTTAGTGTACTGGTTGAGATCAAGGGCATTCCCCTCCGCCCCTCTAGCTACACCCTAGAAACAAAATGTAATTGACCGAAACCCTTCATATTTAAATTACGTTCCTGCACTTCTGAGGTGTCTTTTTACGGAGTTAAAACAAAATCAGCGGGTAATTGAGACATCCTTTAATGCACGCTAGAGATCATTCTTACTTTTGGAGGTCTACGAATAAGCACTCTCGTGATAGACAAAGTATAGCCCAACACTCTTCTGTTCATGCTCCTGTACTTGACAATTTCCGCTTTTTGTTCTTTACCGACCAAAGAAATGACGTCCAACGAAACGCAAGAGGAACCACCAGCCGCAGCCGAATGGCTTCACTACAGGAAGTCTTAAACATTTTGACATCATTTCTATGGTCTACAGTTAACAAATAGACCACTTTCCGTTTTCTATACTCTTGTCAGGCCTCGAATCGAAATGACGTGAATGGAAATGACTCAAATGGATCCACGAACTACTGATGAGTAGTTTCACTGCAGAGTGGTTTTAGGAAGTTGCGCGCGCCCTCATTTCCTTAATAGTCTATTCTCTCAAAGGCTATGGCTCTCGACCACAGAACGAGCCAGACATCACTCAGTCAGTCCCCGTTTATTGTAAAGCCCTGTTTTAACGGACGCAGCATTGCTTGCCAACAACCCCCCCCCCCCCCAACATTGTTGAACGTTACATGTTGCGTTCGTTTGCAAACCCTGCGCGTGTTGGTGCGTGTTGTTGCGTGTTGTTGGGAGTTGTTGTGCAAAGTTTGAAACCGGTCAAACTTTTGAGTCAATATCTCCCAACATTTCTTTAGTTCCGTGATCGTCGAAGCGTAGCGCAGCAATGTTGGATCCGTTTGCACCGTTCTTCCAACATTGTTGCGGCCACGCACGCGCATTACAGATGGCCTCTAAGGTCTTAAGGGTTTTATCCTTTCCACGATGAAATGCAGGTCCCAACATTATTATCCTTGTCAGGAAATATCTTCTGCGGCCTTGTATTATTTGCAGTGTTTATTCCATTTTTTTGTTAAGGCGGTGGTGTCAATTGCTTTCGTGCCGTTTTCCAGGCTCTCCCTAGGTATCTCACAAGACTTGGCGTTAATCAAGTAGTTTTGTTGGCTTGCTATCAATACATTGTTATTTTTTATTCATAAATACCAACTCAGCTACGCATTGCGCGTTAAGTTTGCATTCCCGTTAATATGCGTAAACAAATCCCAAGCAGGTAGCCTTATTGTTGGTCGACACATCTGGAAGCTCGTTGTCACCAAGCAAGGTACTAGATCCAATATTTTAATTTCGTCCATATAACTTGGCGTCCTTAGCGACGAGGAGAGTGGAGATTAGTTCCTTATACAAACGTTAGTGAAGCAGATCACCGTAGTTTCAGTACGCAGAATAACAAACGCTTGTCAAGATGATAGTCATCGAGGCATTTTTTATTGGATCTCTGGTGGTATCCACTGTTTTGAATGTTTACCTTGTAAGACGATTTTGTACAGCAAAAGGTTCTTCTAAAGACAAGCAACTAGGAGCCTTCGGGGAGAGAATCGACAAAATTCCTACTAAGTAGCAACCTCACTAAATGGAAGCCAGTATCGTTGATCGCGCTTGAAAAATCAGTGGAGAGTTTTTCAAAACAGTGGAGTGTTTATAACAATCCAAAATTCAATCAAATGAACAACAGCGTCGAGTCTCGATGAACTGAAACGGACTGAACAGTCTGCATTTGTTTTTGGGCCTAGTATTTTCCGAAGGGGTATATTAAGAAAAGCTAATGATAAACATCAAGTTCTGAACAGCACTGCCATGGGAACTAAAGTACTGAAGCAGCTGGTACGCTGCAAACCAGCTTTATTTGCTTCAAGGACAACGGAAATTCAGCAACCTTCATTTGTTAGCAAGGGCCAGGGAAAAATACTAATTTTTATGATTTACAAAAAATACGTGGAGTAGCCTACTCTATGGCATGACAAGAGAGAATGATCTTGATTAGTATGCATGATGTGGAGGAATAGATGTTTTAACTCTTGTGACGATATTATTAACTTCAGTGATTTTCCCTATCTATATTTGCGTGCACGACCTATTTTTAACAAGTTATCAGCAAGTCCAGTCCAGTCCATGTATCACATGACGAAGATGAGTAAATAAATGAAATTAATTTGTAAAAAGAATTAAAAGTATACGAAACACCAGGTTTACATTTACGGAAATTTAGCAGTGTGTTAAATTTTGCCAAACAAACCGAACATCTCTGAAGGTATTTGAAGAACAAAATTTCTAGCGGAAAGCGGCAAATGTTATTTGTGAACACGGCAAACGAATTCGGAATCAGATTCGGAGTCTCTGTAAATAAAACAACTTGCCAAAATGGTACGGTGCCAATATTGAAAAGAATTTGCAAGCCATACTCGAACTTTTTCCTCCTTGAAATTAGTAAAAGAAAATCGTTACTTGAGGAAAACCAAACTTTTGAGGACAAAGGCAAAATTATTAGAACTTATGGTTTAATGCCCAGAAATATAGACTTTTTTTTTACAAAGCAAAAGCAAAGAATATCAACGGAACAATTTAAGATTTTACAGTGACAGTTGCTCCTCCCCTCTTGGTCAAAGAATTCTTATTTAAGGTTTGTACGCACGGTGGTCTATTGTTAATTGTTAAATTGCAAAAGTCCTGCGGACGTCAAAACCGCTTTTGACGAGAAAAATTATTTGAAAAGCCCCGGTTAGTGGCGGCGTCAGTTGACGAGGAAGGGTTTCCTGCAGCTGCACCACGCTACATTATATTACTTGAAGAATTTCGGCGCCAAGCGAAAATGCTACTCTGTGCGATGATTTTCATTGGAGCTTTTGCGGCTTTCGCGGTACTGGAAGTATACCTTGTTAACAGATTCTGTTCAGGGTACGTTATCAAACCCCATCCAGGGGAAGATGGCTTGTACGCCTGAGAAAAGAGAAGTGACAGATTCTGAACGTGAACTGTTACTAATTTGGAACTCGTTATTGCATGAGTTTGTATGGATAATTCACATTATCTTAAAGAAATTGATAACCGTGGACGATAACTGAAATATTTAACTGTATATAGGGTAGGAACTGATAACTGCACCTCAAACCTGTAGACTAAATAGCAAGACGTGCAGAAATGTGCAAGGTTTGTGTTGTTGTACACCAAGTAAATCGCGCATCACATCAATAGTTCCGCATAGTTTTTCATAATGAAGTCTTAAAACTGCGGTACTGAGGAAATTTTCAGCTTTATTTATACTAGCAAGATAAATTTACTACATCTGCGTCAAAGAAATGACATGTTCAAAGTTTGTAAAAACGTTTTGTCCACGATAAGATAACTTACGGATGTCTTATAAATACATAATATTAGTGTTGGGTTGTTTTCAAAAGACGTAGAGGACAGTAAAGAAGCATTTTAGTGCTGACCGTCTTCATTATAAACACAAGAAATATCACACGAACCGATAATGACATTCCTGATTTCATGCGTGCATTTCTCTTGATACATTCTGTCTAATCATGAAAGGCAACGTTGATCATTCCTTGCTTTTTGCTTGACGCTGAGTGCATCATGCTCCTTGATTTGATGCTTTAGGTTGAAAGTATTACATAAAAAAATGAGCTTCTGCGGGCAAAAACAAAAATCTTGCACTTTTCAGTAACGTTTAGGAGCTTGCGCAAGACGTTTGGGCTGTAAGGCTAATCAATTTCAACTCGGCCTCTCGGCGGTTGAATTCCTTCTCTAGTTACTAGCCGGCTTCGTTCTCGGTCGTCAGATTTTTTTTCTGTCCATTACACCAGTTGTGGGAAACGCTCTGATTCTGACTGCTCTTTATAAAAAACCTACAGCAGTTCCGGGCCTCACAATTTCTAATCTCAAAGATTAATCATTATTCGTATTTTTGTGCAGTTCAGGGAATTTAAAATTCTGAAATGGAGCGTTAAACGACATAAGGCACGTTATCTGGGAATGTCACCTGCTGAAACGTTCCACTGAGGCAGATCGTGTTGCATAGCCATTTCAGATGGGCGGGGCCTCTAGGAATACTTAAAGAGGCCGGATTAAAATCCTTCCGATACCTTCCGAAAAAAATATAAATAGTTTCAATCCCCACACGTCTAGTATTGCAATTGGCTGGTTTCAAAGGCAGTAATTGGTTTTGCGTTTGGACAGCTGTCAACGCGAGACTGATCAATGCAACTATCATTGTGAAGGGTGTCCGGAGACGATAGACTTTGAACACGAACAAATATCCTCCTTCTGTGTAGAACGGTACAAATGAACGGATTTTTGGGAACATAGTCTAAACTGAGGTGTTAAAATGACAGTTGACCCCACCCGTTTTAGGGGCAGAATTCTGGATCTGAAGCCTGTATGACTGGTGGTCTATTGTTAACAAATTGAACAGGTCATGTTGATATCCAATTACCGATTTAGGCTCTCGTAACGTCAAGGAAATCTATTCAAGAAAGCTCAGTTGCCAAAATTTAACAAGAAGTGGCATCAGCTGGCGGAACAAGATTTGGTGGAGTGTATTTAACTACGCAGACAAGAGATTCACGAGCTAATAACGGCTTGACACCAAGAAAATGGTCTTCTGTGAGATATTCTTCATCGGAACCCTTGCAGCGTTCACGTTACTGGAAGTGTACCTTTTTAGAAGGTTCTGTTTGGCAAGAGGTCCTATTTCAAAAAGCGAACACGCTTACAGGGTTCCTGGAGGATACTACGTTGTCAGATATTACCCAGATGAAAACGGCATGTACCACTAAGAATCTTTTTCCCTCAAAGACTTTACAGACTGACGGACTTCAACAAGGGAGACCAAAACTATTGTGACAAGTGCATCTTACCATGAAATTCAAGACAAACTAACAGTGCACATTAGCTGTTGAACATGAACTGAGCCTAGACTTTGGGAGTGTTAGTAACTATTTCATGTGGAACGGTTATATTCCAAATACAAAATGAAACTGAGAAACTGATAACCACATTGTAATAACTGAAATATTCAATGTTGTTAGGTAGAACCATGTAGGACATTTATCAGTTCCTAAGTATGCGTGCATGTACGCGTGCGGTTTCGGTGTGGTTGTAGACTACTGTGTTTATGTTAATACTGTCATGATCGACGCAGTTGCTAGCTTTATATTAGAGATTATATTAGAGAAAATAATAACTATATCTTCAGTAATAAGAAAGAAATGAAATTCATGAAGTTTGTAAAGACTTTCTATCAAGAATGTTGTATCAGTAAGTTGTTATTATAGTTTAGTGACCGATGTCTATTGGGGCATGTTTGGTTGTTTTTATTGGGCATAAAGATCAGAATAAACAGCATTGGTTATGCTTACAAAAAAAAAAAAGAGATGGTCATCAACATGTTAGTCTTATAACCAGAAGCCCTGTAAAGAAAAACGCACGAAACATAGTAATGACATTTTGCCAATTCAATGCGAGAACTACATGATGCGGTTACATTGAAATCAGGAGTGCGTCACTTCGTACGCTGTCTGCCCAATATCATTCCCTGACTATTAACGTACTTTAAGGTTGATCATCCCTAATTTCAGCCTAGCTGCTGAAGAATGATCATGCATCTTTGGGTAAAAAATTTAAAAAAACGTGGTTTGTTGTTAAATACAAAAATAAACATCTCCTCGTTGATGAATAGTCCCAACGGTATTATTGTTTTGTCATTATTCTGATATATTTTTCGTGAATATAATAGAAGCTATCTTCACTGAAATTTTTAAAGAATTCCCGGCAAAGAATTCAACTCGAGATCTTCATCTACTCGCGAATAGGTGGAGATTCAAAATTCGGAAATGAAGCCTTGCAGGACATAACGCAAGATTTCTGGAGATGTTCATGGTAAATACACAAGCCACCTGCAGCAAGACTGTTTACTTTCGTTTTAAGTTCATTTCAAGTTTTGCGGCTGAAAGACGATTCGTCGCTACAGCGTACTGTTGAGAACTAAGTGAGTCTGCATTTTTTATAGATATGCACGTATGCTATAAAATATCTTGTTCACCAAAGTTTTTAATCTTTTTAGTTTATATTTTTTCATGACAGAAAACTGTCAACAACATCAGTAGGCTTTGCCAAGTTTAATATAACGAGTAGAATTTTGCTGATTAAATATTTCTTTGTGTGTGACTAACAAAGATGAAAATTAGTGACCAAAAATGAATTTATCAGAATGTTTTCCTTGAACGCTAGTCACATTTGAAATGACAGTGTATTCGTCGATATTTTTTATCCTTAACTTTCATGGGTGAATTTAGAACGGCATATTTTCAATTGAAAATCGCAAAATAATATCACTAAATAAACAAGACTTGAAATGATCGACATTCTTTAACATAACGCTCTCTGATTGGAAGTTATTGTTACCACGCCCTCGACACGCCACCGGCCTTACAAAGGGCGCCCAGCAAGCAAGAGAAGTCCCTTTTCCCTCCTGACCGATGGCCTATATGGGGAGGCCCGGCCCGAAGGGGTACCTTTTTCAGGCTTCAGGTATACGAAAGCAAACGGATCTCACTTGTTAAAGTAAATGGATAAAAGCAGGGTCCAGGGAAATTTGTCATTTCCGTTGGTAAAAAATTAAAAGCCCAAAAAAGGAAACAGAAAACAGATGCATTTTATGGCTGTGAAAAAGTCAAGAAAACGTTCTGGCCCCGGTTGTTTGAAAGTTGGATAGCGCTAGCGCTATCCACCGGATAAATCATTATCCAGAGGATAAGTATTACGACAAGCAATTGGGCTATCCACTGGATAATGCTATCCACCTTTCGAACAACTGGGGCCTGGTCTTGTAATTTACTCATATTTTAAAGACAATGAATTTACAGCAGTTAAAAGGGATGCAAAAGTACAGTCTAAACTAGGTATGTAAAAGAGGTACCATTTGTCAATGAAAGGTATACGCAAGGAGTAGTTCTTCTTTCAAAAATGGTATAAAAAAGGGTAAAGGTTTGGATCTTGGGGCGGAGCCCGGGACGAAAACGGACTATGAATAAATAAAAAAATAAACTATGAAAAAATAACAAAGCTCAAATAATGACACTTTCTTTGTTATTTCTTCCAAGGTTCGGTTTCTAGATTATTGATAATAAATATCTCCATGTGAAAGATCTGACGATTTCCGACTCGTCGAAACAAAGAATTTGCCAACGCTGAGATCCAAAAATTTCAAAACTGATAAAACATAATATGCATGTCTCCGCTCAGTTGAAAGTTATTATGCAGTTGTGACTCGAATAAGAGCTGAGCAGCTGAAAGTACGTAGCCAATCAGAACTCGTGATTGCTGATATCTACTGGTAGGCTGGTGAATAACAAGTAAACTAGCGTCATTCAAAAGCCACGCCTTGTAATTAGACTTTAAACCTCACATTAAAATTACCCACAAATTCAAGCGCACGCCAGACATGAATAGCGTTCAGGGAGATTATCTTTACGCAAAACAATAAACAGAAAAATGGTATCGAAGTAAATGTGTTCGTAACTTGAAAGAAACCGGGAACAGGAAAACTTCGAATGGGATCCCACATCTCTCCCTAATGGCTGGAACAATCACAATTTTCGTCGCTGCTTTGGCTGTCGGACTAATTGGGGCATTAGCGCTTCTTCAAGCGTATTTTATTGGACAGTGTTTCAGGGCAGGACAGCCGCAAGAAAATGGATACATTAACAACGATTGTCTTTAGCGGGCTTCCTAAACTGAAAAAATCGAATTACAGGCTTTCGATTGAGAACTCTAAGGCACCTGCTACTCACGAAAACTTCACTGTAAAAAATTGCTTGACTTTGGCCTTGTTTCTGCCATCGAGAGAACTACATGCATTGTTGTTATTTATGAAGGCTGATATTTTATCGACTTCGTAAACAACAATTTCAACGAGAAGCTTTTTTCAAAAATGGATCCATATTAAAGGTAATGACAATGAGTAAGCACGCGAAGAGACGTTGATAACTGTGTAGTGTAAACAAGAGAACTAAACTTCTAAACTTGTTTTGTGCGGCTGTTACTACCCAAGGCGAAAGTTGAAGAAAACGGTGGCAGAATATCTGGACCGTGGAATTCAGTCATTAACGGCAAACAGGGACGTACAAAACTTCTTTTATGGTCAATAAACAAAATTAAGTTAGCCTTTTTAAAGATACGATGTACTGGTTTTAGCCCTGAAAGAAAATTATTGCCTGCGAGCAAGTTATGTATTAGGAAATCGCTCGCTGGCTTCTCGCATTCCACCCGTTGTCCTCGCGGTTCTCTTCAAAAAGAAAGCTTACTAAATGAGCGCAGGCTAGGCTGCTTAATAAAATAGGAAACGAGGAAGTTGATTTTAAATTGTGCACTGCAAAAAAGATTAAGAAGCTGCCGGGTGTCCACTAGTCCTCCCTTCTTATATTTCGCTGGGACAAGAGTTAACTGAGCACTGTGCAACTGAGATGTCAACATCTCAGAGCTTTAAGGGTGGTCAACTCAATTGAAAGAATCAGCGACGTTTCCGCATTGAAATAGTCCGCAGTTTTCTCACTCCAAAGGGTTCTAAAACACAGGCCAAAGATTAGCATTAATGGTTTGGAATCTGCCTAAAAATCCGGTTAAATGCAGCTCTCTTGATTCCGAGCCATTCGTTTTTTCTAGTTCCGGAGTCGGAGTAGTGGAGTTTATAGTTATTTTTCCTTTTTTTTTTTTTTTTTTTTTGAGGATAAAGATCAAGTGTGTTCTGGAGGTTTTACGAGTTTTTTCGCTTTGTTAGTTTAAACTGAAGTTTTGAGGTTGGGCTTGTTTTCTTCTAGGTAAAATCTCCAGTTTACGGGTGGCAAAACCAAATATGAATACATTTATAACATTTCTACTAAATCTCGTTTCAGTTTCGTTCTTCAGTCGCCTCCGTCGTTTCTGAAAAGAAAGGATTTCCCTAGCTAAGCATTGTCCGAAAAGTTACTTAAGATACAACATTTCCAACGAATAAAATGAAATAACCGCAAGCTGTTTTATTAAGTGAAAATGAATCTGGTTTTAATGAAAAGTTACTTTGCTTTCAGTCTCTACGCAAAGCAGAAAATAGTCAGTTCCCACGTTATAAGGCGCCTTACTCTTTGGTGCTTTCATTTGTCTCAGGAATAATAGTTTATCATGCAAAAAAAAAACACTCCAAGTTAGTCCTCCTGAGGTTTGTTACATCCAGTGTCGACATTAGCATCAGTGATGTGTTGCTGGCAACCTCTGGCAGCCACTTTTGAAAAAACTCTATTTAAAGCATCAGCCGCATCTCTGGAGCTCGAGGTAGAAAATTACTGCGAGTCATTCATTCGCTTGAAGGATCTCTGTCACGAGTCGCTAATACAATGGTTATAGATACACTCGCCGATAAAGATTCCCCACATGCTGGCCACAAGATAAACTATTAGCACTCCCAAGACCAGGGTCACGTGTTCAAACATGGTGTATGTAATTTAGTGATAAGCGCCTTTACATCT
Organism: Porites rus; assembly: GCA_964035705.1. Lineage (NCBI taxonomy): Eukaryota > Metazoa > Cnidaria > Anthozoa > Scleractinia > Poritidae > Porites > Porites rus. Next base: position 13,087,279 of record OZ038002.1, read on the forward strand.
TGAGTTTCGCTGAGGATTATCAGCACTAATGCTAAGAGCTTTTAAAGCGCTTCCATGGCTGTGTGACTGAAGTGGCGTGAACGACTTGTGCCAAAAACTCAATTTGCCTTGCCCACGAGATGCCATAGAAGCATAAAAAATTTAAATTAAATTTAAATTGCAGGTCCTTTAATAAATGATGAGCACAACGTTGACAATTGAAAATGAAATTCCGAGGTTTTTAAATGATCTTTTTCATATATTTATAGGACATTGCAGCCAAAAGTGGGAGCCCCAGGCACAAAAAATGAGTTGTTTAAAAAAAAAGTGGGCGAGTCTTTAGATCGGCTTGGAATTTCGGGAGTAAAATTTTCTATTAAAAGGGCAAATTAAATGAAAAAAGAGAAAAAACGTCGCTCAGTTTTGCTAACTATTGATACTGTGTGGGGGGTTTGGCCACCACTCAACAACTCAGTTATGAAAGCCAAATTATTGAGTTTAACTCCACCACCGACGCAACATCATTTTTTTTTTCTTTTTTGAAACCAACCCTTCTTTCTTTTTATGATCAATCCATGGTTAGGTCTATTAGGGTTTCTTGAGCCTCTGTCTGCCTGTCAAAGGCTGGAACGTTTACACCAGTTTGGTACATTAGTTTTTAGGAATGGAGTTCGCGAAATCGGTTCTCAGAACTTTGAATCCTTCTTATACACTAAACGCACTAGGGCAAGGGTATTCCAAATCGAGTATACCCAACTTGTACTATCGTAAAACGTTAAATGCTTCTCTACTACCGACTCAAAAGCAATTTTCAATAGCTCTTTGAACGTCGTCTTGAGTTGAGTAACAGTCATATATATTTAATGGAATAACACAGCCTAACTAGGAAAATATCCATTAGAGATAAACTTGGAACTGCTCCTATCATTAAGTGCAGTATGAATAATAAACACTAGACGAGACCAAGAAAATGACGACATTTTGCTCGCGGCAGCTGCGATAAGCGCCAGGTTGTATTTCGATCATTCAAGAATATCTTTCGTCAAACAGTGTCTATCGCCATTTACTTTTTATAGTTTTTTTTTCTGTTGTCCAATTAAGTAATAACACTGTCCATTCGACGCGTCCTCAGTCGATTTTATTGTTCATCATGACAAACAAAACGAAAGCTCTCCATTCTGTCATTTCTCTTTGTTCCCTTATCACAAGAAAACTTAGGGAAGGAGCAGGGGGGGGGGGGGGGGAGACCATTGATATTTTGTCGTGTTAGTAGAAAATGTTTTTGGAAAGCGGTTTAATTTTCTGCCACGCTGTTCTCCTCTACAAGAGTGATATACCCTTAAGGAAAAAAAAAAGAAGAAAAAAAAAGGACCTAAAAATTGAAAAAACTGAAGAGAAAAAGTGGAGAAAATAGAACGTAAATGTAATAGGATATTTACATAGTAATGTCACATGACTCGTATGAAATTACCAGAACCCCTTACGGTTTTTCTTTATTTGTGTTAATACGGAATATTACTTTGACCTCACTGAGGCTACTACACGCATTAAAAAACACAATCAATTCTGCTGGTTATATTGGAATAATGAAAAAGTGGTCACTGCAGTCAGAATAGGAATCAAAATCAACGGGGACTTTTGAATAATACTGCACTTCACTGGCGTTTAAGGATTTGAATTAAAGTGGCTGTCATCCTAGTAGTGTAGTTCGCAAAAAAGCGCATTTCAATTGTTCTTGGTCGTGGACAATTGAACGTCAACTAACCACAATGGCACCTGGTGATATCTGAACAACTGGTTGATAATTACTTCACCTCCAGCACGACATATCGTTATCCAAGCTGTCATTGACTTGAATGATCAGTTCGCACGTATCACAAAAAAAAGTAACGAGTTTGATGCTGTTATGCTAATAAACCTCTACGGGTATAAATTAAAAAGTACTGCGAGAGCAAGAAAATGACAAAATATAGCTCGCGGCTGCTGCGATAAGCGTTAGGAAATATTATGATCATCCAAGAATTGTTTTTCATCATACAGACTGTGTCCATAGTAGCTATCTACTTTTTGTGGATTTTTTGTTGTCCCTTCACGTTATAACGTCTATCTTCAAGGTGAGCTTGTAGACTGAATCAGGAACTATCACTGTACGGGATGCTAAACTGCGTCATTTAACAGAAGTTGTGCACTGTTTGGGATCATGAGATGGAGAAGTACATATATAGAGGAGGCAGTGTGTGCGGGCGAATTCAACGCTTCACATGTGGTAACTACAGTATAACTTTGATCCCAGTTGGTGATTATGATAGCGAGTTCGGTTCTTTTTTTCAGTGGAAAACAAAAAGAGATGAGGCAAATCTCCGCAACAGTAAACAGAATTAGGAACTCAGTCCTTGCTATCTTGAAGATTTTACTGATCTGGCCTCACTTCTTCAAAAGGTGGATAAGGCTATTCATTGGGTAAATCTTTATCCACTGGACAGCGCAATTGTTTTCCCTAATACCTAGCGTTGTCCAGCTTTCACAACAACCGGGGCCTGAATTACCAGCAACTGGGCTAACGGTCGGGGCGCATCAACAACTTCAACTTGACCTTAGACTTTGAACAACTACGTATTGCAGGATGGAAAATACTGCTGACATCATATATGAAATAGTAAACACAAAGGCTCAAGGATTATCAGTGAATTTTAGGGAGCTTAAGCAACGGCGACGGCGACGGCAACGAGAACGGCAAAAAAGCATTAGGTTTATATTAGCAAAACAACAACTTTGCACGTGCACCAAGCTTTTTTTGTATTTTTTTTTTGCCGTCGTTGCACGACTAAACGTGAAAATGCCTAAATTCACGTTTTGTCGAGGACGGGAACACAAGACAACTTTCTTTTCTTTTCTTCTCTCCTGAACTTTGATACAGTCCTTTATAATTCAACTCCAAAAAACATTTGCCAACATCTGACGAAGTAACCGAGATGGAATAAGCGCGATAAAGTTTGAAGCAGCGCCGGCGAATTCACTTTTTAAGTGATGACTTTTTCGTAGCCGTCGATGTTGCTTAAGTTCCCTAATATAAAGGCTTTACCAACTTAATCCCAAGCGCACCTGAAGAGAAGTTGCAAGATACTGAAGCATTAATAGCATCACGTGGAAGTACTTCTGAAAAAGTTTTGTTCGAATGATTACACCAGAGGAAACGATTCACAAATTTAAAAATGTATGACATATCTTCAGAGTTGACTGTCATGCTAAAAGGCTTTTTAAAAACGCTTCAGTTTGAGATCGAAACCCCATAAAAGCGCAAATACCTTTTATCGCAACCAGTTGAAACGTAATCACTTCCGAAAGGGGAAAGATAAAAAATAACTATTTTATTGTACCTGAACAAAGTGGATTTCAAGATTCCCCTAACAGTCAAGAAAAAATTGCGAAAACATAAGTGCAATGTACTCGAACTAAATGTTTCGACAAGCGCGACAATTAAAAGCCAACTGTTAATTTATTTTTTTTAATACGACTGTAACACCGCTCCGCTTGTGCCTCACGCATTGTTTTGTCTAAAGTTTGTTTATATTGTCAGGGTTAAACTTGCGGCTCTCAAGACATGGCAAAGCAGAAATTAAATATTTAAACAACTGAAACAGGTTTTTTCGCGCCCACAGCTTTTGTTAAAGGCAAAAACACAGTACAGGTTCTACATAAAGAAGGCAACGAACCATTCGAATTCTATATTAAGTAACAAGTGCATAATGATATCTTCAAGTTAATAATTTTCCTGGCCTCTGGTGTGGTTCGAGTTTTTGGGTGAAACTCATTCAAATGAGAGATAAATAATAATACTGGTACATGTACATTCTTGACAGCTTGACGTTTTGATAAGGCACTTCTTTTTCGGTGATGGCATGCAGGTACTTTAGTAGCCTGTGATCAGGCTCTCTGTTTGGGGAAACGGTGGAAAAATCCCGAGGAAGAGGAAGGAAAAGGGTCAGGCTAGTGCTTTAGCTAGTGTACAGCCGCCCCTTCCCCTCAAAAAGGAAAAGTGGGGGGAGAGACTGTAAATAAACTGCACAGAAAATTCAAACTCATTCAAGAGTTCTAACCAACAGCAAGATTCTTGCACAAGATGTTCACATGCAGTTTATTCCTTTCTGCTATTATTATCATCTATTTTTTAAGACTCATGTCTCAGTTTAAGGTACCATGCAAACAAGCATTTGGCTAGGTCGGAACAACGATGGCGTTACAGAGGAGACTAGAACAGTGGTCTGTCACTCATTTGGCTTTGTTGCCAGAAAATCAGGAGAAGTTAAAAATAAAAATAAAAAACAGAAAAATTAGATAATTTGAGCTATATAATAACTACTTGTCATTCACAGAAACTGAGCCTACATGGCCGGTGCATCTGCTTATTCAAGATAAATATCTCTGACTTGGATGGAATTTATGGGTAGTGTCACAGGTCACTCAACTTGGCAACCCTCATCGAGTTAGTTAAGGTTTTTTTTTTCAAAGGGCATGTTTCAATGCTTGAAGAATCCAGAAGGGTCATATGCGTCCCAAGGACCCTAAAAAAATAAATAAGATAGGATTACAAACATATGTTGATTAATTTTGAGGATTGAAGGAGGTAACGAGCTCAAAGTCGAATAACATTATAATGATTGTGTGCGGTCGAATCTGACTTGTTGTTGGTTCTCTCCCTTGCTTCGAGAGGTTTTTCGCCGGGTACTCCGGTTTTCCCCTCACCTCAAAAACCAACATTTTCTCAAATTCCAATTCCATCTGGAACACACGGACACGTTTCAACTTAAGAACTCCTAAGAGCTTCGAGCGTTAAAAAAAATACATTTTTTTAAAGACTTGTTGGAACACTTTCAATGTTTGCTTAGTAGACGTCAAACATTTGTTGACCAAATGTTGATAGAATTCTTAAAAATGAAAATTATTAATGCTGTTTGAAAAGCCGTGCACGGAATGGACGCAGCTTTAAGCCAACAATGTCAAGATATAAATGCAAATTATAGAACTGGCCAAAAAGATAGCTTCTGTTTAGCGCGTGCATTTGTGTAATAAATAATAGACTAAATGGCTTCAATACGATACAAATTTCTGTGAAAATCAGTATTAAAACTTGATTCAACACAACAAGCTTTTGACACATGTAATTCAAACAAAGATTTCTTCTTTTGCAAAAAAGGACGTGTCATGCAAGAACAACGGGACAAAGCTAATCAATAAACCAATTTCAAATAAAACAAAGAAATCATCTTGATGGCTCAGTTATGAATACAACATTTCTTTTGTTTTATTCCCCAAAGCCTCGGAGCCAAGCATGAATTTTAATACATCGAAATTGTTGAGTAAGGTGTCTTGGGCCTTGCCTACACTACGCCAGGTACACTTGACAACACAACTCCATTCTTACGGCGAGGCCCACCGTCCACCCTAATCTGGAAACAGACCTATTTGAATGCGCTCTTCAAAGTGGATGAAATTGACACTCCGTTTGCATTTCAGTGTGTATGGAAAACATTTTAAAAAAAGAACGTTTTAAAAACGCTGACGTCACGATAACCACGTGATTTCTCTGGCCACATTTTGTTTTCCCATTTACCCGGATTAGTGTAGGAGGGAAAAAAGTAAGGAATAACAAAAATCTTTATTGGCCAACTAGAGAGTGACACCGGTGTTTCGAGGCAGGATCTTACATCTGTCATGGCCAATAGGCGGGAATGAGACAGACTTATAAAATCAGTGCGGGTGCGCCCGAAATAGAGAGATAGCAGGCATAAATCCATGTTATAGCTATTGTTCCTAGAGGAGCTCTGTCAAAATATTTTGAGTCATTACTTACAACGTATAAAATTATCTTAGGACTGATTCGAGGAAAATTCAAAGGAGGTCAAAATATAGAATGAAGGATAAATTGCAGTGGAGGAGACAGGCATCGGTTGCAGAAACCGTAGCATACCCCTTTATTAGCATCACTAGGCACATTAACTTACTTCATAGCCTGCTTTGTCGATGTTCAGCCTCTTTTCGATGTTACGTGCCAGCTCTTGAGTTCGAGACATGATGCCCTTGGTTTTCTCAATCACTTGTTGGTACACAGAGGGAGCCTGGGTCCCCATGACCACGTGACCCTGAAGGCAACAAGTAAGAGAATTCTGATTATCACGTGTTATGTAGGGCGGTTTTTTTAAATGAGTTTGGTAAAACCAAAATCGACGTAGTTATTCAGCCAATCACAGGAGACGCTGACCGACAAATAAACCAATACATAACCGTAGCCCAATTCTTGGGCGGTAAAAACGACTGCGAGGTTGCAAGAACTTTTGGTTTCACTTTCGATGAGTTGTCTTAAGAATCTGGCGCGGGATATTTTAGCAAGCCACTCAGCATAGCAAGGTGACTCGCCCTTTCAGGACTCCACCCCAAGGACAAAGACAACGCTGGAAAGAGCCACCAAACTGCCTAAAATATCGATAATATTTTGTTACGACTTCTTTTCAAATAGGGATTTTCTGGCAAAGGCAGAAACAGGCTATAAAGGTGACACTTCACTGTGACTTGTAACAAATGATCCTAAACTCATTGGAAAGGTAACAACCGGTGCTACTTGTCGAATTCGCTACCTCCTAGTTTGCAACTCGTTCGCTACACATTACTTTCAATAAACCATTGAAAATAATTCCTTTATCCTACTAGGAAATTTTTTTTACATTTCTCGTTCTTTTTAAGCCTACCTCTCCGAAAGTGAAAGTTTTGGAGATGCCAATAGGCAGCGAGCCTAGTATATAGGGGAAACCGGTCGATTCGATCCGAACTCAAGCAGTGAAACTGCACAAAAATTTCGATTACTTCAAGTAAAGTTTGCAATTGAACAAGAAAAACATTTTGGGTGAATATTCTTCGTTCTTTAAGCCAAGTACGTGAAACTATATACCTCTCGAAAGAATTAACTTGTATTATTATTCATTCAAAATATTTCCCCAATTCTGATTGGCTTAAAGCACACGCATAATTCACCATAACCACTTACTGATGACCAAATTTGGAAGAATTTTGTGTTTATCGAGGAAATGACGTCAAAAAGGCAGCCTTCTGCAGGTTAATGCACCGTTAACCGAGAAGACCTGGGGACCAGGTTGAGTTGTTTTGGTTGTAAACTTGAAAAATGGCAGACATTTCACTCGTTTCAAGAGTAAGAACTGGGCGAAAAAATAGCTAAAAACATGGCAAGAACAGCAGGAAGACAATGCAAAGTGCAACGTAGCGAATTTGACAAGAAGTGAAACTGGTGAAAATAGAACTGAAGCAAGGCAAATGAGAGTCCCTTGCAAGGACAAAGTGGCCTTTTATTCTGCGAACAATCTCAGGGCCTTTCCCCCTTTTAGCACCTAGCACTCTTCTTTGCCTTGCTTGACACAGAAGGAAATAGGACGCTTCTGCACAGAGGCAAAACTTTCACTTCGCAAAATAAGCAATTTCCAGTTATTAATTTTGGGATAAGCTACTTTCAAACCTTTATAACTACCGGCAATATACCACACGAAAAGATATCCTTACTAGCTTAGAGTCAATCTTTGCATCAAGTCTGGCATTTCTGATCAGATTAACAATCCACCTCTCAGCTTCCTCAGGAGTCATGTTCAATTTTTCAGCAAGCATGCTGTTAATGAAAAAGACAGCTATTTTAGCACATTTAAAAAAAGGACGAGCATCATGTTTACTACATTTCAGTGAAGCAAATTTTTTGAGCATACGAGAAGAGAATATAAAAGGAAGCTGTTATCAATAAAAATATTACAAAATAAAATACAAAGTATTTGGGCAGAAAAAAGCTAAGTCAGTGGATGACATACAAACTATTTGCACCAAAGAAACATACAAAACAAAGCGTTCTTCTGTGAATGTATTTATGACAGACTGCATTCATGCATCATTGAAAAAGCTGCAGTACACTGTACTTAATTTAATAGTTACTATACCTTATACTGATACACTGGTGTATTCTACAGAAAGTTTCAAATATAAACAATCTTGCATTCTCAATAAAGTCATCCAAACAAGCCACAAGGAAGAAATCATTCAGAAGAACCTACAAAAGTAAAAAAAATTGGTAACAAAGATATTAGCATTCCATGCAGAAGTCTACTGAAAATTAACGTTAATGCATTGAGCAACACAAGTTTACATTTCCAAGGCTTGAAGAAAAAAAAAAGAAAACTTGAATTTTAGTTTGACCTTTGGGCAAGCAGCTCTCACAATTTGCTTGCCTGGGGCCCTCCCTGCTCGTCGTAGTTAATGATTAGTTAACCCTTTTGGTCCCAAGAGTGACCAACATCAATTTTCTCCTAACATCACTAGCAGATCATCAAGAGTAAAGGTTATGAGAATTACTTAATTGATTACTAAAGGGAGAACGCTTTGATCTTAAACCAATTCTCCCAACTATTCTTGAAAGAAATGTATGGAGATCAGTCTGGAGAATTTGTATGTGGATCTTGGGGCTTAAAGGGTTAAAGGATGAATTACCTGGACCTTGCTGGTGGGCAAGTGAGCTTTAAAAGAAACTTGCCCGGCAAGAAAATCCACTAGTCCTGGACTACCGGACAGCATTTTTTTCAGGACCTGATTTGAAGTCCTTTGTTGAGTTTTATATGTGGCTCAATTTTATCCTTGGTTTAAATTATATTTCCCTTTGTTTTAAACTCATTATCATACATTACCACACCCCAAACCAAAGGGAAATAAAATTTAATCCAAGGATAAAATTGAACCACACCATATACATGTAGCCATAAATTAAATGTGGAAATGAATGAGAAGTGTTAGCCACTGAATACAGCTCCCTGTCACAGGCAGTGTGACACAATAGGGCCATTTATACGAGGAAAAATAAGACGCGTCTTAAATAAGACGCGAACTGTACCATTTATACCAGCAAGTCTTATCTAATAAGACGAGTCTTAGCTAAGCCGCTTCTTATTTTAGACGAAATGTGCCGTTTATACGGAAAGTTCGCGTCTTATTTAAGACGCGTCTTATGTAAGACACATCTTATTTTTCCTCGTGTAAATGGCCCTAATGTGATGAGAAAATCTCCCAGTGTCAGGGAGCTGTGGGAGGCCACTGTATTCACAAGCTAGAAAAGAGTGCACTAAAAACCCCAGGAGGTGAAACACAAAGCAACAAATGTAACCAAAACACTTACTGTTTCACATTCCCTAAGCTTCTGTTGAGCACCATCAAAGTCAAAATTGACATAAAGACATTCCAGGAACTCAGTGATGGGGTCCTTGTATGTGTAAGATTCCTGCTGTATAACTTTCACAAGGTCCTTGAGTACTGTTCGTCGACGTTTGTTGGTGATAACAGCTGTTGTTAAGTACCTCAAGATATGGGGGCATGTGGTTTGGATCGCATTGAGATACCTACATGTATGAAAAAAATGAGTGGAAAAGAAGAATATAATCAGTTATCGCAGTTATATATCAGTACATATTGACTGTAAAAAAATTCCTTCATCATACTAAATTCACAATTCAATGTTATCAATATCTCAAGCTAAATTGTTGCCTTCCACTGTATCGCCAACCCCTCCACGGACATGCAAAACCAGAGGGCAACTTTTAGAATATTTATGGCAACTTTATTCAGAAATATCCCCTTATGCTAACACTTTAAAAAGCTGTTAATAAGGTTGAATACTACTAATAATGAAGTACAATGATCACTTACTGAGGTTGATAAAGAAACAAATCAATGATAAGATCCCTTCCTTTTGGATGATTAAAGAACACAAACAGACTCCAGTGAATCAACCATGTTCTCTCTTGTAACAACTGCAGTGTTCCAGTATTAGTCTGAAGTCAAAAATGATACATGCCATAAAAATTAACCAGAAATATGTGTACTGTAGAACCTTGCAAGGCTTGGGGGTTGGGTGGTAGGAAAAAATGATAGTTAGGGATGGGAGGGCAGGAGAGAAATACAGTAAATTATTGTGTAACAGGGAAGGGCCCGTTTTAACAATGGCTCTTATATTGGGAATGATACGTGAGAAATACTCAATCTCCATTTGGCTGGAGTAAATTCGAACCCATTGCCTTGACTTTATACTCAAATTCCATGACATCTTGCAGTTCTTCATGATCTTAGATTTAGCTGCCACTTTCCAAAATTTTCAAACCTTTCCTTGTGTTGGGATATTTTTGACCAAATTCAGTTCAACAGACACAAACGCTGGAGTCCACCAAAATGTTCATGTTCACACTATTTAATTACAAGATTTGTCTCTGTCTTAATTTGTCCTAACTTTGACACCTGCAGTAACTAATCTACCAAACAGAAACTTAAATTTCCATGAGTTTCCATGACCCACAATATTAAATTCCATAACTTTCCTGGCCTGGAAAATGAAATTCCTTAAACTTCATGACTTTCCAGGTTTTCCATGACCCATACGAACCCTGTTAAACTTGAAGTAACTTAGTGGCAGGTAAGGGACACTTCCAGGTCTACACATTAACTAAGAATTTTCAAATGGTTTTGAACAGGGCAGTACGCTGTCAACCACCTATGTCATGGCATATAATTATTCCAAGTGTCAGCCAATATTATTATGTGTTAAAATTGCTCATATTAGATTGAATTTATCTCCCGCAGACGGTAACTAATTAAAATATGATTTATTGCGTGATATTTACTTTACATAAATAACACAATCTACTATCAGGCCCTAGTTATTTAAAGGGGAGATAATGCTATCCACTGGAAAAATTATTGCTTTTCATATTGAAAAGATAGAAATGAAGAATGAAGTTATTAAGGTATCACTTACATTACTCTCAATGACATCCTTGAGTCTGTTTAGATCTTCTAGTGCAGTTTCCCAATTCTGCATGAGGATTTCTGAGCCCAATTTGCCCCAAAGAGCATTTAATGTATTTCTATCATCATTACCAGTGGCCTGTAGTAAAAAATATGAACATTTATTGATTTTTTAAATCAAATTTTGTTTTGAAATCATGGTCAGGTCATAAAAAGCTGTGATGATGCTGTTTCACAAGCAGAGTACTGAGACTGTTCAAAGCTGTGTCCTTTATGAACTGTCTTTATCAGCTGTGTCCAACATGTACCACCGATCCATATGGTTGACATTGTCTGGTATACCGTAATTATTATCTAGTAGGCAGCGCTAGAGAAAAACTTGAATTCCAGCTTCTCCTATGGGCAAGCAGCTCTCACATTTTTCTTGCTTGGGACCACTTGTTGCTCGTTTTAGTTAAATGATTGATTTAGAAGATGACCTGCTTAGACCCTTGACCACACGGCAAGTGAATTTAAATGTTACTTGCCCCGGAAGAAAATCTGCTTGTCTCGCACGACTGGACGGGACTTTTTTCGAGCCCGGAGTAGGGAGGCAAGAAAATTGTTAGCAGTGGGACAACTTTAACAGGGTTCACAAAATAGATCAGCCAATAAAAAAATTCCTGAATCCACCCTTGAGAGGTTCTCCTTTTGATAACTATATGAATTGATGAGAAGACATCAGACAATGCAAAACCAAGTAGAATAAAACAGAAACTAGGAACTCACAAGCACACGGTAGAAATACAGATACTCAGCAGCACCAGAGTAGTTTCCACACTCATACTGAAATTTTGCATATTTATACAACGTGTCCAACATTTCTGGCTTAATCTGAAAATAGCAAACACAATAAAAATTCAGCATTTCATAAAACTTTATTCATATAAACTGTCTGTCTTTTATGTGTTGTGGTTCAATTTTATCCTTAGTTTAAATTTTATTTTCCTTTGTTTTTGGGTATGGAAATGTATGACAATGATTTAAACCAAGGACAAAACTGAACCACAACATAAGCATTAAAATCCAGGCTGATATTAGTAACAGCTATTGTTACTGATATACTACACTATGCGATACATCTGATAGCCTCAGGAAAATCTTTCTCTCTGAATATGTGACTTCATCCTTTCCTTAAATAATGGACAAGATGTATATAAATATTATGGGATATTCTAATCTTCTAAACGAAATGTAGGGAAAGTTACATTTAATACATATCATTTAGATAAAAATGTCAAATAAAGTATCAGTAAATCAAAGGCAAAGCATGCCAAGTAATAAAGGGGTAAGCTTGAAAGTGGATCTTTTGGGGACCCTGTTCAGTGTTACCCATTTGACATAAAAAAATGAACTTACCCCATGGTTTTTTTCAAGGTATTCGAAGAGTGATCTCCCATCCCTACAAAGCAAAGAATCAACAATATTAAAAACATCCATGAAATTAAATTTTCTGATTTCAAGTTATAAGAAAACTCAAATCATCAAGTAACTTAAATAATCTTTTAACCTTGTTGTCTGTATCTGATTGTTAAACTCTGGATCTTCAAAACATTTGACAATAGGTTCAGTCTGAGCCTGAAGATACTTTAACTGTGTGACAACTTCTGTTCTTTTTTGTACAAGATCTAAAGAGACAAAAACAACAAAAAATCATTCTTTCATTTCATTTAAGGATCAGTTAAATCTGGGAAGGTGTGGTAATGTGCAAAGTAGAGTAGTTCTTATTGTGTGGTGGGTGCGACTGTCCAAATATGTTAATAGAGTCAAAGCTCTTGCAAGCAGCCACTGCAGAAATCAACTGGTTGCAAAGTTCTATAGTTGGTCATCTATAAGAATGTGCTCTTGTAAGCGACCATGTGATACACCTACATGTATTAAGATTGGTCACTTATGACAGCTTTCAGCAGATAGCTTGGTATATGTTAAGTATAACGAATGGCACTTCACTAATAAATCATATTGAATAGATTTTTTTATCAGTTGTCTGTTACTATGTTTAATTGGCATATGTACAAGTCAACAAACCATTAGTTCCTATGTTCTGTATTATTCTAAATTTAATCAAGAAGTAAATGTTCAACTGTTGACTAAATGGTCTCTTATGACGACTTCAAAACAGAGGAAAAGACCCTCCAAGTATTTCATAAAAGTGGTCACAATGGATTACGAAGGCTTTTCATCACAGACTTCAACTCAACATTCAAACTTTAATCATGGTCAAAATTCCTTGAAACACTTCTAGAAAACACAAGAGAGTCGACTGTGTTGTATAGACACATGTAGGGCTCTCCTCTCTTCCCCTTAAAGTTTGTTTGACAGTTTTGCTTGGACATAACCTCGTAAACATAAACAAAGGAAGCCAAAAATCTGCAAGTGTTTCAACAATGATGACCAGGATTGTAGGTTTCACACTGCTGGTTGTAACTAGAGCTAGTTGCAAGTGGCTAAGACAGCTTTGACTGTATTTAACTGATAAACTACCCAATTATCTCCAATTTTTTTTTTTAAGCATACATTGTGTATCCAATGTAAATAATGCATTTATCAAACAAACTGTTTAACTCAATTTTTACTTGAAATGTTGCCAAAAAACACCTTTTGAAGCCAGTATATAGTCAAGGTGTTTACTAGTCACTATCTGGCCAAAGTCAACAATAGGTTGAGCACTTCTGTTTCTGATGCTTAATATTATAATATCAGCTTGTTGTTGTTGTGGAAACTTTTGTTGGTAACCTATTATTGTGCTGTGATATGGGTGACAGTGCCTTTTTGGTATTTTGTATCAAGTCATAGGCTATCCTCCATAGCCCCTGCCAGGAAACTAACACAGAAGAGTAATAAACAAACCTTCTGGAACATCCTGGTCTGGATATAGATTTTTAAAAACATCCATTGCAAAATCAACCTAAAAAATAAGCAATAACAGACTTATATAATAGGTTGTGAAAGACAACCATACTTTTAACACATTGTAAAAGTAACAACCTCCATGAGTATGATACATCACTTCAACCAGCAAATATAGAGTATAAAGAAAGCTCTGCAAACCTCATATCAAAACGCAGTTTTGGACTAGAAGTTTTTTTCTTATGAATACAAGTTACAAACATAAGGTTTAAGGAAAAACAAATCTAACAAATTTCTATTGCATTACTGTAAATGCTTGACTTGTTTATTTCAACTTTATTTATTTCAAGTGAACATAATTATATTGTAATAAAGTAAACCAGAACCTACATGTATCTGTAAGAGGAAACATAAATCACAGTGCAGTTACTATCATAAGTCTAGTTTCCTAAAATTCTACTTCTAGGAAATTCTAATTATTATTTTTTCATCCTCCAGGGGAGCTAATTCAAATAGGGCAGATATTTGAAAGAGGGGAGTAATTCAAGCATCTACAATAGGTGCAATCCTCTGACCATTTTCCTTTCCCACCCCCTCTCTCTTCTTACATTCCCTACAGCTAACCTGGGTTAATTCTTCTGATATAAAGTGTGGACACTCAGAAAATTGTTATCATATATGGAGTAGGGAATAAAACTGGCCAAATTCTTTGGCTTTTGTTCCAACGGGATCATTGCTCTAAAATGTTTAATATGCCAAAAAAAATTACGCTGTAGGTTCAACAACAAAGAATGAATCAAGTGCAATACAGGTCATTTCTTGATGCATCTTTTAGCCAAGAACAGTGAATATCAAGTTGGGACATTGCTTAGCAATTTTCTGGATTTTAGCCGATATACTGTAGATTCAAGCAAGATTAATACAGAAAATAACTTAATAAGATTATTATTTTTTCTGGTTTTACATTCTACATTAAATTTGGTGTATATGTTGTGGTTGAATTTTATCTTTGGTTTAAATTTTGCTTTCCTTTGTATCAAACTCATAATCATACATTGTCATACTCCAAAACAAAGGAAATAAAATTCAAACCAATGACAAAATTGAACCACTACAAATCCATTCATCATGTCGTCGTGTAATTTTCAATTTTTATTTTAATCCTCATTTTGCTTGTGCATTCAGTTACGTTTTTCCTCTATAAAGTAACGGTCCCTAAAAGTAATGAAAGTCTATTCTTTAGGTAAGCTTTTAAGAATGAAGAAGTGTGAGATTCTTTGAGGTTAAACTCCTACACTATGAAGGGAGTTTTTAAGATTTTTTGGTATTTAGAAGTGCATTGCATGTACCTCTAAATAAGATTCACCAGAGACAAAAACATACCTTCTAAAATAACTTATGGAGGTCTTTAGGGGTTAATACAATCATGCGGGATTCTTTAAAAGGAAAAAGGAAAAAAAAGGCCTTTTCAGGGGAGTGTGGATTTTTCATCTACGTCAGTCAGACAGGGCCGAAATTAGTTAAAAAGCCAAAGACAGTCTTCAACTTATACGTTACCATGTTTGTGTTGCTAAGAAGGTCGAGCTTCCCTTTAAGTAATTCTTTTTCATCATATATCTGGAAATCAAGACGAACAAAGGCAAAAAATTGTTACTTATTAATTTAAAAAAGTGTACGGCCAATCTACAAATTGAAAGTGAATCATCCTTGGTATCTAGTTTTATTTCACGTGACTTTGCCCGGTAAATTATACTCGGAAAATCCTAAAAAAGGGAAAGCAGTAATTCAAGAAAGTATTTACCTCCTTGACAGAGAGAAATTCCAACAAGGGAAACACTAGATGCCGGTCCAAAAAGCAGCCCATTCGAGCGGTGAGATCGTGTTCCGCCATTTTGAAAACGTGGTGGAGCGCTGGAGAAGAGACTGGATATGAGATGTTTTATGTAGTCGTTCCCAGATCCTCACCGTCTCAAACAAAAAGTGATCTCTGCACGATCTGTCAAAAACATCATCCTCGGAGACCCAGGGGCAGATAGTGGGGACGAGAGAAAGTCTAAACGGCCTAAAAGATGCGGCACGAAGAAAAGTAAAGAACGGCGAGAAGAGCTCTTCTCGCCGTTCTTTCCTTTTCTTCGTGCCACATTTTCCCGCCCGTTTAGACTTTCCCTCGCCCCCTTTATCTGCCCCTGGGTCTCCGAGGACGTCAAAAACATATGATACGATAGTAACTCGTTCCAAGTCACCTTCTTAGGCTGAGGGAATTTATTAAAAAATTAAAGTTCATTCGAAGGAAGTCACCCTCGTGATGAAGGGTACGGGGATAATCTCCCTTTAATCGCTCAGGGGTACAAACAGCAGATTTTGGTATCAATCGCCAGGATATTCAGGAAGGGAAAAACCAATATTCTAACTCATACAGGTTTCGTTTACGGCTTTGCATGCAAAAATAAAGAAAGCAAAACATAAAGAAAAAAAAAGAAAACACCTTGGTTACAAAGCGTAAGATCCTGTAATGCCGTAGCACGACGGCTTTGTCTCATAATACTAGAAAGCTGAGAACCGTCGGCGTACACAATTGCATTTAAGGCAAGAGCCATTATTGCACATTCCAATGGAGAAATATCGAGAGAAAATAACACCAGTCCTAAAACAGAACCTCGAGGGACTCCACACGACGAGACTGGGAAGAAAACTTGTCCAACACTATGCGTTGAGGACGGTCAACAAGATAAGAAGTGAACTACTGAAGAACTAGGTTGGAAAAACCATAACGAAATCGTAATCTCTCAAATTTTTTTTTTTAGAAGGATCTCGTGATCGATTGTGTCGAAGGCGGCGGAAAGGTCGTAGTGCAGGTCTTGGTTCATTGAAATCTTGCAGTTTTAGAGGGGGTGGGGAAGAAAAATTTTGCCTACTGCCCAGCTAGACTAAGAAGAGTTGCCCCGGGGGTTTCCCAGAGGCGTCGGATCGTGCGCAGCCATATAAAAAACCGAAGTTCTGGGGGAGAGAATGCAGTTTCTCGAGAAAACGCGGCCTAACAAGGATCACCATCTTTAAAAACTGCGAAATCTTTCGTATTATAAACTAAAGGAGAAAGAATTTAACTTTCAAGACGAAGTACTACAAGAAATTAACAGCCATGGACTTTCTACGTAACATTTATTGCAAAGCGAAATAATGTTGAAACAAACAAATAAATAACTCATGTAAATTAATGAAGAAAGGCAAATAAAGTAATATTGGCAATCGAACGTCAATCTAGCGTAATTGAATGTATCCCATTAATTTTCTTGTCTCTGCGTTTAATTTATGACTTTATTGACAGGATTAAAGCAAAAAATAAAAATAACTACTCAGAGGTCCCGAGCGTTTAACAAATTCATTGTAGACTACTTACTGTCCCTTCTTAGTCAGTCAGTCGAGGACGCGAAGGAAGGGCAGGGGTTAGACCGAGCGAGAACTGGACCCCTCCTTCTCATTCAGCGCATTCAGTTTTTTTTTTTATACAGTAGCCTGCTAGCAAGCTCTCCGGGGCGCTCCGGCTCATTTTTCGTCTCGCCGCCAGAGCGATCCCTAGAGCTTGCTTACAGGCTATTTATATACAGAGAAATGGGCGACAACTTTCCGTCTAATGGAAAAGAACATTTTTCATCAAGAAAATCTAAGAAAAACAGTGTTTAGCTAGCCCTTTACTTTTCTTCTATGGGGAAACAGGTGAGAATTTTACACAAAGTAGAACAGTATAAAGGGCGACATGTTTTGGAAATCAAGGAGTATAGCTCCTTTGGAGCGAGTCAAAGTGATATTCTGTTCATGCTGATAAAAACATTAAGAAGAAAATACCGCTATGAAGCTATTCCTTTTATCCGACGAATTTCCGGTGGAAAGGAACGTTTCACAGCATTTCCAATTGTAATCTTATCTAAGATTGGTTTGTTACCAAAAGGAAAGAAAAATCTTATCATCGATTGCAGAAACTGGACCAGTCATCTTGTTGTTTTAAAACTACCGATACATGTCAAACTTGGTAAGAAATGTTTTCGGGCCAAGAGCTACTAAATAGACAATAACTGTCCTGTCATTTTCCTATATGCTTGTTTTTAAAACTGATCTAAGTTAAATTATACTTAAGTTCGAAACTTCAAAAGACTCGCACGTGCCCAAATTTATACCCACATTTCAGACATTTCTCAATAAAAGAGAACAAAAAAATGAAAGGACACCAAGAAGATCAAGCAATTACAGCGAAAAGTCTTTCTAACCACTCCTAAATTTGTGGCTGATCAAGGCTAGTCAGCACTGCAAGCAATTTTTGTAGCAAAGTGCAAAACATCCTAAAGCATGCTTACTCCATCTCAAATGCTTTTTTGCCGTTTTAGCCGCGGTAAAAGCGTATCGTCTCCTTGTCTTCGGAGTAACACCACGAGTTAATCGACGAAATTACGAGAACGTTCTCTAAGGTATAATCAAAACTTTCATTCTTAAAAGTGATCTGTCACTCATTTCCTGTACGCTATCAAACGACCACTGAGCTTGGTTGTAAAATAATTCACTAACATGAGGTTTTCTACTCTGGATTCGGAAATGAAATTTAATCAGGAGTGGCTGGAAAGAGCGTCTAAAAACAATTTGTTTCGATTCCACAGCTGCAAATGAGCATACTCTCACAAACAGATCTCAGTCTAAGTCTGTTATAATTACAACTTGACGATTTAACCTACAAGAACATAAAATTTAAGTGCATATTAGTTTTCCATTGGAATAGCAAAGGGAATTTTAGGGAATGGATGAATGAATGAATGAATACTTTTTTAATGAGTCAAATCAGGGATCTAGCGTAGGGGCTGGAAACCCTACACTAATTAGAGACACGTATTAATTTGAATACACTAAAATACATAAAAATGTAAATGACTTACACGATGGAATAGTAGCCATAACAATAAAATATTTATCAATGGAGCTAAAGAAAGATAGCAAAGATAGGGAACATTCTTTAGCACTAGGGCGAAGAACAAACTTTTGTAAGCAAACTGAACAGATGTGCGCTTGGGTTCCCTTTATCACAAGGATAGTAATGCTATAATTATGCTAGAATCACTGTAAACGGTTATTGACCAGGAGATACTATTGAACGGCAAAATAATAACTATCTTCTCTCAAAAAGCCCTGCAAGAGTTGTTCTGGACACTTTTAAAACAACAAGCTCTTAAAATGGTAAAGAATTTATCTCTAATTCTGTGGTTAGGACCCACGTACCTTAACTTTACAACACAGTTTGTAGATTCATTATGGCTTCCTCTCCAATTCTTTTTTACACTGTCCTAATGGTAAACACCTGATCTGTCCTCCCTACGAAGGAACGTTGAAACAGTACTTTATAACAAACACCGAAAGATACACCTACTCAGCGTAAATCCAAAAATTGTTCAGGGGCATTGGGTTCCTAACGTGCCTACATGTAACACATCTCGGTTTCTAGACCCTCTAATGACCACTAAGGCAGCGTTCATACTTGGTGCACGGCAACGGCGCCCGAGTAAGGCACTCGCTTGGCACTAATAAGAACATACCCCTCAGTTTTTCATGCAAGTGCCCACGCCCGAATTCGGGCACCAGCACGGTGCCCGAGTACAAGGTCGAGACCTTGTATTCGGGCACTAAAGAGAGCACCTGGTCCTTGTGTGTCCACCAGTTTTGTTAGTTCCTGGCTAATCCATTGCTTTGTGCTCTTTGCTAAGCTTAAGTTTTAAAATGGCGTCCAATTTACAGTTACATATCGGGTATACAAGGTGTGAACACAACACCATTTTGCGCCGGTACCCAGGCATTAGCGCTCGGGCACCAAGTGTGGACAAACCCTTCACCGGAGTTGTTTTACACCAAATACTAGTTCAAAATTTCAGGCGTGTTCATAAATAGTTTACTCGTCTGCCTCCTTTCCTTGACCAAAGGCATATGCTGACTTGCGTGCGAACGTATGCCATGAGTAAACGACGTAAACAAGGAGTATCCCTCCCCTGGATCCGCCACTGTTTAATTACATGTGACTTACCCCGATGCAGTTACAGTGAATACAACCACCTCTTTGCCACGAGTCTCCCACGTAACGCGCCGAACCATCAACAAACCCGCATCCTCTCCTTCCTTTTCTTCCCATTTTCCCTTTCAATTGGGTAATTTTATTCACCTGTTAAAAATTTCAATTAAAAAAGGGGATGGAAAATTTCAAGGTAACGTGACTATGGATCAATTACTTTGATTCTTATTCTGCTTTTGTAAACAAAATGAAAGTTGTTTGTTTACCCGTTACAACAGGAATAGGGGGCATTTCAATAAAGCAATCAGGACTTTTAAAATCATATGCATGTTACCACGTGTCAAGGGCGGGAACACTCGTGCGTGGCAGGGCTAGTTATAAATGCATGTGGGACCAATACAATCCTTTATTAGTGTCCCCATCATTGCTGGCCAGCAAAGGGGAAAGGGGAATGTTCTGCAGCAAGTTGCATAAAACCTAACATCAGACATGATTGTAAGTATCTGGCGTTAAAATAAAGAGATTGACAGCGCTGAACTTCGGACGTTACATAGTTTACGCAACTGGTTGTAGGGTATATAACTGGCGCACCACAGGTATCTCAAGTGTTACAACAGGTAACTCAAGCTTACGAGTGAATATCGTTTTTTCTTAATCGCTCTACTGAAATGGCCAGAACGCCAAGAACAAGCAATAAATAAAACATAAGTTAAAACATGAAGGTAAGGCATTCTGTAATATTTTTATTACTCCTTTTTCGATATTGTACAATAACGATTTTAATTCTTCAGAGACATCTAAAGGTTGTAAGTGCTGAAGTAAAGAGAGCTTACCGCCAAAGTGTTAAGCAAGAAGTACACTTGCCTGGCTTTGAAGACTGTTGAATGCATCTTGAAGACCTTTTATAGTGGCGGTCATGCTTTCCACTTTCTTTTCGAGAAAATCAACTCGTTTCTTTAGCTGCATTTCTTCTTGCTCTGAAGAACTGCTTACTGTCTCTTCGTCTTTTACCACAACTACTGATACCCCGGCAGGCTTCTTTTCTGCCTGCAGTTTCTTCTTCTTCTTCTTTTCTTCGGGTTCCATTTGTATATGCGCTGCATTTAAGTAGAGTTCTTCCACTGCACGTCTAAAACGACGGGATTGAACATGACTGCTAAATGTAGGAGTTACGTCCTCAGAGGAGCAGTGATCTGATAAGGAAATAAACAGTGACACTGAAGACTTACAGCCTGCGAAAGTTGGAGCCTTACCCAAAAAAAGACAAAGGGACCACTTCTCGAAACGTTCTATCTTCTAATTAAATGATTTATGATCATCTGTAGCTACTTGTTGTCACTTGACCGAACACCTACAAGTCACGTTTTAACACTGAAGAATGATAGTCGAAAGCTTCAAAGCCTAAACATAAGAAGACCTTGAAACTAGTTATCATACAAGTTTTCCTTTTTCCTTTCTAGTAGCCGATTCTCCTCATTTAACTCTTCTATAAAAAACCACCTCTCGTGTTTCACTTCCCACGTCCGAGGAAGCACTGCAAATTTATTAGAAAACAATCCTCTTGTAGGTAAATAATTTACGTTAAAAGGGCCGAAAAGTCGTTACGTTGAAGGGCCGATCCTTGCAAATTGTGTATGCAACATAAAAAATTGCGAGAAGAAACCTGAGAGAAATTCAGGAGTTCGGCAGAATTCAAAACCCTGACATGCACGTCATCGGTGCGACACTCTAACCAAATGACCAGTGACGCCAGTGACGTTGGGAGCTGGAATAATAATAATAATAATAATAATAATAATAATAATATTATTATTATTATTATTATTATAATATTAGGTGACGAACCAGAAAATACACTTCATATATCAGTAAAATAAAAAACGCAAAAATGGTCATTAAGGACCCAGTAGAAAATATCACGCACAAACCTTCCTCGCAAGATTTCCACATGCGCAGATCCATGCGTGGAATGGAAGAGCACGAGACATACCCCGTGGGGTATGTCGCTCGGAGAAACACGTCAGGCTGAACTCGGTCAATATTGTCACCATTATCACACAACACTCGGGCCAGGGATGTCTGTTTTATCTGAATCAGCTGAGAGTGGTCGAATGTAGAAGGACTTTCATACCAGAATCTGAAGGATAGCAACATTTTATCTAAGACAAATTACGTTCATTCTTGAAGAAAAAGAAAATGGACGCACGAAGTACTATTGAGGGCGATGTCTTTACGTCCCCTGCTGAGAACAGGTTCACCATTTTAACGTGGTCTTCCAAGCAAAGAAGGCATTGCCGTTTGCAGGGAAAAGGCAATACCCTTCTCTCGGTTATTTTAATACCCTGCGTATTGGTCCCGTCCGAGAATTTACATACCCGCGACTTTCCGCTTTACAGTCCAGCTCTTTACCAACTCGGCTACCCCTACTGCGCGTTTAGGAAATGGGATGGTATCTCCCTCTATGTTTGGAAAAATCCTTGTATCGCTTGGCTAAATTAGCACTGAGGTAAATTTTGAGCCCATCCTTAAACAACTCCCTTAAATATGGGGGGAGTGCTCTATCTGGTAGTCAAAACTACAAGAAAAAATAATTTAATCAAAATTCAGTATTTTATGCTGCAAATTTAGTGAGGATAGCTTGAATTTTAAGGATAAGTGAACAAAACCGGCGTCCGAAGCTTTGATTCCCCTAATTATTCATTTCAGAAAGTATATTATGCTCAAGGTGCTTCCTACCTGTCTCCAGCTCTTATCCTTCTAAACTGCTCAGCTATGATGCAAGTAAAAGTTGGTCCTAGCACCGATCCTGGGACAAGTTCCTCGAGGAGACCTCCGACCCACAAGTCGATATTAGAAGGGTGTTTGTACAGCTCCTGTAACTTCTCTCGAATGTCTCCATCCACTATCTCAGACTGAAGGTCATCAAAAGTTTCGGCCTCGGTCAGATTACAGAGGACACGCCACTTATTATAACCTGCAAGAATCGGAGGCTTTAATACAGATAAATTCAGTAAAGTAAAGTTAAGTAAAACTTTATTTAGTAGAAAACAAGGTATATTATGGACATTATGAAAGGGGCTAATAGCCCGAGTTCGACTCCAATGTTACAGGATATCAGATGATCTCGAACCCAGATCCCACTAGTGCCTGTCTTCAGGTTTTGATTTAAGGGTATGGGAATAGATATTACATTAAACACTTTGTCAAGTGAAAGGTAATTGTTTCAGAAATTTCAAGTTGAAACTCGATTTTTTAACATTTTCCTCTATGAGTTGATCATAATGGAATAATGCAAACCGCAAATGAAGTTACCACTTCCATTCAAAATGAGAGCATTCATCGTCATATAGCTCTAACTTACCTGGCAGAGCATGGTCCCTTCCTCGCTGAATGTTAAGAGCCCCAAGATCTAGAGCTATCTCATGAGCCATCTCAAAGAGTCTCTCTGTAAGCTCCGAGTTTAAAAGCTGGTGTTTATCGTCGCGGCTCTTCGCGGCCCTTCCGAAAAGTCCGCGGAGGACTGGATCCACCCCACCCTCCGTAACCAGGCGATAGGGTGAGAAAAAGGCCTTGTGTAGGGGGATATTACCTTGTTCGATGGGTTGAAACGAAGAGTTTAGACGGAATATTATAGGATTTATCAATCCATGGCCAAATCTAAAGGCTGCAGTGGCAAACGAGTTTACAATTCCAGCGTTAATGTTTGGCTCGTAGCCACTGTAGGGCCCTAGAAGAGCCATTCCTTCAGGGCCGAGAATCTTAGGTAGCCATTCAGTGTAAGAGATATGCTGCACCTCGGCTCCTACTATTTTACGAGCCTCGTGGTACACTTTATCACTGTCCCAATTCGGATTGAAGTCTCCTAGTTCCTTAGCAATACGGTTGTGCTCGCGCATCCATATTGTGTGCATCGACAGCAGCCCAAGCTGCTCGTTGGCGCGAAAATCACCCGCGAGGAAACACGGGACTGGGCTATCATCGGCTTGCAGGCATTCAATTGGCGTATCACGGTTGAAGGGCAGTAGCGGTTTTCCTTTACCAATAGATGAATTTGACTTCAGAAATCCATTACTATCAAGATCTCGTAGATTTAACGCCTCTTGTTCCGAAGACCCATAGACGGATGATGCATCGATATAAGACGTTATTTGATTCATCTGTTCTCGAGGGGTGACTGCGCTGAAGAACACGGAAGTTGTTCCTGTGCCACACACGGCGCTTGAGCGAGTGAACTGCATACATGCTCCATGACCACTGAGTCGGGCATCGCTCTCTGGGATGGGAATGGGGAAGCATGGCGGCTGATTATCACAAATGTGGTACTGCTTTGTGCAATCCAAACCGTCGCTAAATCTCATCGTACTTAAGCTACTGACGATGAAGTCGATATCATGGTCTAGAAACTGGCCCCACTGCATCAACATGTGCGTGAACTGTTGATCATCGGTCACCTCCTCTGATGAAATAAGTTGCGTTGAGACAAGACGTGCGCTGGGATTTCCTTCAAGGTCTTGCCAACCCACTGGTGAATTAAACCCGTTCTCGTACACGGGACTTAAAAGTCGGTTAAACGGTGTAAGAGACGCACCCCACATGGGATGCAAAAGATTATTGCACGTTCCATCAAACGTACGGTATTTGCGGTGGAAACACATGTCGGAGCAGTTGTTCATGCGTCGGTGGGCGCTGCACCCTGAAAGATTAGCGATCATATTGACGTGCGCAGGAGACAGCAGGTGGAAGAAATTGTACTTATCATTGCTCACATTCACCCTGTCCATCTCTTTCACGTGTTCATGAACCAGTTGGATTGTTCGCTCGAAGATTTCTGCGGCTCGAGCGATCTGTTGCGCTTCAGGCGAAGGAAACCGGAACAGTGCGAGGAGATCACTGGGTTTTTTGGGTGACGAAAACAGCCTCTGGATGCTGGCGTTCAGAGCTCTATCTACATTGCTTATGGCTTTCGCGATTGACATGTTAAGGACATCAACACCGATATTTTGAGCAGATGGAGCTGAAACATGAAAAGAAGGAAAGTATTTCAAGGTCGTCAAAAAATATCTTTTTTCCAGGTTATTCAAATTTCTGAATTGAAGTTTAGGAAGTTGTTGTTTCAAACTACACATGTTCATATTATCAGTAAGTTAAACCTTCTGAATTAAAAATGACAAGTTTTTTAAAATCCTTGAATATCTTACTTTGTACCGTCAGTGTCATCTGCGCAGAAGCCGAACCAATGCTATTACGAGCGGCACATTCGTAACGACCCTCGTCAGCTTTGCCAACATCCCGGATTTTCAGTGTCCCGGACGAACTAACTGAGTATCTGTTTGCTTCTATGAGATGGACGTTATTCTTGATCCACGTTATGATTGGCTGAGGAGCGCCGTAAGCGGAACAGCGGATTTCAACTGTTTGACCAGCGAACACAATGATGTCTGTCGGAGACTCCACGATGGAGGGGGGAACTAGAGAGACGACATATGAAAGTGAGGTGAGCCTAATGTA
Source organism: Porites rus (assembly GCA_964035705.1). Lineage (NCBI taxonomy): Eukaryota > Metazoa > Cnidaria > Anthozoa > Scleractinia > Poritidae > Porites > Porites rus. The sequence goes on from OZ038002.1 coordinate 13,112,528, forward strand.
GACGAAACTTCCAGTAAAAATCTGTATAGTTAAAATCGTTAAGCCGACAGCTACGACCGTATAAAGCTGTTGTCCTGAAAATTTGGGGAGATGCGAGAAGTGCATGTGTTGCGGAGAGTTGTTATGTCTTCTCCCTAGATATCTCTCGCTATACAATAAAAGATGGAGGGTTTCCGATCGAACTTGATCGCCTGACTATTTAAGAACAAGGAGCATCGAGAATTTTTAAGGTCAACATGGCATTCTGTCGCTGCTTTTCTTTAAACCTACCTCGTGGTTTCACCGTTAGGAAAGCTTTCACCGATCCCACTCCGATGCGGTTGATCGCTTGACACTCGTACTCTCCCTGGTCACTGAGGGAAGCATAGATAACTCTTAAGGTCCCAGATGGTAGCACAATGTGGCGGTCCTGAGATGGTAATCGGTCGCCACTTTTGGTCCATGCGATTGCTGGCACAGGGTAACCACTCGCTTCACACTTAAGGTCAGCGGAGCTGCCTTCCAACACTTCAGTGTTTTCGGGTCTTTTTGTTAATTTTGGAGGAGCTGAGGAGTAATAAAGAGGAAACGTTTGACAAGGAACTAACAAGTATTAGTTAGTGCTTTTTTAGCTTTCTGCAATTTTTGATGACATTTTGCTAGACAACGTTCAGTATTTCTCGTACGCCTTTGTGCTGTCATACGTTATTGCTATTTTTAAAGTGATGCTAGGAGCCCATCACTCCGGAGCTTTCATGTATCAAAAAAGACCAGCGTCACAGTGTATTAGACTTTTAGGCTATTTATAGAATCTTCTTTCGTAGAACAACATTTCAGCCAATCAGCACAGAGTATGATTTATAGGAAATGAAAAGCGATGAAGGAAAACTAAGCGTTAAGCGAACGTAGTTAAACTCATTAATCGGACAGTGGTTCAGCTCCAACCCCGGGATCAGAGTCATGATAAACTAGCGAAGAAAGCGATTTCAATCCAACAGTGAAGAATATAGCAAATTTTCGCGGGAAAAAAAAATTTAAAAATGGACTGTAAGTCTAACGCGCTGGAGATGAAGGTCCCGGAGTGATTTACTCTTGATGGTTTAGTCCAGATTACTGTAATTTTTCATTGAATGATAAGCAAAGGAATTCTTGGGAGCAGTTGACATGATCAGCAATATTTACCCTTTACTACTAGCCTGGTGGAAGCAGCCGTTCGACCAACCCTGTTAGTCACACGACACCTGTACATTCCACGGTCCAGCATGCGCACGTGCCTGATAAATAAGTCCCCGGATGGTCGAACGCGATAGTTTGGATCCAAGGTCAGCGGAAGACCTTCTTTAGTCCATTCAAAGTGAGGCCTGGGGTTACCGCGAGCGCGGCAAGTGAGAGTCACAGAGTTCCCTTCTATTGACTCTACTCTAGACAGAGGTTGCTGCAGAAATATCGGTGGAACTATAACAAAAAAAAAAACAAATAGTAGTTGTTAAGTCTAAAACAAAACTTAAAATTACCAGGGGGTGTTAGAATAATTTGCTCCTTAGCCAGCGAGTTCCCAAACTATTCGGCGTTTTTTGAGAAGGTACTTGAAAGGCATGTGCATAAAGCTTTTCTTACTGCTAGTAAATATCACAACAGGGTTTCGATCATATCTTGACACCTGATAGCCAGGGAGCCCACACAAATTGTGTGACTGTTGTAATGATTGAATTTAGAGGAAATGTTTGGGAATATCGAAAAGGTTCATTTTATCGTGTTACAATGCGATGAATTCTCATATATAAGATCGAAATAGACATCTTTTTACCCGACCTGTTGTGTATTGTCGTTCTTGCAGCTGAAAATGGCGAATTATAGCTATTTGAAGGGTTTAACATTCGACGTTTACCTGAGCGCACAGCTCGGGTAAACCCTTCAATTGGCTATCATTCGCGGTTTTCAGCAGCAAGAACAACAATACACAAAATTTCAGGTAAAAAGATGTCTATTTCGACCTTATATATAAAAAGTCATCGCATTATATCATGAAAATATGAACATTTTCGATCTTCCCATACATTTCCTCTAAATTCAAACATTACAACAGTCACACAATTTGTGTGGGAACCCTGTGCTGATAGATGAATTTGTTTCTACTTCCCTAAGAAAGCTATCGTAATTTATAAAACAGGGGAGGGACAGTAATCTATTATTTTTGTGGACCAGTGGTCCTTCCAAAACAAAATAATCTTAACAATATTTCGTAGAATTTTTTATCACCTTCCTGGCCATCATAATCTAACTTCGCTTCGCTCGCGACTTCTCCAGCAGTGTTCTGTGCCAAACACTCGTATTGTCCCTGATCCTCGGGTCTCGGATCGATGATACTCAACGTCCCCTCCCTGCTGATGATATGACGTCGACCCTCTCGTAGAAGTTCTCCGTCTTTCCGCCAAGTTATGGTTGGGGTTGGTTTTCCTGTGGCTAAGCATTTGAACGCCACTTCGCGATCCCTGACAGAAACTTCTATGCTGGTTGGTCGTTTCATAAACGTTGGTGGTGCTGTGGGTCAGTAAATTGAATATCAGCCAATCTGTCACCTCAATACCTTTACTCTCATAAATGACTAACTCTTTACAACAGAATAGTGAGCCTGACAGACTTAACGACATGAGGATTCAGAAGTCGATCACAAAGATTTAATCCATTCATCGGTAAGTTCAACAACCTACGAAAGGAAATTCGTCAGCTTCTTTTTTCTTAATTTTTTTCCCGTCATATTAAATCGGTTTCTCATAGGCCCCTTTTTGATCTAAGTTCCTCAGCAACATCACCGTACAGTTTTCGGTAACAACCAGCACAACGTAAAGCACAAAGTGAACTCTAATGAATCGCTGAGAAGGAGACTATGGACAAATTCTTATTTTAAGTTAGGACTATCTCATTTAGAGATGTAAAGTTACGTCTACAGCAACCGGTAACTCAGAATCAAGTTGAATTAATTCTTGCGAAAGAACCTGACGACTAGGAAAGGACCCTGGGAATGAGGTTGCACTTGGTCACGTGGTACAAATTGACGTTTAGCTTTTGCCATGAACGTGATTGTAAATCACTCTAATAAGGATTACTTACTACAGTTGAAGTCTTCAGGAGTGAGCTTAACAAGTGCTTTTCCTTTCAGATCCTCTGGGTTCCCACAGGTTGCCGCATTTTCAGTATTTGAAGTGTTCTTTAGAAGTTTCGTGAGCCATAGGATTTCGCAAGTGCAGTTCAGAGGATTGGAATCGAGTCGCCTATGGGACCAGCAAAATTCTTTATGGTATAGTTATGCGGAGGATTATAAAATACAATAATGTTATCTTTTTTTATATAATGGATGAAATACAAATACATTTTCTTATGTTGTATGTGGAGCGCTTTTCAAGTCATTACAAGACGTTACGCAGTTGCCAGTTTCGGTATCTGTTTACCTTATGATTGGCTATAACATCATTCTTAGCTTTCTCTGTCAATCAGAGATGACTTGATTTCCGTGCTGTCTCGACCAATGGAGCTGGTTCACTTTTCGCGCGAAAGTAAAGGAAATGTCCATACGTTTCAGGGAAACTGCCCACCCACCCCTCCCCTAAGCCAACATTTTGCCCTGAATGAAAGGTAAGTGTTAATGTTGTATGTTGGGGAACAAAGATAAAAACCGAACTTCTATTAACACTACAAAAGCCTGAATAGCAGCTTACAGTCCTCTTAGCGAAGGAATATTTTGAAAAAGTCCTTTTGGAAGGTAGCTCAGTCTGTTACGATAAAGATATCTGCAAAAAAAAAAATACGAATTATTATTTCAAAATAAACAAACGTCGATCATTATCTCGTAATGGCACGATGATCTTTCATAACAAAGTAATCCACATAACTGCTTCAAGAAACAATCACAGAAAGATTTTCTTCTGCCTCGGGAACTTACAATCTTTCAAGAGCCTCGAGATCACTGAATATTTGTGCAGGTATATGTTCAATTTCATTTTGATGCAAGTATCTGCAATGACGAAATAGAAAAGACGTTAATTCAAGTAACTTTCAATCTCTTGTGGTAAGGGAAAGACAGACAGACAGACTTATTATCAACAAAGAGGCTGTCTGAGGGGCCTCCATGACAAAAGAGAAATAGAGAGAGAACGATCGAGAATGGCAAAATGCCGTTTAAATTAACAAAACAACAATTTTGCACGTGCATCACGCTTTTTTGTAGATTTTTTTGCCATTACTGCACGACTATGACGTGAAAATGCCTAATTTCATGTTTATTGAAAGGCGGAAGACAAGACACTGACTTTCTTTTTCTTTTCCTAAAATTTTGATAAAGTCTTTTAGAATTCAGTTAACCACTTGAACGAGAGGAAATAAGCGCGATAAAGTTTGAAGCAGAGCGAATCCACTTTTTAAGAGACGTTTTCGTAGCCGTCACCGTCGTTGTTGCTTTAGCACCTTCTTAGGGCTCAATCTAGTTCTCAAAAATTACAATAAGGAAATAAAACAATGATATACGAATAGCATATATTAGTAGTCTCCCCTAGCTGCCGTTTTTGCCTCGTCACGCAACGCACCTTGGTGAGGAAGAGCGTTGCGACGAGACAAAAGCGGCTGCGAGGGAGACTACATGTATCTTGGGCGTACTTTATAAGTATCACTGATTCATTCTTTTATTCTCTCTACGCGTTCGAGCCCTGTAGGAAATTCTTTCTTAAGTTCTTAGTACTTACAACTGCTGAAGGTTTACAAGGCCACTGAACACATTCTTGTGTAAACGTTTCAGCTTGTTATTGTAGAGATATCTGCAAAGAAAAAATTATCCCCTGGATTAGCTCCAGTCGTGTTAATGAACAAGTGTGTTCTGCTGTGGTGAACGCACTGATCTTTCCCCAATCTAAGTGACCGGTACTCTCATATATGATAGCGAATTTAGTTATATAACCGCAAGAGAGGATAACCGCCAATGAAATACCAGGTGAGCTTTCGCGCAAAAACATATCTTCACATGTGAAAAGATCACCGTTGCTATGGCTACATCAAAAATCCTAATTCCTATATACCTAATTCAAAAAAGGTTGCTTTTGCGATTGGTCATTGGCAATTGGGCATGGAGCATTTGGGCACGAGAACTCAATGCAATGATTTGCTTGAGTGACCTCTAAACAGTAGCTTCCCAGTGCACAATTCCCAATGCCCAAAGCAATCTTCATTGAATCAGCTATATATTTGAATGAAATGGTTTGGTATTTCATTGCTGTTTATATCATAAATAGAACATTACATGGCCCAGCTTGCGAACGATATGGTTCAGCGCAACTTACAGATATTTGAGAGATATCAGCCCGCTGAAGGACTCGGCTTCGATCGTGTGAATTCCGTTACCATCAAGAAACCTGAAACGAAATCGAAGGCAGTAGAAGTTCAAGTTCAAGTTCATTTATTCACACTTATTCAATTACAATACAACAATAAGGGAAAAAAAAAGGAAGAAGTAAAAAACAGAGCTAACTATACATTGAATTAAACATAAAAAAAGGAAGAGAGTGTGTAGCAACCAAAGGAGCCAAGCTTTCGAGCTGGCTACTACCACAGAGCAGTTACAAGTGGGTGGAGGTTATACGGTACTAATAAAAAAATGTCACAAAAACTGTTTTGAAATCTAGCAAGGGTGTGGGTGCGGCGGGGGAGGTTGTAATAGGCTAAAGTACTTGATACTTTCTACAATAGACACAGGGAGCGCTTACCTTTTGTAAGAAAAATCTGGTAATTTCGGAAACGGTGCACTGTGCATCCCGGTGAAATCAGTTTTCGGAAAAAAAGTAACACGTTAACTCGGAGCTTTTACCTTTCCCCCGTTTTTCAGTACCGGAACGACCGAAATTTTCTGTACCATTTGTTTGGATTTCCAGTAGTACCACCCTTCCTCTCGAGAAAAAGCGAAAAATGTACGGGTTATTTTGCAAATGGTACAACTCAATCCCATTCCTGTTTTCAGTGCGAAAAAAAATTCCGGTACCATTTGATGGAAAATTTTGAACGAAATTTCCGTACAAATGATAAGCGCTCAGAGTTTCAACAGTTTAGACCCCATGATGCTCCATGACTTTTCTTTACAATTCTACTACTTTGCTACTCTTCAACTAGGATACAAATTATGGACTGTTACGTGAAGGTACTTACAGCATGGCGAGCTGATCAAGTCCTTCCAAATCTCTATCCCTGATTATTGATATATTGTTGAAGCGCAGATCCCTGTCAGCAAAATGGAAAATCAATTCCAAACATAAAACTGTTCAAAGCATATTACTAGAACATAACGAAGCACTAAAAATTTCAAAATGATCAGGGCTGCATTGGTAGGCCAATGCTTCATTGTTTGTTCTTTAGAATTGTCTGGATAACATGGGTGACAAGAAAAAGAAACTAGTTTAAGTGCCATATTCAGCAAAATATCAGTTGATAGAGCTGCAGAATAAATTATTCTCCCTGGTTGTACATAGGCTTGGATCGGATGCTTTCAATACCTTCACAGGGTAGCCGGATAAGTTATTTTATCATCATTTTATAAAATACACATATGTCGGTGTTTCAAATAGCCTGCAAGCAACTTCAAGCAGGCTTCATTTGGGAGATATCTTGGAAGTCACACGCGAGCGGCACGCGAAAGTAAACAATTCAACGCGTGCGTATAAAATATTCAAGAGCTTCATGCCATCTTTTGCTATGCGGAAAGTTTTAACGGAAGTTGAATAGCCTGCAGTGCAGGCGTATTTGGGGCGGGCGAAAGCTGCTTGTTTATGTTCGTACTGTTGTAACCGCCATCTTTGTTATGACGGAGGAAGATTAGGGAGTGTAAAAATAGTAACCCTAAGGGTACTCGCCCATTTTCTCCCCTCTTTTTGAGTTTTAACATGCGCTTTCGCGAGAAAAACATTCGCGCGCCCGAAGAAAACGCTTGCACTGCAGGCTAGAAGTTGAACAGATGCAGGAACCTTTTGATAAGGTGAATGATTCTCAGCATTCTAAAACCATATCCTTTTCAGCGTCATACACGCCCTTCTGGCTTATACATAATTCTCCGACTTTAATGCAAACCATTAAGGCTGAACCTTCTAAGGTATCAGGGAATTATAGTCATTGTATATGCAGCTGCTTCTTCCTGTTTCAGCATTAGTAGATTAATCTTCGGTAAACTTCTTTTGAGAGGAACCACGTGATAAATTCCCGAGATAGAGTATTAAGTACGCGCAAGCTTTTAAGGAGAAAGAGAAAGAAATTATGAGCTCAGGCACAGGAGAGTTTTCGTGCAACATATATCCCCTTCAGTTGCCTTTCTTTCAAACCCCGGTCACGCAGGCTATAAATCTTCAGGCAGAACTACAGTAGAACCACGATAACTGATAACTCAAATTCCCGCTAACTCTATCTAAATTTCTCGTCCCTTGATCAAATGAAATTTACCCCCGATAACTCGAATTCCGAGCCAACTCGACCCGTTTTTCGTTTCCCTTCACAGTTCGAGTTACTGGTGTTCTGTACATCCCTTTAACGATGAAATTAACGGACTACAACACTACACCTTTACAAGACGATTAGCAAAGATTTAGCAAGATAAACAACCATATCCGATTAGTAGAATATTTAAAATAATAGCGTAGTTATTCCTCTTAGACTGTCTCCTCGTCTTAGGAGAAAGAGGAGATACTAAATAAAACTGACGGGTGCCGAGGTGTACCATCATGGGTGAAAATACAGCCTTTTTTCACAGACTCGGGTAACCACTGTGAAGTGTTCCCAATGACAAGACCTAGGAGGTGAAGTTTATATCAACGGAAAAATTAGCTACAGACTTAACGGTCATTAATAAATGACCTTTCAGGGGCATCCAACGAGAATATAATTCCAAAACCACTTAAACATAGCATTGTTAAACGTATTTTAGTATTTAAACGATAGATATAGGCATATTTTTATCCCCTAAAAATTTTTCATCTGTTTGGATTTCCAAGCTGAAAGTCTAGAGATCCGAAAATTATAGGGATCAAAACTTACCTTTTTGAAAATTTCAGCCAGAAAAAAGGCTCCCGAAAAGTCTAGGTGACCTTTTTAGGGTAAAAATCCGTTAAAAATGGGCAATTATGCCAATTTTTAGATGTTCAAAAATCCTAGGAGAGGTAGGCAAGCAAAAAATTTTACAAAAAACGTTCCGAAAATTCTAGATCTCAAATAAAATCGTCTTCCGAACAGATATTTTCCCGAAAAACTGACGTTGGGTGCCCCTGACCTTTGCTATTCACAACCCATCTAAGAAGATTTTGTGCTTTCTTTTTGCTGAAATACTGAATTCCTCGTCATGCTCAACTGACAGTGGTATGTAATTCATTACTACCTATCATGGCCATCCCACGCAGCCACTTGATCACGGTAAGAGCCAACGATTGTTGTCGAACGAAAAAAAAACAGGGCATCCGCTAACACGCCAGATTATTATTAGCAGAACGAAAAGCGGTTTCCAAGTTTCAGAAGTTTGTTTTTACGTGAAAAATGAACCTCAAGGATGTACCGTTATGTAACTTGAGGTACCTGGTAACTTTAACAATGCTCTGAATCACCTTGATCAAAACTCACAGTCCTTCATCGGAGAATGTATCCGGTTAACTTCGGACTCTAGCCAGCTTTATTTTTACAAGAGTCAAACCAAACAATTATTATAGACAACCCTAGGTACAATGAATCATTTTAATCATGAAAATTTAATCCACACTCTTTAATATATTGCAAAACATTAATTTTTCTCCGTTCTTCTACTTAAATACTCTAACGTTCTCGCATCCAAAAGGGACACAAACAACGTTTCGACAACAAGAACGAGGCTAAAATTACAAGACCCGGGTCAAGACACGAGCCGAGGGAGCCTCCGAACAAGTCTTCGAAAGCAGAGGTTATCGCACACAGACTGAAGACTATTTGAACTAATCCTATAAAGAGATCATGCAGATTACTGAGATTTTCTGTTATCAGGCAAAAATAACGCCTGATAGTATATTTGAAGAACTTTCGTCACGTTATTTACCCAAAGTCCCCGGAGGAGAGGAGGGGAGGGGAGGGAAGGGGATGGTTCTACCTATAGCTAGCCCGCTAAGGATTAGGTGCAGATTGAACACGGAGAAAATGCTTTCCATTGTACACATAAGTTATTCATAGCTTACCCATCTGCATCCGGCTGGCATTATAAAGTCATATGAGTATTAGAAATCATCGACATTTTTATCACAGAATTGAAGGGTTCAGCTGAAAAACGTTGACTGGTTTGCAACGATACCGAGGTTGATTTTACAGCTTGTCAAAGGGCACACAGTGAAAAGTCTACTAATAACACACTAATACAATCATTTATTTAGCTTCATATGTCGTAATTTTATACTGGCAATAAAAATTAATGGAAACCTATTCTCAGACGTCTAGTGTGACGGAGCTCTAAAGGGACTCACTGCTCAATAGTACTTTTCAAATAACTGTGGGTTGTGTTAAGTCAAGCTACAAATCGCCAAAACCACGTCCACGGTGACATTTTTTTCAGGAAATGTCTTAGCTCGCTGCGATAATATGCAACTCTGGCCACAACTGAATCACATCTGCGCTAAACTTCTTATCTAAAACTGGTGGTAAAAACTTTCCCCTCGATAAAATGCCTCAGAACATATCGTAGAAATGAAAATATATTGACATGTTCCCCTCTAGGGGGATTCACTGACTACTCGACACATGCTCGGCAAATGACTGTAGGTCAGGAGAGTAGTCAGGCTAAAAATTGACAAAACCACGCAAGATTTTTTATCCGGAAATGTCTTGGATATCCCCGTTGCCATAAAATGCTACTCTGGCCACAAATCACATCCGCGCTAAACTTCTTACTTAAAACTGATGTTAAAAGACGTTTCCTCAGAAAAAAATGCCTCAGAAGGCCTGAGAAAACATAGCATAGGAGAGTACGTACAGATTTCAGACAGTCCTTAGCCACGAAATTTTGAAACGATGCCTGTTTTCAAGTACTGTCTGCACCATTTTTTTATTGTTCAGAAGGTGAAGGTTGGGTGTCTATCAGCCATCGATCACTCCACATACAGAACGTGACTGACCAGTATTGAGTTTGATTGAGTGGATAAACATGTTGCCAATGCATTGTTTTGAAATGCCAAACCTTAATTAAGGGCCAGAAAGGTCGTCTGCCAAATCGTCGGTACGCGGTTTATGCTCGACGCGTGCGTTTATGATTTCAAAGCCATGTCACCAACGCAATAATAACTTTAATCATAAGCTAACCTGAACTATTAAGCATTTAAAAGGTGGACAGTGGGACAAAATCTAAGAACCCCGAAAAAAAATTATTTTGACTAAGTTGTAATTGCTTTGTTTAGTTTGAATCAAACCCAACTGGGTAAGAAAGGGAGTTTTCACTCACTTGTATTTGCGCGACCCACTAGAACTTAACTGACGTCTAAATCCTCTTAAAAGCCCTCTTGATGAGTAAATATTTTCGGTAAGCTAGAGAAGTGAACAGTTAGTTCTTTGTAAAGTGGAGAATTTGAGCGTGTTCCTAAAGAAACAATGAAAGGCGTTTACTTACAATACCACTGTGTTTGGCGGAACTCTAGGGATTCGAGACAGAAATTCCTTCTGGCAACGAACAGTCGGGCCTTCATGCGAACTGAAGCACAAGCAATTGTCCGGGCACGGCGAAGCCTTTTCGATCCAGCACATCACCGAAAAAGCAAGAAACACGCCGTAGATAGAAGCACGGAAAGCAATAACCCTGCCGCGTGCCGTCGACATGTTTCCGCGACTGTAGGTAAATTTGTCTCTCGACTGGGCACAAAAGGTAGTTCCCTGTTGTATTTGTATCCGTGAAAATGATCGGAAATATCAGCAATGCATGCTGTTTGTGTCGATGGGATCAAGTTTCACTTTTCCTATCCGCCTTCGATCATGATGAGCGTTGATTTTCATATTATCTATCAATCATACTTATCAAGTAACAAACCACTTAAAAATATCACTCGTTTTTAGTGTTATCGCTAGCATTGGACGTGTGGATGCTATATGTGCAGTTCTACTTCATTTTAGTTGAACGAGTAATCGTTGGACAGTTCTCGCCCACAATAGTCAGATGTCTACAACCCTTAATGACCTTTTTCTGCCTTTTTGGATCCTTAATGGTTTGCTTAGTTTTTCGTAAAACCATCTGTTTTGAAACCAAGCAAGGATTCTCAAAAGCTTCAATCTGAGGTCGAGAACAGCGTTTTCCAAATACCTCTTATGTCCATTAAATAGTCGATACATAGAAAGGCTGGGTTGTTATGTGGTAAATCGTCAATCGTGGATCGCTCTAGTTTTCAGGATCAGGGGTGGTATCCTTTTGTGTTTATGTGGCGTTAAATGCCGGTTTAAATGCCGGTTTTCAGCGGGAGCTAAGTATCATAAAGAGAGGATTGTTATTGGTTATTACAGGGTTATTGGTTAAGCAGTTTCAGCTATTCAAAACTCAAAACTGATCGATTTACTACGAAAAAATGATTGATTTAGTACAAATGCCTTTAGTCAGTAGCCTCGCGCGCTCCGTTCTCTCTTGACTTTCTTGCACCCATTACAATTTAGCCTGCAGTGCAGGCGTATTTTGGGCGGGCGGAAGCTCCTTGTTTGAGTTCGTACTGTTGCATCCGCCATCTTTGTCATTCGCGCGCCCGAAGAAAACGCCTGCACTGCAGGCTAATTACAATTCCAAAAGCCTATTTAGTCAGCTAAGAGAAGTTTGCCAAAGGGTAGGAATTTGGGGTATTCCTCTGGAATAAGTTTTAAAAATTATGCCGCTGAGTATTGTCACCGCCGGGTTATCGATGGGCAAGCATGGGACAAAGGAAGTCGCCTGCCTAGCAGGCGCTTGGAAGCAGCAGGCGCAAGAAAGAAAGGTCGCGCGAGGGCGACACGCGTGTTTCCCTCTCGTGCGCCCGTTCCTTTTTGCGCCCACTTCTTCCAAGCGCCTGCTACGCAGGCTACAAAGGAAGGGAGTGCCCAATGTAAGGGAATCTGGATTCTGGAATCGGGGAATTTTGCTTGTAGGATCCGGAATACTTGGCTCTGGAATCCGAAATACAGCTCAAGGACTCCGGAATCCCTTTAACGATTACATCAAGAATCCAAGTTCCACTGACAAAGAATTCGGAATTAGGTACCCGGATTACGGAATCCAGGACCTGAAATCCAGAATCCAGAATTCAGACCGTCAAGATATCATCATTGTAATAGGAACTTCTGCAACTTTATTTTGATCATTTTGGATCAAAAAGCACTAAGCCACTTTGAAAGACAGTACTCACTTCCCTGACGCCCTGGGTTGCCCGTAACCCTCTCCCAAAGGAGACCTGGCAGGCACTTGCAAAATATCTCGTCTGATCTCTTTTTTTAAAGTTATATCTCAGGAAACGTACACTCCATAATAATACTCCATTAATAGCAGTATAACAGCTACTCTGCAAAAAGCATGTTAAATGTCCCTTTTGTCAGAGGTTCTTTAAAGCCATAAGCAGTACCATTACTTTTCCATGACAATGTTTACCAAATGATTCATGATAGTGGACTCCAAGCAGGTACTTCAAGCAGCCAATTAAAATCAAACATGGTCTTGTGTTCAATTTGACTAGACTCGTAATTTATTGATTGGTTTATAAACTTCCGTCTCGTAACTACACAACCCGACCGGATCGGAGAAATAACATCAGGAGCTAAGGTTGGTCTTGTTTAGAAAACAAACTAATTGAGTTGTTTATTAACTTGCTATAGCCTAGTATATTAGGGCAGATACGAAAAAAAACCAATGCAACCCTCAGCAGGAAAAGATCAGCGGTCATTTCGCGCGGGTGTAGCTTGCTTGCGAGAAATTGGCTCTGATCAAATTTTTAGAAAATTCAAGGCTGTAGGTTAAAAAAAAATAATTGTAAGCCTTAAATTATATATTACTACTATGCTTTGACATTAAGAAGGACATGAGGTTTTTTTTTTTTCGCTTCAGATCCTTCAACTGTAAAAATATAGCATTTAATCGTTTAATTTGACACTTGAGTTTTGTTGTGTAAATTAACCGTCAATCGTCTCTGTACGTCAATGAAAGCCATGCAGTGAACCGAATTCAGTCTTTCATCGTAACCATTTGTTTTTCCGTATCAAGTATTTGGAGAACTGAGTTTCAAATTATTTTTTCTTCGTTTTAACGTCGTTTAGCTGAGAAAATAATGATGCCATACAATGAAATCCATTAAACACCTGCTCCACTGCTAACTGGTGACTCGCTCTACTGAACTGCCAGTCATTATTACAAAAGTTTGAACCAAGAAAAGGGAAAGAAAAGTGAACGGTGTAATTAGTAAGGCGGGACTCATTTAGTAAGTGCTCACGTTAACTGTCGTTAAATTGCCTTTCGAGGAACACTTAGGTATCGCATGGCGACAAACTTAAAAGTCAGTAACCGTGACAAACACCTTTCTTAAGAGTTCTTAATTAATGTTCTGTAATTTAACAACAGACATCCTAGATCAAGTCTTGAAGAAATTTGTTTCATCTGAAAAAAACAAAGCAAAACAAAACAAAACAAGGAATACCATTCCAACATACAAAATAAAAAACAAGAAACGCAATTATAATATTTAAAATACTTGTTTTAGTCAACAATTAATTTTAAATGTGCTGTTGTTTTTCCAATACAGTTGTTAGATTGAAAACTTAAATATGAACTTAGTGAGTCGATATATCTTTTGAGAAAAACCTTTTTTTTGCATTAATATTCTATAGTGTCAACGACAGACAATTTTCACACAATTTCAGGGTGGTTAAAATTGTAGCTACTAAACCTCCTGCAGTGAGGGCGGGAATTGGCCTCTAATTGACTTATATTTCAAATCCGCTTAAAACGAGAGGCACTGTCCGTCATGAGATATGGAAAAAACAGGCATAAAATGGAAACTACGAAGACATTACTGAAATGTTTTGTTTTGCTAGAAAGTGCCTTCTCTATGGACAACTGCCAAACATCACGATTTTTCAGCTTTAAACTGAATTTCTAGCAATAAAAACTTCATCCCAAAATATCAGCTCTCATAGATTTTTGCTCAAACGTCACGAATATTGAGGAGCGGTTGAGGGAGCAAGCTCCCTTGAACGATTTTGGGAGAAAAACCTCCCACTACCGAGAAATACAAGCAAAACATGTAATGACGTCCTTTCTGCTTGCTATGAAAACTCCAATGTGTACGAAACACTGATCATAACAAATTTTCATCTTTATCTAATACAGCTGTGCTGCTTATTTTTTTCAAAATCTTTGTTAAGGGACACGTAGTTAATGCTCAAACTAGGGAGGTATTGCCCCTGAAAAATCCTATCGAGCCTAGTGGGTGGACCGTATATCGATCAATATTGACTTAATCGTTTACTCCACTAATCATCTTCTCATTCGATTCCCAGGGTGTCCTCAAGCATGTTTCTCCAAACTTGTATTGGAGTGCTATTAGTCTTTCTGACGGCAGTTCAAGCTCAAACCACCCCTCCTCCGTCTCCTAAACCTTCACAAGCAGGTAACTCAATTGCTTGAATAATTAGCCCAGGGTTGTTAATTTGGTGCGTCTCTCTATACCATTTAATTGCATAGCTGAATGTTTGTTTTACTTATAACAAGAACTCTAATTGGCTACTCACTGAGAATGTTGCAAAATCTATGATAGCCAGCGTAGCCGACACCCTAAACCTTCTGTAAACCTAAACCTTCGAGAAAGGTTATCGGAAAAACTGTGCACGCGAAAATCCCGAAAGGTAATATGGGATATGACTTGAGGTAAGTCATTGATTACGGATCCGCGTTCGTCACTTGAGTCGAAAGGAGTCCAGTTTCCCTGCCGAGATGCCCCTGATAAAATTAATAGGGGTGGCTAATTTGCAGTCGCCCGTGATATGGATAGCTCGAAAATTTCTGCCTTAGTGCCACAGGAACACCAGATTAGGATTCGTTCTGACGAACGCGATCAATGCACTTTTCCTGACACTACATGTAGCTGTCGAATCTACTTTAGTTGTTTTCCTTTAGCACTCGCAAACATACGTCCACGGCCTCTCGTTCAATTCTTTGAAATTTCTTTGAAAAACAGTGAACTCAAAACCACACACAATACCTTTTGGGATTGTCGTGTGCACTTTTTCCGACAACCTTTCTCGAATAATTGTAGACGGACTAAACAGATGGTCTCTAGACAATGCGTGGACCGGCTGCCACGCAGGCCGAATCTATGAGTGACACTGGAAGACTGTGCAGACTGGACACTTCAAACTGGACTCCAGTTGCGTTGATTCCCAAGAATATGAATCACTTCCTTAGATTTTCTTCTTATCATTCGCTGACAATAAAATTTGCGCGAGAAATTGGAGCCAAGCACAAAGTGTAATGAGAATGGAGAACAACACAAAGGAATAATTGTTTTAGACGAATAGAAAAAGTTCACCGTATATTTCATAATGCAAGCAGTGATTAGAATTTCTTGTCTCAGTGGTTCATATTTGTTGCATCTTTCCTTAGCCCCTTCTGAGGAAGCATTCTTGAAAAAGGAACTTGACTTCATGAACAGATATCGTCTGATGCATGCTGCTGCTCCCCTCCAGCTCTCGCTCGACCTTACGAACAAAGCAGAGCTTTGGGCCACTAAACTCGCCAGTAACGATGAGGAGAAAATCGATGTCAACTCTAAATATGGCCAGAATATCTTCTCATCTAAGGACACACAGGACATTGCTAGACGAAGCGTCCAGTCCTGGTATAATGAACTCAGATTTTACGATTTCCATAGTGCCAAAGGTTCATTGAAGTCCGCCTATTTCTCGCAGCTCGTATGGGTTGGATCACAGGAAGTTGGCGTTGGAAAGGCAGTGGGTGCCAGTGGAAAGACGTACATTGTCGCTTTATTTAATCCACCCGGAAATAAAGGCGACTATCTGCACAACGTGCGCCCCGTAACAGGTTAGCATACTAAGATTTAAATCAAGATCACTATAGTTCTTTTAACAAAATCTTACGAACAACCGGTCTAAAAAGCAGCCAACAGTTCATCATTTGTAACTAACGATGGTTATGACGTCATGGTGCTGAGCTAAGACCTGATGATATTTCCTTGTAGCATTTGAAAGAAAGATTGATTTTCAAGACTGTAAGACTTCAGTACTTTCTTATTCTTTCTTTCTTCTCTGCAGAAATGAGTGATGTACTTAAGAGTACCTCTTGGAGTACCCGATGTCCCTTCGCGCCCTTTTTTACCGTTTGTTACATTTTTTTCTTTAGCGTAAACTTGATAACAGTTTATTCCACCCTGATCCTCATCCTTTGTTTCTGTTCTTTTCCACCCCTCCCCCACTTTTACCATATTCGGTATATTTTTCTGTTTACACTGGAGACAGAACGTTTGTAGGTTTGTAACAATAACCTGAAATCTCTCAGGTCTTTCTCGATTGGCAGCGGAACCAAAGAAGCTTCTATTTCTTTCCATATAGGTAGTGGTGTTGGAAAGCGAGGCCCATGTAAGTATTTTTCACATTTATATATTACCGCTAGTCATCAATTGACATCATTAAATTAAACGAACACATAGAACTCAGAGTAACTGAAACAGAGCGTTTCTTTCCTTGTAAATACTGCGAGTACTCTTTGAACAAAATGCCACTAGTAATTTCAAATTTAAATTTCAACGATTTCCTCCTGTTGACAGCAAATTGTCCCACTGGATATCAACTCTACGACAACGTATGTTATAAGTATTTCCCTGGACCAGTAAACTGGGTTCAAGCTGCAGAGAAGTGTGCTGAACGATTTTCCACCTTAGCGTCCATCGAGAGTCAAGCTGAAGAGTTTTTCATTAGGACTGTTCTGGTGAGATATGTGTTGATATGCACGGGAGAAGACATTGAATGGGGTTGAAATGATTAAGACCCCTTATATATGGAGAAAACTTGTCCTGGGGAAGGCAGTGCTGGATCCAGTGAAGGGGCCCCTGGGGCCCGCCCCCCTTATTTTAAGACCAAACTGAGGCCCAAAGGGCCGAAAAAATTTTTTTTTTAGACCGCCCCCCTAACTCAAAGTCTGGATGACAGCCCCCCCCTCTTATCTGAAGATCTACATCCGCCACTAGAAGGGTTACTAGCCTACTAGAACTACCAGGGCCCCCCGGGGGGTCCTGCCATATATGGGCTATATAGGTAAGTACATCTGTGAAGGGTATGGTTTTCAAGGCGTTTACCCTAGGATAGGGTATATAAATCAGAGAGTTTGGGTCTAGAATAGGGTATCATTTTCCAGGAAACTAATCAATTGCTTGAAGATTTTAGGCTAGACTAAGGAAACCGGGAATTGCCACTCAAAAATAAGAAAAAATCAAATCGGCAAAATTAAATTTACTCAATTCAGCCTAAGCTACTCTAGAATAGGGGGTATTTGGGGGAGTTTAATCTAGTATAGGGTAGCAAAATTCAGCTGAACTAGCTCTGGGATAGGCTAAGGGTTCCAGAGTCCCAGCGGCACATCCCTACCCAAAAATTCCTAAAGTATTCCCCGGGGCCCGGGGCGGGCCAACTTTTCCTACACTTCCTTACAAATCTTGGCGAGCCGTTTACACGAGAAACGCACAGTTTGCTCGGCTATAGACTGCGCAGCAAGCTTTTCCTCGCCAGGTCGTCGAGCAAGTTTGGACGAGAGCAAAAAAGAGGTGACCAACACGCCTCGAGAATCTGTAAGGCTCAGAGCACTTAGATTGTGTGGAGACGGATGAAAACCGATTGCAATTAAAACAATAATTTTAAATCAGGTGAGATGAATTGAACCTACTTTATATAAACGTAAGTTTTGGACAAAACAAAAAGCATATATTCGAGACAGAGCTTCGTGAAAAAACTTAAGTTATTTGTTCTTTCTGTTTTCATTTATAGACCTCTGGTGGCGCATCCGATGCCTGGATGGGTATAAGTGACTTAAATACTGTTGGTGTCATGTCCTGGTTGGACGGGACTGAAAACGTATACAATAACTGGGATTATTACCAGACAATGTTTCCTGGCAAAAAATGCGGCGTTATTAGTACAAACTTCAACTGGAAGTACAAGCCATGCGATAAGGCAAGAGGATTCGTTTGCAAGCGACCCCTTAGAGGTAAGAGAAATGATCGGAAAAAATGTTTAATGTTCATTTATATAGAATACGTGTTCAATGGCCTTTGAAATCAGAATAGTTTTCTGAGAGCGCCTGGTACTAAATCAGCGGATTTTGAGCTTCTGCACATGCGTTAGGGATGGGTTTGCACTGTCAATACCACAGAAAACAGTTCGGATACTTAAGGATCTTGTGTGTCGCACTAAGAGTCTAAACGTGTACACATACATGAAACATGTTATTGAGTACATTTATTTCCACGCAGAGATACATATCGCCAAAGCACAAGAAAACTGGTTGATTAGAACCAGTTTTTATTCATTTTTATGGCTGCGTCCTGATTGGCTACCCAGAGCGGGCGAATTAAGCCTATCATGTCTATTCGGGATTTCCTGCTTTGTTTTGAGGGTTCCCAATAGCTTTTCGGGATCTTTGATTTCCCTTATTTGAAGGCCAGGATTCGGGATTTTAAAGCAAAATGGGGGCGAGATTCGGGATTGAAAGTGGGCACGATGTGGAATGCCGAAAATAACCCTTGGGATTACGGGATTAGGCAAAAATTTGGGTCAGGCCGGATGACGGAATTGAAGAACCCTATTGGGACTCTCACTTTTGTTTTGGCCATGAAATATATCCTTAATGACCAAGAATGTTCGCGGTTAAGTTGGCTGAATATTGGCCTTGTCTGTCCATAAAACCTTATCTCTTATGTTTATGTATACAAAAAAAAAAAATAAACAAAAATGATAGTAAATGGCCCTAGTGATACATACGTTCATGAGGGACACTTTCTATTCCAGGCCTTACAATGTACATGGTGCTCATTCGTTACGAAGATAAACTCTGGACAGATAACCTGTATATGCCAGGAAGTCCTCGACACCAAGCTCTCAGCAGAAATATTCAGGAAGCAGTAAGCTTACATAGCATTGATTGAGCTTCACTGGATGTTCATGACGTTGCGCTGTGTTCGCGAGTGAGTTTGAATCTGTCTACTGATTGTGGTTATGTTTTTTATTCCCGACAGCTTCTTTCTGTATATGGTGATTTTGACTGGTTTGAAGAGGTTACTTTGGATCATTTCAGGTAACGCTAAAATATACACTGGCTGTTTAAATTGACCTCTAATGTGAATGGATTATATTTGCCTTCTATACGGTAATTTCTGTTAATTAGTTCGTGGTAAAGAATAGTTAGGGCCAATTCCCATACTCTCAACAGTGAAAGGGAAATATTGTAGCTCCCAGTCGAGGATAATGCAATATCCACATTCTCCTCCTGTCTGGGCAATGTTTTTCCGCTGCTTAAGTTGCCTGTAGGAAACATAAAACAAGCTATCTTTGCTTGGAAGGTGGAGGCGGGGTACAGTTTGTTATGTTGCCCTCATTTCACGAACTTTTCGCATATATTTTTGCTCATTGCGGCTCCATAATTACGGAGAATAAATCGTGGAAAATGGACTTTATCGGGGACAAGGATATGTGTGAGTTGCTGGTGCATTTTTTTTATGAATATACTTTCTTCTTTTCTCTATAGCAAAGGAGAGCAGGATAAGATACTGGCCTACATAAAATTAAGTTTTACCCCCGATGACGATTCCGTTACCGATCCAATCCAGTTTCTTCGCGATGCCATTCAAGGAAAGGGAAATAATAACTCTACAAAAAGAAGCGTCATCTCTGGTACTCTACACGGAGAAAAGGTCCAGCTTATCAACACCACTTTGATCACTGGTAAGATAAAACCGCTATTTGTCCTCCTTTTACCCTCCCCTCCTGGTTGGGTCAGGCTGTAGGGTCGCGGGTGTTTGGAAATTGTTAGGCTCTCTCGGACTAACAATCAAGGTCTCAAGTTTTTGCCGTAACAAGGAATTTTTCTGAACTTTTCACAAAAAAGTATTCTTGGTGAGACAAGCATGTTTTGATTCTTAATGATTAATTATGTTGCCATGGGAACCGCGGGTGTCAGGCTAAACTTGTGCAGTTTCTTAGGACTGTTAACGTTCCTAACTGGCGCTACCTTTAAACTGAAATCTTTTAAAAGTTCGGCTTTCACGCTCCTTTGATGGCGAAGTATAAATAGCGGCTTTGACTTTACCTTGAAAGTAAAATCACCACGTAGTACGTAAACATAATCCTACATCAGAACCTTTAGTATTGTAAGTCAAACTAATGCCTTTTAGATCAACCAGTTTAGTTAGCACATTTTAACCGCAAATTGTATGTTATTTTGCTATACAAAATAATCCCTGTTTTGTTTCACCAGCGGACCAAATTGGTACGACGTGCCCAGCTTATTGTGCTGTCTCACAATGTTCACCCGTCGCCTGTAGCCCATGGTGCTGTGACACTTTTGGTCAGCAGTTTTTCACACAGCAACAGCCTCAACAGCTTGGATATAACTCATATGGCTCTCAGCCTTATTACAACACAGCCAATCAAATGTCAGCTTATCCTCCACAAACTCAATATCCCGCGAGACCACTGAACCCTTACCCAGTCCCTCAGCCCGCGCCGTATCAGTACCGAGTCCCCCCACCACCAACACCTTACCAGTTGCCACAGCAACATCAATACGTAGCTCGACCACAGCCGTATTTCCCTGCGCCAATGCAACCACAACAGAATCCATACCAGGTTCCCCTGCGGCCTCAGCCAGTCCCTCAGCAAGTCTCACCCACCCCACTGCGAAACTCATTACGATACATAATTATGCCAAAACAACAGCCTCAGCCTCCAGTGCCACAGCCATACCTGTCTATCCCAAGGCCGACGTTTGCTTCACAGGTACCCGTGTATACACCACCACAGCCGTTTCCACAGATGCCGATTCAGGCAGCTCCGCAGTATCTGCAGATGACCCCAAATAAAAAGGACAAACAAGGAGGCACCCTTCAGTTACAGGGTACGGTATTTTCCTATCCGTATGCTCCTCAGCCCGCTCCGGCTGTCCAGCCAATGCCAGTTTACATGCCAACACAATACTATCAACCCACCGTTCAACATGTAACGAAACAGGCAAACAACAAAGAAAAGGAAGATGAAAAGAAAAAAGGGGCTTCGGAAAAGTCTCCTGTGAAAACTTCTCAGGTAAGAGTTTCACCTGGAGTTGCCCCAGTTTATCCTCACATGGGGTATCTACCCCAAGGATATTCTCCTCAAGGATATGCTCCGCAGGGTTATGCTCCTCAGGGTTATGTTCCGCAGGTTCCACCTCCTTTCTATCCAAACCCCGTACCTCCGCCTCAAACAACTTGGAGGATAAAACTCTACCGTCCTGTTGTAACTGTCGGCCACCCCCAGTCGCCGGTCCCTCTCTTCAACCCGGGATATCCGCTACCAAGCCAACCATTTCCGCCAATAACCCGCCAACAATACCCCCCACCACAACCCTCCGTTACACAGCCAGCATCACCAGGGCTTCGTCCAATCGAACAAAGACCTCAACCACCACAACCTATACCTCCTCCAAGTTTCTTCCCTTCTCAGCCACTGAATGTGTATCGCCCGCCACCGGTCGCGTACCCCAACCCTGGCTATGCACCGGGTCAGAGCTCGCAGGTGAACCTTTGGCAAGCGCTACAGAAGACATTCCAGCCCAGTTCTTGCCCTGCACCTTGCCCAAGTTACTGTGCGCCATCCTGTACCCCAATGTGCTGCAAGGATCGCAAATAGATCGAAATAAGATATGAACCTCTAGAAAGATGGTAAATTTTAAGCTCGGTGAAGAAATGAAAAATGAATTGAAAAGATCAACATGTCACGATCGCGGGACAAAAAAAAAAATCTGAGTCCCCGACAGGAATTGAACCTATGACCTTCCGTACATCGTTCGGATGCTCCAACCACTCAGCTACGAAGGATTCGTGGCGAGCTGTGCCATATTCAAGGTTCATGTGTCCGACCATCCGACCGGTGTACGGAAGGTCACAGGTTCAATTCCTGTCGGGGACTCAGATTTTTTCTTTGTCCCACGCTATGCTCGTGACATGTTGATCGCCTAATTTCTCATTTGTTCACCGAGCTTAAAGTTTACCATCTTTCTTTATTTATCACTCACATGACGATTTCGTATTTCGTACTTTTCGTACTGATCCTAGTCATACGCAGGACGCATGTCATACATGAACCTTGTAATTGGCCCAGCTCGCCACAAGTCCTTCGTAGCTCAGTGGTTAGAGCATCCGACCGGTGTATACGTACATAAGGTCATAGGTTCAATTCCTATCGGGAATCAGATT
This sequence comes from Porites rus, assembly GCA_964035705.1. NCBI lineage: Eukaryota > Metazoa > Cnidaria > Anthozoa > Scleractinia > Poritidae > Porites > Porites rus. The sequence goes on from OZ038002.1 coordinate 13,134,982, forward strand.
TTTTTGTCCCATGCTTGTGACATGTTGATCACATCATTTCTCAGGATGTAAACCTGATACGACAAGAGTTGAATGACTCACTTAAAGGGACTGTATCACAACAGTTTAGTCGATTTTGTTTGGTTACTTTCCTAATACTTACTGTGTAACTTAACGTAAGAGAAGTAACCTTTTAAATGACAAAAAAAACGTAGCTTCAATAAAATCTCGTATCCCGAAGAACAGTTTGAAAAATTGGCCTGGAAAAGTTTTAAAATATCTCAATAACGATCCGTTTTTTACTTGTCCATACCTACTTTTGCATTCAGTATTTATTTTTATATTTTACTTAATTTTGGTGTCCAATTCGAAGTGGCCGAATTATTTGGCTAAATAACGTGGCACAGTTCCTTACCCTGACGCACAAATGTAAACTGCATGACGGGCATACAGATTGAAAAGTTCTCCCGCGACGTTTTCCCTACGTCTTGTCACAAAGACCTGAACTGCAATTCTCTTGTACCCTTTGGAGCAGAAATAGTAGAGAGCCATTCATTGATAACAAGGGAGGAGCCAAGAATTTTTGTTCAGGGTCTCCAACTTCCGCACACAGTTAACAAAATGATTTTGTCGACATTTCCGGTTAATTTGGACTTGCCCTGTGGTTGAGAGGTGACGTGCAACGCAAGTAATTCTTTACGCCACGCCGGATGTTGTATACATCTGCTCAGACCAGTTAATAAAGTACATTAAGTACATTTAAGGGGTCCTGAACCCTCCGCCCCTTAATTTCCTTCAATAGTATGCCCAAAGATACGACGCAATTTTTTCCAGCAAAAACAGTAGTAGTTAGTATCACACGACGTTTGTTTCAATTGTGTTGCTCGACACTAGACATTTTTCTTGCTTTATTTTAGCTTGCTGGGACTGATTACCTAGCTTTTAAACAGTCTTTCTGAAATCTCTCCAAAAATCGTTATGCCGTTGTTAGTTTTTGCTTCGTTGATTTTTCTTGTGTGAATAGTGTATAGACATTTTTATCCAGAACTGTTGTGAAAACTACACTAAAAATTATGCATTAGTAAGTAATGTTTATTTACGTAGACTGAGTGTAACTGATGCAGACTTAAGTAAGAATTAAATAAAAGGGAATTATAACATGTTTTAAATAAGTTGTCCTAGTTTGACTTAAAAAAGTATTTTTCCTATCTGTGCAGAGTATGGATATTTCACATCAAGCTAAGAAAAGGTACTGATCGCAGCCAAAATAGGATGTCCTCTCTTGTAAGAGTCTTGTAATGAAATTTTGAGAGCTACGATTCCAACAACTCTATTCGCCACTTTTTCATTGCCCATAATACACCTTGTTTGAGCCTCCAAATTTTGCATAAGCATCGTTTTCGCCTTCTGGCAAGCAAGGGTGGTGCGGTTGTGAGAGCACTGGCTTCCCCCAAGTTCGCCGACGCCGGGGACGAATTGAAGAAAACCCTGGGAACGGGGTTGGTCCGATAGGTGATTTTCTAGTCTTCGCTATATACATTTTGTCAGATTTCACAATAAACATTGTTAATATTTCAAGATTAGTCAAATTGGCTAAATGCGTTATCCAAAAGTCAATTGTCTTGTGCAGCTAGGATACTTCTCATTGTCATCTTATCATCTTCTGTTCTTCACATCGTAATTTAGTCTGGTCAAACCTGTATTAAGACGATGGACATTTCCTTAGAGGTTTGACTTTAAATAGGTAATATACAAGACGAAAAAATTTTTCTAAAGGGAATCCAAATCAAGGGATCCTACGTCCCGGCGTAACTGGGCCAGAGGTAATTGCAAGAAACCTAATCAGTTTAGCTGGCAAAGTAAAATGAAAATCTGAAGTTCTTACTAATGACTGTATTTTCTTGTCGAAAAATCACTTAAAACCAAATTCACGACAAGCTACAATTTCTTCTCTCGACTCCTGGGTCAAATCAGAGATACTCTTTTATATGTTACTTTCATTTCGATTCATTAATATTATACTGAAAAATTAAGTCATAACGACCCTCATAACACAGTGTCATTAGAGAGATCCACAGGCTATTTTAAAATTGCAAAAGAACGTTCCGGCGGGTGGTCGTTTATAGTCTGCATGACAGGCCCTTTATGAGCCAAGCGAGGCGAACCGGGGTATTTCGAGTATAAAAGACCGATTCCTGCGATACCTAGCCTCCCACACAGGCGTTTTTAGGGGAGCTCGTATTTCTTCCCTCCCCACAAGAGGAGGGAAGAAATACGAGCTCCCCTAAAAACGCCTGCGTGGGAGGCTATGCGATACCTAGATTTCACAAACAAACAAACAACGGAACAGAGAGTGGTCTGCCTGTGGTGAAAACTAACTAGCATGCTGCGCCAACCTAGTCTCAGTCCCAGCTCCTTCTCTTTTCTCTTAATTACGCAACAACAAATATGGCGGTTCGATTGCACCACGTGGCGACATAAAATAATGTGAAGCTTTCTTTAAAATTTGCTTGTCCATTGACACTTTGGTAGACAGTATCATGAACACATTATACCCTAACGATTTTAAGTGGAGAAAAAACACAAAATTTCCGCGACGGCGAAAGGATGAAGGCAAATTAAACATTGCATGCGGTGAACACATACATTTCGATCGCGAAGATCAGTGCGAAGGAAGGCTTACAAACAGTAATTGTGACACAATGTCCGTGGATAGTAGTAACTATTATTCTTCAAACGAATCTCTTCACGTTGAAAGTGAAGGAGGAAACCGAACAAAAAGACAGATGAAGGGGAAATCCAACAAATCACATGTTTTGCGTCCTGTTGCTTTGGATTGTGAAATGGTCGGTGTAGGAAAAGAAAAGTCAAGTGCCTTAGCGAGGTGTAGCGTTGTTAGCTACGAAGGAGATGTCCTTTACGACGCATACGTTAAACCCGACAAGCCCATCACGGATTACAGAACACAATGGAGTGGTATTAGACCAAAACACATGAACAACGCTATACCATTTCGTTCAGCGAGGAAAAAAGTTAAAAGACTTATCAAAAATCGTGTACTTATAGGTCATGCCTTGCAATTTGACCTGAAAGTGCTCAAGTTGAAACATTACTCAGATCTAATCAGGGACACTTCTAAGCACATACCTTTGCGAGCGTTAGCAGGTTTCCCTAGGAACTCAACACCATCACTAAAACGCCTGACAAAGCAGTTGTTGAAGTGGGATATTCAAGTGAACGAACACTGTTCGGTGGAGGATGCAAGAGCAGCTATGCTCTTGTACAGAAAGTGTGAGAAGCAGTGGGAAAAGGATACTAAAGGAAAGGGTGACCAGTCTTATTTAGCAGATACTTATTGGCCAAATTGGACAGAGTCTGTTAAGTAAAATGGGTTATTGGATTTAATATCTGTACCCCCCTGGTTGAGGTTAAGGACGTACCTTTCCTTCTACCCCTTAATTGCATTCGATTCACCCACGAAGACTTCCACAAAACATGGAAGAATATGGGTCTACCCCTGAAGAATTTTGTGGAAATTAAAGCTTCACCCCCAAAGAATTCCATATTTTTTTACTCCACTGCTTAAGAATTCCTCAATTTTTATAGCATACCCCTGAAGAATTCCATTGGTCGTTAACCAGAGGGATGGATATTAAATGCAATAGCCCAATTGCAGTATAATGACCAGTGAATGGCTACTGTATTTTTTATCTTATCTATTCCCTAGGAGGCTTGGAAAGTTGGAATAAATTGCACTGTATGACTGCTTCCTTGATTCCTGTAGTTTAAGCAGGATGTACATTGATGATTTCCATCGTCAATTAAAATTTAGCATCCTCCATAAATGTCAATACAAATCAATCAACAGATATCTGAAATTGATAAAAGTTGATCATAAAATTTTGTGTGATTTTCAGTTTCTATCGAAATTGGTGTTACGCAAGGAGAAGGATTTGGATGTCACAATTCTTCAAACACACAGATGCTACTCATTTACAAACAGATTAAAAAAACATACAAACGAATGTTGCAAAAGCTCGAGTGGACTTTCTAAAAAGTCCTTTGTCCAATTTAATATGCCACAAAACTTCTCGAACAGATCATTGTTAATAATTGGCCAGTAGATATTGAAATTGTTGCTTCTGATCCTTTTTATCTGGCATTTGTATAAAGTTCACATAAATCCTCAACAGATATTCTCAGAATAGTGTCGTAAGTCTATTGAAATTCATTGCCTGTCCTGAGATCATTGTGATTATTGACTTTTATCAACAAATATAACTAATCAATATTGACAAAAATGGGAGTACTATCGACTTATCAGTTAGCTTTCTGATGACTGATTTTGATTGACATGTAATATTGTCCTGAGTTCAACTCTAGGATTGTGTTTTGCTCCCTTATGTCAGGTTTTCTGTGTCACCTTGCAGATTTCTCTGTGTTTTTATTTTCTGTTGGTATTGGGATGCTTGCTTTCTTTCTGTATAGCTCACTTCTTCTATCTGAACAGAAGAACATTTTTTGCTCTCTAAAATGTTTTGGAAGAACCAAGTCTTACAAGACAGTGTTAAAATAGGTGCTTTTACCTTGAAATGGGTGTTTATAAAGTCCCATTAGGTCTAAAATGAATGCATTTACTATATCTTGCAAATCTCTCACAAGTTTTAGAAATTTTGAAAAGAGTTATTTGAAAGTTGTATGATTGTAGCTTTTTCAATAAACTGTAAAACATCATCTTTGGTTGTGTTTATAGGAATAAAAGTCCTCAATATTATTGTTGTTTTTTAATGGTATGTATGAGTGGTTCAAAGCAAATTTATTTAGTTTTCAGATTCTACCCTAGCCTCTAATGAAGACATTGTTTGCCTGGCACTGCTCAAACAGTCTTGCTATCTAAAGGCAGCCCAAAATCACATTATTGCTTTGTGGTTTAGTGTGTATTCATCACTTCAGTGGATTTTTAGGCTTTGATGAATAAACACAAAGCCTAAAATGCAACACCAGTTCACTCAAATTTTGAGTTCCATGTTCCCAAATTTCCTTCCCCTTCCAGTGTTCAAAGAAAGTCATGTCCAATAGCCTGGGGCTAGTGGATTTTGCTATTGGGCTAATAATTTTTGTTCTTAACTTGCCCGATGGGCAAGTGTTTGTTTTTGAGAAATTCAAATTACAGAAGGATTGTAATCAATCCTGCTAATCAAAAAGGGTTTGGGGGCAAGTTGAAATGACTTTTGGGCTAGTACATGCTAACTACAGCTTGCCTGAATGGCAGGCTGTAAAACTGACTTTCTTTGCACCCTGCCTTCCCTTTCGAATGCCTGCCACACAGGCTAAGTTTCAAAGGTCAGTATCACCAAGACCTGTACAGACCTCATTCTGGGTAGGACTTAATATTTCATTATCTCTGCAGTGCTCATTAAAAGCAGCACTTACTCAAGGGAAATAGTTTTAAGGCTGTGAAATATGGAATTCTTCAAAAATCCACTGAAAATTCCAGTTAGCATTTCTGTGCCAGTTTGTTTAGAGAGTTAGTATGAAAGCATTCCAACTTTCTCAACAGACTCACATAGAAAGGCTTGCTTTGCAGGCTAGAATGCAGTGGAAACTTACTACTACTATGGTTGGATCAGTTTACATCATTCAGGTTTTATTAAATATTTTACAAATTTTGTAAAATGGTTTTTTTAACTGTGCCAAATAAAGGTACTGCAACACCATTAAAATTATCACTTTTGAGTTTTTACACCTTTTCCAGTACACATTCACTCTCATGAACGTAAGGTATGAGGACAAATCTTAGATAAATAACCCAATAAAAAGTAGAAAACAAATAAATCCTCATAAAAACCTGCTTATAAAATACCCCAATGCTACAAAGTTTATGAACTGAGTTGAATTAAGAATTTCCTACCAAAGCCAATTCTTGAAAATTTTAGAAACTAACAAAGAGCTCAAAGAAGACAGTTATTGTACATATCCAGTAGAACAAAGTATGGTAGTAGTATTTCTTCCAATTTGCTTTTGCTCTTAAGAAAAATCCCTGTGTTATTCTGTTACTTTAAATATCAATATGCCTGTTAATTCTAAATTTCAATTAAGCTGATTTGAGTTTAGTCAGTTTTGACTGGTGTAGTTACAATATTTAATTTCAACCCTGCTCGCCATAGAGCTTCCAGTAGCTCAGTGGTTAGATTGTCCAAACTAGAACTTGTGAGTTTCATTCTCATGTTGAGCTCGAAATGTTTTCTGAACTTTCTGGTTTTAGAATTCTTCTTCTTCCAAATTACAATTATAGTCCCTTCCACAGTTTTTTTCAACTTTTAACATGGACAAGTTAGGGACATTTTGTCAACTCCAAAAAAATTTTTTTTGGCCCTTTGGGACTCAGTTTGGTCTAAAACTAAGGGGTGGGCCCCTCCCTTGGATCCGCCACTGTCTTCCGTTCATCATTGTTTTCATTTTTGTCCCTCACCAACTACATTTTATTTCTACTGATAATGTGATAGGTGCCCAGAAGACTCTCTGTAGAGTCACATGATTGGGTTGCAGGGTTTGCTAGCATGAGAGTGCTTCACTGTCTAGAAGTGCCTGCAGACATCCCAGGCAGCGACCACCTACATACAGCTCAATGCAGTTGACTATAAACAACACTGTCAGATACCCAGACATTCCTCTAGCTACAGTACAGTGTACATAATATATTAGTTACAGGCCTTTCATTTCAGTATTTATCACCTGATGACAAAACTGTGCAACTTTTTTTAAATAAATATCATGTCATACAATAATAACTACTGATATCCACTGCAATATTGAGTCAGGCATTTTGCTCTCCATTATGACTTTAACTTATGCGCAAGCTTGTCTTGATACTCTGCATGATTGTGTACTGCTGCAAGAAGTCCTCCTTCATTGGCTGGCTTTTCTGCATTACCATATTCAATTTCAACATTATCTAATGTTGTCATCTTGCCACCCAATGTTCTCAGGAGGGCATCACCAGCACAGATGTCCCATTTCTTAATTAACGTCACATGGACATAGGCATCAGCTTTGTCCTCAAACAATGACAACACTTTATAGCCTGCACCACCAGCAGGTATCACTTTGGATTGTGGACCAAATGCTGATCTTACTGTAGCATTTACTTTTCCTGCATGTGATCTTGAAACTATCACCCTTGGTGATGTTAATGCAGCATCCCTTTCTTGAGGGACTTGAACATTATCTGAGGATCCATGTCCCACCCAAGCCCAGTAGGTCTGTTGTAAAAATGGTTTGTGGATTATTCCAGCTACAGGTTTTCCTTTGACCACAATGCAGATCATGGTTGTGACATAATCAACAAGGTTTTCAGTATATTCCTGCGTTGCATCAAGCGGATCAATCCACACTAAAAGGTTGCCAGTAGACACAACCTCATCTTCCTTGTTGAACTGTAAACTGCCATCAATAATTTGCGATGTTTCTGGCAGCTTTACATCATTCAAATCAACATCCCCATGGTCATGTTCTTCAGATACTACATTTACTTTAGGATATGCCTTTTTGAAGCCATAAAACATAGTCCTGTGAGACAGCATGTCTCCTTGCGTTACAGGATTGTTAGCTCCTTCACGGGTCTTTCCTTTGCTTTCTTCCTGTAAAATAAGCAAGAAAGACAAGGAATGATTGGTTGCAAAACTATTGATTTCCACTTTTTGTGCATTTTTGCCACTTTTACATTGTGTTCAATACACCTTGTTTACCCCCCAAATTTTTCACATTAAGCTTTGACTTAAGTTTCTCTGGGGACAACTGTAATACTGGGGAGAAATTCCAAATTTTTGAGGAGTTTTATGGAAAATGCACAAGTGGCAAATAACAGTACAACAAACTTTGTAAGTTGAGAGTAACATGTTATAAACTTATGAAGATATGGCTCAGCAAAGTCACAGAATTTTTAGACTTATCATGGGTGGGGGGACAAGTCCATGTTCCCCACTATAGGAAACATTACTTTTTCTGTTAAAAATTGAAACAAAATACTCTTTTGTTACAAGAACATATACACTTCTAGTTGTGATTATCATTATTATACATACGAACCTGTATAGAATGTTGCAATAGGCCACTTTCAAGATATTAAAATTCTGCACGATAGCAAGTCTTGGGGGACTGAAACGAAAGAAATGAATAAACATATTTATTCATTTTCTTTGTTTGTGTCCTCTAAGGCCACGTCCACACGAATCTGGATATGCCGAAACTGCATACACGAATTCTGTGTAGTTTGGATTCACTTGCCCACACGAATACGTTTCTGTAATATATAGGAAGTATCTTTCCTACTTCTAGCGCTTTTAGCCAACATTTCTCAACCTGTCAGAACAACAGAACATTATTGTCTGCCATTTTGAACTTGCAAAGTTTTCATTTAAGCCTGGACCCAGGTTTATGATGTAGCTGACATAAAAAAATATCTGGTTTCAGTCGTCCACATGAATTCACCAAACCTATCGGATCCAAAATAATCCACTCTGGAAGACAGTTTCAAAAATATGTGGTTTCACTATGCGTGTATTCACTGGTTTCATGTGAACGGAAGGCCGATTTGTAAAAAAAGGATGCAGTTTCAAAAGTATCCAAATACATGTGGATGGCCGCGGCAGAGCCAAAGAATTGCTATCATGCTGAAGTTTAATATCTCAAAAGTGGCCTATTTTGCTGAGCTGCTTGTTTCTGTCAAATAACTTTCAAACTTGGCACCTTAACTGATATAAAGATGCTTTTCATTGAATATTCACTAACTGCTCCTCACTAAAAATTGGCAGAAACCGTGGAAGTGTATATTCTTACAGAAATTTTTATACAGCTAAGAAACTGAGAATAAACTACTGTCTGAAACTATGTTGCTTGTGTGTACAGTTTTACTCAGCAAATTTAATTTCATAAATCATGGGGAAATGGATCTAAAATGTAGGTGGTTTACGCACCGCCATAAGAGATTTTACTCAGCTGTTTACGATTTTAACTTGTATATGTAAATCACAGTTGTACACGTTGACAGTTCTCAAAAGTTACTCTTTCTTGCCACGACGCAACCATGCATTTCAAATGTTTAACCAACTGTTTACTTTCATATCAGCATTCTTCTAATAAAAGTACAATTTCCGAAAGAAATAATCGGTTGTTATGTAACCTTGGGAGATTTTTTTAGAATTAGAAAGCTCAGACTGTTACATGTAAGTAAGATTGCTTTCTTCTCCAGCTAAGCGGTGAATAGCCTAAGCTTGAACCGAGGCAAGTTCAAGCAACTCTTGCTTTCCCAACGTCTGCAACTACAACTCTGCTCAAGTAAGGGTGTATCAAGAAGTTACTTACCCCTAGATCTTCACCATTTCGAATTTTACGAACAACAACTCCTCCTTTCTCGGCAAGATGAATTGCAGTGACAATGAGTTTTTTCATCGAGACTGTGTCTTCCCCCTCAAAATACTTATGCGAAAACTCTCCAATTCCTCCATCAGTCGATAGGTAATAAATTACCGCTACAACTACAAGTCCTATAACTACAAATCCGATTGGAGACAACCTTACCCGCGCAGCTCCCATCTCTGAGAATTGAACAGAGAAGTCTCGAACTTTTGAACTTTCCCTGGGATACATGAAGTGTTTTTCCATCGTTCCCGGACCTCGATCCAGTGAGGCTCTGTGAGGCTTCGAATTACGATAATCACGTGTTATATACGCACGCGTATGATTGGTGGTGTTATTCAAATGTGACCAATGAGCACAAAGTAAAACGTTGGAACACAAAATTCGAACTGGAGTTCGTTCTCATCGAGAAAACCATTACAAAATTTTGCAAAGTTTAGGACACGATTTTTACTAGTTTTCTTAGCTAAATCATCCATCTTGTCAGTCTAAGCAACTTAACACATAAGCTCTGTAAAAGTTAGTATTTTGTTTCGGATAGGTTAGGTAATTATGGAAAATATAGCGAAAAAGAAGTTCGCATATGATCATGCATCGTCCTACAAGTCTCGTGGAAGATTGGGAATCTCCAATCGGAACGTCCGTGCTCAGCGTGCGAGCGAAAATCGACACCAAACCAGAATGGATGAATTGTCCAAAAGAAGAAGAATGCCTTTATCTCCCCTGGCCGATGAAAACGTGATTGATAATGGTAGTGCAGCGAAAAGCACAAGTGGTGAGCTTCAAGCTAGTAATATCGACAATCGTTGAGTGTTCTAAGCGTTTGTTATCTTTTTTCATGTAGCTCTTGTATAAGCTTACTTATCATTTACATTCTATAATTCACAAAGGTCTCCCGTCACTGTGAATGTTAAGATGTTAACTTTAAATAGCTTATTGTGCAAATTGCAACAAATTTAAGGTCATCATACTCGACGAAATTTAGGTTTTGAAAAAGATGTGCAAGACACTGCAGTGATTTTATTGATGCTGATTAGGCTTTACCTACAAATTACATTTATATATTCATTAATGTGGTTCAATTTTATCTTTGACTTAAATTTTATTTTCCTGTGTACTTTCACACTCGTTTACATGCAATACCATAACCACAAACAAAGGAAAATAAAATCAAAACCAAGGATAAAATCAAACTACAATATATAAGCTTACCTGTAAACACTAGTAAAGCAGAGTGAGATGCATGCATGCAAATGCACTTTGGTACCCAGTAGTGTAACAGGGTGCAATGCAAGTGCTGTAATACTAGTTTATGTAAAATTGCAAGCACTCAGCCCAGGCTTATTTACCAATGATCTTGTTTAGATAAACAAAAGGACAACACTACTCAACCAGAGCTTAGCAGAAGAGAAAAATTAGTGAAGTGGAGAGAAGAACGAAAACTTAAGAAAGGAAGCGAAACTCATCAGAAGAAGTCCTTTGTGGTTCGTCATGTAAAATATGACAAGGATGCTAGCTTGTTTGCCAGTGCAATTAAGAAAGCTACAAAGGGTGGCCCATTGATTAAGCCTAGCCAGTTTGTAGCACAAGAAGAAAAACCAGTTACACGAGTAACAAGAGCTTCAGCAAGAATTGCAAAACAAGCATCATCAAACCCTCCATCTGAGGTGAACAGGCAGGGTGCTAAAAGGGCAGCTCCCAAATCAAAAGCTGTAGCTAGTGGTAAAATAAAGGAAAAGGTTAGTTGAAATGTACAAATTAAGTATTTCTGTAACAATTACACCCAAAGAGGTTGCAATATTTTTTGATCCCTGGGTTTGCCAGTGAGAAAGATGAAGCTAATCCTTTGTCCTGATTAGATACCTGAGCAGGCAAGACCAGCGTGGATCTCTTGGTTTGCCCTCACAAGAAAATGCTTGTTCAGTCTAGATGACTGGAAATTGGCCTTGTGCTTTTATCTGCATCTTTAAGTGACCATGATTTTGTGGAAAAAAAAAGTTGGCCAATATCCATCCATCTCAACCTCATGCTTGATCAATAGTGCATGTCATTCGACTCATACCAAATAAATTACTAAGCCCTCTGGTCACAAAGGGGGATTCACCTTACTTACGGCAGATTGAAAACTTCAAAGCTTTAACACTATTGAATATAATCTCCCGGTTGTATTATGGTGGATCTACCCAGTAGCCTGTTTGTAAGAGTTTCATTAGCACTTATCTATGGTTATACTGTATAATAGGTTGAAGTGAAACCAGAAAAGACTGCAAGTAGCAGAGTTACAAGACAGAGTGTGCGAGCAAATAAACCTTTAAAGGGCAAAGGTGTTGAAGAGCCATCTAAACCCAATCAAGGTATATAATGTTTATTGTACACTGAAATTATCATTCTAGCTCAAGCTACAAGGAGTTTTAACTAACATTGGGACAGTCAGGTTGGAATGACTTGATCATTTTTAACAATATTTTTTTGCTTTGGCCTCAGATTCAAAGAACCAAGTAAAGACCAGATCACAAGCTAAGGAATCCAAAGACCTGCCTCAGAGTGAAACTTGTCCCTCCAATCCTAATGTAGAAATAGGGGAAAATCCATCAAATTGTGGAAAAGCAAATTTCCCTGCACTGGAAGCCATAAAGAATACTGTATCAGTTGGAAGAGGGAGCACTGAAGGAGTGGAAAGAGGTCAAACAGGTTTGGGGTCTAATAGTGAAGCTTCATCATTTGCTCCTGCAGACTTCAAGTTCCGTGCTCCCAGTGGTATCAACACTTTCACCTATTACTCTAAAACCTTCAAGTTTCAGCCTCTTAGTCCAAACAGCGCTGCAGAATTCATGTTTCCAACATCAGCATCTTCATTCTTTAGCCCCAAGAAACCAGTTGAGAAGAAGGAGGATTTCTTTGTGGAAGACCCTGTTGTTGCCTTCAATAAATCCATTACATCAATGGAGAATAAGAAAGAGGACAGTGCAAACACGAGTACCAAAACAGCAATCTGCCCTGTTGAAAACATGGAAGCATGCAGTGAACCTACCTTTGATCAAACTCAAACTGGTGTCTCAGAAGGTGACAATGCTGTATGTTCAGGTAGCGAAGTTAATGTAGAGGCTCCTGAGAAACCTGATCATGAAGTGGCCGGTGAAATGGTTTCAGCAAAGGAGGATGGTGATGTTACAGAGACGCAGGGTGCTGGAGATGAGCAGCATGATGCAAAGTACTTCAGGAATCTTGTGAAAAAAGAAACTGACAGGCTGAATGAGATCTGTGCAAAGTGGGAGAAAATCAGTGCTAAGGAAGAAAATCTTAGTGAAGAAGGTATGGTCAGGTTTCTGCTTTAGTACGATATGGAATGTCCTGGAAGACTGTGCTCTAGCAGTGCCTGGTGGCCCCTGGCACCTAAATTTTGCTCTTGGGTGACTAAACAATCATAGTTTTGTCATAGCAATCAGTTTTTGAGCACCCTGAATTTTACAATTTCAGAGCACCAGGGTTCCTTAATTAATTCACTGTTTTCCTTAGATCACAGCCTTGTCCTGAAAAATGACTTATTTACAGATAATATTAGAGTCGTATGATCTGCCACTTTCATATTTCCCACAATACCCCTTGTGATGCCCAGAAGAAATCAAAGACAATTTTTGTGCAAACGTTGGGGGGTAAACAAGGTGTATTATGGGCAAAGCAAAAGTGGCAAATTTGCTAATTGTAGATGATCCTGTTTCTTGTCTCATTAGAGCACCCCCTCACCCTGCTTTCTATCACTGTACCCCTTAAAATGGGTTCCTCTTAAAAAGCTTTTCAGGGGGGGCACCCTGCTCCGAGTTTCAATTTTTGCTAGTAGTTCAAATAACACTCTATTAAAAGACACATTTCTTTGTCAGACCCCCCTGATGTAGATCCAGCCCTGACGCTCTCCAATAATGATCAAGTGTAGCTTCTCACATCCACCCTCACTTGCTCATTGAGAAAAAGACAAAAGGAGGCTTGTAATGTGTTCACATCTGAATTCCTGTACTTTATTTATTATAGTATCTGGACAGATAAGAACCACAATTGGTCAAGCACAGCTGTTGATTGATCAGAGGTTCCGTCAATTTTCTGGTCTCGTTGACTTGAGTGAGGTACACTATAATTTTAGTCTTAATAGTATTTAATGAAGGCAAGGTTTACTGTTATATGCTTATTTTCATTTTCAATGAATCTTGTCCATGATTTCTTGACATATTTTCTCTCAAGTACGGAAGAGTCATAAAGATAATTCTTATTATCAATTTCCTTCTTCTGTAGGATAAAAATGCTGAGAAGCAAGCAACTGCTTCAGACCTTCAGGGATTCTGGGAGATGATCTATTTTCAGGTATACAATTTTAACATGTATATGCTTTATACGAGAGCTTCTACTGTAGATGACAACAAATGACTGGGGATACGGTTACAGCACACTTACAGGGGTTGAAGCGATCAGGGACTCTGCTAAGTTTTTTCCCTCTCTACTAAGGTTGAAGATGTGAATGCTAAATTTGATGCCTTGGAAAAATTAAAAGAGAACAACTGGCAAGAAGAGGAGAAGAAAAGAAAGAAGGTCGTGAGAAAGATCAAGGCCAAGGTAAGTTGCATCAGTGATTGCATCAGTACGGAAATAGCTACAGTAGGAGATTCAGGGGGCTTCTTACAGAACGTCTAGATATGTTAAGGTAATTGAAGGAGAAGAAGCAAGAGCCCTTGTAAAATGTGATGTCACTGGTTATACTAAGAACAGTTTGATATTTGCTTCAGAAACCAACAGCAGGAGAAGAAACCAAAACCAATAGCAAAGTTACGGCTGCAAGGAACAGAATTCAGGAAATGAGACTAGCAATGAGAGCCAAGATGGCCGCGGACAAGGAAAAGCTAAAAGCCGAGAAACGACACCAAGAGGTTTGTGCGAACGTTTTGCCCAAAGTTAGCTTCCTGCCGGCTCATTGTGGTCACTCTCACGAGTGCTCAATCTAACAATTCAAACAAACTCCCCGATGTACTTAATCTAGGAAAGGAAATGAGGAGGTATTGAGCGCGAGGGTATGTGCTTCCCCTACCTCTTGAACAATCGGTGTTCTCCTCTGCTGTGAAAATAGTTTCAGCTAACGCAATTTAGAAAAAGTAAAATCAACCAGTCGTTTCTCCCTTTTTTACACTTCCCAAGTCGGATCATATAATGATGATCTTTGAACGTCTCCTTTCAGTATCGTACACCTCCATGAAGGGACACAAACCCGCGTTAAGGGAAAGAGAGCTTAGACTGAGATAATTTATTATTAGGCTTGGTGACAAACGTAACTCCCTAAGGTGCGGTTCTTCAAAAAGGGGGTTAAACCAGAAAAGTGGCAGGCCAGATAACAGACATAGCCACAGACCACTTTCATACTTCCCGGCGATATAAAGTTACATTTGATATATTCCCTTTTGAATACAGAAGACTTTAAGCCAGACTTTAAGTTCACTATATGGTCTATTAGGAAAAAATTTAAGAGTAACTGGCTTTCCATGAGGGTTACAAAAACTAGACATTTTTACATTTTTTAGGAAGAGGCCTTTGTTACTATTCTTACGCCAGTGAAAAAGAGCAAGAAAAATCATGGTAAGTTGCACTAGCCTAGCCTTGGGCGAAAGAAACGCGCTATCGAGCGGCGAATGTCGCTTCTCCTCCCGCGTGCCGCTTGCGCTTGTACTTTTCACGTTTTCCTCAAATGGAGAGCTTTCTCGCAGTCTAAACAAAATCTTGGAATTGACGTTCAACTGCAAGTAGAATTTATGATGTGCTAAGGAGGGAAGAGGAGATATCTTGAGAATCGAAAGGTCTTCCTATGCAGGAGTGACTTTATATTCTGACTAAATAAATGACGGTTCTTTTGAACATTTTTCTTGCAGACGGCTTTGATGAGGTTGTGTTAACTCCAGTTCGTCGATCCATTCGTAATACTCCACAGAAACGAACAGCACTCAGGAACACACCTGTCATCGTGTCCACACCCAAAATAATCAGCGAGGACAGTCCAGGGCTAAGACTTACACCCGACAACGCTAATATACCCACTGATATGACTGACATTGGAGCTTGTGTGGGGGTTGAGGGAACTCGCGAGGAAGCCACGCGCAGTGAAACTAGCGAGGAAGATGTGCCACAAAATGGAATGGAACAGAATGAAATAAAATACGAGCAAGAGGCACCCGTGGTTTTGAAATCAGCTTGCAAATCTACACTGAACAAATCGCGAAAAACACCTGGTAGAGTTACTTTTCAATCACCAGCAGGGATTGGAGACCAACAGAGGACTCCTCAATGTAAAGAGGATGCAGTGGTTACACCTGATAGCCAGTCGATGCAGGTAGACTCGCCAGCTCTTTCTACACCACTGGAAACAGACGCGTCGAGTCGAAAAATGTCCGCCTCTAAACGTTTTTCGGGAAGGAAGTGCCGTGGTCGAGTAAGCACACCGTACTACCAAAACGGAACTAGGAGAAGGGTGTCTAAAGTGGATGAAGATGTCAACAGTCAGAGTGAACAGAGTGAAGGCCAAACCTGGTCTGATTCCGATGGTGCTGATGCAAAATCAGCAGAGAGCTGTCCTCGTTCGGGCTTAAGAAGATCTACGCGCAGAACCCCTTCCAAATATCGCGATATCAATGCAGTACAAACTACAGAAGCTGAAGGAGCAAAGGTGAGCGAGAGAGAAATGAGCTTTGCGAAAGTCACGAAAACACGTTGGAATTTTAGAGATAGCATAGCCTTTACAGTACATTTGAAGGTCTCTTAACGGACACTCTCGTAAGCGGACAGTGCTACTTACGGCCACCTTCATTAAACCCCGTTTCAACTCTTATACAAACGCTGTATTTTACATTCCCGTAAGCGGACAATCCAGTAGGCGACCGCGGACACTTTCACTTTATATTAAAACTCCATCTAGGAAATTTGGCTGCGAGATTAAGGGTAATGTTTACGTATCCTTACGTCCGTGAAATCCATGTTGAACGTGTTTTGCTCCTTACTGCACCGCGCAAGCTGGTCCAGCACAGTAAACATCGAGGAGTTTTATGATGCTGTTTTTTGAAACATTCTTTTTTTTTTTAAGCAGACTCCGGCTAATATTTCTGTCAAGTTGTTCCACGCCACTGAGGAATCTTCATCACAGGTAGAGAATATGGATATACCTAAAGAAGTAAGATATCCTAGCTGTGTTTTTTCTGTCATGTCATCAAATAGGGGAAAACGTTAGCTATTTTGAGAACCATGCAAAGTTCTAAAGAATTTTTTTCATTTGAAAGATCACACTGTAGGATTTCCTCAACAGAAGCCAAGTTTACAACTTAGTATCATGATTTAATGCTAGAGGGTTAGAAAAAGAGTCAGTTTTATGCTTAAATATTGTCGAGCACTAACTAGCTTATCGTCATATTCTTGTCTACAGGATACCCAACAAGACCTGTTTTCTAAATATCTTTGCCCGTCTTCGTCTGATGAAGACGAATGCGCAAACAAATCAGAGTCTTCAAACCACATGGCTGGTAAGATATAATATTTGTACAGTTGTGTAAAACTTTGCACTTGCCGACAATATTCATGCAGGACTATCCTCATGTCGCTCAGAAATAACTGAACAGAATCAGTACAGTAAAAACCCACGAGTAAGAAGTTACATTTTCCAGGGTTAGCCTAAACAGGTTCTTACATAAATGGTGGTTAACATAAATTTAGGCTATCTAGGTTCTTAATAGGTTCGTAATTTCTTGCAAAAAATTATGTCGTTGCTAAAAAGATTTTAGTGATCAGCACCCTTAAATTTGCATACCTAATGACTGTAGCAACTACTCATCCAGATTGATCATACATTTCTTATACCATTTCTCTTTAAGTAAATATTTTTAAATGATTTTTGAAAATAAGAACCTTTCTCCAAATTTTAGGCTAAAGAGGTTCTTATATAGAGGGGGTCTAAAATGCAAATTTTAGCCTAACAGGTTCTTAAATCTTAGGTTCTTACTCGTAGGTTTTTACTGTATCCTTTCTTATGCTACAAAACCTTTTTTGTAGGAGTATTAAACAAATTCAGTTCGATCATGTTACTCAATAAATGGGCTGTTAAGTTCAGCAAAAGGATTATAGTTTCAGCCTAAAGAAAGTTGGGTGAGAGAACTCATTAGGTGACATCAGTAATGCTCTCGGTTTAACTCAAAACGTATCGTATGTTTTTAAATTAAGATATCTATTTACTTCTTTTCTTCACCAGTTTACGGATTTTTTAACTATAAACAACGGTGCTGTATATTGATATTTTAAACCTTTTAATTGCAGATAATGTTTTCGAGACAGACACAAATTCTGCCGATTACCCAAGCAAAGAAGTAACCTTCACGCCACCCGAAGAACCTGAAACCTTGATAACCAATAATGCGTCCAAAACAGGCAGGACACCCATACACATTGTCAGGTATCTCTCAGAAACAGACACACCAACGCCAAATTCCCGCCAAATCACACCCATGCCCAAGACTACAATATTTGTGTCACCAAATGGGACCAGCGAGACTCCCGCGATTATGGACAGCTTAGGAATGATGTCACCGGAGAATGTCGTCCGCCGATTTCCCGCGCAGAGTGAGGCCTCGCCCGTGCTATCGCTCGTCGATGTGGCGGGAAAGGAGAGTCAAACCTCTGCGACGCCTTCCAGTCAACTGACTGCTTTTCATCTTGATTCACCGGTGAACAACGAGACAAGGCGAGACTCCGTTTTCTTTGCCCCGCTCCAAGCTGCGGGAGCTGTTAGGGCCCAAGAAAACCTGATGTCATTTTCACCTGTCGTGGAAGGAGATTAAGAGGCTACTTGTGTACACTATAATATTCATAAACTGTAAATTGAACTGCAAAAATGTTCGGTAACTTAAGTATGAAGACGTTCTCGGCTTTCGTTACACAATGGCTTTCAGTGGTTGCTGTACCCTTTCTATTTACTTAAACTTTAACACGCAAGCGCAGTTGAGACTTTTTATATTAATATCTCTTATAATCTCAGACAGTTTAGTACGTCTTTCAATCAGTAAGACTTTTCAGGGTAGAATGTTAATGCCAAGTAGCTGCGAATTTCGCATTTCACAGGTTTTCGGCCCAAAAGGAAAAAAACTGTCATATTAACCACCTAAACGAGCAAAAACAAGACGAACCATGGAATGCGAGTGCCAAGAAACTGGTGAATTTAGCAACGCACTGGCGTTTTCTTTAAAACAACGAAGTGATAATTGAACGTAAAATTTTTGTCTTGTTATTGTTCTTTTGACCACTTGTGTGGTAGTTGATTTGTACCTAGATTCTCGCCTCTTAATGGGCCTCTTTGGTCTTTCAATTTTTAAGAATAGAAGAAACATAAATGTAGAAATGACAGACACGTTCAGCTTACTCTGTCATAAACATGCTACTTACATCTTGAACATGGGTCTCAATTTTAAAAGCCGCAAATTACTTCGGATAAGAACAATAGTTTACACTGATTACAAGTTCAAATTACAAAATGTTAGCGAATTAACATTATTAATATATTTTATTAGTGTGGATTAGCCCTTGTTTTGTCTTTTATTTTAGAATTGCCTCTAGTTAGTTCACCCAAAAGCGCGGAAGTATATATGGATTATGTGGCACCAAGAAGAAACTAATAAGTCACTTTTAGTGAGACAGGGAACTGACTCAAGATTAGCTTCTTACCAAATTACGCGAAGTTGTTTTAATGCTTGCATAGAAAATATAGCTCCTGCTATTTGCAAGCTACCCTTGATGTATTGCTGTAATGGTTTTGCACGTTGGAAAAAAATTCTTTTTTAGGAGGTTGGTGTAAATATTAAAAACTGAAATTGGGTAAAAGTATGCTCTCTGCTGGTAATTACCACCCTAAACTGTTTCTATACCTTTGTATGTTTTTAACACTTCTGGACTTTTGACGTTGACTACAAGAACAAGAGATCTTAAAATACGAGGGGTATTTTATGAACTGAGTTCCCTAAACCAGACTCCCTATTTCCAGGTTACTAATGTCCTCTGTCAAAATTTCTGTCTTCATACAAAAAGTAGCGCTAACCCGTTGACGAGGCCAAACTTTCCATCTTGCTATTTTCTTAACGCAAACTTTCAACATTTTGACGTATGCCGAGACAATGAACAAGCCGCGAGTTTTTAATAGACCAATTCGGTCCTAGTGAAAATTTCAGGAAAAAGTGGTCCACCTCCGAAGACGGTCCTTCTTGACCGGTTGCTCCGGTCAAACCGTAACTTTTGCTTCCCACTTAACAAAAACGTCACCCAAATTTCGGTGGAGCGCTTTGGTCCGAGTGGAAAATTTTGGACGAAGACCGTATAGGCTCTTTTAATTGGACAATGTCGTTCCAGTTTTTCACAAGTTTGTTTACGCCATGGTCTCTAACCTGGTAGCCTGCGAACGCAGACGTATTTCCGGTCCTCGCTTCTCTCCACCCAGAAAGTACTTTTCGCAGGAAATGCGCTTGTATTCGCAAGCTACTAACCCTGCAATCGGTTTATTTTTCGCACGTTTATAACAAAGACTACTATTTCGTTTATTTCTTCGTTTCTTAGTCTATTATACAGCGGGGATTGCTATTATGTCCCCTAATCAGTTTTGTGAACCAATTAAATGGTTCCTTTAAAGAATATAGTGAGCGACGTCCCTTGCTGTAGGTGTGTCATCCCAATCGAGAAGAAATTAGGTTGATGATACTCCTTGAGATTTGGAATGAGAGTTCTGTTACTATATGTGTTCTCTTTTAGGAACATAATATACTTATAATATCCTACTTTTCCGTCCACTAGCGCTTGCTAAACTGATTGTTCATTTGCTATGTCAATTTGACAATGTATACTTCACGGGGGGAGGGGGGTAGTCTTTTCATTTATTGGTGGGGGTGTGCCGCTGGGACCCTAAAACCCTTGGGCTGTATCAGAAAATGTACAGCCACAAATTTGCTACCCAACTCCAGACTGGGCACTAAAAATCCGTACCATAAACTACCTATGAATCTTCACCGCACCAATCAATTTCCCATAAAAACAACAAAACCCTCTGACTCTATGCCCTATCCTGGACTAAACTGTTGGAAAATTCTACCCTTCAAAGGGCAACCCCCTCAAGTATTCTACATAACATCTTCAACTCTTAACTTTCTTCAAGTCTGTTTTCGTGGGGTTTCCTACAGTTGACTGGAAACCTGTTACTTCCACAGCAAGCTCAGTGGTCCGTACTTAAACACTTCACCATGGCCTCCTGAATTCACAAATTCTTGGCGGTTCCTTTGTTGTGTTGAGTAAAAAAAACTGTGAAAAAATTCCATTTTGAAGAAAGCGAAATGGCTTTTGGAAGATCGAATCTCTTCCCTTTCTTCTCGCAAATGAAGTGTCCCTTTCTCTGAATAACCAGACAATAAAGAGAAAAGGCATTGCGAGTAGACTAGAATATGATCATGACTTCCTGTCTGTAACTTTTTCTTCTATACAAAAAACCTGTAATATATTTTCCAATTTGAAGGATCTAGTTTTTGGATAATTTATACTCTAGTTTATCAATTCAATCAAGCCTTTAAGCGCTGACCTGCAATGCGGGCGTAATAAGTTGTTTGTTTACGTCGTAATGCCGTGGCCGCCATCTTTGACTTTATCACCGAGGAAGATTGGGGAGAGTAGAAATTAAAATCCTTGGGATTGGCGTTAGGGCTTAAAAAGGCGACGGGGGAGGGGGAGGGGACAAAAACTTTCCCTCTCGCCGCCCCCATCCCCTTTCCTTTTGACTAGACCCAAGTTCCCGCTTTTTTCAATTCAATATGGCGGTTTTAAACAATCGAAAACACGGCGCACCTAATGAAAACGCCTGCAATGCAAGCTATTTAAGCGGGGGTGATGCTTCGTCAAAACAGTAGAATACGTCTTTCCACAGGTTTGCGACACATCGGACACTCCTGCATCCTGTCTCCACACAGCTGACATGCGCCGTGACCACAGAGGAATATCAGGTTTTTCCTTCGATCCATGCAGACGGGACAAAGGGACTAAAAGAAACCAAAAGAGTACAGTACTTTACCTCGTACACTGCTGCAAAAATACAAATTTATCATTAACAATATCAGACCTATCACTTCAGGAATGGATAAACATGAGCAGGAAACTAGCGCAGGGGGAAAAAGAAATTTTGACCTCTTTACTCAAAACGACAATGAAACAAATATAAACACATAAATCAAATAATATATCATAAAAGCAACAACAAATTTACCTAGAAAACCAAGAGTTGTTTTCTACGTTCCCAACTATATAGCCTGCAATACATACTGCTATATACAGTGGCGGATCCAGGGGAGGGCGCCCGGGCCCCCCTTATTTTTGGACCAAACTGAGGCCCGAAGGGCCGAAAAAATGTTTTTTGGAGACTGCCGCCCCCTTTTGTCAGGGTCTGGATGAACGGCCATCCCCTCTTATCTGAAGGTCTGGACCCGCCACTGATATATATCGACTGAAACGTGGACTAGCGATCAGCCATCATCAAGAAAACGAAGAAAACCACACCATACGTACCTGCTCTTTCATATCTTGTAGCTGCTGTTGTAACTGAGTGAATTCTTGGGCACTGATTTCTGGTTTGGCACTTGCTGACTGACAAGGGGCAGCAGCTGAAGCAAAAGAGAAAGTGACTTTGGTGACTTCTTGAAAAAAAAAAAGAAAAAAAAAAAGGGAAAAAACTTTTTGACCCGTTCTACAGTACATAATTTGTCACGATTCTCTTTCTGTGCGATTCATTCTACAAAGCCTAAAGCAAACACTTGCAGTCGGGGAAAAGAGTTTTACATAACTCTAATTGGCTTTGACAAGCTTGTCCTCCTGATTATGGGCAAAGATTGCACTTCATAGAGCGGTAGAAGGAACACAAAATCTTGGACGCCACCACACCACATTTTGCTGCTACAAATATCGCATTTATCGAATCAGTACTCACGAGACGTAAGCTTCTAGTGGGACAAAAATGATGAGAGTTAACTTCTCAGGGCCTGTGTTCCAGAAATGGGACCCTCTGTCACTGTCCACGTTTTTTTTGGGTTACTTCTCATGGTGTGGGTTCCATTATAGGTTAGGTATTGTATTGTGGTCTGGGTATTGTTCAGTGTCTGTTTCTATCTTTTGTAATACCGTATTTCCTCGAATGATAATACTACAAGAGAAATTTCTGCAATTTGATTGGCTTAGAGCAGTGGTATTTCAGCTTAATTTGAAACACCTACATGCGAAAATTACACACCTTTTGTGGGTAGTAGTATAAACAAATAATAGCATGAATTGTACGTGATATTTGGCATAAATACCACTTGTGATATTTCAAAATTGTCTCAAATTACGTTTAACAATTTCGAAATATCACTCCTGGTTTTTACGCCAAATATCAATACAAATCATGCTATTACCCATACCAATAGCCGGGGGCGATTATTCGAGGGAGTCGATTGTTTCAAATATTGCTCACTGGAAGTCGTGCCCTAAATATTTTGTTTTATTAAACCATTAAATAAAAAAAGATCACGTCTAATAAACAGAACATGGGCTTTTTAAGTGTTTCAAATTAGGTACCTTGATTAATTTTCAGAGTATGAATCGTCACTGATCAGTTTTGCTGGATCAGATTCCACTTTAACTTGACAGGGAGGGGATAAACGAAAGAGAAGATAGCGAGAGGGGTGGGGGGGGGGGGGGCGATTATTCGAAGGAGGCAATTATTTTAGACATTTCCATTAAAGGGGGGCGATTAATCGAAGGACAGCGATTATGATAATACGGGGCATTATTTGGTGATCGCACCCAATCGCAACACCAAGGAACTCTCCTGTTTTTGGAAGAAGGTTATGTCCAAAATGAAGCCGGCCAATTAAGTAAAAAGGTTAACAAACCTTTCCCTCCGCAGCATACAATGAATGGAATAAATTCTTCAATGGATTCGCGACATTGAACGCATTTTTTCATTAACAATGCACAATCTGCAAAAACAAACAACGCACTATAAATACCGTAAGTCCTCGGGGGACTTATTGTTTTAAAACACATTTGAAGGGGGGGGGGGGGGGGGTCAATAAAGACGGGGGGCTTAATCAATTTAGCAAGGACGATGGCATCAGTTCTCTATAAAGAACTACAATACAATCAAAAACAAAGCCGAACTGACAGTAGGTGAATAAACTCCACATGGAATGTTACAGTTGCGATTGATTAATACAATTTATTAGTGAAGCATAGAAAGGTGAAGAGGAGGAGGGCTCGTTCACTTTCTTCCCCTGAAAAGGGAGGGGTTATTAGAGAGCGGAGTAGCCGTATTTGAGAGGGGGAGGGGAGAGGAGGGGCTTAAAGAGGATTTACAGTATGATATGACGTGGTTGGGTCACTGCGTTCTCTCAGATAAGCATGCCCCCGATAAGGTTCCCACAAGAACGTGGTTCTTATTTAAACTACTTAACGGCTCAGCTTTATCCACGAGGAGGAATCGAATCGAAAGGTGTTGTATAAAGCGTGAACTGCAATAAACAAACTAGCAACTAATAAACATACTTTCACAGGCGACCATGTGGCCACAAGGCTTGAACAGCGTTCTCGCAATTTTCTCGGAACAAACCAGACACTCTTCAATCTAAAATTTTAAAGACAGAAGAAAAAAATTAGAATTGCCTAAAATGTTCGTGCAAAATGCTCCATTAAGACTTTTTTACAATCTCTGTGGTTTACATTGACAAAAAGTCGAGTATTTTGTGGTGTATGTGGAATAACTGAATATTGTAGACAAATTTTTCTCCACTAGTGCACGCTCCATCTACAGCGTCGCTCGATCACGTACACTAGTCTCATAGGTTGGAGCAATTTTCATTGTCTCCCTCAAACCCCAATAAAATCTCAATGTCTGAGTTTCTGGGAAAACAAAACTCGCTTTTTCACTTGGGACTATTCGCTGAGTTCTAAATGAAGTCTGGTTAAAAGGATTGTTTTTCGTTTATTTCCGCCCTTCCTCTTATACACCTAGCCACGATTTCATTCCATCGAAAAACAACTAAATTTGGTTTGGAGTCCTTGGTCCAATAAATTTTGTACCATTTTTGGACCATTTTTCGAATGTTTTTAATGTATAAAAATTAGGGGAGGGGGGTATTGAAAATTTTGGAAACTTGGAAATTATTGGATTTGGAGGTTGTTAAAAATTAAAATATGAAGTGCGCAAAAGTAGACAAATACAAGTCAGATAGTCTACCACCAAAACAAGATGCCTCTAAGCCCATTAGCGGACTAACTGGTTTATGTGTTTACCTTTTATTTCCTTCCCAATCAACATCATTTGACCCCCAAAACACCCAGATTGCCCCCTTAAGACAAGGGCTACATGTCTGACCTTTGTTCTAGACTGCACAGCCTCCTTGCACATGAGACACTTCTTGACACGCGATGAACATAAAGAACACGTGGCCACGTGACCACAAGGGCCAAACAGCATATCACGTTTCATGTCAGAGCAGACCATGCACTCGTCCAGTCCTTCATTCTCATCTTCGTCTACTAATGAAGTGAGGTTCGAGTTGTTCTTCTGTGAACCACTATATCAGAACAAGCAAAGAGGATGATTGGATTTGTTGAGTTAAGAAGGGTAAAAAGGGTCGTTATATCAGGCTTTGATTAACGGAAAATGTAGCCTCTTTCGCAGTAAACCTCCGAAAAGCCAAATCACAGTTCATCGCCATGTTTCAAGAGAGAGACGTGTGTTTTTCGTTTTTAATAAAAAGGGAAACTAGGAGAGTGGGAAAATTAGAGACTGCTGAAACGCTGATGATTCGACCTTATCGATGTTGATATCTGTGCACCTTTTGTCCCCACTGACTATTGATACTACATTTACAAGTCGCCTACATGTTTCTGCAGTCTTTAGAATATTGCTCCTCTAGGTGATTTTCAAATGAAAGATTGCACGAAAAATCGTCAACTGTGATTGCATTCATGAAACCTACTGACAATTCCTCTTTTTGGTGGTGCAACTTATTGTTCTTCAAGGTAGTCCTATTTGAGACTGTTCAGCGGTTAAACCTCCGGCAAAGATTTATTACAAATGTTTGGCTGACACCAGAAGCATATATGGTTCTGCTGACACTAAATCGAGCACCTGAAGGTGTCCGCAATAAAAGGCGTTGACTGTAAATGAAGCCCCAAGTGGTGCCAAAGAAATGAGAGGTTTTAACTGGTATTCTTTACTTCCGATATTTGCTTATGCTTTGTTAATTGCTAAAGTTTTGGGGAGTTTGTTTCCAACTATACCTGGCGCGATCCTTGTGACATTTGGCCAGAGCTTTACAGAGATTAGGATCGGGGCAGAGATCCACTGGAGTTTGTCCTTTCTTATTCTTGATGTTCAGGTCAGCTCCATTGGCAGCCAGGAATAACGCAATAGAGGCACTACTTTTCTTATCTGCACCTTGTGTTCCCAAACCCATTAGAAGCTGTAAATAAACAAATCATAAAACCTGAGCCAGTGTTTGGGTACTGGCAACAGCCATGAACAAAGGGGAAATTCAGCGGAAAACCACACTCTGTTTTGTAAGACTGACAATAAGTCTTATGAGATTACCTAGCACGACGTACGGCCAATATCCTGTCTGATTGACTCAGAAACCCAGAAAATCTGTCACTATTATCCTAGATCAGCGCCTGAGTTCCGTTGGTTTGACTCTATTGTAATAGAACACTCTTGATCGCTTGGATCTAACACTGAATAACTGTGCTTACCTTGCCTACATCTTGCATGTCTTGTAGTTGCCGCAACTGCGAAAGCGTGTGATGTCTAAGAGACTCGTGTAGTGGTGTATCCCCATCCTTGTCCGTGAGGTCTAATTTGGCACCTTCACGCACTAATAGCTACAAAAGAAAAAAAGGAGGTTTCATCTCATAAAAAGGTTCTTCCAATCGGAGCTCCGAATTAACAATAGAGACCTTTAGATTCTGAGACGAGAATGTCTACGAGTTGGAGATTTTGTCAATAATAAGTAGCGCACGCAAGAGCACGCACGTGAACCAGCGTCATTTTGGCGGGAAAACGTGGTAACCGTCGTCATCCTACCACGAGTTTTCGCGCGAATGACAAGTTATCAAATGTGAGACGTTTTATCCTCCTGCAATCGGGAGATGGCTTATACTGGTTAACACCTCCTTCGTTATAAATAACCGTACAAACTTTTTTGGTGAAAAAAAAGTAAATGAAGCTTTCCGGGGTGTCTTTTTTTGAGAACGCGTGCAAAAACGATCTCGTACTCGTATTTGTTCTCGTCCTCAAATCTAAAGCTCTCCCTTGTAATGGATGTAGACCACAAAATTTGCATCAGGAAACGGCGACGTGAACAAAATAGTCGTAATATTCATAACACAACAGTCCACTTTCTGCCTCAAGAAAATAGACAACACGATCGCCCATGAGCTGTGAACCTGCAAGTAAAGCTGAGGTTGAATGAATTAACTATGACCAAGGGAAGGAATGGAAGGCTGGGCAGAGTGAGGAAGGGCTTCATGAAAGGATTTTAAAAGGCTGCAAAATGTCTATATATGGAGTAAGAAGCATTTTAAAATTGTACCTCAGTAGAAAGGGCTTAAAAAATGTCAGTAAGTACTGTGGGAGTTTATCGGCCATCTTCTAACCTGGGTACTAGAGGTTTTTTTTTCTCGCGTGCGCCGGAAGCTTCGTAGGCCGCAGGCCGACACGTCTAAACCGGAAACCGCGCATGAAAAGCCTCTGGCACCAAGGATAACCCATCCCCTACCTCCCGACCATTGAAGGATTCATTGACGATCTCTCTTAGATTGAGGGATAACGCCCGCAATTTTAACACTTACCCGAACTATCTGAGTGTGTTGCCTTTCTACCGCCAGGTGCAGCGGCGTTTGTAAGTTTGTATTCTGAATATCTTTATTCGCCTTGGCCTGAGGAAAAAAATAGCAAAGGTGACACAATTATTGTGAAACCAGTCAATAATTCTGTTCGTTGAAGCCCGAAAACGTCCACAGACGTAAAGGAGCAGAAAAAAGGACAAAGAGTAAAACAAAATAAAACAATCAAAACCTAAAAAAACAAAAAATGCCCTCATCCTTTCTCTCCGTATAATGAGATAAATGCCTTACATAAAATCTATTGGGTTTACCATAAAAAAATAAGAAGGTTCTCTCTTCAACCAATACAATCGAATAAGATGCCACTGACCATTAACAGTTTGTTTTGTGCTAGCACAATCAAATAATTCTTGAAAATAACGACAACTCGAAGGGGACAGACGAAAAACTGATTTTTTGCAGGATGCCTAAAATGTGTGCAATTTCCTACTTAGTTTCGGCTGGTAACATAATCAGAATGACAAGACTACCTCAAAGGAATGGACTAAAGTTCCCAGCCGCACTTTTCAACAAATACTGTTTCATTTGTTTTACAAGCGAGATTTCCGGGCGTTGCACTGATTGCGTTCCCAGTTTTCCTTCTTTTTTGCTCTAGGAGACCTCACGAAGAAGCAGAGAGACCCTGAGAACAAGGCAGAAACGGAATAGAGGGTCACAGCATACCTGTTTGACGAGTAACTCAGCCACTTCCGTGTGATTATTGAGTGCTGCTAGGTGAAGAGCCGTGTACCCATCATCCTTCTTTTCATTCACGATCCATGGACGAGGGAGCTTGGAAAGGAGAATACGCATTGCACTGGACAAACAAGTATCATGTGATCAGTTCGATCAAGAAGGACAACATCACACAATAGGCAAAATCATAATCATAATAATTAAAAAAAACAACAACAACAACAACAAAAAAACAAAAACAAACACCAAAAACTCACTTTCAAAACGGGGCTAGTTTTATTGCACTTAGCCTCACTCTGAAACAGAGGCTTGGGGTAATGGCCTATTCAAAGCACTGTGCGATTGAAGTATAATTAACAACCGTCTTGGAAATCAAATACGTTATACATGTACACCAGCTAATTAACAATTATTCCTCGAACCCAAATGGGCTCTGAGTCGATAGCCCACGAGGCCGAAGACCGGCTACTGACTCAGAGGCCATGAGGGCGAGAGGGATAATTGTTTTAATAAAATCCAACTATACTCAGTCAAAAATACCGAGACAAAACAACTTTAGCTAGGAAAATGTGATTCAGCCCCCACTGTTTTGGTTTTCAAAGCCTGCGCTTTTCCCTACTAGTGGGCTATAACATATAGCCCAGTAGTAGCTCAACCAATCAGAACGCAGCATTGACAATAGACTACTAGCTGGATTTTACTAACAGGAATTATCTTTGCAGAGCGTACGACTGTATGAACAGATTTATCAACATTCTTGTACGTATTCAAAAGACTATCCGAGTTATCATTTCTGGAATCAGAAGAATTGATTAAGAAGTAGAAACAGCTTCTAAAGTTATTAATGGACAATTCTTTCGCATGCTTGAAGAGCAGAATGCCAAAAGATGGGTGTCTCTATGTGTTGCGGAAACCATTGTTGGTTCGCTTATGTTTAGTGGTGTGGGTGTTGTTAAGTGTCTTTCCAATCTATTGTATTACGTCATTTGGTTTGTAACACCTAGAAACTACCCAAAAGGTGGGAACCACTTAGTAAGTTTTTGAACGCCGCTGTAAATTTACCTTGGATTACCGCGTAAAGCTGCATGTTGTAAAGCATTAAAGCCATTGTTATTAGCCACTGTAACATCAGCGTTAGACTCTAGTAACATAGTAACCATATCATCTCGCTTCTTGGAGATTGCATCATGTAATGGGGTGTCTCCTTCCGTATCCTGATCGCACAAAAAGGAAAAATAATAAAATCTTGTAAAAGCGTAACTAAAGGCGGAGAGGAACCGCGGGAAAAATAGAGCCTACCTAGAATAAATTACTGACCCGGGTTGTTCACACGTTGGGTAGCCCTTTCCACTGGATAAAGCACTACCCAGTGGATAAGTGTTAGAGAAATCAATTGCGCTGTCTACTGGATAGAGATTTATCCAGTGGATAGCGTTTTCCAACTTTTGAACAACTGGGGCCTGGAGATGTAGAGTAGGTTTATTTCTGCGTCGATAAAATTTAATCTCAAAAAACATTCTTCGAGGAATACAAAAAAAACGAAGACAAAAACAAAAACAGCCTCGGACAAACATCGTTATAAGGCTGTTAGCATAGGTAAAACTCCTAAAACTGATTCGTCACAGGTTTAAACGCCCGGGGGGGCCGTACTCCCTTATATGACCCATATAGGTATGTGCCTCCCCAAAGGGTATGGTTTTTGCTCCGGTTTGGTCTGAAAAAGGGTTTACATTTTGCCCAGTTTTGTCTGGAATCGGGTATGATTTTCGAGGGAACTGCTGGAGTGTCTGAACGTATTTGCTGTTTGAGTGATCCAGATAAATACTAAGAAAGAAAGAGTACTATACGAATTCGAAGTGGATTTTAAGAAATCTTTTATTTGGCGTTCTAATCTAAGTGTAATGATGACATAATTTCTTATAGACCAGGTCTGAAAACGGTTATGGATTTTAGAGGACTGGTCTGAAAGCGGGTGTGAAAAATGACCTTTTTTTTTTGTCTGAAATAGGGTCAAGATTTGGAGAACCGGGCACATCCCCCACCAAGAATTCCTAGGGTTAAAACGAGACCCTCCTTCCTCATCAAGGTCAACCACGAAATCTTCACGCCCCTACACAGGAGACAAGAAAAGTACTCGCCTGTAAACTTGGGTGGCATCCCAAACCAAGAAGTTTCTTTACCACTGCCGTGTGTCCCTTATTGACTGCCACATGCAGGGGTGACTGACGCCGTTTATTTCGAGCATTCATGTCACTTCCGGCTTTGATCAACTGTTCCACGACTGCAGCCTCGTCCCCAAAGGCAGCATGATGGATTGCACGGTCACCGTCTTTGTCCTACATAAAGAAAGTGAAACTCTCTCCATATTTTTTGGTCAACAAATGAAATTGAATAACCTTGTGATAAGCAATTCATTAAGCAAAGGAACTCATTGAAGAGAGGGAAGTGGGGCCAGTTTGACCTCTACAATGTCTTCAAGACAAGTCGGATTTCTAGTAATATATCAAGCATGAGACGCAGTGTTCCATCACCAGATGAAACACCGAGAAGAGAGTTGAAAATACGACGCGCAGCGGAGTATTTTTGACGAATTTCGAGATGTTTTATCCGGTGATGAAACACCGTTTCGAATGCTTGATATTACCTCTCAAACAAAATGATTTTAGAAGGAGAAATTAAGGATGCAAATGTTAGCAGTTTTTCATCTGATTTCCAAACACTCGTTAAACATTAATTTCCTTTGTATTTTCTTTAGGAATTATTATTGAGTTTGAGAAATACTTTTCATTATTTCAAACCCCCAAAATTCCTCTCCTCAGCCAACGGGAATGAATAAAAAGAAGAAAAGAAACAAACCTCTGCCTCCAAGTCCACATCGAATCTAATGAGAACTCTGACAGTGTCTTCATGGCCATTTTGACTGGCAGCTTGAAGAGCTGTGTGTCCAGCGAACATACCATTGACCTAACCAAAAGAGTAAGAGTAAAAGTAATTATTATGTTGTGAACTATTCACACAGCAGAGAAAACAATCATTGTTGACTATAGCAAACATGACAAATACGATTCAACAACACCTTGTACACTGAAATGAAGACTGTAAAATAACGAGTGGGTTGAGGCGGGCGAAATGAAAGGGTCTTGAAGAGTGATGGACATTATGAACGGTTTCCCTGACTACTGAAAAATGATGCTTAGCAAAAACACAAAATGCACATGTAATCCTTTGTCTCAAGATTGGGTCGATGGTTACAGATGTACGCATGGAAAAGGTGCATTCAAAATTACATTGGCATCTTCTTTGAGCAGAAGTTCTTCGACTCGTTGTGAGTCACCATTAGCGGCAGCTTTAACGAGCTCTTCAACTGCATCTCCAGGAACATGAGTCTCAAAGAGCTTCTTCAACAGGGCTGACAATCTCTCTGCTAAAATATTACAAAGAGCAAGTCATAAAACACACAGTCTAAGCCACAATCATTCCAAATAAGTCTTTAATAACCCAGTTAAATGCAATTTAACTACGTTAACAACAAAGAGGAGCCAGGGAATTTTTGGCCAACAGCAGTAGCTGCTTCAGCGCTAAGTGTTTGAGGTGCATTTAAATGCGTTGAAGCATGCCAGTTTGGTTTAAAGAGTATGTGGTCATCCTTTTTTGTTCTGGCCCTCCCTTGCTTCCAAACCCTTTTCTTTTCTGCTGTTAACACAGTGTGATGGGTGCCTGGATGACACTGTGTGGAGGCTCATGGCTGGTTTGTGGGGACTGCCCAAAGGAGCAGATCACTGTCGAGGGGCCCACTGGTCACAGTGGAGGCCCCCTGCTATCCCAGGTATCTATTTTCTATACTCTGTGATGCTACTCTTAGTTCTAACTGAAAGAGTAAAACTCACCACCAGCAGAAGCACCCACTGAGGGTGACTCAGTTCCAGATGCTACTTTAGTCACAAGAGCCGGATTGTAAGTCCACGAAGTGCCACAGATCTCCACCTGAAACAAAACAAAACATAATGGCTGTTCTAAAAACTCCACAGACAAATCAACTCAACTGGTAAATTGGCCTTTGGAGATACAGTACATTCCAGACTAAAAATCTGGAAATAAATGAACCTTTAGATTGTCAGCCAAAATGGCATGTTGATTGAACAACACTTTTTAAAAGACTTCGTGTCTTTATCAAACTGTGTGCTGACATGAAAAGCTATTCAGTATAGTATGAACACTTATTTGATATGTGTCTTGTGAGTTTCCACTTGTAACAATTATTCCATGAGTGTGTGTTGGATATGAGATGGTAGATAGCCAAAGAGGCGCGTTGTGCCGAGTTGGTTATAATCATCTCATATCCAACAAGCGCAAGTGGAATAAATGTTTTATTAAAAGTGCCAACAAAATATCAAGAATTCTCTCCGACTGTATTTGTAAAAACAACCAATTTTCAGTATGTGTTAATTTTGAGCAGACGCGTACAGCTACCATATTTGGAGAGCATGGTATAATGGCTCATATACCACGATGGCTAAGCCAATCAGAGCTCTAGAAATGCATTATCCAATGATTCAGTTTTTAATAATAGAGATTAGTGCAGAGCAGCTTCACTCTGGTACAGAAATCACACCAGAATCACTGTTCTTACATGTGAACAGGAGCCCTATCCAGTATGGCTTTTGTGCCAGCACAAAAGCTATCCAATATAGTGTGAACACAGCCTAAAGTTATTGCTCCAGGGGCGGATCCAGGGGGAGGGTGCAGGGGGTGCGCACCCCCCCGTGGGATGACCTGCGGCCGCTTTCTAATTAACACTGTGCAGTCGCTTGACAGACATACAAAATCTGCTCTATCGTTTGATATGTATTGTCAGCAGTTCACATTATGTTATTTCCTAGTCAAAAGCCCTCTTCTTCGTATTCGCTTTTAAAATTTTTTACGTCATCGGTCAGTTAGTGGTGCACCCCCTCCTAAGAAAAATCCTGGATCCGCCCCTGTGCTCCTTTGATGTTCTCACTGCTGTTGCCGTTGCTACTATGACCAAGTCAAACTAACCTTCAAGTCATTGTCATGGTAAATCTGCTGCACTCTACCAACCTTGCCAAGAGTCTGCAAAATAATTACCAGGAGTGTGAGAAGTAAGCACAAGCAAACTTTTGCCCGTCTGGATATATTGCAGTGATGAATTGATACACACCACCTTAACAGACAGATTAATTTGCTGTATGAACAAGAGTTTGAATAGCTGTTCTGGCTAAAACCTTAACTTTGAATTTCAGCTTTTCAAAGTGATAAAAAATTGATAATGGATGCGCAGAAAATCCTGTGTTTCATCCAATGTAAATGTAAATAGAAGATGTCACCTTACATGTACATGTAATTAACAATTACATTATTATAAGTACAAATTTACTCGTACATCAAGACCAAGTGCGCATAAGTCATTTAAGTCTGGTCTTCACTAGGGATGCAAGCATAACCATAAACATAACTTGGTTCTTACAAGCGATGCAAGCATAAGCATACAGAACTTTTATGCAAGTGAAGATGGCCTTGACATATCAAAACCTTGTGTTCTTCTTATGTTTGTGTTGCTAGCGATGACAGGGCTTTAAAAGAATGCCCAAGAGTATAAGGTTAAACTGTTCAAATAATGTTCAACATAAGTTACTCACTGGTAGCATTGCTTCAGCCCACTCGCCATGCCCTCTTTGAAGTAGTTTGACCCTATCAGCATCCTCAGTGATGCGTACCAAGTCTCCAACAACAAACTGAGATGAAGACGCTGTTCCTGATAAGGTGCTCGTCTGTAACGTAGTGTTCAGAATGTCAGCAGAAGGTGACATTATTGTGGAGGAAGTAAGGGATAGAACGCTATCAGATGATTCTGAAGAGCTAGTTACTTTGGTCAAGATAGCTGGGTTAAAGGTCCATCTAAAAAATGAATGCAGGAAAAGAAGAATCAGTATAAGAAATGTCAAAAGCATCAGGTTGCTTTTACACCTGTAAACTACGTTCTTCATGCCTGGTGGAACATAAGCCCTCTGCAGTCTAGCCTCTCATAGAATCTGTGAATTTTTTTCTGTTTCTAAGCATATACACCCTGAAGATAACATCCTACTCCAGGCATATAGAGCACTTTTTTTGAGGGGAGTGGGGGCGGGGGGGAGAGATGGGGGAACAAGGAACAGCCTAAACTCCACCCTTTCTTTATATTAGAAGGCAGTGTGCCCAAGAAGTTAGAGTGCTGAAGTTGCAATGGAAGGTCCTAAGATCAAGTCCTTCTTGAGTTAGTATTTCACAAACTGAACACAAAGGGATTTTTTTAAAAATTTTTATTCATAGCATTCTTGGGAGCAAATGCTAACAAGAAAATTGTGACTAGCTATAAATATTTAACAATTACTGAATGAGGCTGAGTATTATCTGAAAAATTATGGAGATCGAGGAGGCTGTTATCATAATTCTTCAGATGATACCAATGCCGAATTCAATAATTGTTTTATTATTCAATCAAAATAATTCCTTGTTTAAAAACAAGCTAAAACATGCTTACCTCCATTGATGTTAAGTTCATCTTTGATAGTGCATGTTAATCGGCAAGTTTAGGAGATAAAGGGTTGTTCAGCTCCGCAAATATTCTCCGAATAGCACATGTCGTCCATCAAGTTGTCTTCTTGCTGTTCTTGCTACGTTTTTTGCAAATAGTTTGCCTATTTATTCTTTGTGAAATGAGTGAGATGTTCCGCCATTTTTTTACTCACTACCAAAACAACTCAACCTCGTCCTCAGGTCTTCTCAGTTAACCATTCAATAATCTGGCAATCTGCTGCACGATTGACATTATCTTCCACATATCACAAAATTCTTCCAATTTTGGTTGACAAGAGCTGGTTATGATGAATTATTCAAGGGATTTTAGCCAATCAGAAATGGAGAAATATTTTGAATGAATTATTATATTAATTATCTTTCACCTGTTACCAGTGGGGTACAAAACCATGATGTCATGATCTTCATCAATACCAACCACTGTTCCTGGAGTTGTAAGAGTCTGTAAATTAAAAAGAAGTTATTAACAAATAATGTATAAAAAATACACAGAAGATAATTCTTGGAGATAACCTTGGTTCTGAGGTCACAACACAAACCACGTGACTTCAAGTGACTTCAAAAAAACACAAAGTAACCTTGGTTACTATCTAGCCATTAATAGAAGGAAAAAATTAACCCAAGAATTGTTTAATTTTTATCAAGTTGGTCTCCAATCCGATCTTGGTGTGCATGTCTAGGTACGGTAATAAGGTAAAATGGTAGGTAATACTTTATTTAAAAATTCAAAATAAAAGAGAAAGAGGGAGAGAAACACCAGAGAGCCCCACCAACACTCAACTGGTTTCCATGGAGAGTTTGTTGACATATAAAAATCACATATTAAATTACTAACCTAAAACTAAAATTTCTTATACTACTACCACCACTACTATTGCTATAATTACAGAGAGTCATATAAAAAGTTAACTACTATTAAGATGCACAGCTTGGCAAAACCCAGCTATAATCTAATAAGCTTCTTAAATGAAGAGATTGACTATTTCATTTTTCGACTACTTTCATACCTACCTCATACATGCCGTCAGTCCATCCTCCATGACCATGCTGCAGGGATTGTACAATTTCAAGATCCAGGTCAACAGTGACTTGATCTCCTATCTGTAATCCCTGACCCCTTGGACCTGATGGCCTGGTGTCACCTAAATGGTGGAATTATAATTAAAAATTAACCATACATACATGTACACGTTCAAAACGAAGGCTTAAGACATAAGGGTCATTGTTACCTTATTAACCTGCAACAATGTAGCGGATAGATCGTGATTAGCAAGTAAGCCAAGGTGTCAACATTACTTTTTGCTGGTCATGAATGTTAAGCCAATGTACATGCAGACCTATACCCCTGTGCATCCTAAAATGTAGATTGAACAGTGACCACAGTAGGATATTAAAGCATAAGCTTATGTGTGCAAAGAAAGTAAGTGTTCGGTAGCCTGACACTAGTGGATTTTCTTATTGGCGTAGTGAATTCTGTTCTTAAATAGCCCAACAGGCAACTGATGTGCTTTACGCAATTCAAATTACAGAAGAACTGAACTGTAATCAATTCTGCTCATTTGGAATTTTTTTGGGGGCTGGTTGAAATGGCGTTTAGGCTAGTACATGCTAGCTACAGCTTCCCCATATAGCAAGCTGTAAAACTTACTTTCTTTGCACCCTGATATTATAGCATAAGTTGTGCTACTTACCCAATAATGGCAAGTGGTCTCTATAAAATTGACCTCCTTTGGCATCACTGATTACTTTAAGATCAGCCTACATCACAAAGAAAACAAAAATAAAATAAATACATAAGAAAAGTGTACACAATAAGTAAATAAGCAGTCAGGTTAAACAATCAGATAAACATAATGACAACCACATTGATCAATTTGAATAACAGTACACTTGAATGTCATTATTGCTACTGCTTTCTTGTTTATGGACTTGAAAGAAAATGGGGTGATTACAGATGGGAGTTTAATATCTCAGAATTACCTAAGAGTAACTACTGTAAACTGACAGATTGACAAAGTACACTACATTAACATAAAGTGTATATGTACACAGGTTTATTCTCTTACCATGCCCTCAAATCCAAGTCTATAGAGATTTTTTGCACCATTATCCCACAAGACATAGGCAGCACTGCGTGGACTTGTTGTACTCCAATCTTGGATTTCAGTTACTTTACCCCTGCGACCTGGACCA
This sequence comes from Porites rus, assembly GCA_964035705.1. Classification (NCBI taxonomy): domain Eukaryota; kingdom Metazoa; phylum Cnidaria; class Anthozoa; order Scleractinia; family Poritidae; genus Porites; species Porites rus. The sequence continues at coordinate 13,171,813 of OZ038002.1, forward strand.
CCTTAAACACAAAACAGCCATTACACTATATTCAGATACAAGAGTAGAAAATACCACAATGTGCCTTCACAGATACTGAGCGGCCTCTAATTCATGAATAATCAGGGCTAGGAGACAAAGGGAATTAACAATCAACCATGGTTAAAAACTTTTAACCTGAATATAATTTTGACCTGTAACATACACACTGTATAAGGGATTGAAAATCTTTGAGCTATCAAGCTTCATGCATGATCACGCAGCCGCCATCTTTGATTATGATAGAAATGTGATGGTGAATTTTACTATGCTTTTCAAAAACATGTGAATTCTGAAGTTCAAAAGCCAACTGACTTTTCGCTGCTGTCAATCATCTTAGTGGACCTCTTATGAAACAGAAGTTTACTTAACATCCCGTTCAAAAGGTCATGGTTTCTGATTTGTGATTGGTGGATTTTGATCCATTTTGTGTGTTTCTAAAAATGTTTTAGGGTTTGTTGCTTGTGATCGTAATTGTGACTGACGGCAGCGAAAAACGCAATTGTGAAGGCGGCTTTTGAACTTCAGAGTTGGCGTGTTTTTGAAAAAAGCAGTATGCCTGATGAAGGATATTTCAGTCAATGGCACAGGCAGCTCAGAGCACAAAATCTGAGTACTGCCAAAAGGAGCTAATCCTATGACCTTTTGGTTAGAAGTACATACAGTACATATAATCATGTGGTAAAATGTATGAGACAGTATTTTTTTACCATCTTGATCTTCCCATTGCCAGTCTACTCCACGCACAACTCTGGCACCTGGAAATATTCCTCTGGCTGTAATTTTTTTGCTTTTTCTACGTGCTTCAACAAGTGCTCTAGAAAGTACAAGAAATAGTAGTTCAGTAAACTGATGTAGATTTTGAAATAGTCATCACAAGGCTGTGCTCACAAAACTGAAGGGAGCCCAGGACTCTGACTTGTGAAATCTGGGGTGCCTAGCCTATGATTTCTATGAAAAAAAAAGATTTCCAGTCACCCAGGCGCAGAGGTTAGGCACCAGCTGGGGCCACTGGGCACTGCTATGGCACAGCCTTGTATCAGGTATATCTACCAGAAATACAGTCAACTCTCTCTTAAAAGACACCTCTATAAGATGGACACCTCTCTTAGATGAACAAAAAATACCTCAAAACGGAAATGTAGGTGCTCTACACGATAGTAAATTGCAAAATGTTTGATATTTTGTAGTCTTGCTCCAGTGAAGAGAGTGTACCCTGTTACGCTTTTAGACCATGAAGTTGTGAACATTTGCTTGTAAGGATTGTTTGATTGCACAATAAGGTCATTCCAGATTTACGTATAGCTGCTTCACACAAGTTAAACAGATGTGTCTTTATTGCTAATAGGTTCAGCTTTAAAATTACTGGTGTCACGTTACCTTGACTCTCTATAAGCCAGACACCTCACTAAGATGGACAGTCAGGACTGGCTCTGAATGTGTCCGTCTTAGAGACAAGTTGACTATGGAAAAAACCTACTTGCAAGAACCTTGATATTTTCAGGTTAGCCTAAAAAGGTTTATACAGAAAATGTAGTCTACTAAGGATTTTTGTAAACAAGTTTTTATTTCTGAAGAGGAAAATGTGAGACAAGAGAGGAGTCAACTATTCATTCAAAACTCTGTCAAAAAAACATGCTTATCACGGTCTATATGTAAAGTCACTGGCTTCATAACCATTTGCCTTTTTCTCAGCTGTTTCAGGTTATGAAGAAAAAAAAATAGAGTGTTAAGTGTTTGTCTTAACGGGGTGTCCGTATTAAGCAGGTTGAATTTGCAGAAAATGTAAGGGCTTTCTTTCCCCAGCTGTACATGGTAATGAGGTGTCCGTATTGAGTGGGTGCCCTTACAGGGAGGTTTGACTGAAATATTAGGCTGATTTAACAACAGAACGGGAACATCAGTTGAGGACAGGATAGCATGCGAAAAGGAATGAACGCGACTTCCAGTGTCCAATTTGCCCTCTGCCATTGGGTAAGCCAATGGTTTTATTTGCATGTGCCGTCATCACTGCTGTCTCGTTGTCTTCGTTAAATCTGCCTAATATTATTTTGTTCACTACAAGTACTGAATCGAACCAATAAGCTTTGGTCGAGTCTGACTACAAAATACCGGAAACAGTGTATTTGAATAAAATAATGATGCCAAGTCATACAACTAAATAATTTATAAAAAATTGGAAGATAAGACGCAACACAAATGATCGGTTGTTTTTATAAAGTTATCAAAAGGTGCATTTGAAAAAGTATGAAAACCCTCACATTTTGAGGGTGCTCCCTCTTTCTCAGTGGTTTAAAGCAACTGAACTGTTGCGCATGCTTTTTCAGTTGCTTTAAACATAGTTATTAGAAGAGACTGGTTATGAAAAGCGGCAAACATCAATGATAAAAACAACAGTGCTGCAGTTTATGTTCAAAGCACCGTGAAAGTGCACAATCCTTTGTTTTCTGTTGGCAAATTGTTACAGAATAAATTAATGCAACGTTTTTATTGGTCGATACAATCAAAATGATAGGAATTCCTTTGAATTTTGTGCACTTTCAGGTCCACAAAAACATATAACAAAGGAGTCTGACAGGTTTCATAACCATTCCACTCAATTAACTATGCTTTAAACCACTGAGGAACAAAGAGCACCCTTGAACATCTGGATTTTCCCACCTTTTCATCGCACCTTTTGATAACTTTGAAAAAATATCAACTAAATAATTTATCTCTGGTTATTTCATGAGAGAACAAAAGGAACTGATAACAATCCCCAGAAAACTAGTACTATATTTATTGTACCTTTCTGCACTGGGACCATTTAATCTGTAAAACCTGTGTCGTAAGTGATGTTTGTCTCCATGGTAACATACACTGCACAAGTCAAAGTTTGGGCAATCTGCACATTTCCATCTCATGCCATAGATAGGTTGCATGCGACACCCATCACACATACTTCCATCATGTTTTATTCCTTGGGGAAGATTTAAAAGGTACAATTATTGTTGTGAAAACATAGCTGTAACTGCAGATAATATTTAAAATCTTTTAGTATACAGTAGTTACTCTTTTACTATATACTAAACATATATATGTATAAAACATAGGATCAAGTGACTACAGAGTTTCTTTTTTTATCTCAGAAGGGAAAAGGAAACTCTTCTAGCATTACATGCCTAAAGGCAAACCACATAAGACCAAATGCATAAATGTTCCGCAAGAAGCCAGCAGCATTACCGGAAATCAACAAAATGTTCCTTCAGATTATTTTAAATATTTATTGTACAGTGTCTTCATGTTTAAACTTGTACTACTTATGAGTTATCTCAAAAAACTAATACAGGAAAATCAAAGAGAGAATCCCAGGCTCTAAAGAAGTCCACGTTAGAAATATATTGAAGTTGAAAACATCAGCTGAATAGGATGACTTAAGAGACTTGCAGACTTGTGGATCGATTTAAACTTTTAATGCAAATTTCAATTTTGCCCCGCTTGGATGCATTTAAACTTGAGACTTCATTTGATGTTTCGTTTCTTGAAATATGAGATTGAATTTCTTTCATTTTAAAAACATAAGATTTTCAACAGAAGAAGAGCATAGAGGAAAAGTATAAATCATACCGGTGGGGCTGCTGTCCAGAATTCTTAGATCGTAGATGCCAGAGCACCGGTAATTCGCAGCGGTACCATTATCCCAAACAACAACAACTTCTTGGTTGCTTTCGAAGTTTCTTACGGTTCCTACGTGTCCTTCGCCACCATCTTGTTTTCCCCACCTCCAGTCTGGTCCTCTGACAACTCTATAACCGACGTATTCCATTTAAATTCTGAAAATGCTGAAAAAGCGGACGAAAATCGCGAAGAAAATCATCCGTCATCTTCCTTCCTTCGGGACATAATATCGTACATGTGTTATTTATTTGTACCCAGTGCTCTCTCGTCCAACCTCGACTTAATGTCAGTCGACGCAAGATGAAAATTTCCCCCCTGATCATCTGAGTCAGCTTTTGAGTGTTGGGCTCGGCAAATATTAAAGAACAGTGTTGACACACTCCTTGTATCCCTACAGGGCATGGTCAAGAGACAATATCGAGGACATTATGATCCAAGAAGATGATCTATTGACATTATGATCCACTGACATGGTCAGTGGTTTTCTAGAAAACATTTCCTATTACGTTGTTCTTTTGACCACCTCGCCTGCAATAATATCAGTCTGAACATGAAAGTAGGCGTCAGTTTAAAGTCTTTTATAATACTCCTGAATGATTGTATGCGCCAGACCCCAGACTGAGTTTTTGAAACATGAGGTTTTTCACTGGACACCCTCCTTTCATAAATGGAAAGCACTTTCGAATTATTTTAGGGCTGATTGGTATAAAACCAACAAAAATGGCATTTACAAGTACGATTTATTTCTTTGTTTTATTTCAGTTAGCCTCGGAGTACGAATTTGATAATTCGAAAGTGGCCTTTGTTGACTATTTTGACTTCCTTTCATTCGGTTTCCTGAGGAAGTCGGTCAGAACTTGCATCTGAAGGAAGTGGCTTGGTGTTTCAGTTGTGCAAGTGAGTTGAGCTTACTGAATGTGGCGTTTCAAATAAGACGAATAAAGAAAAACTGTAGTAAAAAACAACAACAACAAACTTGCCGCGTCTGGGTGCCAAGAAGGTCCTGATGTCGTCGTAGGAACCTCCGTTCCATCCCTCCTCGGTTCCGTTCCTCGGACCATTAATTGTCGAGCTGTACTTTATTATTGCGTTTTCACTGCCACTTTAAAATTGACCCAAACTTGTATCTTGACAAGGCCTTGGTCTTATTAAAAATACCACTTAAACATGCTTTAATATGGCCGGGGGGGGGGGGTAGTCACTCAACTAAGTTCACTACGGGGAGGGTCCACCCCTAAAGTCCGACCCGTTGCCCTTTCATCTACGACATATATTTTTTTTGGACAAAAAAGGGTATCCTTTTCATATAATCCATGAATGAATGACTCGTTTATTGACACCTTTTGCAGCTTAGAGCTGAATTGCAGGTACAGGTCAGTTACATAAACAATCATAAATAATAAATTAAAACACTATTAAAGCGGTAGCCGTATCTAGTGTACAGTTACCTTCTATACCCAGTTTAGAACTTTGTATCCTTTTTAACTGCCGTAAATGCACCTTGAGAATAAATAAATGACAAAACCAGAACTTTAAACGTTTTCTCAACTTTTTCATCGTTTTCACAGCCTGATGAAAATCAAATGCACGATCTGGTAGCCTTTTTCAGCTTTTTACACGCAGACATATTAAATTCTGCAAGCAGAATACTGCAATGTTGATCGTACTACGCGAAAATTAACTCTGCGAGACATCAACACGACACCGAAAGAACTCAAAACAGAGCGGGATTGTAGCCATAGACAGCTGTTTCGCCCTCTTTGGGGCTCGTCAGGTATGGCGTAACAACCAGAGAAAACTCTCAACACCCACAGAATCACGCCATACCACGTGTCTTCTGGGGGGCAAGAGTCCAAGTGTCAAGGTGATGTCTCGCAGAGAAAATAAAAAATTGGCCAAAACTAACCTATAGAACATGGGCAAAACCATGTAAGAATTACGGCATATCGGATCTATAAAAGATCTACGGCCCCAGAATACATGAAGTACAAACATTAACCACAAAGGACTGCAAAGGACCGCAAACGAATATGCCGAAGAACGTAGGATCTATAAAGACCTGACAAGCAAAAATAAAAATTCTGCTTGCAGAATTTAATATGTCTACTTTTCATTTTGCTGATCACGTTTTTATAGATCCTACGTTCTTCGGCATATTCGTTTGCGGTCCTTTGCAGTCCTGGTGGTTGATGTTTGTACTTTTTACAGGTACGTGTGGAAATGACAGATTTCCCTCTCCTCAGGGGCACCCAACGTCAATTTTCGGAAAATATCTGTTCGGAAGACGATTTGAGATCTAGAATTTTCGGAACATTTTTTGGTAAAATTCTTGCTTGTTTACCTCTCCTAGGATTTTCGAACGTCTAAAAAATGGTATAATTGCCCATTTTTAACGGATTTTTACCCTAAAAAGGTCACCTAGAATTTTCGGGAGTCTTTTTTCTGGCTAAAACTTTCGAAAAGGTAAGTTTTGATCCCTATAATTTTCGGATCACTAGACTTTCAGCTAGGAAATCCGAACAGATGAAAAATTTTGGGGGGATAAAAATATACCTATATCTACCGTTTAAATACTAAAATACGAAGCTATGTTTTTAAGTGATTTTGAACTATACTCTCGTTGGGTGCTCCTGTCTCCTTTCACATACCTCCACTAGAATGAAATCCTTTCCCTTATTCTATAGACCTGAACCCTAAAAAGGTTTCGGTAGGAGCCTCCCCGGCCGTATAGTCCATTATGGGAAGCAACTCCCCCGGGTAATATGGTAGGCTAAGGGACTGGAAACAACTCGGTCAAAGGCCGGATCACAACATTTCACAACATTCCATCCGTGACCGACAACACACTGACAAGGAGTCACGGTGAATCCTGGTATTGATGTGGGTGACAAACACAGTCTTTTTCATCATTGAGGAACAGAAGTACTGATTCATTAGTTCTAAAAGAACTAGTAACAAAGCAGACCTAGACTGTGGAAAGTTAACGAGAAGGTAAGACTCGATCAAAACCTTGTCTGCGATTGCAGAGTAGCTCAGAGTGGAAGCGCGCCAAACATCAAATTTTACATAGTTCGTGTAAGACAACAAATGTTTTCATCGCTTTTTATCGTACTTTCTGGTGGAAGTGCGCTTAATTTCCCTTGCTACATAAAGTCCGTTAAGCTTTAGTTGATGTTTTTAATATCCACATCAGATTTCAAAGCCGCTACGGGCGTATTATATAATTAAATTGGAAGCATTGTTATGTTCAATTAACGTATCGATCGATGCATGAATACCGCCATTATGCTAAACTATTAGTTGATTCAGGGCGACAAAACGCAGATTAGTTTTCTTCTAAAGGCTTGCATTTTAATTTCGCTTTAATTGGCCTGGTCTTTGTTTCCTTTGACGTTAAATTATCTCTTCCTTCCAAGCTTTTCCTTTGAAGTTTGAAGCACTGTAGTATACGGATTCTGGGTTCGAATATTGAGCGATGGTCACGTATTGCAGTAATGCCTGTGTTTAACCTGTAGATTTTTAAATGATTTATGCCCTTTTGAAGGGGCCGAGATTGTCATAGGCCAGCTGAGAGGCGACAAATTTATTTTTAACTAGCCACTAACCTGACTAACCTGAAAAGTCTTTAGCTAGGCAAGATTGATCTAAGATCCTGCTGAAAGGCACATTCCATGTTTTATCCACCGTGACCCCCTTCCCCCTTTCGGAAGGCATGGGGATGACAGGATTTTTACAGATTCCGACATGCTCCTCTCACAGGATGCGTAGCAAGCGTTTCCGATCGAGTTATTGCGCGAAAGTTGGAGCGAGAGCAGAAAAAATAAATGGAAAAAGGGGGAGAATTCATTTCCCTTTTTTGCTCTCGTCCCGACTCTCAGCTCGCACGGAAACATTTGCCACGAACCCTCTATAAGATAAAATAGTGATTCGGGTCCCTAATAGTATCTGGACAATGGTGTAGCCTGTTCCAGGCATACATACACAACCCCACTTGGTATTTTTCTTTGCGCATTCCTCACTATCTTAACGCATAAAACAGCCTGCGAGAAGACTCACTCTTTCTTCTCAACGGCTTTGCCGGCTTGCGCCGCCAAAATTTTCCTTGAACTTGCACAAATGAGCCTGCGAGCAGGATAGAACTAGGGCGTCATCGTTTTAGTGAGACTGTTATTATGACCTGGAGTATTTTAATGGGAAGGGATTTGGTTCCTATGTGGCCATCAGAAAGTCGGAAATTTTAAGACTATTTTAATACTATATCCTTACCATTAAGTCCATTTGAGTTGTGGACTGTGTTTTAACTTTGATCGCTTTGCTCACAATGAACATCCTTTTCAAATGCAAAATTTACGACTTTTTGAATAGATCAACTGATTACAGAAAAACGCCCAACATAATGAGCGTGACATTAACTTTGTTGTGATGTGTTTGTTTTGTGAAAGTTGTTTTAGAAACTTTTGCAGAAATATAGAAACACAGATAGACAGCGGCTTGAGGGGTGGTTAAATGAACTAAACCAAAGAAACAAAAACTCAAAGATAAACTAAGTCGTTGAGCTAGAGTGTGAACGCAGACATATTTCCGGTCGTCGCTTCTCTCCACCCCAAAAATTAACTTACTTTTTGGGTGGAGAGAAGCGACGACCGGAAGTACCTCTGCGTTCGCACTCTATATATACTATTCTAAAATGCGGGACACGAAATGATGGTAAAACCCTGGGACATGGAGCCGAGCTTGTGTTATGTAGGAAACTGTGTGGCTGCTTTTTCAAAATATGGTTAGCCTGCGAGCAAGCTCACCAAGTTGCGAGAAGTCACGCGAGAGCAGCACGCTCTCGCGCGTTCTCTCGCTGCTCGCCTTGCTTGCTACAAATGGAGAGCTTGCTTGCGGACAAGGATATGGTTTGGATTATGGCCGGGTATTTTACAAGCGTACCAGTCTCATGTAACCAGGGCCTCAACGTAGGGTTCTCCGGAAGCTTAGGCGATTGGCGCGGCATTTTCCGTCACCACATTTTTAATACTAAAACCAAACTAAATGCTTCCAGTGCTTGATGGCCGCTTAATAGAGTTGACAATAACTTAAGGAGAACGCTCTTCGAGATGCCCAAATGGTCGCTTAATGGGGGTTGCTGCTTTAGAAGAGGTTTCATTTACAAATCATTTCCACAATAATTTCGGGGCTTTAACTGATTACTGACTGCTTAATAGAGGCTGACCGTTTAATGGAGGCTCAACTCTATATATTTTTTAATGGAAACATTGATTTGTTGTATTTGTTTCTCCACACTCCCTTCTGTTGGATAACAAGAAACTTATAACGTGAAGTAAAGACTGAAACAGGCCGGGGTTACTTAAAGGTTCCATCATCATGAGAAAAGCTCTTTTCATGGTCGCTCACTTGCGCTCTGAGACTCACTTTTCAAGGCCCCCCAAACTGAATTTTCTCGGGGTCAATCATTGAACTCCCTCTCCCAAGGAGAGAGGGATTACCCTCTACACGCGCGGTTTTTTAGTGTGTTCTTCGTTTGTGGTGGGTAAAGTAAGAGACAAAGCCAAAAGGTAATCGACGACATACGAGAAAACGTTGGAGGAGGAGGCGAGGGGCCCTGCTCCATCGCTTTCTCGTTTGATCTCTTACTTTACGAAACGCGAACGAAAAACACACGAAAAAACCGCCTGTAGCTTGCGTAGCAGGTTTGTTTTTTAGGTCGAAAGAAGAAAGCTCGAGGACGGGCGAGGAGAGATAAAAAAGGAGAGGAGGCTCCTCTGCCCTTCGCGAGTTCCCCTCGCGCCATCTTAATAAAAATAACCGGCGCCGCTTAAAAATGCGTTAAGGCGCTCCAAATATTTTCATTTTTTCAGTTTTAGTCCTTCTACTTTAAATTTCCTAGCGACCATGAAAAACTGCGGTGATGGATTGATTTTAGATGTGGAAACTGCATTATAAGGACTTTGAGAGTCAAATAGTCACTGGGATATAAGACGTAATTTGCAAACTCTCATAAGTTTGTCTACAGCAGGTGACACGGCGCTGGAATGACTGAACTAGTGTTACATGAGGCAGCCGCCAATGGTGAATGGCAGACACTAGAGAGCATGCTGATGATCCACCGAATAGATATTGACCACAAAGACGAAGACTTTGGCGACCGGACAGCTCTTCATTGGGCAGCTTCGAAAGGTCTGTAGACAGCAATTCCGGACATAAGAATTTAGATTTAGGTAAATGATCTAATAGACGCCAGGGGTGTTTATTTACTGTTAGGGGTCCAAGAGGAGGCGATTAGTAGAAAGGAGGCAACGACGACGGCGACGGCAACGAGAACTTCAAAAAGGGAATGTTATTTATTTCAACAGCGACGTTCTTGTCGCTGCGTCACCGTCTTTGTTTGCTAAAGCTTCCTAATATCTTTAACTGGTAAATGTAGACAGACTATGTTAAATGAAGTTGAACATCAACGTAGTTAGAAAAAACGCCAGTGGAAACCTTTTCAAAGAAACAGGCTTAGAAATCTAAACATTTATAGCGGAAGTCTCCCCCGCGGTGGTAAATAGTGACTTGTAGTCACGTGACCTTACGTCCGTCCGTCCGTCCGCCCGCCCGTCCATCTGCACCAAAGGCATACCAATGTAAAGTAACTCAATCAACAGGTATTGCAACCCAAATGTAACTCGGGATTTTTTTGGCGGGAAATTTTATGGTCACCAATAAGGAGAAAACGGAAAGCGGAAATTATTTCTTTGTCCGTGTTGTCTATAATACTAAGCCTAGATTAATTGCCATGTCGACAAATTTGGAATATAGAGAAAGAGAAAGGCAGAGACTGAAACGAGAAAGTGGGCGACAAGCTAGTGAAGCTCAACGAGAAAAAGAGCGACAGAGAGCTAGAGCGAGAGACAAATAACAAAGGAGACGAATTTCGTTGGAAGAACAACATGAGTATTTTGAAGTGGCGTTCTCGTTGCCGTCGCCTTTTAGCATTACAGTCAACTCCCGCTAAGACGGACACCTTTGGGACCGGGACCGGCAGTAAGTGTCCGTCTTAGAGAGAGCCAAATAAAGGGAGTAAAGAAAGGCAGGGACCAACTCTAGGTGTCCGTTTTATAGAGGTGTCCGTTAAGAGAGAGTCGACTGTCCACGATTTTATTTTTTCAGTAAATTATAAGCATATTAACGAGAGCTTCGCTTTTAGCCCTGGCTAAATCTATATATTAGACCCAGCTTGATATTCATGATGCATGATCGGTTAGACCAGCCTGAGAAGGTACTCAGGGTAGAGCTGTTCCCGCCGAGAAATAGTTTCTGCTTGGCAGCAAGACCGCTCAATTAAAGTACTAAAGACGCATTGTTACAGGATTGGCCCACTAAAAGACTATTCCTAAGGTTCATCACTCAGTCCCCGAGATTGCGTTTCTTGCGGCCGAAACACATACAGGTGTTTGTATTCCACTTCGTTACCTCATTACGCGGCGCCACAGAGCCAGGTCTTCTTTTTCCTCCTCCTTTCCACTTCTTTTTTGCGCTTTGACAAACTTTTTTGAGAATACAAACGCCTTTAAATTTTGAAATGGAGTGTCTAGACAGCAATTCTAGACCGAGAGCGGTCGTGCTTCTTTCCTCAGAGCCCGTGCAGCGAGCGAAAAAGTAAAATTATGGAAATTAATGGTGAAAAGGAGGAGAGATTGAGGCGAGGAGAGAGAGAATTATTAATGATCAAACGTCGAACTTTTCATGAGACGAACCCGTCGAACTTAACTAAGTGGCTAACTAACTTGAAAAGACAAAAAATATGGCCACGCTACTCGCCCCCCTCGCGTGCTCTCGATCTACTGTGACACACACACAACAAAAGAGACTGCTCGCAGTCTACAGCAATTCCTTAATTGAAGTGTCAATGCCAAAAAATGTTTGAACCATTAAAAGTGTCAACGATTTAAAAACGAACATCTAATTATAGTCACTGTTTTGACCTCCCAACTGAAAACGGAAACTCCATTTTCTACGTGTTCATCCGAGCAACGCGGAGGCGAAAGCGAGGGTTTTTAGGGCAAAGGCAGTACCGTCTTATGATCACGAGTGTTAGCTACCCAACAGTCAGCTTCAAACTATTTATTTTTCTTTCAGGACAGGCTATTTGATGGGGAGTTTCCACAAATGCTTTTCAAACTTGCTTTGCACTGAAATAGGCACAGAATACTAGTAGTGAGCACTTTAAATGACTATAGCACTCGATCTGTTTTCAATACGCAAGTTCCTAATGAGGAATTCAAGCGAAACCACTTAAGCTGTCCCAGGAGGGCGGCTACCTTAATGACCGCCAGCTGAAAATCAATATTCTTTGTTTGTTCACCCTCGAGAAACAATGCCCTCTCAGATGTTTATACAAGAACTCGAGACTCGATGCAATAAATGTAGATTTTAATAATTTGTTCGCTACTCGTTAAGCTCACTACACTCCTACAAGAAGCTCCTGGTTGGCGCTATTGATCGTCGTTAAAGTTTTGCGGCCTGTTTTTTGAAGAGGTATGACGAATCAAGAGAAACCAGCGACTAAAGCTTTGTTTAACAACAGCCACGACTTGCTTTTACACGAAACTTGTGCACTGGGAGATGACGGAAAACTAGAAGAGTTAGGAAGTTTTATCCGCGGTGGAAAGATAGATGTTAATTCGAGAGATGAAGAATGGGGTGACAGGACAGCGATGCACTGGGCAGCTCTTAGAGGTAGAGAGTTTAGACTGATGCCAAGTTATTTCAATCTGTTTCTCTAGGAGGATAATTTTGTCTGAAAGTTATTTAAAGTTTTGAAGACATAATGACATAATTACACGGAGTTTTCTTCCCCTTCATAATGTCAATTTACCCTTGGCTCAAGCTGTAGAGAAGTTTGGTCCTTTTGCCGGCGGTTCACTTTGTACTGAAGGTTTTGTATTCAACGTTTTGTCGCTGTGAGACAGTAAAATGCCTTGTCCTGTTATGGGTGCGGAATAAATTGTATACAATATACAGACCAAGACGAAAGAGTCTTAATTTAATTTTTCTCCCTAGACCTTGATTAGGTTTGACTACATGTGATGCAGGATGTTTTGAGCATCTGAGAACCTTTTCCTCGATTCAAAACAAAAATCTAGATTTTGCTTTGAACTCTCAAGTGGAAAGGTTGTTAACAGCGACTTCTAAAACTTCTAAAGCCGCGTCTACACGAACAACTTTTGAATAGCCCTGACCAGGAAAAACTTGTCTTGTTTTCCATTTACACGGACAAGTTGCAAGTTACGTTTATACGCCCCCACACCGTTGCGGTGGTTCCCTTGATAAACCTACCCGATTTCAGTTCATAATTGGCAAAATCTTTACTCCTTTTCGGATCAAAACGCGACTCGAAAATCATACCGTTTGGTACGGCACATACCTATATAGCTTACATAGGGGAGTACACCTCTCCTTCGGGGTGTGGGGTGAGCGCTGTCGTCACTGTGCCACTCATGCTTCCCGATTGGTCGACTTTATACGTAAGGATTACTAGCGTTAAACCCTGGACATATAGTTTTGTCCTAATTGAACAGTCCCCCGTTTATTTCATGCAGTCCTGCTTAGAAGTTCTGACGTTTGTTCGTGTTTCTTGACAGCCGTATATCGTGCGATTATACCTACTTGTAAGGGTTATTCTTCAACAAGTAAATGCGTGAGGGGTTTATTTACAATTATCCTGAGAGTCAAACTTAGAAGCGGCTCTCTGTTTTCTCAATTTTGCTTCCCAAATTTACTGTAAATTTCACTTCCAATGAGTGGTCATCTCCATAAAGCGGACACGGTCGCCCTCTACTAGGCTTCTCCGCTGGCTAATTGTATTGCATTTTAGTAAAATCCAACTAGTGGTCTATTATCAATGCTGCATTCTGATTGGTTGAGCTACCACTAGGCAATATATTATAGCCCACTAGAAACGAAAAGTGCCGGCTTTGAAATCCAAAACAATGGCGGCTGAATCGCGTTTTGCTAGCTAAAGTTGTTTTGTCTCGATATTTTTGACCAACTAGTTGGATTTTACTAAAACAATTATTCCTCTCGCCCTCATGGCCTCTGACTCAGAGCCCATTCGGGCTCGAGGAATAATTGTTAATTACCTCTATTAAACGGTCATTTAGGTGTATAACAGGGCTATGGTTTTACACGACAGTAGACCTGCCTTAGTGGTTCCCCTTGGTTGGCATCCACAGCGCACGATCTGCAGACCCCTGTTATATGACCAGCTTTTATTGCAGCCAACCTCAAAGAAACCTGTCCCCTTCAGGGAGACAATCAAAAGGAACCTCAAATAAAAAGAAACTCATTTCCTCTTGATTAGTCGTCTGGGATGTTTCGCCTAGCTCATAGGCCTCTTTAGGAAGGTCGCGATCAACGAATCGGTTTTTTTGTTTCAACAGTTTATACTAGATGGGACGCGTTGCTGTTGCTGCTGATAATCTAGCTACTCTGATCCAAGCAAATTTGCCTTCTAGTTCGATTAAGCGTTCACTGGCTGTTTCCGAGGGTGACCGCTTAAGATAATACAGGGTTGAATATCCTTTCCGCTCTCTGTTTCCAGGTCATGCTAAATGTGTGAAACTTCTTTTGGAATATGGTGCTGACCCAGCCGCGCGCATGGTAGGAGGCTGGACGCCGGCTCACTGCGCGGCGGAGACTGGACGCCTTAATGTACTCAAAGTTTTTATCGAGCAGAAGTCCCCTGTTATGATCCCGGACAACTCGGGAGACACTCCAAAAAGAGTGGCAGAAATCTATGGACACGCGTCTTGTGTTGAACTTCTAGAAAGGTAAATGTTTTTAGAGAAAGGCACCAGCCCGCAATCTGCGGCTGTTCGCAACCGATGAGTGCAAATGGCTATACAGCTGTCTTGGGGCCCGTTTGTATGAAGAAAGGTTATTCCAGGAAAGAGGGTTACCCTCCCAGCTGAGGGAGCGCGAAAAAAGTTGACCCCTCTGCCGGAGCCAATAGCGCTCGCACATGTTCTGATTGTCTCGCTTTGACCGAGCTGACCCAGCTGAGTGAGCCAAAGTGTTTATATGGAAAAGCCTGCGAAAGGGGATAGGGAGGAAGGGGAAAAGGGAGAGAGGTGGATTGGGGAGAGAGGGTAAGGGAAGCCTACAATAAGAACCCCCTTTTGTTCATTTCTGCAGACGCTGTCGTCTGCAAATTCCTTATTGGCTGAGCCGTAATGAGTAACTTATTGGTGTGTATTAGTGAGTGACAACCATGCATGATGCAGTCATCAAGGAAATGTGGTCTATTGGCATAAGCTTTAGAAGATCAAAATTACTCCAATCATGTAGCAGCTTCACGTTGAAACCCGAACTAGAACCAATGGCTTAGGAAAGATTAAATGTCGACTAGATTTCCGGCTAATTTCGAAGCAATTACTGCGACTGCGATTCTTGCCTGACATCTGCAATGCCAAGAGCACCGGTTATAATTACTCGAAGAATTCTCCTTTCATTATTTGCGTCTCATGCTGGCGAGTGTTCCGTTCTTTGTGACCATTGTGTTTTATGAGGCAAGACCAAAGGTCTTGTGAATTTACACGAAACTGACCATTGTTTGTCATGTTTGCTGCGGGAGCAAGAATAGTAAAGATGTATTATTTTGCTCGATTTTGACATCATTTGAAACAGGCCTGCATTTGAAAAAAGCTTCTCGACTTGAAAATTTCCGGTAAACAAAGTATTAAATTAAGTTTGCCAATGCTGGGAAGCGCCCCCTATTTGTGATTGGTCACGTACTGACAGTCGACGTTATCGGATTACGTTGAGAAATTGGTGGGCGGAATACAGAAACACCAGCTCTTATAGCAGGCGCTCCCTTCCCTTTTCCCTTTTTTCGCTTTCTCCGTCCTCCCTCGCTTCCCTTTTTGCGCCTGCCACGCCGGCTAATATAGAGCAAAGTTGGTCCAGCTGCAAGGGTGACCTGGCTAGGCGGATCACCCTTCCAGCCGACTGGGCGTGCATTTTGTTTCTAATGTAAACGGTTCGCCACTTTTTCTAATAGCAGAGCTCTTGCGCCTGCACAGTGGAACACTACAGGCATACCAATGTAAAATAACTCAATCAACAGGTATGGCAACCTAAATGCAACTCGAGAGTTTTTTGGCGGGAAATTGCATGGCCAACCGCCCCGCGTCTTGTGAAGCAGAGACAATTAAAGAGTCAACAAAGACAAAATCGAAAGCGGAAATTGTTTCTATATCTGGTCGGTCTGAAGTATTAAGCTAAGATTTATTGTCATGTCCACAAATTTGGAATATAGAGGAAGAGAAAGACAGAAAATGAGAAAG
Organism: Porites rus; assembly: GCA_964035705.1. Lineage (NCBI taxonomy): Eukaryota > Metazoa > Cnidaria > Anthozoa > Scleractinia > Poritidae > Porites > Porites rus. The sequence continues at coordinate 13,187,823 of OZ038002.1, forward strand.
TAAGCGATAGGCTAGCTAAGCTCGACGAGAAAAAGAGCGTCAGAGAGCTAGAGCGAGAGATAAAAAACAAAACAGACGAATTTCGTAAGAAGAACAACATGAAAATTTTATACTGGCGGCAGTGAAAAGAAAGCGAACAGGAACGTAGGCAACAAAATTTTTTGTGAGCACAACGACATTTTCTAATAAAACGTGTAACTAGGAAGTTTCACGTTGCAACAATAATGGCCAAAAAATGTACAAAAAAAGTGTGCTGCACGTGCCAATTTTTTTTTTGCTAATTAGACCTATCGATTTTTTTGCCTTTGTCGATACTGTCGCCAGTTAAGATTACACGATTTTATTTTTTGTTTGAGTAAATGGCCGTTTTTGTACTAAGGACGCATTATCCGTCTGGACGAACTTGGGCAAACATTTGTAGTTCTTCAGGTTATGCGTCTCAAGTATAAAGACGGGTACAAGACGCATTATGCGTCTCGACGAACTTTCCTACGAAATACGTCTTGAACGAGGTCAGCATTAGATCCCATCGGCCATAGCCCCTTTGTCCCCTCATGAAATTTACACAGGGTAGAACTGTTTTCTGCTTTTATATCACACTTAGATGATATTTCAAGCTGGAAATGTTCATGAAAGTGCAAGTCTCTTCAATTTGAAGAAAAAAAAATTGATACGTAAGACAGTACGTATTCGAACCCACGACCCAGTAAACTACGCTAACCACTAGACCACTGAGGATTTGCTGGATGAGGGGAAATAATTTAAGTACTTATAGCGTCAACCCCAACACAAAAAAAGAACCTAACGAGTTGCCTAACCAGTGCTTAACCCTAATCTGTAAAGGCAGTGCTTAACCGTAATCAGTAGAGGCAGTCATTAACCCTAATCAGTAGAGGCAGTGCTTAACCCTAATCTTTAAAGGTAGTGCTTAACCCAAATCTGTTAAAGGCAGAGCTTAATCCAAATTAGTAAAGGTGAAAACTAGGTTGTGTAAATTTCATGAGGTGTCCGAACTGGCTTCGGTCAATGGAATCTATTTATAACCCTTGAACGACGCACTACGAAAGGTAGTTCGTCTGGACGCATAATACGTTTTGTGCCCGTCTTTATACTGGAAATGCATAACCAGACGAACTACAAAATGTCTGCCCAAGTTCGTCCAGACGGATAAAACGTCCTTAGTATAAAAACGGCCAATTGTAAGCATATTAACGAGGGTTTCGCTATTAGCTTTTTTTAAAGTAGTGTACGAAAAGTTGGCGCGCCCAGGCTAGCTCGAGTAGGCCGGTGACCCTTTTACCCGGGACGGCCTTTCTCTCTATGAACGTGGCTTTACAGTGCTGTCGCGCCCTGCTCTGTTGGCTTAGTTTTGTTGGGGGTTCTGTTTGAGGAAGGCTGCCTGGATGCATAAAAATGGGCGTGAGACAGGAGGGGAAAACGCGAAACCTCCGGCAATCCCTTTCCCTTACATTTTCATTCATTTCCTTTCACATTTTTTTGTTTTTTGACATGCACTCGCCAAATTAAACGCTTTCAAAGCGTCTTGTTTATCTTTACTCTTTATAACGACAAGGCTGGAGCCCAGCGACGTCTCCTCTCCTGCCTCGATAGCTGATAATGGAAAAGGGCAATGAAAAAAAGCGGATGACTTGGATTGACAGCCGTCGGTTGCAAAGAGACTTTTAGTTCTTACTAAATTTAGTAACTTATCATGGTAATACCACTGATCGTAATAGGCTATTTTCACGATGACAACTCAGGACAAGTGGCTTAATCTTAATGAAGATTTCTTAGTCATTTTCGTCATCTCTCTTGGTTCAAAGAAGAAAACTGAGTGTCCAACGGTCCAAACGACATTTCAGCGCTTGGACAACAAATTATTTCATGAAGGCAAAAATGTTCATTTTTGGCCATTTCTTTCTCTCTTTTTTCAGTGTCGAAGAGTCGCCAGTGCAAAAGCAACTTCTTATTCGCGACAAGTTTCGCACCAAGACAAGGAAGATTTCACGAATAGTAGCTGAGAAAGGCCTGGAGGGTCTTCAGGATAAGGCCATAGAACCTGCAAGCTAATGGTTGGTGATTTTTTCCTCCGTCTAAAATTTATTATGGTCCACTTGTTACATTTGCTTGTTTTTAATATCGTTACATCAGAAGCAGGCATTCTTGGTGCTAACAGATTTAGGGTGACCCTTGCTGGGTGACTCTTGAATTATGTGAGGACATGAGAACAACTCAGAAAAGCTCCGTGAGGTTGTTTGGGGAATTGACGCTATAGAAACGCAAGCGCCACATCAAAAGTCGCGTGTGCTGGTTATAGATGGCTTCATTTGACAAGGATGCTCTTTCTTCCTGATCAAATGAACCGCGATATCTTTATCATCAACGTTACATCAAGTCTAGTCATGGCGGTTCTTCTTGTCCAGTTCTACAGTTTAGTGGAGGCTCCTCAACTCGCTCACCATCAGAGTCTCTTTACTTTTGCCAGAACTAACGATTATATTCTCCATGTATTTTGGCATGTATCATCTTTGATTATTAAGCCTACGCGAGGGCAAGCGGGAATTAGGGCACGAAAGGTAGTCCACGTCAGTACACTCTAAATCAGAAAGATCTGTTTTAGCCCTTAAAACAGGGCCGTTTCGGTGAGTAAAATACAGTCCTATTTTTGGGTCTAATTTGGCTCCCTTAAATCAGGGCCAATACAGTCCAATTAGCTAGAGCTGATTTGGTCCCAGGGCTGAAATGGGCCCTATTGTGGGCTGGAATAGCCTTTTGATAGAGCTTTTTTGGCCTAAGTTGTGCTCAAATGGCTCCAAGAAGGGCTGAATCAGACTTTGGCCTGCAGGGCTGAATTGACACTTTGGGGCTGAAACAGATCTTTTTAATTTACAGTGTAGTTGGTATAGTCAAACCGGAGATCCTGGCCTAAGTTATCGTCAGCTATCCGTGAATGCAAGTAATACGTATCTTGCAAACCCTAGCGAACTTCGGTGTTGCACCGCTCAAGTTAAGCCCTGCCGGTAGCGGTTAGAAACTGGATGGGTGACCAGCCGCGAATAAAGTCAACTCTCTCTAAGACGGACACCTTTAGGACCGGCACTAAGTGTCCGTCTTAGAGAGGTGTCCGTCTTATAGAGAGTCAAATAAAGGGAGTAAAGAAAGGCAGGAACCAACTCTAAGTGTCCGTTTTATAGAGGTGTCCGTCTTATAGAGGTGTCCGTTACGAGAGAGTCGACTGTATCCTACTGTGAGGACCGTCCTACTTTTCTTCTCTCTTGTCTTCTTCTTTTATTTCGCGCTTTGGTATTCAAAGCCTCATCAATCTTTATATTATGACAAATTTATCGTATTAACTGAGATGTAAAAATCGATATTCCATTGATAATTTACGATTCCGCGTAGCAAGACATGCAGTTTCGATTGAACCGTTCCTATGATTCTGCGTCATTCTTTTTCTGTAAGAAAGGAGCTCTTGACACGATCTTCAGGTTACCGCGACTGTAAACAACGCATCTACCCACCGGATATAAGCCCGCATTGGCCAAGCTCAGAATACTTTGATTTTCAACTCAAAAGTTGTGATTGTTTACATCCGGAGCCCACATGGAAGAGCACTTCCTACGTTCAAAAAAAAAAAAAAAGAGGCTGCTAAATTCATGGCGGTTTGAATTAGAAGTTTGCATGAAACACTTGTAAAACACTATTGTACCACATTTTAAATTATATATTATCAGAGTTTTCACCTTTTCATCAGAGGATTAGTTTTGTACAAAAGCTTTTGTAAGATAAAATGAGAGAGACAATTAAAGTTGTATGTTGTTCTTATTTATTTTTCGCCAAGACGGCAGACTTGGCTCAGTCGGTAGAGCGCATGACTGCAGAGCGGGAGGTCGCGGGTTCGTTTTACAGGTGACCACGTAAAATGGCGGGAGACGTTAAAAAATTGTGTCGTGCTAAATGCATTGATACTCAAATGAAGTGCAAGTGCATCGAAGGCACTAGTATGCTCTCACAGAGATATATATTTTTCTCGAATGGACCAACTTATCTCGATCTATTTATATGTATCCACTTTTCGTATTTTTGATGTACAATTTTTCTGTTCCTTACTTGAGCAACCGAAAGGCATCACTTTCAGTTTACTTCTAAGCGTTGCAGATTCCCTTTCCGCTCGCGGGGTGGCCTTTTAATTCCACGTTTGGCATTATTATGCCTGCGTGCGTCTCCAGAAGATCTCCGTGAATCAATCCTAGACACTGGTCAAAGGTTCTTTTTAAATAAGATCTCGTTCCCACCTTTGTTTTTGGCCAGTCCAAGTGCTTTGTAAAGGATTAATGTTAACACTTGGACCACCTATGGTTTCAACGGATTTTGCCGTTGTGTGATTTAAACCTTCTGGTGTTTCGATCGGTATACTGCAAGAACGTTTCCAAAATTCTTGAATGATAGCTTCTCACTGCTGAGTGGTTTTTTAAGTGTGTGATGTTGTTTATGATACAGTGCAGAATAGTCATTTCTAACTTTTAATCTTCTGGATTGAATCTGAGATGGGAATGCTGTTTTCAGCTAAGACAGCTAATATCTTGGAGTCGTAGTGCCGAGGGTCAAAACCATTAAGACTTGGACCACCAAGCGTTTCTGCAGAGTACTAGATCGTTGATTTCAGTGAGTTTGTGGAAAGATTCATAGAGTTTGAGCCTTTATATAATTGCTTTCTATTCCTTGGCACTATTTTTTTGCCAGGCTGTTTATTATGCAGTACTGGGTTGTTCTAACTTTTAATCAGTAAATGAAATCCTACATTGGAATGTTGTTTTCAAGGTGACCATATCGTTTTGGCTCATGTAGTCGTAAAGTCACTTAAGCTATTAAAACTTGGACCAGTAGTTGTATTTCGAACTCGTTTGAGCCATTCACGCTGTTTACTTTTTTCTTGTGGTGTTGTTTATGATGTAGTACGCGTTTGTGCTAACTTTCGCTCTCGTGCGGGGTGAAATCCTGAATGGAATGTTGGCTAGTCGTAGAGTTATGAGAGCTTTTGAAACTTCGCCCGCAACATTTATAGAGTCTCAAACAACTCTTTGAGCCATTCACCACTGTGCAATGGTTTCTGTAGCAGTGCTGCTATTTATACAGCGCAGTAAACTTCTAACTTTCGATGTTGTGGATGGAGTCCCAAATAACAATGGCTTTGTTTTCAGCTAACATCTTGGTCATTCTTAGACAGGCCTGAAAGTCATGAAAATTTGGACAACCTAGCGTCCTTGGTTTAATAGCGGATTACTAGACGATTTCAGCTGGGTTCATGGAATTCATTGGTTCATGTTCATGCGAGAAATGAAATGAGCACTTATTACTTTTGTTACCCTTAACAATGTGCTGCAGTGTGGTTTGAGCGTTTGATCTTGTTAGTGAAAGCCTAAATTGGAAAATAGTTCTCCGCTAATGTCTTATCCATATATGTGGAAACCTGATGGTAATTTAAACTCGGATTATTTACCACTTCCAAAGACATTGGTAGCCTGCCAAAAAATCTACTTTTTAACTTTTCGCAGAACGTGCTTCTGCTGGGTCATGTACATGATAATAGAACCGAATTCAGTTGCTTGTTTAATTTTCTGCAAAGTCTAGTTTCTTGTCAAGTGCTAGTTGCGCCTTACGCATAGTGAATACGAGAGGATTGCTACGAAGGCTACTTATTTATGTCCTTGTTTAAGGTAACATAACAAGATTTTTACTATTTTTCTCTGATTCTTGGGTGTCCACTTGACTCGGGTCGTCTCGGATATGTTTGTCTAACTTGCACTCTTTCGTCCCTCGCGGTCACTGAAAAAACATCGCGTGATCACACGCCATCGATGATCGTTCAATGGCCCTCAATTTATCAGATCTCAGCATTCTTGGGACACGCCTATTGTCTGCAGACACGTTCTATCTTTATCTTTCCACCTTTAAACGCGTTTACTTTGGGACGGCGCCCTTGCCGTGCCTTATGGAAACACTCACTATCTGAAGCTTATCTTCCAGCTTCTGCTATCGTTTGAATCTGTGGATGAAATCCTATGGTGTAACCACCTCAAATGATACCTCTTGGCAGTAATTTCACATTTTTATTAATTCAGGATGTAATTCCTCATATTTGAGTCCTTGGAATAATTCCTATAGTGTGACCATGTAAAGGAAACCCCTTTGGCGGTACTTTCACATGATACTCTTCATTCAGGATGTAATTTTAACTTCTGAGTCCTTGGAATATATCCTGTGGTGTGACCATACAAATGCAACCCCTGTGGTGTTTCTTTTACGTGATACTATTTATTCGGGATGTAATTCTAACTTTTGAGTCCTTGGAATAATTCCTATGGTCTGACCATATAAAGCAAACCTCTTTGGCAGTACTTTCTCATGATAATATTTATTTAGGATATAATTCTACCTTTTGAGTTCTTGGAATAAATCCTATGGTGTGACCATACAAATGCCACAGGACGAAACCACTTCAGCATTACTTTAACGTGATATTATTTATTCAGGATTTTATTCCAGCTTTTGAGTCTTTTGAATAAATCCTATGATGTGAGCATAAAAATGAAACCTCTTTAGCAGTACTTTCACGTGAAAGTATTTATTTCAGGCTGTATTTCTAACTTTTGAGTCTGTGGAATAAATCCTGTGATGTGACTTATCAAACGAAACCTCTTTGCAAATGCTTTAACGTGGTGCCATTTGTTTTTTGATATTTTACAAAAAAAAAACAACAACAACAAAACACATACACACACAAAGAAAAGAACGGAAATAAAAAAAATGCAATTTACGGCAATTGTTGATGTGAAGGGGTTGGAACAGAGTTTACCCTTTCAGAACAAGCCTGGGATCAATAGGGACCCTGGGTACTTTATGACTACTACAAGATAATATGAATATGTACAATAAAAAGTTAAAAAATTAATTAAAAATAATCAAATTCATTTGTAATTAAAAACATTTTCCTGCGTACTAGGATGTAACTTACATACAAGCATTGATATAAGTGATATAAGATGAGCAATAGCAACCAAGGATTGATGGTGATGATGAAGGATTTAAACTAATCTACAAAAAACACCGTTTGGAGAAGTTTATTGATTTGCTGAAAGTAACATACGTGTCTCTTTCCGCCTAGTAATTGCCTCCCTCTTCCCATTTACGCATTTGCCTCTCCTTTTTGCTAAGTATAGTTTTCCTTAATCTCTAAGCCTCACGTCATTTCATATTCTATGTTCAGGGCAAATGTCATACGGTACTCCAGGTAAATCCCAAACGATTAAATATGAACTTAAATCCTCAGGTATTTTTTTTTGGCGAAAGGCTGAATGTTTAAATTTAATTATATGTTTTCTACTCGAATATGTACACTTTACTATTCTAAATTACAGACAAATTTTGGAAAACAGTAGCGTTTGAAAGTGTCATGCTGAAGAGACTCATTTGAATGGAGGCAAATAGGATTTTTTCCATGGACTTTTGTCTCCATATCATCTTCGAATTTTGAGAGGTTTTTTAAAGTTTTTTTTTTTCAGCAGAATGTTATGCAGGCCTGTTCATTTATTATTTACGAAGTTGTTTTTTACATTTGTTTTTGTTCACCGTGTTATTTCTTGTAACTGCCTTTTTTGAAGTTGTTAGGAATCTTGTTTTTTGTAATCTGCCAAACTGATTTAATTTACGGCTACCGATTGAATGAAGCTGAGGTTTTCTTTCCTATTACCAACTGAGGTACGAGCTCGGTCCAGCTTGCAACTGATTCAGTCTTATGGCGTCAACCGCTCCCTTACACAACTTTACTAGTGTTGTCATTGAATGTATTAAAAGGCACCCTGGTGATGGGACGTATAAAGGATTCTTTTTGGAGGCTTGACTAGAGGTTTTTTTGAGACGCTAGTGAAAGAGCTTTAGACTTTCCTTACCAACTCCTACTGTTCTCGGAAAAGAGGTCTAGACTGTGGCGCAGCTCTAAACTGCTTAAAAGTGAGCTTTTTTCTTTTGTAGACGATTTATTTTTATGCGCCATTTCCAAGATAGTAATCGTGAAAACTATTGCGAAAAACGCGCGGGACGCGGGCTTCGGAGAGAGAGAGTAGGCGCCTTCCCTAGTTTATTGGCATATTTTCGTGACATCCCTTCTTTTGGGTAAAATGGCGCCAGTTTTTTAGGTTTTATAGCTATGCCTGAAAAAATCACCAAAAAATATTATAGTTATTGCTCTCTGATGAAATGTTTTTTAATATCTTCCTCGTAGCTCTACAGGAGAAATTTGTGTATGGGTAAAGGAACTGAGTAATGACTTAAGCACAAAATTGACCTAAACAAAGAGGTATCCTCGTTACATGGCCCCTTTAAAATTTGCCGTCACATTCATATCATTGGGAATATGCCCCTTATCGATATTTCAGCCCTAACGGCATGCAGGTTGTTCGTCACATGAGCATGACTTTCTGTGGCTCAGTTGAAGAGCATCTGGACTTTAACCAGATTGCTGGTTGAAGAAACACAATTCTCCACCTTGAAATTACCAACGCTATTGAAGTTCGAATTACTGTTCGGTATGATGAACATACGAGGAGTAAAGGAGTGATCATACGACTCAAAGACAAGTGGCAGACCCTGGGGGAGAAGGGTGGACATTGACGATAATTAAGGCCCGCTGGGCCAAAGTGTCGAGATGCTTTATTTCGGCGAAAGAGCGTCAAGCCCTGGAGCTGCCATTGAAGTAAGCTCGAAATACTAAGTCATAGAAGGCTTAAGATAAGTTTTTAAAACCATGGTTCACTAACCTAATATTTGACAAAACACTGAAAGGAAATGAAAGTGAGTAATTGCTATAAAAGAGATAATGTTTGGGACACTAAAGAAACAAATGAAAAAAGAAAGAAAGAAAGAAAAAAAGAACGAAACAAAGGGAACATGGGACATCCTAGTGAGACACCAGCACGATAGACAACGGTCATGATAATGAACAAAGAATTTAAAGAAATTCTTTGAAGCAGCCTCCTCACCTTATTTGGACTTGTTATGTTGCCAGAGGTGTTATTCCTTCTTTTCATTGAACTCCTTAAAAAATGAGGCTCAAAAACACAAGTCACCCCATTTGAGGACCGGAGGTGTTATATTCCCAGGTCAAAATTTTGAGTTAAAATAATTGGCTTGTTTATGAACATACTCATGGTCTAATTAGTCTTCGCCGGCCAATTTCTGGCATTTAGACTTCACCACATGCCATCACGTTTTGGTCTCAAAGTGAGACGTTATTGCGCTTATAATGAATTATACAAAATTAAACTTAAAAATTTATCAGTAATGAAAATTATTTTGGAATTGTTTTCCGATGTCTTCATTCCTGTGCCAGTGTATTCAAGTACTCCTCATCATGAGCGGCGCCCGGGGGGTGGGGAAGGTGGTACTCAAACAAATTCTTATGGGGAGGTTCCGCCCCGAGGTCCAACCCCTTACCCTTTTATATGCCATTTTTGACGAAAAAGGTACCCTTTTCATATACCTTCTATTGAAAAATGGTACCCCTTTCACATACCTTGTATAGAACTTTGCATCGCTTTTAACTGCTGTAAATGCACTATATTTCAAATAAGTTTCAGGCGCAAAATTAGAACGTTTTCTCGACTTTATAAAGCCTTAAAATTCATGTTAGCCCTTTTAGGCCCTTTCACAGACCCAAATGACAGATTTCCCCACCCTTTCGTATACTTCAACGAGTAAAATCCCTACCCTTTCATATACCTGAAGCCTGAAAAAGGTACCCCTTTCGGGCGGAGCCTCCCTGTATAGGCCATTATAGAGAGTACCCCCTCCCCCGGGGAGCAGGGCAGGTAACGGGCTTGGCGAGGGGCTTGGACCACGTAAATGCCACTGAACTGCTCCTATGCTCCTTGAAAACGCCAGGGTCAAGACAGATAGCTGTACGAGTGAGTGACCACAAAGTTTTGCTATTAGTTGAAGTACTAAACATCCTCTCATGGGCTACCTCTACAAGAACCTCCCCCTCCACCTCCTCCGACTCTAGGGACAGAAACATGAAAGATGAGCATGTTGGGCAGCATTCTTTGATTATCTCTTCTCGTCAATTAGTGTTCCACAAATTTGATCCTTCGCCTTTTTCACTTGACCTTTGCACTAACCAATGTCAGGAGCCGATTATCTGCTAATATGGTTTAAAATTGGTTCAGCAGAAGAAACACGCAAGACAAATAATGCTACACAGTTAAATTTGTAAAATGTTGCTTTAAAGAAGTGATAACAATGAAAAATAACGAAGTGAAATTGTATACTTGAACTTTTGTTGTTAATACCTACTTAATGCAGTTCTCTATTACACATCCTGGCCCTGGTTTTGAAAATTGTTGATTCATTATGAAACAGGGAGAAGTGAAGCGTCTACAATCATGGACAAAAGTCTTGGGACAGATGTACAGTTCGAACGCTTTTTAACACACGCGAAATTGTATCCGCGCGCTACTAACACTGTACGTTCCTACCCCCTCCCCCCACCCCACAGACAGTGTTGAAACCGTCAAGGCACAATTCCTTTGATCTTTCAACATTGTTTTGGGTTGGGAGGGGGGAGGGGACATGGATTTGTAAAAAGACTGCACTGCTTTTTGCAACAGAACTTGTGAAACGCATAGAATTGAAGTTACGTTCTGACTTTCCCAAGGACTTTTGTCCATGATTGTAGGTTCTGTGTACGCATTTTGGACCTGTTTTACAAATAGCTTGCGCGCTGAACTTTGCACAGGGCAACCCACTAGTTGTTAAAAATAAGTTGATACAATATCGGATACTAATGTGTTCCTCACAATTGGCCCCATTGTGTAACTCAGTTGTGAAACATTTAACTACATCCTTGACCTTGCGGCTTGAATAAAGCTCTTTCTGGGGGTCGACTGGTTCCGTGTCGCCATCCTAAATTTAATACCGGCGAGTTTACTCTGTCGTGACGTACTTGTTCAACTTGTCAAGCTGTTTGAGGTTGCATGAGTCAACCTTTATCAGTATCATAGTGCTTGCTTTGGGTTAAATTGAATAAACACCGCTACTAATAGAAGACCGTTAAAATATTTTTCAAGTATGTAGTCGTGAAAGTATTTTTTTTACATTTCTCAGTATCTTTGCGCGTGGCTAATCATTCCCTTTTAGTCTATACAGTCACATTAGCATACCCAAACCAGAACAAAAGCTTTCAAGAAATACTCAGTGTCGTTCGCTCGATATCCAAGCGGCTGAAAAGCGAGCTACTCAGCACGACCGCAGAGCTCAATGACTCATATGAAATACCAGCACTCTGCCATTCCATTAAAATCTTGAAAATTAAGAGTGCCTCCAGATTACATAATACGGTTAAAGAAAAGCATATGGGTTTGATACTGTAACGATAAAAAATATTGTTTTCTGATTCAGTTCTTGTGACCATAAGAAGTCCTACAGTCACGAGGGTAAATAATTGCGAGATAATTTATTTAATCATTGTGGGTTTTTTTTGTCCTTAAATAACCTAAGAGTTTTCCGCGTATTTCTGTTACTTTGAAGCAAACAATATCCCAGACACTTTAAAAATATTTTTGTAATTACGTGGCCTCACGTGGCGTGTAGCTTCATATGACTTTCTACTGTTTTAGAAATCGATATTGCCAATGCTTCTCATGACTAAAATTGTTTTACACGCGTAATTAAAGCCTTGTTCCTCAATTGTACTTGCAGTGGTCACAATGCGTGTGTCTATGTATGTGTCATTTCAAAACACACATTATGGATTTTTTTTCCCTCCACGGCCTAGCCGCTTGTGCGTGTTGTCAAGGAATATCCCTTTAATCCAATTTGACCGTTTAACGTTAGAGTACGGCTGATTGCTACCCACGACGGCCGTACGTGCACAATAAGAGGTCATAAATCGCCATAACAAACGGAACATGGCGAAGAGGCTTAAAATGACCTGTTTGCACGACCGTGCCTCAGAGCGTCCGGGAAAAAAATAAGCAAATAGTTGTACATGTGTTTATCCACAATATAAACGTTTGAAACGTCTGGGGCATGGCGGTTCTATAACTTATCAATCATTTCGAGATAGGTGTCCATTACACCGAGGGAATTTTTGGATTGGTGTTTACGAAGGAAACGACGGGAAAGGAACACGTACATAAAAAGGAAAAGGATTAGGATCTATGCGACACTAACCTTATATTTTTTTTCTAAGACACAAACGAGCTGCCTTTGAAAAGCGTACCTGTGAGTCTAATCACTCATAAAATCTTGCATTCTAGCGTGGCTCCAATCCGAATAAACACAACTACTGCAACTAAGAAAAGGGATCAATACTTTTGTGCTGCCCCTGTTTGTGCTTCAAAACGAATTAAAGAACGGACTTATGAAGTCCTTATAAGGTCAGTTTTAAGTTTGGAGTGAAAAGGAACAATTGTAGCCAATTTAGTTTTAGAAAAAGAATATTTTGGAAGGCTTGCTAACCATCGAATCAATGGTATCTGCAAATCAGCATAATCAGACCAGCTTTTGTCTTAGTTGTGGGCTTAGTTAGGTACGTCCAAAAACACCAGAAAGCGGAAGGCACGTACTAAGAATGAGCCGTGCACGTTTTGTAGAGACTGTTGAACAATAAATTCATTCCTCCACTGGATGCTCAACACTACTGAAATCTTAAAAGCACCCCTAAGTCTGCTCTTATGCTTGTATCTCGTACCACTCAGAATAAAAAAAAGGAAAGAGTAATGTCAGCGTTCTCGGACTTAAAGTTGTCTTAAACGCCTTTAAAGGATACTGAATTTCCTTGCGTGAGCGATTGATGATGTGTCCCTTATTTTTTACCATCGCAAGGGATATGAGATGTTGATCAACTCATAATTTAAGGTATTGTTGCAAAAGCCTTAAATACAAAGGGTTTTTAATGGTCCACTAATCCGTTCTTAGAAGTAAAGCCATTTGATCCAACGTCCCTCGGGCCAGTACTCATTTTCTCGCTAATTCTCGCAGACAGGCTTTTGACCTGCGCTTACTATGGATCCGGCTGTTTGTCAAAATCAGTCAAGCGCGTTAACCTTGAACTCAAACGAGAAAAACAAATGTGGCAGCGTCAAATTTGTTTGCCCGACGCCTCCCACTAATTCAGCTAGCACTACAAACAGAACAGAAAGGACTTGCGTGCCCGCGACCGAGATCTCTCAAAATACCTCTTGACGTGCAAAAAGTCATTCCATCCTCCACATATAAGAGTTGTGCAACGCTGGTTTAGACATTCCTACTTAAATTTCATACAGTTCACGTACATTTGAAGCGCTAATATTGGATCGCCAACATGTTCTGGGAATACCTAGACGAAATCTTTTCGGCCCATTCCTTTTTCATCATTTCTGTCGCCCTTGTGATTATTTGGTTGTCCTTAAGATATGCTTGGCCGTCGTCAGATGGAAAACCACCTGGTCCTTGGAGCTTACCCGTTATTGGCAACATATTCCTGTTCGGTAAAGCTCCTCACAAGAACGTCACAAGGCTCGCACAACATTACGGAAGAATCTTCTCCATGAAACTTGGAAGTCGGGAGGTCATTATTCTTAACGACATCGATACTGTGAAAGAGGCTCTGCTTCAAAGAGGCTCTGACTTCTCGTCTCGTCCTCCCCTGCACAGTTTCATCACTTCAAGTCGAGGTGAGAGAACAGTTGCGTTTACCGCTTTTGGGCCCAAATACGCCAAGAACAAACGAGCGGCGGAGCTAGCCATGCGAGCCATCCTTGACAATGACACTTACCTCTCCAGTACTGTCCTCAGAGAGACGCATGCTTTGATCAAGAGTTTCCTGAACTCTGAAGAGAGCCGGTTTGATCCTTCTTTTCTGCTGAGATTCTTGGCCTGCAGTTTGCAGTTTCGTTTGTTTTTTGGCGATACGTTGCGAGATTCGTATGTGAAGAAAGCGCAATTCATGATGGATGGATCGACTGACTTTATAGAAAACAGTGCAGTAGGAAATGGCGTGGACTTCATGCCATGGATGAAGAGACTGTTCAAGAAACAAGTACAGAAGCTGGACGAATCCGTGGCTGAACTTGTAGACTTTGTCAGGAAATTGTACGTTTTGCTGAAAAGGGACTCGGGTTTACAAGTGAGCAGTGCTGGAGAGACTAGCTTTTGCAAAGCACTGGAACAGGTGGTACAAGACAAGGGGGCGTTGGAGTTCGGAAATGAACACTTAGTAGACGAAAACGATGATGACAACTCAAGCCACTTTGACGACGAAAGGCTGATTAACATAGCAGCTGAGAGCTTTGGTGGAGGATATGAAAAAATATCCACTGCTCTTCGCTGGGCCATAGCATATCTAGTGTCACACCGAGATGTGCAGACTGAGCTGCAAAAAGAGCTTCGGCAGGTTAAGGGATCTTCGCCTTTGTCTCTTCACGATAGAGACAAACTGCCTCTCTTGGAGGCGACCATTCTGGAAGTCCTTCGAATGAGCAGCTTCATGCCTTTTGCCTTACCCCATTGCACGACCCGAGACACCAGTGTTTCAGGATACCCTCTGCCCAAAGGATCCATCGTATTTATAAATCTTTGGGCATGTTCTCGAGACCCCAATTACTTTGACAGACCAGACGAGTTCAACCCCTATCGTTTCATGGACGACAAGAGACTGAACATTGTTCGCTCTCCTTGCTTCCTGGCGTTTTCTGCAGGGGACAGAAAATGTCCCGGAGAGACCTATGCAAAGTCAGTCCTTTTCCTGGTGCTGGGTACTTTGCTGCAGAAGCTTTCACTTCGTAATGGAACCGAGGACCCAATTGAAGATACCTTTGGAATGATGGTTCGCCCCAGGCCATACAAGATCCACGTTGAAGCTGTGTAGTGAACATAATTTTCAGAGCAGACGATTTTATGTCGCTTAAGGTGATGAGGAAGTCCGCGTAGAAGGATGATGCACTACCGGGCCAGGTGAATCAAAATGAGTCATAGATGTCAATATTGAGACGATGCAGTGCCTTGCACAAAGAAATGTTACATTATGTGCTTTACTTTAAAGGAAAGTTGGAATTCTGAGAGACATTTTAAATCATTGAATAGCTAAATTGCACATTATTATTATTGTTTTTTATTTCAGTACATTGTCTTGATCTTTTAGTGTAGTTTTTCTTAGATAAAGCCTGTTTTAGGAAACGAATATTATTTCAGGGTAAAGAGGTTAGATCTCTGTCAAACGATCTGCACTTTTCTGGGCAGTGAAAAAAGATAAATGGAGAAAGCCTGTGTTTTTTATGGCAGGTCTGTTCTTTTGCCGTTTTTCTTTCTTTCTTTCTTTTTGTTCGAACCGTCAAGGTCACGGTAAATACACGCTTGTCACAGTAGTTCGCACGTCCGGTTGTTATTTTTAAGGTTTCTTGGTCAATTTTACGTACAGCAAACTTTCGGTAATTGCTTAGAGCATCTATTGTCTACAAGGATACTTTACGTTCTGAGAGAGTGCGTGAATTGACGAACATAACCAACTTTTGTATATCGTGGCGACACAGCTTATTATTATTACTAAGCGGAGATAACTCTTACAGAATTACCAATTTTCAAAAACAAATATTTTTCGTTGATAAGACCCCATCACCGAACACAGTGCCCAGGATCAATTTTTCACAGATGTATCCCCGAATTAACACTGAAGAAACCAAGCTGTCCCGCAAATAATGCTTACACATCCACAAGCTGGCGCAAAAGTTAGAACTAAATTGTATGACTAGCAGTCGTGACCATCTCGTCTTGTAAATGGGAACACATGAGCTGTTTCATGACTGTAAAGCACTAAGAAACCCAAAATTAGGCCTGGGAGTTAAGTAGGATGCAGTTAGAACTGTTTTGGTCAGGTGTTGAATATTTATTAGAAACTGTTGGATATCCATGAACTTTACTAGCAGCTACGTCCTTGACTGAAAATTTTAAAAAATAAAATTTTATGCCGTTGAGAACACTGCAATGATGTTCTTTGTTATCGCGGGACACCTTAAAGGGACCCCACCATTGAAACCGGCTTCTATTTGCCGAGACCCAAGTAAACAGGTTTAAACGGATCCTTTCAAATTATTTGTTGGAGGTTTAGTTCTCTGCAATGTGACCTCAATGATCTGTAGATGTCGCAGTGCCGGATTGACCGGCCAGAATCTCCAGTTGCACTGATAATTTCTTGACAGTTTCCGTTATTGCTTTATCGGGCGGGAGTCCGAATGGCGCTTTGTCACTTCTGTAATCTCATTCCTTGTGCAAAATAGCTAAGCGTACACTGAGAACTTTTGTAAAACTGATCACGAATTCCGCTGCAAAACGGGAGAGCACAAAGTGACTTTAATTCTGTTACCGAATGATCTCACAAACTCGAACTAGAAATATTGCATGAGCTGTTTTTTTCTAAACTAGAAAGAACCTCAAGTAGTTAACCTGAAAAAAAAGCAAAACAAAGAAAAAAAGAAAAAAATGTTGTACGGAATGATAGTATTTTGTCAGCTAATTGTGGTATCGCAGTATTTTATCCCGGCGGTCAAATCTTTGAAAGGAAATCATAAAATCGTCTACCCTTCAATTTCAAATATACAAAAAAGGGAATGCTTTCGTCTTGACTAATTAGTGAATCCTCAGACTTCAGTCATTTGCACAGTTGTGGCCGGCCTTGAAAATTAATTTGCACGGCATCTAAGTGGGATGAATTACAGCATGCTGGGGCAGTTCTCTAGTCAATTAACATGTGTTTGATGGGCGAACTAGATGAGCATTTCATGGATTTTTAATGTCATTGACGTATTCGGCAAAGACTGGGTGGGTACATTTCTTAACATTGCCGACTGTACTTGGTCTAGTCACAACTTTGTTCGTCGTTTAAGATAAATTCCCATTTAAACGGCTTAAGTAATTGCTACGACTATTTGTCTGGATGTAACATAGAGGCACACACTAGTGCTCTGCAGCTGCATGACTGCCCTACTACTCTTCCAGACTTTTCTATTACGCCATATGTCCGAACCGATCATATACGTGAATACAATGGCTGACATGAGAACCGTTTAATTTCATCTCCAGCAATAGTTTTGAGTTCAAAGAGGACTTTGCTAGCAGGGAATGAGTTCAATAGAGGCTGTTCCTAGTCTTTATCGAAAGACACCTTAACTTGTGGTATTGCAAACCTTCCAAACCAGCCAGCCGTCGTCATGCGACAAATACTTGCCCTTGGTTTTTTGGGTGGTTATCACAATTTGAAGTTCATCAGCACATTCGAACGGCGCCACCCTTCTCAATCGATCAGGGGCACCCAACGACGATTCGGCCACCTAAATATATTGAAAACAGTTTTTAGGCTATCCTGAGTACTATTAGATCTTTAGAAATGCGTTCTAAGGCGTGGCGCTATAAAATTTGTATGTGTCAGGTCATCCTAGAGGAACATGAGTCTTCTTCGAATTACAAGGGCTTCAGTCAGGTATTATTTTCCCGAAAATTTTAGATGTAATTTAACGAATTACGAAAGAATGAATTTTCCCAATTCCTCTGTCCATACATTTTTCAGCCCGAAAATTTTTGCTTTCCTTTTTTCGACGAAAAATAGCCTAACCTAGCGAGTGAAATGAGAAAAATTAAACTTCAGAAATCTTAGGGAATTTATAAGATAAGCTTTACGTGAATGGAACGGTCACCTAGACATTTTTAGCTTTCCTCAAGTAACAGAAAATTCTAGGCATTATTTGCCTCTCTGAACAGATATTTTACAGAAAACAATCGTTGGGGCCCCTGATTGATGATGCGCCATATTTCACTTTTGACTAGGGAAGAACTAATACGAGGCCAAGCATTTCAATCCCTTTCTTGTCATCCAGTTTTTACCTGGCGCGCTGCTTTAAAGATCCTTTGGGAGCTTTGCACTGGGTAGAGTTTATTTCATCTTCGCCAGGTCATTCTCAGACAATTTTTTTTTGGATAGCCAACTCTGTGAAAGGCGCGCATATAGAACTGTTTTGGGGTAACTGTAAAGGCAATTATATGTTTGACGGTGTTCTTGTATCGTGCGTGCGATTTTAATGAGCTTTTAGGAAAACCGTACTTCCTTGTGCGCTGCTTCGTAAGTTACTATTCGGGGAAAATCTGTAAATAGCTTATCAGATTTAGCGGGCATTCGGTCCATTCTTGATAGGTTAGCTTATTTTTAATGCGTTCTGTGCCCCTAGGACCACGTGCGTATTGTGCAAGGTTATAACTTGTTTGTTGTTTAACTCCTCAAGCCTGCTTTCGGTCAAGGGCAAATGTTCGTAATTTAGAGACATTTTAAATAAATAAAACACAGCAGTAGTTGGTCTGAAAGATTATCTTTAATTTTTTTATCCTTAATGTAATTAATTCAAGACTAAACTGGAAAACTGAACACGTCATTGTTTGCCAAGGGCATTTTGTAATGCCATGACATTCCTATAGGAAAAATTGGAATTTGAATTGCTCAGTTAGATTTTGTTTTATGCTGACGTGCTCTGACAAGGCAATAAAACGGTAAAAACGTACTATTACGATGAACTTGATATTTGATGACGTCAGCAACCCTGCTTGCAACATCTAGAGACTATAAGCATGACTTTGCAATTACACAAGTTTACGCCATTTTGGAAAACGTTAGAACTCATTTATGGAGCTACCACCCTACCTTTAGAGTTTACCACCTCGTTTAAGTCATAGAAAAAATCATGAATTCGCGCATAAATGCGGTCTGGGCAAAAATGAAACGCCGATTTTATTCTCCTTCATCGCACTTTTTTTTTTCTTAAAATATATCATTAAAACTGTTACGGGGACGTTTGTGTCGAGGAGAGTTGGTCATGCGAAATGGCCTTGGCTCCTTTCGCTTGCATTTGTAATGTTACCTGCGGCCTTCCCTTTTGTGAGTGCAAAGAAAACGGTCTGTTGTGTTAAGAACGCCTAAACAGGAAATAAGCGCATTCTTTTATCCAATTGTCAAGATTTGATTGTACTAATGTAAGACCCTTGACTGTATCCGTTGGCTTGTATATTTGACAACAAACAATATAGCGACGATCGTGCTGCACGATATTTTCCTGCTTTAGCTGCACGAACCTACTTTTGATAATTCGAGTTGGAACCCTATATGCTCACGTGCTCTGCCCCTACATCGCTATGTAACAGTTAAGTACATGTTTTTTGTTGCTTAATCCCTAAGTGTTTTTGCTTAGCTGACCTTGGAATGAAATGGAAATCATGCGAGACATTCGTGAATTTTGCATACAGGAGGTAACAGCACGATCCACACACAAAACTCAGAATTTGCTAGTACTCTGAGGTTTTTGTGATCGGAATCGCTTCAATCTTGTCAAGCATATCAAAGGTCATAATAACAAATGTTTTGTCTCAGTTTATTTGTGAAAGTGAAACAGTGTAGCTCTTGTTCCATTTGCAGACAAATAGCTATTAAACTTTTATGCAAAGCAGGGTTTAAACTGTACGCCGCTCCTGTTTTCCTTCGGAGATATCAGTATTTCGTACATGTGAAAAAGTGTGTCAGTTTAACCTGTTAGAGGAATTTTCTGCTGTTCCAGCGTTAAAAATATACCGGGTATAATATTAATATTGTTTTTACTCAACATTACCAAATAAATTTCAGTTTGCAACTTCGAGTGGCATGTGGACATTTTATGTCCAAAAAAATCATTTGTTTGTTGAACTGGCTGTGATTTCAGCTTTGGAAATTTGGACGGTTATTTTCTTAACTTCTAAACTGTGCTAAAATCATTTGTTTAACGACCGTATAAAGTTAGAGACTTCCCTTGCACGCGATCAAAGTGACATTGGCCTTGGCACGTTGACGGGGCTCCGCCCAGTTCAGCATGGGTTTAACCATTCCCAAAAGACACCAAGCCACTTGAAGGGTATTCCGTCCAAAAAAAAGTAAACTACATGTATGCATAAGTAGAGTGAGGTATCGAATGTAAAATAAACTTCCTTAAGTCAAAGAAGGCAGAAAAATATGATTTTTGGCCTACGACTTTAATTATGAATTCGCTGGTTACTGTGCATGCCGCTAGCCTGGTAAGACCCACTACGATGTGCTGCCTGTGTCCAATTTTACCAAGAGAAATTTACTGTTGATATCCGTTGGCGTTAAAATTGTACTATTCTCTACTGTTTCAGAAATAATTGAAGCTCGTAGTCTATAAGTCTGTAGAAGATATCATACAAGTCAACTACTGAGTTGTGAGTGGAAGCCTTACAATAGCATTTTCGTGTGGTGTTGTTCGTTTTACCTTGTAATGTGTGTACTGGTTGATATTTGGTTAACCTCAGCGTATTTCGATACCTTTGAAAACAAACTAAGATAAACAGAAAAAATCTCAACTTACTAAATTGCACTCTGTACTCCTGGGGAATATCTCCTCAAATCTGGTTAATAGCCCTCTATTCAATATCCCAATCTAAGCGGTCTTTAGACCGTTCAGACTACATCAAGGGCTGATCACTCTTGGGGATTAAGCTCTCCTTTGATATAACTTACTTCCTCAAAAACAAACCGTGTGCTCCAAGTTGGAAATGTCTTTTAAGGGGAATTGAAGGAGATTTTGGTGGCGATGGTCGAGAAAGGATCCTTTAGGTTTCAAAACTTTTTTTCGTGCGGTCATTAACCTTTTAATACCCCTTTTTGCGAACCGGATCAAGCGAGCTCTAGACGTCGGATAGCTTATTAAGAGTGTTAGTCTTTCGTCTTCTTTCTATATGTCAACTGATCGCGCTTTAGTTAAGTGATAGGCATCATTCAAACAGGCACAAGGCCCCAAGTGTCTTCTTTAACACAGTGATAAGATCTTTCAATGGCGGCACGATTTGATTTATCTTAAGAATTTTTGGCTTATTTGTCAATTTCAAGGGATCATAAAGGCCTCCAATGCAATGAAACTCGGCGAGCAAGGTATCAGGGCACGGTATTTGAATTCACGGCTTTTATATTTGGGCTGATCTCAGCTTGAAGCAAAAAGGTTTACATTAAAACTTTGTAACGTTTATGAGAGCACAGCTTGACTTTTGTTTTTACTTAAAAGGATGTAGGCATTCAAAGTTGAAACGGATACGATTCTTCTTTTTACAATTTTCGTTCGCACGTCACACCATTGTAAATCCACCGAAAAATTGAATTTAAGTTAATGTTTTTAAGTGGCAGGAAACTTGGTAGTACAAAAGCCTTTGTTCGAATTATGAAAGCGGAAAAAACTAATTATTTTTTGTGAGGTATTGACGTTTGCTTTGCGAATAGAACTCACCAATTTTTGAAAAAGAGGAGTTCAAAACAAGTGAAGGAAATAAAGAGGAACAATTCATGCTTGTCAAAGGCCATTCGGGGACACAGCGTGCAATTTTCAACCCTAACGTACGAAGATTACTTCAGCGAAAGTGTTTCGGATCTGTAAAACGTATTAGTAAAGCAAGTTCAAATCTCTGTTTTCAAATAATACTCAGCCGTCAAAATTTTGTGTTTGCGAGAGGTTTTTCGGCTGGAAAAGTTCAATTTCGTGACTAGTTTTAATTGATTTATTTTCTTTATTTAATTACCTCGATGTGAAGGAATTTTTTTGGGATTAATTTCTGCCTCCTCCATCCGCGAACGTCATTTTTTTCGAGACATTTTGGTATAGCTTCCGTTTTTGTAAAGCAATTTATTAACCTTCTAGAGAAAAACAAGAACCAGCCTTAATTTTGTAGAGAGAGATTACAAGGCTTAGCAACCTTCAAAATATAGAATTAGCAGTGCTCTGTCGACGCCACCACATGAAAGTGTCCATGCGTGTTAGCTACCCGGACTGACCTTGGAACTTAATCTTGTTTGTTTCCAAGAGCGCCTCAGAACAAAGCCGTAAAAAAAAAATCCGGCTTACGTAAGTTACAAAATAGCATCACCCAGCTGGGGAGCTTATGTCACTGCTTCAATGTCTAAATGGCTGTTACGTTCTTCAGTTTGCCATCAAACATGGCTCGCGTAGACCAAAACATTTAACCTGAATAGGTTAAGGGGCATTCTGGTTAAAGGCACTGGTTTTCATTTACTTCTGCGCTTTTGCTGAAATATCTAGCCAAGATTTCTTTCAATCAAAAAATGTCTCCATTGAATTCCTTGGTAATGATGACTTGCAACTGAATTTTAAAGACTAAGAAGATGTTTGGCTGGAAAAAAGTTCGGGCCAATAAATCTGTTTAGCTAACTGAAAATTGTTTTATTTACATACATCCCCACAAGGGTTGAGGAATGCAAGGCGGGATGTTTGTCCCCGCGTCCTCTGCAGAGAAATCTTAAATCTAGCTCAATCGCCTATCAAAAAAATGAAACGTTTATTTTAAAAATCAAATAACCTGACGATGGAAAGTGAGCTCCTTCGTAAGCGTGGTTTCTAAACAATTTAATGTGTTTTAAAAAACGCTGAGACTGCTCCATACATCTTGAAAAGCAATTACTATGAAGACATGAGATGTATATCTGCTGCGTATGTAGTCTCCCTCGCAGCCGTTTTTAGTATCGTCACGCAACGCTCCTCCCCAGGATGAGCGTTGCGTGACGATACTAAAAACGGCTGCGAGGGAGACTACTGCGTATGCATATGGATGAAGACCGTGTGCTTTATTTATAATTTGTCCAAGGAAATAAATTGGGATAGAAAAGATGTACACATAAACCAGTTACTCCGCTAATGGGATCAGACGCAACTTGTTGTGGTAGTGCATGGACTATCTGGTATTTGCCTACTTATTCTACTACATGAAAGATTTCTGCAATTTGATTGGCTTAGAGCAGTGGTATTTCAGCTTAATTTGAAATACCTACATGTGAAAATTACAAACCTTGTGTGGGTAGTAGTATAAACAAATGATAGTATGATTTGTAGTGATATTTCGCATAAATACCACTCGTGATATTTCAAAATTGTCTCAACGGCCTAACGGCTCGTGAAATTACGTATAACAATTTCGAAATATCACTCGTGGTATTCATGCCAAATATCACTACAAATCATGCCATTATGTTATGAACCACCAAATACAATATTTTCCAATTTTCCAAAATTTTAAACAATTACCCCCTAATTTTTATACATTTTAAAGTGGTCATGGGAGAGAAGGTTTTCTCTCGTGACTGACTGAAGATTTGTGAACGCTGTGCTCGGCTTAGAAAAAGTGATTAGAACTATTTCATTTCAAAATAATTTTGGGCTTTTGACAATTGTGTTTGTCTTTTTTATTTGTTTAACTAGGATTGCTTGAAGAAGAACACTGAGTATTAACTTCACCGATCCTTTAAGCTCAGTTAATTTGGCAGGCCTCTACTTCAAAAGTGTTTAACATTGCTGCCCTTGAATAAATATTGAAAAGGCATCTTTTCCCCTCTCATTTGCCTGTCTGTTACCCCTTTTTATGTAGCATTCTCGCTGCCTTTTCTTCTAACATTGTTTACGATATTAGAAAGACTCCTGTAGATTTCATCATTCTGACTAATGATCAAATCGAACCATAAAAGATATGATCGAATTCGGCTATGCTTTTCCATTTCACAACCTTTGGTTTCGACATTCTCGGCAACATTGATTAAGATTTCCTACTAACCTAAATATCCGTTAGACCACTTCTAGTCTATCAAAAAAGTGTTGGTGTACAGTATTCCATTTTTTAGTTAACATACCACGCCTCGATAAGAATACTTTTACTCGTTACTCGTTAGTTTTTTTTATAGGAACATGACAGGGCGCTTTTTTAACAAAGGGCTCTATTACATACGGGGTTACGTGAGGTTTTCTCGGTTGCGTGTGGGGCCGGGCTGGGCCGATGCATGCAATCGTTTGCGTTTATTTAACAAACAGAAAAACTTTGTCTTAAAAGCTGTGAAGAGGAAAGTGCAGGCTTATACTGGTTAGAGGTGTTTGGAGGTGGAGACCCTGATTTTGCCATTTAAAATGTGCATCGAGAGCTGTTGAACTTCAGTTCCCTTAATTTTAATTCTCAAATACTGTATTTCTTTTGTTGTTAACGTTCATTTCAGTCTTTTCCCTCCTTCGTGGTGTATGCTATAGTATGGAGTAGAATGCTTGACATACTGTTTGTTTAGTAAGAAAACAATTCGATTTTACTTGCCGTGACTTTAGTATCGGGGGTGTAGGGCCTGGTCGATGCATGGAATCATTTGCGTTAACTTGTAAAGCTCTAAAAGGGACAAATATGACCAATTATTTTTTTTCATGCAGGCTGTGGAGAAATTGGCGATTTATGTTGATTAGGGTTAGGGAGTATACGAACTCATCACGCAGTTTAAGCTCAATCCAATCTTTGATGATGATGCGCTGAGATGAATTGTACATCAGTTGTAAGCTAGAAAAAAATTTTTTCAGGGGGTCAACTGAGTCGGCCGTAGACGGTTCAATAATGCATTTCTTAACTAAGTCAGTATATTTCTCCTGCTTGTTGTTTAGATCTCTGACTAAGATGTTTCAACCACATTTCATGCTCCCATGATAGACTCGATCATAAGCGAGCATTTGGGGTTTTAGGAAGCAAAGCCTTCAATGAGATTTCTCTCATTGTTTACTTATAAGTATCGTTGATGAAACCCCTCTGATCGATGAATATTGTGAGCAAATGAGAGGTTGTTCTTCAATTCTAAGCTTATCACTGACCTTTGTATCGGGGTTATAAGAATCAGTCTTCTTTCATTCTTTGTTCAAATTTTCTGATTTCTCTACACTGAAGCTTTTTATTTCTGGTTTACTGTTTACTGTTCAAATCTTTGGCTACCAAAGTCGGAGCAATGTCACAGTCATTTTTTAAGTACATAAAATAAAGACGTTCCTTTAAGATTCGTCCTTCTGCATGCCCTTTTAGTCTGTTCCAGCTTGTCCGTGCTGAAATAAGATTAAAAGAAGATTGTAAGAGGTTAACCTTTCGTAAGTTCTCTGAGCGCATAGACATACCGAGCTTCGTGAGTAATGTTTTTTCTTAAAGCCCAGTTAGAGGATTCGAAAAGAGGATTGGTTGGAAAGTTGATATAGTATATAGAACTCGGCGTAGCAACTCGGCAACTCAGCTAATAACAAATTATTTAATAGCCCTGTGAACTGACTCGACCTCCCTGCCTCAAATTGGAGGAAACTGTAGAATTTAGCTCAATATTGACGGGGTATGAGGGTGGGAGTCATGTATCCATGATTCAAGTCGGAGCTATTCCTGTTCCTATTTATAGTTCCGCTTCTGAATTTCGTGCGTGAGCTATGAAACTTCCCATAGAAAAGAACGGAATCACTTAAAATAGCTTGACCATCACCGGTAAACGTTGCGTAGACTCTCTTCCTCTTAGCCTTCTAGTATATTCATCCCGTTTAAGTGCTGTTATTCGTAATGCAAAGACTTTGTATCCATGCAGCACTTGCATACAAAACCTTCCGAAGTTCCCAAATCGTAAAAGCTGGACCTTTAATGATTCTGGTGATAAGTAATCAGCTCAAAAAGAGTGAGAAAAAAATGTGTATTTAAACTACAGTGGAACATGGCTGCATCCATGCAAAGTTCCTCAATGTGTCCGAAATAAGCTATTTTTTCTACACACGCAAAGCATACATGAGGCCGCGACTTATAGGCACATCCCAGGGGGCGTTCTACGACTTCCCATATCGTAAAAGCATAATTTACTTTTGGCCTTATGTAAAGTTTTCTATTGATACAGATAACGTTTACACGGTCGTAAGACAAAACATTGAGCAGAACATGACTCAATCAGGCAGGCTAAATGCTCCATTGATGCAGAGTTCCTGTGGCCCAAATTAGCTTTTTTCTTTCGCTTTGGCCGTCACTATGTCTAATGACGTGACTTATTGAAGCCGCTTCCCGGAGGCATTTAACTTCTAATTATAAGCTAATTATAATTAAATAATCTCCGTAGCTTAACATGTGTAACTATTAACGAAATACCTAAGATGGAAAACTTGTGATCTAGTAAATGGAAGGAAACTTAAGGCCATACGCGTCCGGTTGACTTTGAAATAAACGATTTCGTTTCTTCTTTTGCTTGTTTGTCTGGATCGAGTATGCCTACCAACACGATAGCTAGTATTCCATCCAACTAAACTATGACTAAAATCGGTGAACTCTCTTAACGTTCTACGGCATAGAGCTACAATTGTACTGAGGCACAATGTTGACCATGGTTTATTCGACCGGCAAGAGTCCGATCTTTTCACTCCCAACACTGCACTTAAGCTTGTCATTCCTTACTACCTCTGTGATCGTGAATAAGCTCTTACTCATTTGAAAATTTCCGAGAAAGGGACGTTGTATTTAGTTGTTCGAGATTTTGTTAAAAGGAATTCGATTAATAATTTATTATGCTAATTTGGAGTTGCATCGAACCGAACCTTCCCTTGTCTTAATGATCACTTGGTCATATGCTTCTACGATCTAATCTCTTTCAGTGTACGCTTGTTTCTTTCCGTTTAACACAATTTTGGTTTAAAATAGCGAGTAATGTTTCTTTGCTCGTTTCTTTCATGAAACGTATTGATCGACGCTGTTAATTGGAATTGATCGTACTGGCCCCTAGGAAATAAACAGGGAAAAATTGATATGGACTGGACCATTGGAAGCTAAAGACTTAAAACGTGGAATGGTCGAAAGTCAGCAATGCATGGTCAGAACTTAGTCGCACAATCCATGAGAAACTAAATGTAAATTTTTTTTGGCCATAATCTTGGCTTCTTTCGACCTAAAATAATTTTAACTCTAAAAAGAAAACAGAAGGTACTTATGATGCTTTACTTTGTATTCTCGCAGCTTAACTGTCCGCAAGATTTTTGTGGTCTCCTTCTCGAGTTTCCGGCTGCCGTTTTAAGGGGAACAAGAGCCGCTGCTGTATACTGAAATGCGCATATTGAGTTTTAGCGTAACTTCCTTTTTGATAAAATACAAGGTTTTGCTTAAACGGCTGGCGGATTTGTGGCTAGACCGCGATTGGTGACCGTGACCTTATTTTCTCGTTATTAGAAAATCGTGCGGTTTTCCGTGTTGTGTTATATTGTTAGCTATGCAGTGGTAAGCAGCTCATTACGGAAGTTTTACCCCTATAACTGAACGGTTTTCCTGTAAAGCAGTTATATTTCTGTGATATTGCTACGCCGATGTGTTAAAGAATCTTTTCGGGTAGTAAGGTTTAGCATTGTACTACACTTCTCTCAATATCCAACTACAAGATTTTGGTTCTTAACTGCCTGTCTCTAGTCTTATAGAGTAACTGAAAAAACCGGGGAGATATTTTATCTTTTTCAAGAGCATCGCACGAACATGGGTAAAAATATCTAATGCCACACTCATAAAAAAGTTAAGAAAATGAATTAAGGTTTCTCTTTATTGACTTAAAGTTATCGGTTTTTTTTCATGGGATTTCAATTTTTTTTTATTCCCGCTCCATTGTTCCTTGGTTCAATGCTTACTGTCTATATTTAAGTAGATTGGCCTTTAAACAATATAAACAGAGTTCCCCTGCACCGCCAATTGTTACAGAAGTGTTAATTAGTACGTATACCTTGATAGTCGACCATCAAGGTCAGGCTGAAATGCGCTTAATCTGGGGCGAATCTTTTCTGAGTGCAATGATGTCTTGCAAAAAATATGTGCATCATGAAAAAAGCGATAGACAAATGCGATTATGTGGGATTTTCCATTTTCCCCAAAATCCGTGTTATGTGCCTGTCTCACTTTAATCCCGATCGATGTTCCTTAAATTTCCCCGAACACATTCTAGCTACTATCACTTGGTAAACATCTCCTCCCAGCCGTGCATATTTTTCCGTTATCCATTCTATAATCCTTTCGAGTCAAACAGGTAGTTTTAAAATTTGAACGGCTTGCACGATTGGCTTATATTTCGCGAGAAGATTAGAATTAAAGCTAACGACATAACTTTAAAAAAAATTACTGTTTATTTTGGCCAACGCTCATATTGTTGTGAGCAAATTGAAAATAAAAGGATGAAGATACAGCTATACCTGAATTCAAGTTGGTTAATTTTTTTGGTACTTAACCCTTTCACTTACAGCAAGCGTAGGTCTAACTTTTGGCGAAATTCAAATGACACCTTTTTGATGTTCTTTCCGATTGCACAGTCTGTTTTTTAGCATTAAACAAAATGAAATTTAGAAATTTTGTTAAATTCTGACTTTGGCAACTCCGAAGTGAAAAAGTTAACGGCATATAGTTGTACAATTTTCAGTTTACAGTATATTTGGTTACGTTATCTCCTGGATGCACTATACGCTCTTAGCGGAACCTATACTAAATCGGCACGTTTGGGGGCC
Organism: Porites rus; assembly: GCA_964035705.1. Lineage (NCBI taxonomy): Eukaryota > Metazoa > Cnidaria > Anthozoa > Scleractinia > Poritidae > Porites > Porites rus. The sequence continues at coordinate 13,216,220 of OZ038002.1, forward strand.
AAGGCCAGGGCTTTGGTTTCTTGCCAGGCAAAGAGTATTATCCTCGTTTCGGTTACTGGGGTTAATTGAAAACGTGATTTGGCACCACATCTCGCTGCAGATTCAATATAAAGTGGAAATCCACGTTTAACATCGTTTCTCAATGTTAACTTGCATGGGACCAAGCTCTGCGTTGAGGAGAAAGGCAAAATTAACGTACAACAAGGACCTAAAGCCCCGTGCAAACAGACGTAACATTGTTGGCCAACAACTCCCAACATTGGTGGATGTTACATGTTGCGTCCGTTTGCACACCCTATTTCATGTTGTTGGATGTTGTTGCGTGTTGTTGCGCAAAGTTTGAAACCGCTCGAACTTTTCAGCTAACAACTCCCAGCGTTTCTTTTGTTCCATGATCGCCGAAGCGTAGCGCAACAATGTTGGATCCTTTTGCACAACTCTTCCAACATTGTTGGGGCCGCGCACGCGCATGACGCATGGTTTACAAAGACTTATGGGTTGTATGCTTCCCACGATGCACTGCAGGTCCCAACATTGTTAGGAGTTGTTGCATCCGTTTGCACACCACTGCCAACACGCATGCAACAACTCCCAACATTGTTGCGCCAACAATGTTGGGAGTCGTTGCGCCCGTTTGCACGCAGCCTAACACTACAACTACTAATACAATTGCAACCACAACCTTCACATAAATAACAATTTATAAAGTCCATCTTCGTGTTTTTTTTTTGTTTTTTTTTTTGTTTTTGTTTTTTTTTTAACAAAACGTGTGGCGAACATCCTGGTTTAAATACGGGCAGTAGTGCCAAATTCTTGCAGAGAGACATGTTCCCTCAGTAAATCTCTAGATTTTAAATTCAACCTTGGCATTTGTATGCTCCTTGTGGTTTTTACCACACGAACCACATTTGTTTGTGTGCCTTTAAATTTCATTATCATAATAATATTCCGTTTGAATAACACTGCGCTAAGAGACGTGATGTACAAAAACCCTGAATTGGTGTTTAACGGAAAAGCAGTTAATGGTGTTTAAACAGATCGTGAAGTATTTATGTAAACGCATGCATTGTTTTAAAAACTGTTTAAGAGTAGGTACTATTAATCGGAAAATTCTAGAAAACGTGTCTGCCACGGCTCTGTGGTTAAGATTTTGTGTTCTTCTTTGGGGCAAAAGATTGGCTATTTCCTGTGCTATGCCCATTTTGAGGTTCTACGTGATTCTGGGTTAGTGTTTGTCTTAAGTGTTTGCTTGCCTAGTCGACTGCCTAGTGATGTCTAGTTCCTGTACGGCGTTTCCCAGGCCTTCTTGGTCGATGCACTTCGGTGACGTAGCGGAGGTAGACTGCAAAACAGTCCGTATTTTTGCTTATTCAAGTACGAACAGTCAAACAAACGGTCTGGAGTGAGGTTGAAAACGGAGAGCGATGCCAAACCGATTTTGAGAAAAAACCGACTGTTTTGCAGTCTATAGCCGAGGCGAACGGCCAGACCACTTGACTGCACGAAACGCACGAGGCCGCGCGGAATAATGAGGCCTAGGGACTATTTAAGGTTAGCGTGCTAGTTTCGAATTGCCCAATGGGATTATTTTGGGGAAAACTTTCTGCCGCGAAGCCACAAAGCGGTGAACAGAATCCATCAAAACATTCCCTTACTATCTAACCGCCTTTTGAAAACTAACCTAAGGATAGTTGAAGTCATTTGATTGAAAAGGCGTCCAAAGGCATGTTTTTTAAGCCCTAGAAGCTCCAAAATCACAGTAACGAAGGAAAAGGAAAGGAAAAAAAGAAAGAGCGAAGACAAGGAAAGGAGGAGAAGAGAAAGTTTTTATAATGGCTACTTTGGAGATTGCTTTTGGCCGAAAAAACACTGTTAGACGGAAAAGGTCCATTTGGCGGTAAGGTTTCTTAAAATGCGGCTAGACTGTAGGCTACTGTAGACGAACCAAAATTTAACATTCAAGGCAATCGAACTTCCCATGCGTTCACCTGTAATAAGCAACCACCTCCCAGTCAAAGCCTTCTAGGTGGAACCTCTCGTAAACAACCACCACCTGTAAGCAACCGCGTCCACTTTTCGTGGCTGACGGTTGAATAATTTTCCATCGTTTTTAACCTGTTGTAAGCGACCGCTTGACGCAAGGTCTGACTTCTATGCTCGGATTATGTACTCTGCTTCTTAGAGTATACGAAAGAACTTTTAGTGACAACATGGAACTACAGATATCATGACCAAGAGAGGACAATCCTCTCTTGTCATAACTTATTAGAACTAACATGCGTTAAATTATCTCAGCCATAAAGTAGATGTGTCTGTACCCCTTCTCGAGTGAAACTCCCCCGCTTTTTGTGAACGACGGGTGGTCGCTTGAGAGAGGCTCGACTGTATTTCTCCCCCGGGGAGGGGGCACTCCCTTATTTGGCCTATGCGGGTATGTGGCACTGAGCAGGGTATGGTTTTCAAGGTCTTGAGTCTTAAACAGGGTATTCCTGTTTATTATTATTATTCCGAAAATTTTGGGTGCCTCGGCGGCACACCTCTACCCAAACTTCTCTTGAGTACCCTCCCGGGATTTTCCCATGGTTGAACACTGATCAAAGCTAGCGTGCTTAAATTAGTACGCCTTAAAATTAACGCATTTTATGTTCGCCGAAATACGTAGCCTGATTCTTAGGTCCAGGTTACTCGCGGCTTTGCGTTCTCTGCCCTTCCTGTTGTCCTCTGTGATGGAGAAGGGAGATTTTGTGTAGCTGTTACAGGTCAAATTTGATTTTAAGTTAATTTTGATTTAACCAAGGTTGATTTTCAATTTCCCTTGTCTTCTAGCCCAAGGAAACAAAAGAGATTGAGAATCAACCCACAATTGTAGGTTAAAATTTTTAACGAGGCTGGCCTGGACTATTGAAATATCATGTTCATTTTTAGCAGCAATTTTTGCGGCAGCCTTCGTTAATGCATTTATCCTATTTTGAGATCAAGTGTACAAATAGTATTAGAAAAAACCTTCAAAAATCCACATTAAGAACGAAAACAAACGACGAATGTTTCTTCAACGAGAAATCTTTGCAAAGAATGATTTGTACACGCAAGTTCGAGCACGTATGACGACACACTCCCCAACTTATTGTGAGCAAATTTTAATTTTTTTCTTTTGACTTTGTTGTTAACAAAAAAAAATGGTGAACGCCGCAGCTACGCAACCGCAGAGTTGTGTATACACTTGGCTAGGACGTCTGTTAAGCACACCAACCAATCCAAAATCTACAGAAAGACTTGGTGTTTTCATTTACAGTCTAACCTCTCCTTACGGACACCTCTGTAATACGGACACCTATTTATTACGGACTGTTCGTTTGTTCCCAGAAATGCCAGAAATCATACATTCCCTACCTCTATAATACGGACACCTCTGTAAAGCGGACACTTGGTTCTGTCCCTTTGGTGTCCGTATTAAAGAGGTTTGACTGTACTGTAAGTGGGAAGGGAATGTATGATTTTTGGCATTTCTGGGACCAAAAGAACTGTCCGTAAAAGAGAGGTGTCCGTATTATAGAGGTGTCCATAAGGGGAGGTTAGACTGTATTAAGAAAGATGGTTTCTCATTTGCATAACCCCCTCTCTCACATAAGCAGACAAAAAGGGTAAGATCTAAATTAAACTGTGCTGGCTGACAGAGCCAACTTAATCAATGCGCTCAAAGTAAACCCTGTCTCAAATTCTCAGGCTAACTGAAAAATTTGCTTCCATGGGGGTAGTCAGGTGGGTGGGCGTACTGTCGAGCTAGCACCTTTACTTTTTTTACCACTTTCCTAAGGGCACTTATCATTTATCAGAACTGGCTTCCGGCCAGAAAAGTCCAATAACAATTTCAGCACCGAAACACACACTACCAACTCCGCGGTATGGCTAGTACCTTACGCCTGCGCACAACCATTTCACCTGGGCAGTGGCAGTCATGGACGCAACTGAGACCTCTCGCGTGGGGCGTGAAGTCTTTGCAATGTCGTGCTGATGAGTCCTTATGAGGACGAAAGAGCTTTTCATGGCTGCCACTACCCGGGTGATATGGCTGTGCGCATGCGTAAGTTCTTGGCCACACCGCGGAGTTGGTGTGTGCTTCATTGTTGAAATTGTTCAGAAAGGTCCAGTCGTGAAGAGAATTCCTTTTTTAATCAGAAACGTCTAACCTGATCAGTCTTCTACTAAGTATAGTATGCACAGCAGGGACCGGTTCCTGGCAAAAACTCTCGAAAATTGCCCATTTCATTTTTAAATTGCCGGTGCGGCTGATCGATCTGACTTTTTGTAAGTTAAAATTGTGAAGAGTTGTTATCAGTCAGTATACAGAGAAGAGTTTGTAGAGAGAGACCGGAGAGAACGACTCAGTGGCTAGCACCAGGAAAATCATAGAAGGCGAAATAACTTTTCGTTGGGTTTACATGCAGAAAGTTCGGTCCGTGTGGTTACCAAGTAGAAGAGGGATTAAAGAAGTAATGCCAAACGAAATGTTCGGACTTTATTGCCGTGATTATCCACTAAACGACCCCAGCCGCCATCTCTGTCTGGTTTGTCCCTAGTACTAGGATCTTCCTAGCGAAAGCAGTTTATTAAGATCTCCCTGGTACGGGGATATTCCTACCTCTCAGCTAGGAGCATCCTAGCGCTAGGGAAAAGTGCATGTAAACTGAATACAAAACACATTTGATGCTAAGATCTTCCTCCCTCAAACCCTTGTGTTGTATACATAATAAGCTGAACCAGGAACACATAGATCACTATTAAGTACTCGTGTGATAGCGTTTTCACAGAGCAGTTTATTTTTATATCGATTTTTGGTGCGTTTAAGTCCATGAAACTAGTCAGCAAGACCTTCTGATCTGAAATGGTATTTTTTATGATTTAGAGACGTTTAGGTTTCTTTTCTTCATAGGAAATACTTCGAACAGCGTACATTTATAGACGGAGCGGAGCTTCCTTTTTCGCAGGAATGATAGACTTTCTCAAAGCCCGTTTCCGCGTGAAAAGGCCGTGACATACCAGGTTTAGTGACTTGGGGTTACGGGATCTTGGGTGATAGTTTAAATATTGTCAGTTTCCTAGCGATGAGTAGAAATTTGCGGACCAGCAATTATACGAAGATTCACGACGTAACTGACTTGGTTGATTGACAGTTTAGAGTGGTGCACAAAATTATTGATAGCACGAATGGACAACTGGAAAGCCTGCTCGATGAGACTACATAGTATTGTGGATAATTTCATGAAAAAAAAACTAGGCCATGAAGCATTTCTGTTTTCCTTTCTGAACTAAAATCATAATGGAAAACTTTTATTTTTCTATGGAACCTATAACCACGAACTCTATGACCGAGATTTTCAACTACCTTCATGACCTTGTGAGTTTGTCGCGTTAACTTGAGGCCTTAAATCGTACCGACAACCTGTATATTTAGCCTGCGTAGCTCGTGGTTTTGTTCGGCGTGCACCCAAGCAAGCTAAGTGAGTGAAAAATAAATAGTTTCTCATTGTTCCCGCCCCAATCCCCGGGCGGCTTCACTACTCTCACCCACCGCTTACCTAATTTGCTTTCAGGCCCAAACAAATACGCCATGCTACGTAGGCTAGAAAAGGAAAGGCTCACCACAGCATAGAGCCTGCTAGCTGGGGGCTATTCAACAACGTTTTATAAGGGGAGCTCCTCCCCCGAGGTCCAACCCTTTACCCTTTTATATACCATTTTTTGACGGAAAAAGGTACCCTTCCGTATGTCTTTTGTTGAAAAACGACATCCCTTTCATATATGCCTAGCTAGATCAAAACCTTGCATCCCTTTTAACTGCTGTAAATTCACTATCTCTTTAAACCGCGATGAAGTTTTCTTGTCTCTTTCACATCCCTAAAATGCGAGGGTCTCAATGGGGTGGTGGCTTTTACGGTTATCGGCTAAAATTTTGGCTCTTTTACGGCTATCGGTTAATATTTTTCAGTTACGGTTAACAGAAAAGTTAAAAATTAACTTCTTTTGTTTCCAAAAGTTTTTTTGTATCTTTAAATCAAAATAAAGGTCTTCGGATCATCTCGGGATGAAACAAGCTATTCTCTTGAAAAATTTTAACAGTTGATAGATCATACTTTTTATAATGTATTTCACTTCTAATATTATTTTACACATAGAAATGTCAATAGTCAAATTAAAAATAATCTTTGTGAAAAAGCAAAAGCGGACACGCAAACGCCCAACTCAAGGCCGGGGCGCGACATTCATTATAACCTATGGCCGTTTTCACACTAGAGACGGATTATTCGTGTGAGACGGGTTATCCGTTTGATGATTCGCGTCAGATAGGTAATACTTCTTAATTTGAAAATGGAATAGTTTTAATTTTGAATGAGCAATCCGCCTAACTTTATCCGTCAATTTCGACGGACAGTTTGGAGACGGGATTATCCGTTCCAGATAGCCTGTGTACAACCGCCCCCTCCCCTCAGAAAAAAATCGGAGAAGGGGTGTCTGTGGGGAGGGCACGACTGTACACAGGCTAGTCTCAGACGGATAATCCATTTCTAGCTCTAGCGTGAAAACGGTTAATAACAAAATTCCCGTGTCCAGTGTTTTTAATGATAGCGAAGGACTGTACGGAACGAGTGTCTCCCGTTGCCTTGTCCGTAGGCCTCATTATTCCGCGCAGCTAATGCGTTTCGGGCCACGATTAGTAGGCCTGACGGCAAGCTAGAAGACTAGACACTTAAATAAAGTTGTTGATTGATTGATTGATTGATTGACGTGGTCCTAGCGAGTTCGCCACCGAAATGCCTTGACCGAAATTGCATGGGAAGACGCCTTACAGGGACTAGGCATGGCAATATCTACTGTAGCCTCAGAGAAAAACAGGGAATTGCTGTTTATGGGCAACGTGTTTTACGAATAGTGACATCTCTACACTAGTGTTTTGAGGGCACGACCTCCTGAAAATCGCAAATATTAATCTCCAGCAAGAAGCCACACTTTCGCCATGCAAAAAACTGGTTCCCCGAGAGACTGCGGAAATGGAGCCAAGGTCTTGGTCTGCACCTAAAACGCGTTTCGCCTAACGTGCGTGCGGAGTCACACTAGCCTGGAAATAAAAAACGCAACGATAAGTGAGTTTAGTACCGGCTTAAAAGTAGCAAATCTAGGGAACAGTTTCTTTTACGGTTAAATCTTTTTTACTCTATTCACGGCTAACGGTTAAAATTTTTCAATTTTTACGGCTATCGACTAAATTTTTGGCCGTTTTACGCCTATCGGTTAACCCCATTGAGACCCTCTCAAATGCGTCTGTGACCCTTTTTGGTCCTTATCAAGACGGAAATCAGTTGCGAAATGACAGATTTCCCTACCCTTTTATATCTTTCAATTACCGAAATCCCTACCCGTTCATATTCCTGAAGTCTAAAAAAGGTACCCCTTTTGTGCGAAACCTCCCCATAAAGGCCATTAATTATGGGAAGTACCCTCCCCCGCACGGGCTAACGCCCCCATAGTGAAGTGTCTGCATTAGCGTGTTGAACTTACAGTGTTAAACGCGTGTTAAAATGAGAATTTATCGATAGTTTCCGTTGTCCGCAGTACCAGCTATCCGTATAAGCGGGCTAAATTTAAAGAATATGCAAGGTATTCCCACAGGAGCAAGGATAAAATGAGTGCAAAGACCTCAGCTAACCTTCAATATATATTCAATTATTTGAAGTTGATATTTCACTTATTATATCACTTACTAACTGTATATTAAAAAATCACTTCAAAACGTAATCACATAACGAACGACAATAATACAGTTATACCGGTGCGTAATCTGTGTAATCTGTCAAATTCGGACTTTCTTCACTTTGGCCTTCTTTTCTAGCTTGAACCTTGAGAAGGACTTCGTCAAAATTTCTTTGATTGTTGTTCTATTCCTTGTCTCTTCCCATGCATTTCCAGCCGTCACGTTTAAAGTCACGTGATTAGTAGGAACGCTGCTGTCTTTGGCCTCCTCAAAGATGAGGGCTGGGTCACGTGACTGTCTGTCTACTTTTCCTCCGTATAAAGTAGCTGGTGTGGGCGGAGCTAACTCGTTGACAAACGTTGATGGACGCGCTTCAAAGAGTTCTGGAAAGGCAAGCTGTGTTGACTCGCTTTTAATTTCTTTTCCAGTCTTTGTGTTCCACGTCTTATGACAAGAGCGACTTTCTAAACAACTGCTACTGTCGCCGCTCAAACTAACTTCCCTGTTTTTATTTTTTTGCCTTGGTTGGCTTGCCATCGCTCGTTTCCAAGCGGAGAATACATTCGAGTGTCTCTCTTCTTTAACGAGGTAATTACTTCCTTTTTTCAATTTCTCACCAAAAACTGATGCCTCTTTCCAACCAGTCTGAACATGTACAGCAGCAACTTCATCAAAGTCATCTTCGTCAATTCTTTTACATTTCTCCACTTTAGGCGCCTTCGCAGTAAACCACCCTTTAAACGGAATTCCTGTCACTCTTTTAAAACTCCAACTCATTTTAATGACACCACGATGGATAAAAATAAGAAGTGTGGCGTAGGACTCCTCTGCTTTTTAGCACTTGACTCTGTAAAGCAAGCTTCCTCTGTTAAAAGAATCCGGCCATTATGACGTTGACCTCTGTCATAATAGCAGCTATTTGTCAGGCGGCGCGCGCTTTATTGGGCTCGCGCACATCAGACGTCGCTAAGGCGCGCGTCAAATCGGCGCACATGGTGATCCCAGGATGTAGCCCTGTATTTAAGACATTTGGATTCTCGGTGTCTTAGAGACCTTGCAACTAAAGAGCTAACGAAAAAGCATTTGATTTTCTGATAACTCGAGAATCTGGCAGGAGGACAATGGATCCTTGAAGCAAGCTATTTCCAGGCCCGGGAAAGAAAAATAAGCATTGTTCAGATTATTTAACTTTATTTAGATAGGTTAAGATTTCTCTTTGCCGTCGCAGTAAAGAGAAGAGAGGATTTTAGAGGTTTTTATTTTCATAGTTCGGAGTTCGGTGGTTGCAGAAACAGTCAAAGTCCTTGCAAACAGCTGTCACACTAACTCACAGACAATAAGCTGGCAACTGTATGGCTCGAACTTACATTTAGCTCGAAAATCGGGAAAATTCGAATACTTTGATTCCGGGCGCTTGTTGGATATAAGGGAGAGGTTGGAATGTTTACTACCTTCTTTTGTGTCGTATGTAAATTGTTTGTTCGATGAACGAACAAACTGGATGACTGCATCCACTTGTCGAAATATTTATAATTTGGAAGAAGGAGAAATCTAACACCAGAAAGGTCAGGAAAAATTCCGAGCTCCAGGCGAGAATGGAACTCACGACCCTCCGTTTTTAGTTCGGATGCTCTAAGCACTGAGCTACTAGAATCTCTATGGCGGGAAGAAGAATGATCAGGGAGAAGAGCTAATGACTATGGAGGACTGGGTTCTGCTTTTCTCAAACCGAGAGGAGACTAGGCACTACAGGCGTAAGACATATCCCTTGAACCATTGGGTGCTTTAAACACAAATGGCGGCTTCTTACCGGCAATGAAAGCGTCAAGCGAAGGTTGAGCAAAGTTTTACCAGAACGTCAAAGATATTTGCGGCTCAATTGCTGCAAAAATGAGTGACTGGGAGGAAGCAAGCGAAGATTACACCAGCACTTCTGAAAATTCTTACATACCGCCCCGAGGTAGAAGATGGTATGAAAAGCCCAGCAACGATGGAAATTTCAGTGAAAGACGACCTGGATTCGGCCGTGGACGAGCAAATCGCTTCGGAAATGCAGCAGATAGTAGAAATGATACATACAACACAGCGCAGAGGAATGGATTCCAAGTTGACTCAAGTTTTCGAGGTTATGGACGGGGAGGAGGAGGGTTTGGACGCGTAAACAGAGATGACTCGAACTATTCACGTGGCGGTGAGAATCGAAGTGACAACTTTGGGAGAGGTGGTGGTGAAAACGGTTTTAGCGGGAGCTGGAGAGACAGAGGAAACAGAGAAAGTTCAGGCGGCTTTGGACGCTCACGTGGAGGTCAAGGACGCGAAAGAAACTCCACTGAGATGATGGTTCCCTCAGACGAAATTCGATTCATAATTGGTTAGTTGCTGTTGTTGATTTATTGTGAATCTATTAACATGCTTCAGCTTTTGTAGTACTCCTTGTTTTGACCTTTTCAAACGCATTTTAAATGCGCGTTTCGGATTTTAACTCTCCCCTTGTTTTCCTGAGCATTTGTAACTACTCATTTATTTCAGAGTTGTGAAACGAAGGCACATTTATCCCACCCAGATATAGTAAACCCGGTGTATGACATTTGCAGGCTGCAGACCGCAGACTGCAGACTGCAGACTGCAGACCGCAGGCTGCAAAATGCAGACTGCAGACTGCCTACCGCAGACTGCAGACTGCAGACACAGACCACAGATTGCAGATTGTAAATTAAATGACACCAAAAATCCTCCTAATAAAGGCGAAATTTTCAAAAATATAAAATCTTGTGAAAGCAGCCTTGGGAACAAGGTTGATATTTTTGTGCAAAGTTACATTGGCCTCATTCCCAAAATGCTGTTGGCTATTCTTCACTGACCCTTTATCATCTCACCCGGTATATCACTAATTGCGTTGATTCTTTATTCTTCTTTGATTATCGTGAATTGATAATGACAAGTAGCAAAGCCCACTAATGCCTGTCTAAATTGTAGTCTTCTGTAAAAAAAGGTTTTTAGATTGCGAGCCGCTTCGTAGGATAGATCAAGGACATTTAACACCTTTTAAATGACGTATTTCATCTTAGCAGTATTTAGGGATATGCCAAATAATCGAAAACGAACAGATCCTATCTGGACTCGACGAATTACCAGAAGTGCATTTTGAATTTCTAAATACGCAAATCATTGCTCATACTTAAGTCCTAGTACACAGGTGGGGCCCCCATAGAATAGGGATTCCGGCGCTGTTTCACAGACAGACTTATAGTTTAGTTTCATCTGTGGTGCAGGCTAAGTTGCTAGACTGTTGCTATGGATTCATGAGCAAGTTTGTGACATCGCCAGACATTATTCTGCTCTAATTCAATACCAAAAGAACAGCCAACAGCTCCTTTAGGAATGAGGTCGGTGTAATTTGCGTCAAAAATATAAACTTCGTTTCTAGGCCTTACTTTTCGCAACAAGGTAATGATGATGATGACGCCACCTTTATTACGATATTTTTGGTTTCATTCAATTTACAGTCATGCTGCCTCATGCAGTCTGCAGTCTGCAGTCTGCAAATGTCATAAACCCCATATTTCCCTAGTCCTTGTGACCTGCAGGGTGACAAAAATACAATTGACAATCGGCAGCAAAATTGTTGAGACAATGTACTCAAATAGGGTAACTTCAGAGAACATAAGAATCCACACCTGTCCCCTGTCCCCGCTATTCAAAGTTGGGGTGTTGGTTGTTTTCGAAAGGTAGCTCAAACAGTGGCACAACATTGTATGGAGGGGATGGGAGAGGAAAGGCTATATTTTCCTGTTTTGAAGTCAGGAAAACATCAAAAAGCCCCTTGAGGGCAAAGTGTCTCAACTCATTTTGTCGCCGATTGTAGCGTTTGATAAAAATTATATGCTGGGAACCCTGGATTTCACAGATTCAGAGTACTGGGCTCCCTTCAATTTTCCTGAAAGCACAACCTTACGTATACTGAGTGTTTAAAGCTTTTTCAGTGATACAGCTTGGAAAGTATGGGGTATTCAGCAGCTACTTCCGAACATGTTGCCAATTAGAAGTTAACCCAGGGTAACAGGGGAACCCTGAGATAAAAAGTACCAAGAAACTAAAATAATCATTTTATTTTGCTTTTAACCGTATTTCACCATCACGGTGGTTATCATTAGTAAAGGGGATAAATTACGTAAGGGTGTATCATAGTGGGGGTTTGACTGAACCTTAAATAACCCGGTCACCCCAGCAAGCGGCAAGAGTGGCCTTTCAACCCAGTGTTGCCAAACTGGTGTGTTGATGAATGCAGTCTTGTAATGTAGCAGTTCTTTTTGTAGAGCCTGGTTGATTTGGATCTTATTCCTGTGTAAGTCAATCATTTGTATGGTCAAACACAAATTATTAAAAAAGGACACCATCTGCCTCAGAGAAGTTGTTTGCCTTTATGGTTACAGACTCAGAATGTTACATGTAGTTAGCCTTCATGAGTCATTTGCTCATGCTCATCTTTGCGAGATGTCTACCTTGTAAGGTTGATACATTATACCCTTGACATATATGAGCAAACAACTAGAAAAAACCATTGACTACTGTGTAAGTGACTAAGTGTGTACACCAGGGAAGAATATTTTTTCCCACTGCTTACCATAAAATATTTTCATTGTAATCATTTGCAAAATTTCATTTTTTTTTTATATTTTATTCCCATATTTCCATATTTTTGTTTTAGGTAAAGGTGGCCAAAAAATAAGGGAAATGCAGGAACAAAGTGGAGCCTACATCAAGGTGTGTAAGGAAACATTAATAAGAACAATTTCAAAGTAATTTTTGTTATCGGAGAGTTTTGAATAATTATTAGTTGGCTGATTTTGCATCTTTTCGTCTGGAAAGAATCAGAGCAACAGTCCTGAATATATTGCAGCATGTCAAAAAAGATGAAGTACATGTATGTGGTGATTTTCAGAAGCTGCTGACTATTTTTGACAAACCTGTAACAATGACGAATATAGTGTCCAGGCAAGTTAGCCTGAAAAGCTATTCAAGGTGGAAGCAGGGTACAGGATTAAACTTAAGAAAAAGAAACTGCAGTAAACTGCTACCCTAATGAACAAGTATTATTTATGGTTTTAGGTAGAATAAAATACAATAAAATAGTTTTTGCTGTACATGTATGTCTGTAATTGTTTGTGAATACAGCCCTAGTGCTCCAAGCTGCAATTGTTTTGGTGGCCATTGCAATATACAATACAATTTGATGACTAAAATTGCTGTAAAAGTCACCAATTTTGCTACTATTGTTTTGTGGCAAAGCGGCCAGTTGTGGTGTTTTTAGTAATAACAGTAGAACCTTGGTTACTTGAACTCTGTAGGGAAAGGAAAAACAGTTTGAGTTAGCAATGGTTTGAGTTATCAGGATCAATGCAAAATTTAATTCATTTTCAGTGTTAAAAATTGATAGTTGCCCATTCTTTAGCATTTTCAGCAGTGTATAGTGCTTCTGCCATGCAAGTTTAACTTATTTTATCAGAAATGGTCACATTGTTAGGCATTTTTTATGAGAAAACAAGATCTGTTAGTTGCACCAATTAAAATCAAATTGCTGTAAGTGTTAACCAGTGTTAAGTTTAGTGTTTTACTGATTATACAACAAGAAGAGCTAATGGGATGGCATCCGAGTAGAGTTACAAGAACCAGAATCAAGTTATCGGGGTAATTTTCGGTGACTTTTTGATCAAGGGAAATGAAATTTTAGTTTGAGTTAGTGGGGAATTTGAGTTATCTGAGTTCGAGTTAACTGAGTAAGAATGACTGAAAAGTGGAGTGAGATCCAAGGGAATTAGGCTTATTTCAAGGTAGCAGGGAGTTTGAGTTATCAGGGTTCTTCTGTCGTGTCAATGGTCTTTAGATAATCACTTACTTGAAATGTTATTTAAACCTCTCTTGTAATATTGCACAATGCATTTTTCTTTTTCTTGCTACCAATATTTTTAAATGTCTAGTGACTGTTTTATAATTGTAAGTCTCCAAAAGGCAACTTTGAAAAGAGTAGAGCATTGGGCACTAAGCTGCCACTCCTATCTGTTGGTCTCAAATGGAATTCACATGAGAATGTTCACAGCGTTCTGAATCTCATGAATCTTTGTTGAAAACTATCAACAGTTATTATACATGTACATACATGATGGATATTATTGGAGTTATTTCATGTTTTGTTTTATCAGGTGAAGAAAGACAGTGCCACATACTCTGAAACACCAGTTGAAATTTCTGGGAGTGATGATGCTATTAAAAAAGCGAAAGAACTGATTGAACAAATCATCAGCCCTCAGTCATCCATAATCAGCAGCATGGGAGGTACTTGTTATAAATTCCTCAAACTTCATTGTTGTTACATTAAGTTAACACTAGGTGAATCACTTCTCTGTATAGAGCAGTATGCAAAGAAAGCAGTGTCCAATAGCCCCGGGGCAAGTGGATTTGATATTGGGATATTGTTACACAAACCATCACAGTTCCTCACAGTTGTATGGGGCAGCTCTGCTACATGTTTCTTCTATCTAGTCTGGTATTTTGCCTGGGTCAAAGCTTCAGCCCACGATGATCCCATCTTATCCAGGTCTTCCACAATGGTTTTCTACCATGTTTTTCTTGGCCTGCCTTTTTTTCATCTGCCTTGTGGTACCCAGACCATAACCTAGGCCGATTGAGGAATTCTCTTTGTGGTCAGTCAGGATAGATGACCAAACTATAGCAGCCATTTCTTCAGTCCTCAGAAGACAAGTCAGTTTTTGCTGTTTAGTTCAGCTTCAAATCCTTCGGTTGAAAATTCTGTCAGTCTGATATTATTTCTTGTTAGTGTTTCAGCATATCTAGCTAGTTCTGAATTTTGGAACAGTTGAACTTCTTATTCTTAGATAATTGAAATCTACGTGTATGAAGGTTTGTGTTATGTACAAATCAGTGATTTTTATTTCAAGTGACATGATTTGTTTTTCAATTGGTTTTTTAGGTCTGTCCATGGAAAATGGTGTTCCAAAGGAAAGGTTGGTTTTTGTGCAGCACATTCATACATTTTTTTTTTACATTATTACATTGTAAAGGTCCACACTTAGTCACCTTATGCTGTAGTTCATATCCATTCTAGTTCAAATTTGTCACTTGCACTTTTTAAGTATTGTTTATTATATGTTGTTGTTGTTGTTTTCTATTTTAAGCTCCCAGTCTTCAACTCCCTTTAAACCCATTCCTTGGGCTCGACTGAAAGAGGAAAGAGCTGACAGAGAGGCTGCTAGATGGGCAGGTAGAGCTAAATGTGCTGTTTTCATGAACTTGTTCATCCTCATCAACTGCCTTGATTTATAACGGCCAGTTGTTGAAGTGGAATTTATAATGTCCCGCAAAAAACAGAAAATTTTATATGTAAGAAACCACTATACATGTTACAGGTCAAAATTGTATTCAGGTTAAAATTTTTTAACCTAGGTTGATTCTCTATTTCGTTTGTCTCCCAGCCCTAGTTATTCGTGAATTAGGGCCAGGAAAGAAAGGAAATTGAGAATCAACCTGGTTTTATTTTAACCTGAATATAATTTTGACCTGTAACTCTTGTACGTTTATTAATTCTCTCATTATCAAAGCTCACAACTTACATTGGCAAAGAAAACAAAGCCTGTTCATGGTATATCTTATGTTTGATCGTAATGTCCAGGATACCATTTCCAAGCCCTAGGATTTCAAACTGCTTGGAAATCACTGCATAGAATTAAATCAGTATTATTTTTTGATAATGCATTGTAATTTAAGTCTAAGTTTGACTGTGGCTGTTTACACACTTCTCTTTTTACAACATCCAGATCTCCCACCGATCAAGAAAATCTTCTATAATGAGCATCCATCTGTGGCAAATATGGAGGAAGAGGAAGTAGAAAAGTTCAGGTATGTTCAAGAATAAAATAATATTGTGCTTTCATGGATTTGATTTGTGTACATTTAATGAACTTTAAAAAGTCAAACCTGGGTGATGAAAGATTTACCAAGGCATTGTTTCCTCTTAAAAGTGTTTAAATACCATTCATGTACCAATGAATTAGGTAAAATAGAAGGGAACAGTTTGTATAAAACGTTTTTACGCATGTGACGAGCAGCTACATGTACATGTATGGAAGGATATTGCATTTAAAAATAAGCGGGTTAAATGTGTGGCTAATCGTGGTAGCTACAGTCATTCTATTTTACAACACAATAAAGGCTAAAAGGAATAAACAACAGCCATTAGGATAGTGACTGCCACAGAAATTACATGAATGGGATATTTCTGCAAAAACACATTAATTGACTGATTGATCAATCGATTGATCTTTGTATCCTATGGGACGCATACCATGAATTATTTTGCATCTTTGGGGATTTTTATGTGTCAGGGATGCAGGACGCAGAGGTAACAAAATCACTGGTGGCCTTTGAGCAATGTCTGAAGTTTGCTTTAGCTCTTTTTGTCTTGGTGTTCTTTTTGAAATCAGTGGCCAATCAAGTTATCAATTTAACAAGTTTCCAAGCAAAAGTGACTACCATAACATTATACAATATAGACTGTTTTTAATGAAGAAACAATGTTGCCAGCAGGTATATTTATCCCAGACTAAACTCCACTATGAGGCGTGTGTGGCTGAGTGGTTTCATACGTGAAACTCCGGATCTAGAGGTCCAGGTTTTCTAGCCATGCCCTTTGCGTTGTTTCTATAGACAAGGAACTTTACTCCACTTTGTCTCACTTTACCCAGGTGTACATGTATAAATTGGTTTGGGCAACATACTGCTGGGGGTAATCCTGCGGGACTAACATCCCATCCAGGGAGGAGTAGCAATATTCCTAGGCATTCTTCATGCTAAGGAAACCGGGATAAGTTCTGGCTGTTGGGGCCTTTGGCTTGTATATGCCGTTACCTTTACCTTTTTTGTGACAGTCCACCATGAATTGCATACCCAGAGGAAATTATTTGTTTATAGTTTTATTAAAATAATTTTAATCTTTTTTAAAGGTTTGACAACAACAAAATCACTGTTGAAAACTATGGAGAATCTGTACAAGACCGCCAAATTCCAAACCCCATTAGGACATTCGGTGAAGCATTTGCTGATTATCGTAAGTAAACCGGCCTTGAGGTAGAACGCAAGTCTATCTCAGTGATTGTTGCTGATCGATTGCTTTTATTGTGTAAGAGTTGTTGTCATTGCAACAACCACTTAATTGTTTTCAGTAATTCTAGCAATCTTGTGAAAACTAGCCTTAATGTTTTTTTCTCCCAAAACTGTTCTAATATATTTGAGCTTGCTAAGCATTTAATTTTCTGTTGGGGCATTTGCAGCTGAGGTAATGGATGAGATCAATAAACAAGGATTTGAACGACCATCACCCATTCAGGTACAGTATGAAACACATAGAAACTAGTACAAGCCTGCTTTTTTACTTTCTTTTATATTTGAAACTTGTTGAGTGTTACAGTGGAACCCTTAATGTGCCAAGAAGCTGGAAAAATCATACAGCAAAATGTTCCATGCCCTTTACAAACTATAACTGCAGCAAAAAATGACTTTCATGATACAGAGTTGTTTGAAATAATTTAATAGGGGTTCATGGTGTTTAGGTTCTACTCTACCAGGGTAGGAATCACATTGTACTTCAATTGTATGAACAAAACAGCTAAAATAAAGAACCGGGGCATATTCATTTTGTTGATTAAACCTGACGTGAATTGCCTCACAAATTCCCATCTCCAGCCAGTGTACTTGAACTACAGATCTATAGTGTTTGGGGTTGGCTGAGATTTCATATTTGATCATCTGAAATAATCAGGTTAACCAAAACAACTGATCATTGATTATAATCAGAAAAATCTCTGTGTAACAATTCCATTAAATGGAGTTTTTATTTAAAAAAAATTATATTTTTCTTTTGTGAACCACTTTAATAAAGGATACTCATTTTGTGTGGTGTTTTATATCAGGACAAAATTATATGAAATGTTTCAGAAAAGGAACATCAATAGATTATAACTGCATCATGAGCTCATAAAATGACAGCAATAATTTTACTTGTCAAATATAGCTTGTGATGTCCAATTTAACACATCTTCAATACTCAATTATCACTTTGCTTAAAGTTTTCAATCAATGATTAATAAAATTGTAATAATTATCGATGATCCGCACACCACTTACTTGAACTCTATCTGAAGAGATGTACTAACCTGGGGCTTCAATAAGCGACAAACGTTTAATTTTGAGATGCCATCGTCAAATTGGGTATATTTTGGTTAAACAAAACAATCTGCACCTCTCTTGGGTCATTTGTTGTTTCCTAAAAATACAGTTGTAGTTTGAACTAAGGCACAACCTTGTTAAGTGGGGGTGGCATGGGTCAGGCAAAGTTTCTTTTTTCACTTTTGATGTAGATATTGGTGGCAAAATGTGAGGAATGTCCTTGGGGGCTAAGTTTCTCCACTAATACTACTAATACTACCTTTGTGAATTACTTTGGGGCCAATTTTTTGTAATGATTACAAATTTATCTTCTGTTGTCACAAGTTCCCAAAATAAAATTAAAAAATCCATAACATCAAGTAGATTTGGTGCAATCTTTTTTCTCTGCAATAAAGGCTCAAGCTTGAGTTGAAAGCTCAATATTTTGTTTGATACAGTGGTATGGAGATTTTAAGTTTGGTTTCAAACTTAAGGGTTCTGTGGTTTTTTTCATATACTTCCAGTGCCAGTCCTGGCCCATAGTTATGTCTGGAATGGATCTGATTGGGATTGCACAGGTGAGAAATAGTACGTTGAAACCCTGCCTTACGGCCTCCCCGGTAATACGGTCACCTCGTTTTTATGGCCACTTTTTTAGCCGCCTGGCAAAAACCGCCTTACATTTTCTTGTTAAATTCAACCACCCCGTAAATATGGCCATTTTTTTTTGGCCCATTGGTGACCGTATTAACAATGTTCCACTGTAAAATGATACACCACTGCTTTTGTTAGCCATTTCTACAAAGAATCAGCAGCATCAGGGTTGTCAAAAAGATTTTGAGTTGTGGGAGATTCAGAAAAAGTAGGTGGCTCTGGGGAATGGATCCTTCCCCCCCCCCCCCCACCCCCACAGCCCCCCACAAGCAAGGGGTCCATGGTAACTGTTGAACAAGCTCTTCCTATGTGAAAGCGAAATAATCAGCATGTCATGAGCATGGGACAGAGAAAAAATTTGAGTCCCAGGCAGGATTCGAAGCTATGACCTCCCAAACACCAGGCGGGTGCTCATCCACTTGAGCTACGGAGAACACATGGAGAGCGAGGCCATGTACTAGGTTGATATTCAACACGCGTCCTGCATACTGCTAGGATCAGCAATGTCGATGTCCTAGATTTTGTAAATAAAAGCAATCTTTCTGATACTGAATAGAATTCAGACCATAAATAAGTAAGAGAAATGCCTCCACTGTGTTCTCTGTTAGTTTAGTTCAGGGGCGGATCTAGGGGGAGGGTGCGGGGGGTGCACACACCCCCCCCCCCCCCGAGATGACCTGCGGTTTTCTAATACAACTGGTATTCTGCAAAAAAAAAATGTGGTTTATTGGTGTTGAAGTAGAGCACGAGACGAGTGCTCCCCCTCCTGAAAAAAATCCTGGATCCGCCCCTGTAGTTTTAAGCTTTAGTGATACTCCTTGTAATCATTTACCCACTTTACTTTTTTTTTTGTTTTCTTTCTTTAGTATTTTTGATATCACTTCAATATAAGTATGTAATAAACTCTATTGTTTGAGAAGTTGTTAGTACAGTTTTTTTTTTTTTTTAAAGAACTGTTGTACAATTTTCATTCCATTTTTTTTATCAGACAGGTACAGGAAAAACGTTAGCTTTTCTTCTTCCTGCTTTCCTGCACATCGATGGACAAGAAACGTAAATATACCAATATGCTCCTTTGTAACTTACATGTAAATGGCTGATCAATCCTGAGTTTGACATCGGTAACTCCAAACAGTCTGACCGGTCTAGATGATTAATGATATTTTGACTTGGATTTTAAGTGCCTGTAATCAATGAATATCAAAATTTGTTAAGATGTTTTTGCATTTTGTAGTTCTGTAATGAATTTAAGTATTTTGCAGTTTTTTGTATTCACTATTTAAGTGTGAAAAATTAATAAACATTGTTAAACTACAAAAAAATGACAGTAAACAATTTATCAGTATATTATTTTTAGTGCAATTTACCATAAGTGATTTCTAATAGACTGACAAATATTACTTCCAGTTTCCCCAGTCTTTGATATTAGACCACTTTTAAGTGACTCTTGGTCTAATATCACATACTGGGGAAATACTGGGGAACTTAAAAGTTCTGGCTCATTATTGATAGCACTACTTCAACTCTACACCTAGTTAAAAAAGGTTGATCCAACTGCATTGTTGTATCTCCGACACAAGAACTTGCTTCACAATTAATTGAGGCTGTAGAAGAGAAGTTCCATTTCCAAGGCATTACACTCACTGTGCGTGAATCCACTAGGGTGTTAAAAGGGGTACTGAAAAAATTTAATGCTCTGGGCTGTGATGGACTGACATCCCCTCCAAGGGGGGTAGAAATATTCCTAGTCACTTTATTCTTTGGAAGCCAGGTTAAGCTCTAGCCTGATAACCCACTTGGCACAAGACTTGAACTTATCTTTTTCTTGAACTATAGACCTCGTGACAAAAGGGGTGGTCCAACTGTCTTGGTCTTGTCTCCAACTCGAGAACTGGCTTTGCAAATTGAGGCTGAAGTTAAGAAGTTCCATTACCGAGGTATTAAAAGGTAAGTACACATGTACTGGAAAACTGTGAAATATAGAAATAATAATGAAATGACTGGGTATAATAATGTACCCAGTCATTTCATGCAGTCTAAGTGAAAGTCAGGTTCCTCTGCCCTATTCTCTCACTATCTGGCTCATAACTGATTAGAAGTGAGAGTTTGTATGCCCAAAATTCTATGATCACCTCTATTGCATATGAAGTTTACTGTTTTTAATGTCCTTTTTTTCTTCGCCATTTTAGCGTTTGTGTGTATGGGGGTGCAAGCCGCAAGAACCAAATACAGGTGGTACAGAAAGGAGTGGAAATTGTCATAGGTACTTACATGTGTGTTGACGACTAATATCTGCAGTAAAAATACAGTGTTCTTACCAGGATCTTTACCTGGGTAGCCCCAGGGTCCCTTCTAAAAAATAGGGGCCCTAGAGGAAATTAAAGGGACAAACTTATCTACATTCAGGTGTGCATCAACAAAAACCATGAGAAGGGAATAACAAGAGCCTACACTCTGGATAGTACTCTAAGTATATTTGATCCTATGATAGTTGATTTGTGATTCAAGATGGTGGTGACATGCCACTGAACTGCCTTCAAAGGTATAGCTCATGATAATATTTAAAATCAATAATTTTTGTACATGTAAGCCCTGCTTCCAGTCATTTGCACTTGTGTTGAGTAAACAGCTAGATTGTTTCCTTGCTGGGCTGTCACTAAAAATTCAATTTGCTGGGTAAACGTTATTTAAAAGCAGGGAATTCAACAGCCAGCAAGGAAGCTCTTTTGGTTCTCTATTCAGTGTCTACATGTTTTCCATATGTGACCTTTTTTGAGAAAATGTACACTAATGATAATGTATTATCTGTTAGAAAACTTATGGATGGCTAATGGATTGTTAATGGCTTTTCTAATGCTCTAACGCCTACGGTTTACCCAGACGCTCAAACCATTAATTTATTATTGTCGACTAGTAGAAGAGAACCCTGGGGATGAGGTTGAAAAGTAATATTATAACAATAGGTTTGCAGAACCCCCAATATCCCAAGCACTGGTCTGGTCCTGTGAATGGAACCTAAGACCTCCCCCTCTACAGTCCAGTGCTGACACAAATGAGCTAATCCTGCCGCAGTAAATAATTAATAGTATTTCATTAATTTTTTCTCTTCTTTTGTCAGCTACTCCTGGAAGATTAAATGATCTGCTTATGAATGAAATTATGGATGTCAGAAGTGTGACATATTTGGTAAGAATCAGGCTTAGCCTTTCTTTCTAGGCTTTTATTTTAATCATATTTCTCTCTCCTTATAATCTTTTGTTAATTTACTGACCTGTACATCCGTAGGTTCTTGATGAGGCAGATAGGATGCTTGATATGGGATTCGAGCCAGAAATCAAGAAAATCCTTCTTGATATCAGACCTGACAGGCAGACAATAATGACCAGGTAGGTAAAAAGTATATGTTTTTCAAGGGCTTCATTTTTAAAGCAAATACAGTGTATGTGGGTTGTAGCCTTTGTTAGAGACAGTGACAGAAACACAAATAACTCCAGACAAGGGCAAACTGCTGCTATTGTGGTTCATGAGTGCAGTCAAAGGTTGTATTATTCAGACTTCTATGCACTAAGTCTTTACAAATGCCATATTACTTTGTTTTATTTTGGTTACAGTGCAACGTGGCCTAAAGGAGTTCAAAGAATGGCTGATCAGTACTTAAAAAACCCAGTCAGAGTATTTGTAGGGTCTTTGGACCTAAATGTAAGTACACATAAAATATGTATTGCTTTGAATTTCCCTGAGGGAAACGGTATTTTGTCTTTCAAGAATCTGTCTTAGGAAACATTGAGATTCAAGGGAAACAAAATTTTTTTTTACTACCAGGGCTATCACTAAGATTTCAAGCTGCCAGGTAAATGCAATTGGCAGGCAGGAAATTGAAAAGCTTGGAAGTATTTTTTTGGTTTTGTTTTAAGAAAATAGCGAGGGGAAATCCCTAGCCCCCCAGTGCTTGGTGGCAACCGTGTACTACAGTCTGGTTTCTCCAGGAACCAATCATTGAGTGATAAAGCCATAAAAAACTTTTATGTGTTCAAATCTATCACAGTGAGTGGTCAACATTTGTGGGTAATAACTTCTACTGTTACATTGTACCCTCTGACATCATAGATTTTGCAATGCTGCCTGCTACAGTGTAAGAAACTTTTGGCAGAAAACAGTTATTATACTGTTTTATTGTTGGATGTCGTGAACTCATATCAACCAATGTGACCATGTGCTGTTGCCGGAAAACTTCGGCCATAGTACAAATTGGATTGTTTGTACAGTTTGATGATTCCATTGTACAGTGTAGCCTTTGCTTTGTAAGTACCTGGGTCAAGATAATGCAAAGTTTATCTCGACAGGCTTGTCACAATGTCACTCAGCTTGTGGAAGTATTGGATCCCGCTGATAAAAAAGAAAGGGTAAGTGTGTTCATCACTGTTGCAAGGAGAAAAAGACAAGGCCCACGGCTTAACACAACTGGTCTTTATGGTGTAAGTCAAAATTTTTTAACCTAGTTTGATTTTCAGTTTTCTTTGTCTGATAGCACCGATTCATGAATAGTTAGGGCAAAGAGACAAAGAAAATTGAGAATCAACCTTGGTAAAAAATTTTAACCTTATTTTAATTTTGATTCTGTAAAACACAGCCAGCAGGATCTTGCCATTTTTTTTTAAAGGCATTGGGGCCCACTTCTTGAAAGTCCCGATAATTACTGGGCCTGGAAATCTGTTGCTGTTGACATTCAAGATAGAGGTCTCAATAGTTTTACAGATAACATGATAAAAATTATGGTCTGGTTTGTTAGCTAGGGTCCACGCTCTTATTCTTTGGGTTTCGGTTGATTTGAATGTTTGATTTTGGGCCCAAAAAGTTACCTGGTGATAAACAGGCCCCTGGTTGAACTTATGACCTGATGCCTAACAAACAGGTACTCTTCTCTACTCTGGTCTACAAACCATGTGGGTGGCAGTTTTCTTTTGTAAGATTCCAAGAGATTTTTAATTTATACGCTGCTAAACTTCTATTTGTCTACATGACCATGACCACATGCCTTTCTTAAAACTCTGTTAACTGTAACATGTTATAAAGGAGTTCGTATAATATTTTCCTTCCTCAGACTCTCGATTTTATTGCGTCCATGAGTGAACAAGACAAAGTCCTAATTTTCGTCGGCAAGAAAGTCAAGTAAGGAAATTATTATTGATAAGACAATGTAGTTTTTAACAGTTATTAAAACTGCCCTTCGTTATTTTGTTTCTTCAATTTTGTTAACATGGTAACTATGCAGACCCTTTACGGACCATTAGAAAAGTTATGGGCAAGGGGGCGGGGGGGGGGGGGGTTAGTAGGGAATATTCGCGCCGCATGAATTTTTTCGTTACCATTTTCCTCGTAAGAATTTTATTTAGGCCAGTGCATGAATATTTTTTAGGGTTACTTGACGTGCAAGAATTTTTTTTCATTTAATTTTCACTTGCACAAATATTTTTTGTACTTGCCTCCCGCCTTCCCCATAAGTTTTCTAATGGTCCGTCTCTTATCCTTCGTAGAGCTGATGACATCGCAAGTGACTTCATGTTGGCGGGAATTGGAGGTGTTCAATGCATTCATGGAGACAGGTTAGTGAGAAGTTACCGTAACCCTCTAAGCCTTAATATCTACATACAAATTGTCCAGACTGATCTTCATACATTTCTTTAAAGAATTAGTTGAGAGAATTAGTTAAAAGATCAGGGAAGCCAGGCCGTTCATCTTCAAAGTAAACTGGACTATTTTTCAAAGGTTTTCACTGAAACCCCATCCCTTCGGTGCATTGTTTTTAGAACTGGGCAGATCAGGTTGGACAGCTGTGATTAATTGTAATACTCATAATGAATGGTGTGCTCTTAGCGGCCAGTTCTCCAAGGGTGCTTACATGTACCATTTGCACAAACCACCCCAGGGTTCGCACAGTCTTAAAAAGTTTTGAATTTTAGGGGAAGGCCTTAAAAAGTCCTTGAATTCCATTTTTCCTTGAAAAGTCCTTAAATTTCTGTGCAAGTCCTTGAAAAGTCCTTGAATTTTCTTCAACTTTGAATTTAGTGGCCTGTAAAGAATTTTTTAGTCTTTTTTGGTTGTCCAAGACAGAATATTAATCATAGCTCAGAGAATTTAAACTTAATTTACATGAAGTACTCAATGTTTTATGCAATAATTAACTATCAGTTAAAGCCTAGTGAACTGAAAAATGTAGAGAAGTTGGTGAAGCAAACAATTTAAGCCTTAGTCTTATTAGAATAGACTGGGAATGTGCATGTGTGGGAATGTGCAAATCAGCTGAACAGGCTGAAAAGAGTAGAAAACTTGCATCGCCGCAAATCACAGCCCATATTTTTTCTGAAACCTCCAAAAAGGAATGGTGCAAAGCATGTGACTTTCCAACCGGAATTTCCGGTTTTCCCATGTAAATGGTACGACCCTCCTCGATTTGATTAAAAGTTTTCTTTTCCGGGTGCCGTCTCGAATTTTCGTGGTTTTTTAGCCGGCAAGGATGAAAAATTTCCCCAAGTGCGACCCATGCCTAAGTAACCAAGGGTGTCAGATATTAGGAAATTGGCGAAAGTAAACCAAACCAAGTGAAAATAAGACGCGCGAGATCTAGAGAAGGGGATGGTGACGGGAAAAATAGGATTCTTTCCGCCCTCTCTCTTTCCCCAGCCCCCGCGCGTTTTTTGCATCACTTATTATTATCTACTATCGTGACTAATGGTTAGCCTGTTCACAGACCCTCCAATTTTCTGCTCAAATAAAAACCCCGGGGGATTTATTGTCCGCTAGCGCAAGGGGGTAGACTCCCGATGTTTTCAGGTTTTCGAAAAGACCGAATAACGAAATGAAGAATATAACAACGTGTGTGTACAGGCTAACTAAAGGTAAGATCCGTTAGTCTATATCTGACATTGCAGTAGTGCTTGTTATTCATGGCAATATGGACCTCCTGCTGGGAGTACTCCAAGGTTTTCTTCCCAGCCGACTGGGTCACTGACTGAAAAAAAAAACAACATCTCTTTCATGTATTCGCCAGGCTCAAAATTCGACATTACATTCCTATCATTGACCTCCAAGTTATCCACTTATTTGCTGCTCGCTACTCTGGCCAAGTGGAAATTTATCTCGGTTTTTTCAAATGCGTTGTCACTGTCTTTAATTGTTTCTTCAGAGAGCAGTATGATCGTGAGCAAGCTCTAGACGATTTCAAAACCGGCAAGGCCAAAATCCTCATAGCAACAGACGTAGCTTCAAGGGGATTGGACATTCGTGGTGTCACGTGAGTTATATTTCTCTCCAGTATTAAGGTCCTTTGGGTGATGGTATTTTCTCCTAAGAACAGCTACCAATTGGAATTAGCTTGTTTAGTATGCAGTACTGGCTTACTTTCAAAGTCATACCATGTATACCGCAAGAAAATTTACGACATAGCTTTTTGGTTAATATTTCTCAGTATGTACATAGTAAATCCTCTATTAAGCCTCCGAGGCTTATTTTATTTATTTCAGCTACGTTGGAGGCGGGATGGGGCTCTTTAGCAAAGATGATGATACATGTATTCTCCATAAAAACTACTGTAGCCTTCAGTAGCTCAGTTGTTAGAGCATCCAATTTAGTTCTTGGAGGGTCGTGAGTTCGATTCTCACCCAGAGCCCGGATATTTTCTTAGCTTTCTGGTGTTAGCCGGATTCTCCTTCTTCCAAGTTATGAAACTTAAAAGTATTAGTTATTCGGCAGTACACCCACTAATATATTTCCTTGTTATTTCTCTCTAGGTGTGTTCTTAACTTTGACTTTCCTCGCAATATAGAAGACTACGTGCATCGAATTGGCCGCACAGGAAGGGCCGGGTAAGTTCAGGCGCGGATCCACACCGGTTTCCACCGTTTTACGAAAATCGGTCAGATTTTTCATAAATAAGTATATTTTTCATGAAAAAAAATTTCAAATTAAAATCTGGCCAATATCCTGTCTGAATGACTCAGAAATCTAGGAAAGGTGACATTGGGCAGTTGAAATAAAAAAATTTCACTGGGGTGCATCCCCCCGGACCTGTCTAGAAGCTTGCGCCCTCGAACCTCGTTTAAGAAATTGGTCAGTATTTATCCTAGGTCTGCCCCTGAAGTTCTTCATTTATATCCTGCACAGACTTGTGTAGACTGTAAACTAACTTTACATGGTCTGTTATCTTGCAGTAAAAAGGGTACATCGCTTACGTTTGTGACGAGAGATGACTGGAGACAGGCTCATAAACTGATCAACATCATGGTTGAAGCTAATCAGGTAACGGACATATTTTCAAGGCATACATAAACACTAGGCCACTGTTGTTCAAAGGGTGGATAGCGCTATCCACTAGATATATCTCTATCCAGCGGATAACGCATTTGTTTTCCATAATATTTATCCACTGGATCGTGATTTATCCGGTGGATAGCGCTATCCATTGTTTGAACAATCTGGGGCCATATTTTGTACACTTAGGGCCTGTTTACATGGAGGCGGGGGACCCCAGGTAGGTGAGGTAACCCGATTAGGTAGGGTAACCCACCTGTCTAGATAATCTCTCATTTTAATGTGATCACGTTTACATGTTAGGTGGGGTGACACGCTACATGTTACCTCACCTACCTGGGGTCCCCCACCTTCATGTAAACAGACCCTTAATGTAAGTTCGATTATTTTGCAAACGTAACACTTTTGATGGGCAAAGTGATGGCGTACTTTAAAATAAACTCCTTTGCTTGTTACGTGTTTACTGTGGCCACTTCCTTCTGACAAAAGCCTTTTCAATTTTAAGTCCGCATAGCAGGTTGGAGGGGAAATTTAAATATTTATTACTGTATATACGTGACGTCGTTTTGAGTACTTACAAATAAATACAATGGACAGAACATCCGCTAGTACTAATTGTATTTTACTGTTGAGCAAACACAAATTCAAAGCAGCTACGTGTAGGCACAAGACTCTAACTCTAATTACTAGTTTTGCCTGAGAAAATGTACCAGACAGGAACCTTTTTTGGTTGATTTTACTTCTCATGAAACCCCAAAGAATATCAAACCACGTTAAGGCAGATTATGAAAGAATATTACAGTTTCCTCCTTAAGCAGCTAAAACAAGGTAGTAGAAAAAAAAAATACCCCTTACTGTCGTTCATTAACGCCGTTCATCGCTGTTGGTTTAAAGGTAGTACCTGATGAATTAGCAGACATGGCGCAGCGCTACGAAGAGTTCCGTGAGAGGAACGGCTACAATAATGAAGGAGGAGGGAGGGGAGGTAGAGGAGGAGGTATGGATGTATTTGTTTTGTTGAGTGCATGTGTCGTACTCCTCCCCAGTGGTCTCTCTTACTTTGTACGTCGGGGAGGGAGGGTTGAGAGACTAGCAAGGTAACTCAACATGGAGGGGATGACGCGCTTCTCTTTGTTAACATTTAAACCTAAAGACATTTTAAATCCGACTGATGTCCGAGACACATTTTGATAATTTTTATTGGAGTACTATATTCAGGTTTAAGTTTGGTTCATAGCAGAGGAAAACTGTTTCATTCCCTTCTGTTTACATCGTTGTGAAAGTTCGAGAACTTTAGTAGTAATACTTTGGAGAGTAGTTGTGGTAAACATGAGGTGCTAGGGGCATTTGGCTTGAGATCAGTGGCCTTTAGGGTGGTCATTGTGGTCTGTTCCATTCTGATTCCCGAGACAAGGAGCTGTGTTTCAGCTTTCTTTGCTAATCTTGTCGAGTTATCGTGGAACATTCTTCGTTTTCTCTCGTACTTCAATGGACAAGCTAATTTGTTTCTTGGTCCAAACCCTTAAACATTCGTCATTATTTCTTCTTTGGAGTTCTTGTGCTCCAATTCTCGCCGTCGGGGAATTTTTCTCTCTCTTCCTGTTCACAAGACGACGTTTACATATTCACTGAGCTTTTAGCACCCGTTATCATCACAAAGGATTCTTTCGACGTTGCCGACGCTTAGTACAGTTTCACCAATTGGCTTAGCTCGCCTTGAGTCTCTCCGTGGCGTAGTGTCTAGAGCGCCCAACATGTTAGCTCATTGATTCAAAACCCTGATTCATGACATGAATCAGCGTAATTTTCATCCTTTTCACTCTTGTCATTGCTCTTCATTTTGCAGGCGGCGGTTGTTATAACTGTGGTGGTAGCGGCCATTTTGCTCGGGAATGTCCCGAGGGTGGGGGTGACAGGCGAGGTGGGGGAGGAGGAGGAAGAGGAGGACGTGGCGGTCGAAGAGATCGTGATAACTTTGGGTCTGATATGGGATATGGATTTTGGTGATGCCCCAACCTCTCTTGTCCCACCCACCCTTGCTGGGGAAAAGGACGTTTCATGGCGTACTTGAGTAAGTGAAAACTGAGATCTATCCTGTTGTTTGGAGCGTGTCATGACTATGATCATCGAGCTCTTGCGTGCGGAAAGTTTACGCCCCTTCGTGCATTCGTTTCAATGAAGCGTCTTTCCCGATAAGAGGTCAATTGGATTTTGAACATTGGACGGCGTTATCGTATATTTTTTGGATTGGAGTTTTCGGATGTTCTTTTAAGGCCGGAAACCTATCTGAAGTTCTGGAACAGTCGACGGGGATATTTTCACAAGGATCATTTCTCGCGTCGCTGATAATTTTACTTTCAGTTTATCTCCAGTCCTTGTCAGTATTGATAGCTGGAGATACCGTAACATGTAGATCTGTTTCACTTCGCTTACAAATTTAAATGGAGGATTATTATACTTGTTTGTATGAAAGAAATGTCTTTTTGGACGTCTTCTGTCTATATCAGTCAGGGTTTATAATGGTAGTTAAACATGGAGTGCAATTTAGTCTCAAATCATACGCGTGATTTTAAAATCGCGCGAGTTCCATTTGGAATCACAAGTATGATTTCTGACCAAAATTGCACAACAGGAAGTTTAATTACCACTTTATTACAGCCATTTTGAAATCGCAGAATTCAGTCAGTACCAATATTTTATTGATCAAGTAGCCGGTTTGTTGTAAAGGGAAAACAAAAAGACTTTTACATCTCATTTTGTATTTGAAACAGAAATGATGCGATATAGAGCGAAAATTATGCGATTTAGAACATGAATGACGCGATTCAGAACAGATATGATTTAGAGCAATAAATATTGTGATTCATGAATAAATCACACTGCTGAGAGCCAATCAGATTGCAGGGATCACCAGTGATTTCAAAATGGATGTAATAAAAAGAGGTAACCATTTTTCCCTCCGAGTACAAGTGATGACATGTCTGATAAGCTTGCACTTGGAAAGATTCATTGAAGTTACAGTAAAGCGCGTGCCTCGGAGCTGAGCCTTATACCTAAGAAGAATGACTGTTCACTACAGTGATGAAGCTTAAAACTTTTGGCGCGAATGTTCACTGAGGAGAAATCAGGACGAGCCAAAAGGGGATTTTTTTTCATTTACTGTGATATGGTTGTATGTTGGTTCTTACTTAAAGTTACGTGCACATGGATAGTTTATTTATTTTCGTTAGCTGTACATTGTTTCCTATGATCGGTCCATAGGCAGAAAGTGGGGCAGTTTTAACAAACATTGTATGAAAAGTGTGAAAAAAAAATGACTCGTTATTCATGGAAGCGTCTTTAAAATCTCTTATATCATCGCTTGTAACCAACGAATGAACTTTGTTTTCAAACGAAATTTATAAAACTGAACGTGGGAAAAGAATTTCTAAATAAGCCGTTTGCCCTCTCAATGAATTCACTGGAATCTCGGAGTAAGAAATTTTGGAATTTTAAGTTGGCTCACTTGCGAAGAAAGGGTTAATTATCATGAGGAAATAAAAAAATAGAGTTTATTTTAAAGTTTATGTAGGAGTGTCTAGTTGCGCATGCGCCAGTAGCTTTTTGCGTGAAGCTTTATTCGAGGTACTGATTTCCAACTTTTGATTGTGAAGCCAAGGGAACACTTATAATCAAACAAAACATGCAAAAGAAGATATACCGCAAGCAATGATTTTCATCTCCCAATAGAAACAGTTGATTATATTTTGTTGTATCGTCAAGCCCTCTTGGCAAGCTGAAGATTTGTACTTGTTGCTTATACTTGACATTCTTTACATATATATTTTTTTAATTGTTACTTGAATTGTCATTAAGATGAAGTTACCTATTAAATCGGTAGGGTTTATATGTCGAGGAATTATATTAAAAATTCTGTTTTATATGAGATATAAAAATAAAAAAGTTGGAGTTTTTGTTAGCAATATAATCTTCCTCTTGCAACTTTCCTGCGCTTTGAACGGTTAGAAGTAGAGCTGTATTGATGAATGTAAACACTTCCTTACTCAAAACTGACCTTGGATACCTTATGATGCCTACACGAACTAATGTCCTATTTGACTACAGTGATGAGGGAAATACTCACTGAAAATACTCCACACTACCCTTTTCCTCTCACTTACGCTTACATGAAGTTTGCTTGTGTCTTGAAGTTTCTGGGAATTGATCCCGGAGCGCTGGGTCTGCAGTCCATGACCACTCCGCCACTGCCAATTTGCTGCCAGTGGGAGGTTTGATTTGCAGCTATATAGCAACAATCATGACAGTAAATAGATGTTAACCGATTCGAGTCCGTGCTTACCTAGACCTTCGCTTCTCGTTTCCGGTTCCAGTAGTAGGCCTCAGCTCCTTTGCCACCGGAAACATAAAAAATTTCTAGCTCGCGCCTTGCCCTCGAGAAAAATTTTGAGCTCGACTTGTGGGCAAGTCTAGTGCCTACCCTAATCACTGTTTTCAGGGTTTAACCCTAATCAGTATAGTCATTACTTAACCCTTATCAATATCAGAAATGAAAGTCGCCCTTAAGTTGTGGAGGTATTAGTTAGATTTATCTTGTGTGGTTTTGTCCTTAATTCTTGTCACCAATCTATGAAGCAGTGAGTTTATGAGGAGAGACTTGATGCTGATCAATCTTAGGTCCTTAAGGGTTTCGAAACAGTTTCTCGGAGACCATACCGATGTTTTTCAATCGCCTTAAAAGTGATTTCATCCTTGTCCGATCGCCACAAAATTTTCAACAGTGATTGACTATGAATTGAAGTTTGTCAAAATCGGTTTTTAAAACCTTTTCACATAATCTTCATGATGTATATAATAATGTCTGAAACTTTCATCAAGATTGATTCGCTGCAACACCGTGAAATTTCAAAACGAATCAGCCTACGAACCGACCAAAGCGAACCGAACCGAACCGAACCCTCTCTGCAGGTTTGCTAAACAACAGGTGTATTGTAATGAAATAAGTCTTATTCAATCTTTATGATTGTCAGGAAATTTGCAGTGATTTTTTTGTACGCTTTGAACATCTCTGTTACAAAAGTCAGTAACTTTTCTAGTTATGTGTCTGTTGCAAAACCTTTCAATAAACAGGCCCTCTTGTGTTTATATTTAGTAACAACAGAATTGTAATGAATTTAACAAAAGAGGAATTCTCTTCTGTTGAAAATGACAAGAATAAGATATGTTGCTTGCAAGTAATTAAAACCTTTATTTTGTTATACAAATTAACGCTTTTTGTCCTAGGCGATTGTTAACTTCCTTGTTTAAGTCCTGGTCCTTCGAGTCGGAGGCCAGTATGATTACATATCGTCTTTAACATCAATAAGCTCCGGTGATAATAAAGACAGTAAAATATGTTGCTTATAAGTTAACCTTTATTCTGTTAAACAAAAATTGACGCATCTTTATCCCATGCATCCAGTTACAAAAGTTGACTAGATAAGGCGATTGTTTACTGCCTTGTTCAAGATCTGGTCCTTCGAGTTGGAGGCCAGTCTGATTATATATCGTCTGTGAGGTCTAAAAGGTCGTCCATCTCTTTCTGCTTTTCTTTTGTCTGTTTTTCTACCCCTTTTCTCTCAGTATTAAGCTCTTCCTTGTATCTTTTCAGATTAGCTACTTGGCGTTCTTTTTCTTCTGCCTCCTTTTCCTTGTTGTGTAGCTCCTCTCTAAGAAAGTTTAACTTTCTGTCGCTTTCGTCCTCTCGTTCGTAAGCGCCGTCCTCTCTTTGTTTGAGGTCGTTCATCTCAGACGTGGCCTTTTCAATGTACTCTTGCAACTTTTCAGCTTTTTCGACGGCGTCACCTTCCCGCTTTATAACCTGTCAGGACAAAATAAAAGTATTTGATTTTCCCTCGAAGACCCGGGCACAGCTCATCGGGGCGGGATCTTCTCGGGTGACATCCTTGCAGATTGCTCGTCCCGATTCTCAGGGAGTTAGTTATAGGAGCCCTGTTATTTCAGTTCAGGTGTAGGAGTCAGCTTGACATAGCGATATTTTATCTGTTTGAGACTGTGGATGAAATTCAGTGGCGCTGTGAAAACGCTTTGGCAGTAATGTAGTGTTTTATTGTTTATTTTTCAGTATTTTGTAAAGTGAAATTTGGGTACTTTCTTGATATCTGAAAATTTTTAAGAAGTAGATAATTAAGGGAGGCTGTAGCGACATAACACTGAAGTAAACTTTTTTTTTTTTTTTTTCATTTAGTAATTTTTTGTGGTAGGAAAACCTTGAGCGTCTCACACATGTAAAACTGAAGATGACTGTATTCTTCATGTTCTTCTGCTATTGGGGCATGTTCCCAGGGCTATTCTTTCTGCGTCATCATGCGTTGATGACGCAGTTGGAGAGAGAAAACTGGGAGAGACTTTTGCAGAAAAAAAATGAAAGGATTACGCCCAAGTTACGCCTACCTTCCTCTCCTAACTTTCTTAATTAGTGTTTTAGACAACAGGGAACGGAAAAAAAGACTGTCACGACTACACGTACACACACCAACGAAACAACCCTGAAGCGTTACCAGGCATGTTTTTAAGATGAGTAAATGGAATCCCATAAATGTAAAGATGTCTTCAATAAAAATTCACAACAGAAATGTGTCATGTGCATGATACTACTACGTCTTCGGCAAACACTAGAACTACTGGTATACCCTTATTTTCCGTAGGGAGAATAGAGCAAACAAAATACGTGAGCGCGCGTGAATATCCGTGTAGAAAAGTGAGATTCTTGAATCTAGGTAAACGCGAAAGTTTGATAAAAGTTGCCTCAATATACTTTCGTAATCGCTTGGTAATATTCATCGACTTTCTGCTTGAGAGATCACGGTACAATTTGCAATATGAAAATCATTTTCTTTCCTTAGGAAGCCAGTTTATTTACTCTCCAACGGTCTAGTCAATAAGGCTGGTCAAGATAATTTTCTAAATAGAGCTTGTGTAAACGACGATTAGCTTTGCTCCCTGTAGAGTGAAGTATTGTTGTAATCAATGAGCCGATAATCTCTATAAACACTTCAATTCTATTTAACAGTGGCTATCATAAAGAATTATCATACTTGTGCCCATTATACGACGTTTTAAATGTCAGAACCTTCCAAACTGAATGCATTATAAACCTTTAAAATAGCGTTGGTAGAATTACTTCAAAAAAGGTTTCATTTGAATAATGATTATTCGAAATACATAACATAAAGTTGAAACCACTCACTCCAAAAACTAAGCTAAACCACTAAATGTATTTAATTTAACTCAACAAAATCTACGGCTTAGAAATAGTTGGCTTAACCGTCATTAGCCTTAACTACTGTCCAGCAAAAGACTCCAAATCTATTGCTCCAAAGTTCTTCGTCGCGTTTCACTGAACGGTTGCTAGACATTAGGATAATTGCTACTAACCTTCTCGAGTTCGCTCTCCAGCTGCGCCAAACGCAATTCAAGCTCTTTGTTCTGCAATTCTTTGCTCTCAACCACATCATTCACGTTTTTCGCTTTTTTCTCAAGGTCACTCAGCTTTTCATCGCCATCGATTTCTATCACTTCCAGAGCTTTTACCAGCTCATTCTCTCGCTCACATTTTTCCGTGAGTTCTTGCAGTCTTTCTTCCATTTTTTTGCGCTGTTCGTTTCTATCAGCCAAGAGCTGTTTGGCCATTGCAATCTTGCCCACCTTGGAGTTTTTTTCCGACTCTAGCTGATAGGCTTTGTCTTCGGCTGTTTTTAGCAAGTCCTTCGCGTCTTGCTCTCTGTCTTCCGCACCGTCAATCTTATTTTTGAGATCTTGTAAACGCTGTCGCAACTTGCCCTTTGCGCCTTCGTTCATATTCGTATTTTAAGCTGCTCAGAACTTAAAAACTTTGAAATTAAAAAACAGAGGGAATCGAAAGGAGACGAATGAGAGACAAAACTTGCATCAAAGAATGTGGAGAATTCAAAAACGACTTAAGTGATTTTGGGAAGGCAACATAGACACAAGAAGTTTCATTTATTTGCATGTAAATTACGTTAATTTGTTAATAATTTGTGTTTTTCATTGGCTCAAGGCCAGGCTAATATCACATCCATCGTCCAATGCATAATTCTCCCAACACGCTCTTGTGCACTTCTTACTCGGGTAATTAGGAGAATTCGATAGTGCATCGAGACAGTACGTTTCAAGTGATGCTCTCCAATCTTCTCATATTGCGAATGTAGCAATATTTGTAGATGACGCAAGGAGAAGTTAGTTCTTCATCACTGTCATGGTTGAAATAGTTTACTCCCTCGGTGGTGAACGTGATTCGCTTTGTGGTTACGACGTTTAACCCGTTGTTGTTAATGACTTCCTTAGTGTTGCGAAACACGTTAAAAGAATACGAATAGAAACAGCAAAACATCTTTAATCTTACATTTTATAAGTTTAAGATGATGGCTTAATAGTGCGAAAATCGTTAATGAGCTCAGAGCGTATGAAGGTACTGCCTTGGGATAATAAATTTTCGTTCAACAAATTCGCTTTTTACGGCAATACACCCGTAGGAAAGTTGAATACATGACGTGTTGGATACACCCGTATATTATGCAAATTTTTTATCAGTAAGGGTGGGTCGGAAATACCCTGACAACCTCGAATATTTCTTTACTTATGTATTCGACAATAATTACGCACTTTGTGAGAAGTGTTTTCAAACTTTACGACTGCGAAAAGTCACGCCAGGTGACGTATTCCATATGATATTTCCGTGAAGTGTTTCCCGGCTTCATGAAATAACTTTACTCAGACGTTTTTTAACGGTGGCAGCGGCTATTGCGTAATAATGACAACGAAGCGTGAATTTCGTGCGATTTATTTTCGTAAAAGCAAAACGAACGCGCGCGAATATTTGCCCATGTTTTATAAAGCCATTACAATTTGTCACAGTACGAAAATCATGACCCCAGTCCAATTGTACTCAGACTCCGTCTCCATCAAAGCTTCACCAGCCTCAAGGCTAGTAAACAGAGGGATACCACTTCTCGGGGGCACCCAACGAGAATATAGTTCAAAACCACTTAAACATAGCATTCATTGTTAAACGTAATTTAGTATTTAAACGGTATATGTAGGCATATTTTTATTCCCTAAAAAATTTTCATCTGTTCGGATTTCCTAGCTGAAAGTCTAGTGATCCGAAAAATTGTAGGGATCAACACTTATCTTTTCGAAAATTAGAGGCAGAAAAAAGGCTCCCGAAAATTCTAGGTGACCTTTTTAGGGTAAAAATCCGTTAAAAATGGGCAATTATACCATTTTTTAGATGTTCGAAAATCCTAGGAGAGGCAGGCAAGCACGAAGTGTTACAAAAAATGTTACGAAAATTCTAGATCTCCAATCGTCTTCCGAACATATATTTTCCGAAAATTGACGTTGGGTGCCCCTGACTTCTATTTTCGTTTACGTTTGCCTTCAGTCCTCGGAAACAGGAGAATGATTACAGTTTATAGACATTTCAGGACCAATTTTATTATAGTGGTTTTCAAACGAGTCCAGTAAATCCTTTAAGGAAAAATGTATTAAAAACTAGCCAATCATAGCTGAAGTGGAACTTTTTTTAAAACAAACCAATCATAGCTGATGCTTATCGCTTAAAAGTCACGATGGTTGTGGATTTTCAGTGTCTTTC
Organism: Porites rus; assembly: GCA_964035705.1. Classification (NCBI taxonomy): domain Eukaryota; kingdom Metazoa; phylum Cnidaria; class Anthozoa; order Scleractinia; family Poritidae; genus Porites; species Porites rus. The sequence continues at coordinate 13,252,822 of OZ038002.1, forward strand.
AGGACCCTCTTTGAGGGATTTAAAAGTAGAGGCGCGCTTATTTTAGGCATCTACAAAGTACAAAAGAGGAAGCAAATCAACCCAAAAAAGCATAACCACTTTTGACTTTCAACCTCAAAACAAAAAAAAGAAAAAGAAAAGAAAAGAAATGCTCAATTAGTATAGTTTATGTCCAAGAAAGGATAATGGTTTCATTATCCGCTTTGTTTATCCTTTCCCTCGTGAATTAAGGCCCGAAGTTCTATTACGAGTTTGTACTTGTGACGAAATCAACCAAAGAAGGCTTTTACTCATTCTTTACTCTTGTTTATTATCTGCGCTACAGTGCTAAGAGGATATGAACATGTACCGCGTTTCTAAGGCCTCTATTCCGAGAGTTTCTAAACTCGTGCTCAACGAGGGAGACCTCGTTTTGGAGTTGACCTTATAAACAAGTTGTTTGAAAAGCTCAATCAAACTTCAGTAAGGATTCCAAAACCAGCATTGATTTAGGAAAGACTTAGGGTGGATTTCCTCTGTCGCGTAATTTTTACTTGCGTGTACACGCACGTAAATTTTACTCTTGTAAATAAAAAAAGAGGCAAAGTATGATGTGTCGCGCTCAAACTTGAAGTTGAGCGACCTCCGACTTCGCGCGAACGTAAATTTTACGCACGTACGCACGTAAAAGTTACGCGACAGTGGAAATACACCCTTAGGACAGCTCACAACTTCCTTTAAGAGTAACCTCAACTCACCTTGACAACCTTGTTCCCAGTTCTCTCTCTTACCCTTTCCTCGGAGCGGGAGAGAGAGAGCCCTGGGAAAGGGGTTAACCTTTGCAGGGAGAGTTGATGATTGGAAAGGTCTTTGATGAGCGCCTTAAACTTCTAACACCAACAGGATAAAAGTAAACTTAACTACATTTTATGTGATCTATTGTTTATTTTGTAATTCAGTCCTCGTCTTCTTCACTTTCTTCTTTTGGATCGTCTTCGCCTTCGTCTTCCTCATCTTCTTGTCTCGTTTCTTTCGTTGACGCGGTTGTGGACGGAGGTGTTTTCTTCCCCGCAAAATAACCTTCGTCATCGCTGACGGAATCGCCCACCAATGCTTCCATGTCTTCCATTTCCTTCTGTACCTCTTTAACCTTCTTTTTAGTTTCGAGGATCTCTGCAGAGAGTTGTTCCCTCACTCGTTCTAGCGGGGGAATTTTTCTTTCCTGGTCCTCCGCTCCAGCTTGCATCTCTTTCACCTGCTGCTGAAGGAAGCTTACTTTCTCTTCCGTTTCCTGCTCTCGTTCGCTGGCACTTTCGTCTTTCTCTTCGAGGTGCCGCAGATCTTTTTCCGCCTGCTGGACCTTTTCCGTTAGATCCTCGACTTGATGTGTAGCGTTTCTTTCTCGATCTCTGGCCTGGCAAATAAATTTCAAGAAACAATTAACACAGATTGAAACTTTCCGGACCACACCGCACGGGAGCTACAACTTCGGACAAAGTAGTCGGGACACTTGGTCGATTTCCCCCGGCCCGCCTTCCCCTTCACACGGGGGTTGTAGGCGCTTCAATCCTCTAATGTTACTGCCGGTAAATTGGTGCTAAGTTCCTTATGTTAATGAAGCTAAGCTGTGCGGCTAATAATATTATTTTTGTCTAAGGTCAACAAAGCACGGTATTTCTGTAGAGCCAGTGCAAAAAACACCCGGAAAGAACATCGCTTATCTATTTTTATTTTTGGCTGACACTATCGCAATAGCTAGAACATACATCTGGTATCTCCACATGGAAAAGCTTTACTCGGCTATCTTTTATCTCATCTTCTTATGAATGGGTTACTTTGCATTTATCTTTTGACAGTGATCAATTAATTTTGTTGAACTTCAACTTCACTCTTAGTTTGATGTGACTGATCTATAAATGCTGTTCAAAAGGGCGCATATCTCGACTTATCATTTGTCAGAACCAGTCCAGTCGTTAAAAGAATTCACCATTAATCAGGACTATCCAGCCAGATCAGTTTGTTTTCTAAATGGTATGCATTGCAGTGACGAGTTTGTTTTAGTAACTATTTCGAGAAAAGACTGATATTTCATTTTCAATATGACCGGACAGATTTGAGTTTAGGAAAGCGCTTAAAGTCTTCCCCATTCGCGTTGCCCCGTTTGTTCAGGGTTGTTCAGTGTTTAGCAGATTTCGAATCCTACTTTTTCTTGCTAATGTAAGTAGACCTTTTAGTCTGCCAAAAGCCTTCCAAAGTGATTTTCTCAACACAAATTCTCAGGGACACGAAACGACTCGAAAGCTATAGAAAGGTTAAAAATTTCTGTGTCACTGTTCCATTCGTCTAAGTCATTCAGAAGTTTCCTTTAATTTACTAACTACCTTGCAATTTTCGGAGGTTTATTTTTTCCATTTTATTACCAAGTTATTGCGATGACCATTGTTTAAAAGACGGCTGGAATCTTCTAATGAAAGTATGGCTACTCCATCGAACAAAGTTCCCCTAAGACATCCGAACAGACAGATAGTTTTCAACCTCAGATTAACCAAATAGGCTTCTATTAAAAGCAAAGAGGAAACTATTTGAGGCACTTCTGACGTATTTCGAAGCATTCGGTCGTTGGGTAGCCTTTGAATCCTGGCGCAAACCGGAAGATAAGCCAAAAACGGCGAGTGAAACTGAAAGACTACTTTGAGTTAGAGTCTTTTATGTTTTGGGTCTATTAAAAGAGTTTGCGTGTACTGAAATAGCACGAGATAAAGTTCGAGTCACGAGTTGTTCAAAGAACTACCCAGATGCTATCGTCGAAGTTTTATAGCGACAGTAAATAGTTATCCTCGGTTTCTGTGTACTTGTAGGTAGATTACTGTTTACACCATAGTAACAGGGTGTAATTTTTGGCTCATTATTAGGCGAATAACGCCGATCCGTTGTTTCGGTTTACTATCTCGTCACGTCTTTAAGTATGAGTAGTAAGATATTTGGTATAACCTTAACCAGAGTTGGAATGTTTCCGTCACGTCAGAGATGGGAGAAAAAAAAAAAAAGGAAGGTGGGGGGGGGGGGGGGAAGAGAGAGATCCGGGTGAAGGATGGTCATCAGTTGCCCAATTGGACAATGTTTTCTTACGTTTGTTTACAAATGAATCAGACCAGGCAGGTTAATGAGTAGATAAATTAATGGGTTAATCAGGCCTGCGCTTAGCTTCGATTTGTGATGCAAAACCCACCGTTACTGATATACACACTGCATTATTACCATTACTCACGGCATCATTACTCCTCCCTCCAGGAGAATAGGCCGCAAACACGGCGTCCCTGACTTTGTTTTACCTAACCTCGCGCTCTTCAAAATGTACGATCATTGTGTTCTAGTATGGTAGAGAGTTAATTGATATCAACTTTATTGAAAGTGAACAACAAAGCAAGGCATTCTATAATTGCCGATAAACAAAAGGTGATTGCGATGAGTTTCCGGCCCACTGAAAAAGAAAAATCAGCGGTATTCTTTGTTTAATTTCTAAATGCCTACATAGAGACATGATGACTGCTTTGCATGCAAAAATACGGAACCTAACCTTATGTTCGGCTTGCGGCCACTATCTACGCCTTAACTGATTTTCAAAAGCTTCGAAAGCGATTTTGCATTGCAAGGTAATGCTATCAGCGGTGGATAGTAATCAATAATCTTAAAAGGCTGACCAATTGTGTCCTGACGTATCCATTACAACAGATGCGCATCAAATATTTTATGAGTCTTCACGTTGATTAGGAGAACAATTTGGTTCTTACGATAAGAAAATAGAAGGCTCAGCCTCATTATTTTATGGCCCTTTAAAGTATTCGTCGCCCACTTCTGCTCAAGCTACATAAAGGACGAAAGGAAATTATTTTTTCCCGAAGTGTATTCTTCTCACAGGTAACCTAATCGAGCACAATTTGTTATCATAAACAATATGCGCATCTCCAGAAAGAAAAAATATTACCTACCTTTTGAATTTCACTCTCCAATTGCCCCAATTTTTGCCTAAGTTCCGTCGTTTGATTCTCCATCGATTCTGCCCTTTGTGTTGTTTCCGCCAACTCGTTTTCAACCTCACGCATCCTTTGGTCTTCATCAACCTCGACGTTTTCTAACTCGCGCACGACTTCACTCTCTTGTTCATTTTTTAACTCCAGTTGTTCGCTTCTAAGCTTTTTGTCCTCCAGTAGGTCGTTCTTTTCCTCCAGTTCCTTCTTTAGAAGAATAATTCTGTTTCTCATTGAGGAAATCTCGTTGTCGTACTTTTCTACATCAGCTGTAATTTCTTTGAGACTTTCTTTGGCTTCATGCTCGCGCCCCTCCGCAAGCTCGATGTTGTCCTTAATTTTCTGCATCCTTTCGCGGACCTTGAGTAGAACTTCGCTCGACATGTTAAATTCCTTTCAGGTACGAAAACGGGCCGAAAAGAAGGTAAAACTCGAGAGATGAGATGTAGGCGGCTCCCTGCTAGCAATCTTTACGGTTCTATCGATATATCATATGTGCGACCTACAACTGTCTGTTGTTTAGTCATGTGGAATTTTGAGGTATCTCTGGAATGCTGTGGGGCGAAACGTAAGTGGACGAGTAAAGATAATTGGCAGAATAAAAAAATAGTAACAACGAAAGAAAGGAAGCAAATGGTTACTTGACCTATTAACCCGTAATAGTGACTTAAATTTTCTCACAAGTGATTTGGAGAGGAAAATTGTCAAAATTAGCCTGTGAACAGGCTCTCTGTTTGGGGAAAAAAATATCACAGGCTAGTCAAAATTGTTTCATGTACCCATAGTTAAGAATTTTGTATTTTCATTCAGTTGGACATTTGTTCTCTGAAAGTTTCCCTTAAGAAAATTTTCAGCTACTAAATGAATGAACAACCTAACTTCTCTCAATTGAAGATTTTGTTTTGAAATCAAGTTAAGGAGAAGTTTTACGTAGATCATCGACGAGTAAGAAAATCGGATTTATTTATCAAATTTTAATACCTCAACCAAACTTGATCTTTCCTCTCACGCCACAAAGGCGCGAAGGCTTTATTCCATCCCTTCAACTTTCGTAACCTTAAGTAAACCGAAAAAAAAAGGAGAAGAATAAGCTCTCGTTCCGACAATCTACCTCTGTTTACTTAAGGTAATTATTTCGAAGACTCGAAAGTCCCGTTGTTTACCGATGATGTATGGGAGTACCGTAAAGTCACTGGAGGTCACATTCCCTTCGCTCGGTAAAAACATTTTTAAAATTTACAAAGTTTCAGAACTTAAACCTTTCCAGTAACGTAATCAATTTCGGGATTCATTGAAATATTAAAAAAATTAAGCCAAAGAAGGCTTGGATAAATTAAACATTGCTCAGTTTATGAGATTCCATTCCTTGCGCGCTTTAAATTGTCTTGTTTCCCACTGTCGCCTTACGCCCCATAACAGGAAAGGCAAACGAGAAAAAGCAAGAAAAGATAACTTGATCCTCTTAACTTCTAGAGGTACCAAATATGGACAGCTTTAAAAAATTAACGCAGCTACAATTTTGAACAGCTTAAAAAGCAATCCTTCCCCCACGCTCCGTCCAGAAAGCAAAAACGTGCCTTTTTCCCATGTCATCCTTTGTTTCAGGAGAACGCGGAAAGCGGTGGAGAGGAGTGGGGATCGTGTTAATTCAGTTTCCGTGTATATAATCCAAGATCGTTGTGAATTTGTCACGAAATCGTGCAATTGTACAAATCAATGGTTGTTTTCTTTTATTTTTTGGGTGAGCTCTTTAATATTTTATTCAGTTGTTTTAAATTCGGAATTGCAAAGTGTTTATTTTATTTTAGTTTATTGATATAAAGCATGGTCTCCATCAACAAGACTTCGACATACAACCTCCGGTCGAGCACCAGTATCCAGTTGGGAGAAAAAAAATAGAAAAGTCACCATTTCCAGAATATACCTTGTTTACCCCTCCCCCCTCCTCCCACCCCCCCCCCCCCTAAAAGAAAAAAAAACATTTGCAAAACCATTTTCTTTGATTTTTCTTGGGGCGAATGTAATACCCAGTAGAAATTTGAAACAACGGATATGTAAAATGTTGGGGGGGGGGGGGGTATAGAAAACAAGGTGTATTATGGTCTATGTGAAAACGGTAAATAAATGAAAAAAATGCAAAGTTACGCCCGTAGTCGAGTGAAACACAGTATTTTCAGTCCTTAATGGTCTACGGAAAAAAAAGAAACAGAAGAAAAAAAAGTGGCCATCATGTGTGGAAGGGCAGACCTTAAGACCTGAAGCAGTCCAGCGTGACAGAGTCTTCTGAGGTACATCTTGTCACTTTTATTCCTGATGCTTAATTGTGATGTCATTCATTGCTGTCTTATGAGCATCTGTTATCTAATATCATGGTATGATGTGTCTAATGGTCATTTGTTTTCCATCTATCAGTCTTGGAGGGATCAAAGGAAATGTGGAGTAGAGTGGCATTGCAGAGATCAATTTGCTGATCCATAAAAACAGATAACTGAAGGATTTTAATTATTGTTTTGTTGATAACGTAATTGCAAGAAGGAGCTATGTTTATAGTGCAATGATGGGGTCAATTAATAATGTTTTGGCTGTCTTTAGAACCCGGGGGAAGCACTCAACAAAATCTTAGCCAGGGAGGCTGTAAAACCAAAGCGCTCAAGTTACGATAATGAAGGGTTAAAAAGGGTTAGCTTCGAACCCCCCATTTTCAGTCCCCCTTTCTTCTCGCGCTCTTTTTCTTCCTATCGTGCCGACTAGATTGAGAGACTCAAGAAAGCCTGAAACAGGTAGTATCTATGAGAAGACTTTGCGTAAAAAAAAAAATACAAATTCACCTTGATTTATATTCTTGACCTTGAACTAAAACTAAACGACACATATAAGCTAGCGTGCAGTGGGGGCGGTAGGTATCTACGTTTATGTTTCCTGCAGTTTGCTTTCTTAAAAAGACGGTGACCGCCTGTTATCCTTTCATTTACCGATCACTGAGTTTCTTTGCTGATATGCACCGTTTAGCCGTGTGCAGACGCTCCATCCCCCGAAGAAAATAGTTTTTTAGGGGAAAGGGCGTCTGCACACAGGTTATGCACCGATTAACAAAAAACTTTTAAAAGTGAGAAGTTTTTGCTTCACTTTGCTACTTTTCTTACAAACCATTAACTTTATCTCCGGGACCTACAAGAATGTACTAAACAGACCTAGTTGTGTCCACGTTTTTTGAAGTTCCTCACACGATTTGGTTTGGGAAGATTTTGGGCGTGAGCATCCTTGAAGGGTTAATACGCAAATCCCTGCTCTCCCGCCGTGTAAAGGACAGCATTCATAATTCTGATAACGCAAAATAGTTAATCTCTGCTCATATCTCATTCAGGACAAGAAGATTAATATCCCTAGGATTGCCTGAGGCGAAGGAAGTCTTCTTAAATGTTATAACAGAATACACTATAAATAGCGTCTGCGCGCCTAGGCCGAACACAAATATCGGTTACAAAAATTTAAAAAAAAATTATATATAGGCGGACCTCTACGTGAGATTTCCTTTCGTAATTACACGTTTTTCCAGTCAAAGTACAGGCAGACCACGGCGGTTATTCATCTCGCAAAATAAAGCTATAACATGAAACAGTTCGGGACGGCGAAAAAACATGCCAACCAAGACCCCCATAATGTGGTTCAATGGTCTGCCTACAGCGTGTTTTTAAGGCGGGGCTGTATAGTAACTTCTACCGTTATGAAATAAGAAAACGATTGGCATTATTTTTAACCTCAGTGCGACTTTCTACAACGCACCCCCTTCCCAAAATATAGCATCACAGTATAACGTGATCTAACCGAAAATTCCACAAATTATTGTAGTTTTAACCTTATAAAACGTGCGTGACAGGGGCAACGTTCGGGTTTTTAATACTGTTATATAACAGTAATTTTCTGTTTGTTAAAAATCCCAAAGCAAATTAAGTTTCAGTTATATGTCTGTCAGATATTGCATTTAAAGCCCTTCTAACTATCCAAGTGAATGTGTTTCTATTTGACGGGACCACCTGCAAATAGCATGAGGGTATTCCTTTCTTGTAGAAAGGACTAGACTTTTCTTGCGCAGGGAGAGAACTGCAACAAGTTGAAGCTTTTCTCGTGGCGACCGTGAGAGGGCATTGTTTTCGCAGCTCCCGGGCAGGCTAACTACATGATCATCGAATACTGTTTAGATAATCATTCGGCCTAGATATAGAGCTAATAACTCCACGCCATTATTTTGGGTTCTTTCCAAATGGACTTCCAAATCTGTTCGCCCGATGACCTGAAATAACCCGTCCCCTCCCTCCAAAAATCGGTCCCACTGAAGAAGAAATGGGACACGCAAAGCCTTCCGCCATTTTGTATTTTTTCGACAGAAATGAAAGGTAATTCTTAGATGGGCGTTGCCCTTACGGGCTGCCTAATAATGACAAAATCAGCATTTCGCTTGACGTCCATTGAAACATTTTAGGTTGAAATCTGTATTTTGGTGTAAACTGTAGTCGCCGTAATGTTCATCTGTATTCTTCTGTTGAGTACAAAAGATCGATCCTCAGATTTCATCAGAACAACAACTGCTACAGGAAGAGAGGGTGGCCTGCCTGTGGTCAAAGCATTGTAGCTGAAACCTGTTGTTGGCGATCATCAAAACTTGGCAGTAAAGGGAAGTCGCTTACGGGAATAACGGGAGTTTCGATCAGCGGGCGCTACCAACAGGCTCTAGCGCGGGAAAACGCGTCGAGATTGTTTTTGCTTTTACTTTTGATTGGTCAAGATAGTCTAACACGATTTTTTAGCCAATCACAAATCACGGGAATCAAGGCTATCCCAGAGTGACTGCAAAATCGTCGGACTATAAACCCTCCACCATAGCGGTTAGTTCGAATGCGCGCGCATTTATGATGTAACAATGTAACTGCACATTCCGCCTTTACCTTCGTGCAACTTATCTACCGATAAGATAATATGAAACAACCTTTTGCAACAAATCAAACCTTCTCATAATATCCTAGCTGGGGAATGAATGCCACTTATAATTTTCTAGTTGTTTTTCTTCTTTTTACGTATACATGGAGTCTCATCAACTATGGCGAGATACAAAATGAAAAGGAGGACAAAACTAACAGCAATAGCAAGAAAGGTACTATTTTCATCATGTTAGCAAATCTAGTAGACATGGTGACTGTTTCTTCATGTTCTACTGCATTTCCTTTGTAAAATCAATAGGTGTTACTGACCGCACCCATCACCAAGACCCTGTCCTCATGCATGGTGCCACGGACAAAATAACAGGAAAGAATTCCACCAAAAACAGACAGAAACGTAACTTTTTCCCGCCAAAACGTTACCGCTGGAATCCAGATGCTATTCCCTATATGTTAGACAAGTCGCTCGGTGAGTGCTACAAATCTCCGTAAAATAGTTCTGCTTTTTTGTTTTTGGTGAAAGAAAAATAGGCTATGAAGGTCATATTTAAAATACAGGCCAAGGACTTAGCCGGTCAAAATATCAGCATTTTGCTTACTAAACTTCCTCCTCGCTCAACCCCATATAAAAATGGCATTGCCAGATGCCATTTCTTATACAAATTACTTGACTATCCTAAACTTCAGTTTCGGCTCCATGAAAAGGTACTAGAGCAGCTTTGTGTTACTCGTAATGTTACGAAAGGTCCTTGACGTGTGTCACTCCGATAATATGCCAGGAGATGTAGGATAAATAACACCAAAGTTTTGATCATGCTAATATAGAGTCAGACACATATTTCTCCATGTTTTTAGAAGATTTGAAGGTTTGCCCCGATGGATGAAATGTTCCCCTTCAGATTTTAACGATCATACTTATTTATTTTATTTTAGGAGTGGTTGGGAGAAAGGCTTTTCAGGCCGCTGTTGCAGACTTTGAAAAAAATACCTGCATAAGATTCATTAAACACACTAATGAGAAAGCTTATATTTGGGTTCATCGTGGATCGGGGTGAGTTAGACAAATTTGTCATAATTAGAATACACAGCATAATCTAAAGGATATACAGTGGAAGTTCTAATAAGCGGACACCCTCAGGACGCGACAAAGTGACCGTAATTGGAGCTGACCGCCGCTTACGGGGATTTTATATACAGAGTTTATATGGAAGTTGAGAAAAACGGGGTTTTGTGAAGGTGTCCGTAGGTAGAGCTGTCCGCTTTATACGAGAGTGTCCGTTAGGAAAGTTTCCCCTGTATATCTAAAAAACGCTCCTGTAGCCTGCTTGAAGGCGCAAGAGAATGATTGTAGGTCACTTTAAATGGAAACATAAATGAATGATATTTTTGGCAGCGATGTCTGTTTAGACCTGTAGATCTGTTCTTTTGCAGCTTAGAATGTTTTACACTGTTTTTTTTGGTTTTTTTAGCAAATTTATGTGTTAAAAAAATTGCGGTTTTTTTAATTTGAAGCCCACCACCGACCCTATGTTTAGGCCATCCGGAAAGGAGATTAGGAGCTTAAGCAAAGACCGGCTTTTTGCAATGTGCACGTCAACAAGAAGTGAGGCGTTTTCCCCTTTAATATGCCTGGACGCCACCAAATTTGTATTGCCAAGTGTCTTTACTCGTATAGATACGATTTGCCCAAAAATTAGGGCAAGATCGCTGCCCAAGAAGGCAAAACGTTCACTTCCGGTGGAGGGGCGTCGCTCAAAACGTCGTTGCTTAGCTCCCCATTATTTTAGTCATCACAAAAAGATGATAATTCGTTTAGTTTCTGCACTTTATCTGAGCCTTTCGTAGTCCATTCGATTCTACCGAAACTGTGTTCCAAAATTGTAAAATTGAAGCGTCGTGAGCCACCATTTTGAATCTTGCGTAGCAGCCTGGCCTCCGGGCGTGATGTCATTTCGTCTGTTGTCGTATGTTACTAGGCAATAGCCCATTTTCGATTTTCAGGAACTCTCAGTTTCAAAACGACACGAAGTGTTTTAAGCCTTTCTTGTGAAAATGAGTTTTATTGTATGGCTGGAGAATAAAAAATCATTATCGTATCAATGACGTCGCACTTAGCCTCGCTTTGAAACAGAGGCTCAGGGCAAATGGCTTATTAACAAGCAAGTTTAACTGTGGCATTGCTTGTCTCAGATGCTTTTCGGCAACTGGTAAATCTGGTGGTAAACAGCCTCTGTCATTGGGTAAGGGATGTACCACTAAGGGTGTGGTGATTCATGAACTGTTACACGCCCTCGGTATGATGCACGAGCACTGCCGCGCTGATAGAGATCAGTTCATTAGGATCAACTTCAATAACGTCCGGCCAAGTAAGTGGAACGAGTTACTAAACCACTTCTATGGTAAATTTCAACGAAAGACTAGATTCTTTCTGTGCTTTTTTAAATGTACCCTTGCAAACACTTCGCTTACTACTAGGAGCCCATTACTCGGAGCGAGTAACTCCCATTCTAGGCCTATGTCACGGCGTTTTCAATGACCAATTTATTTTTAGTACATTATAGAACATTTTCCCCGCGAAAATGGAAGCTCTGCTCTGTCTGTGAGCGCATTCGAATAAATTGAAAAGAAAAACTGAATGTCGTTAAAAGTTCAAAAATACATTTTCAGGTTTTTACTAAGGTTTAGGGATTTACGAGATTCTAAAACTAAACTGATCGATGTGACAAGAGTACATGGAAGTTGCTCTCTCCGGGGTTATGGTCTTCTGTCACTACTTAGAGGATTATACGGGTCACTTCTTAGCTTAAGTACTGATTTCAAGGTTGAGTTACTGTGGTCTTCTTTTTAAGATGATAACCAATTTCATCTCGGTTTGTTTTGCTATGTTGTAATTTTACCATCAAATTAATTCGGAACTTCTTTTAAACCCGAGGTTTGGTCAATATCTGCGGTAGTGAAAGTCATCAGAACTTCAAGGATAAAACGTTTCATTCCCCGAAAACACGACCATTATAATTATTTACTGGATGGTTGGTTTTGGTCCAGACTCTCCATTTTGGTTTTATCGAAGTAGATAATGGAGACCCTTAGATTCGAGGACGAGAACGACCACGAGCACGAGATTTGAGTGAAAGTTTTTTCGCGTATTCTAAAACAAAAGCCACTCCAGGACATTTGATTCATCAGAAACGTTAGCAATGATATCTTGATTCTAGGAGGTTAAGCCCTCTCCCGATCGAAAAATGATAAAACTTCTAACACAACGGCATTCTCTCTAAAACTCGTAGAAGAATGTCGACCGCTATCACTTTTTTCCGCCAAAATAACGCTGTTTCACCCGCGAGCACTACTAAAGGTTGATTTCCAATGACACGTGTTGAGATTAAACGTGAAGTTGAGCGAGGTTCTACTTTTACGCTTACGTGCGACCTTTCATACATTGCCTCTATTTTATTTGCGAACATAAATTTTACGCACGTACGCAAGTAAAATTCACGCGACAGTGGAATTCAGCCTTAAGTTTCGAGAAAATCTCGTTGTCGTAGACGTTCTCGTCTTAGAATCTAAAGGTTTCTGATAGCATTCGTCGTGAGATAGAACTTTGCTTGCTTTGGCGTTTGCTGAAACGCTTTTCAAATTATAATAAAAAGTCAGAAGAAGAAGAAAAATACCTGTCGTTTTGGTTTCTGTTGTAGAAGCCAAAATCGAGTTCCAAATTTTGAAAGGATATGTGCTTGGAGAGCCGTACGACTTTGGATCTGTGACACATTACGGATTTGACTTCTTTAGCATTAATCCAACTATTTCAACGATTGTCAAGTTAATGCCTGGAGGCGCGCAAATTGGTCAGCGGGAAGGTTTCTCTCCTCTGGATTTGAGAAAAATCAATAAGTTTTATAACTGCAAAAACTACATCAGTAAGTACATTATAGCTATTCAATTTTTAGCATTTAAACTACCATTTAAACATTGAAATTTGAATTTTTTTGTGTCTAGAATAATTGGTTCTTATTGTTCTTAGTTATTTTTTTTCTTGGTATCTTGTATAGAGCCCGTGTTCACGCCCGAGGAGAAAAAGCTTAAAATAGTTTCAGGTAATTTAACTAATAAGGCGCGTAAAACTTAAAGTATACGCAATGGTACTTGACGATGAATGTGGAAGTTTTCTGGATTTGAGAAAAATCAATATTACTGCAAAAACTCCACTAGTAGTGGATAAAAATGTGGATAGCCTCAAAGCCCTTTTCTATCATGTCTAATTGAAACAAGTTGCTGCGCTTCGTATTTAAAACTAATGACCACTCCTGCTTAATTATTTGACATACTGACTGACCTGTGCGAACCCGACATTTCAATCAGTTTTTCTATCAAATCTTTGATACCAAGAGAGGATGAAGGACGAGGCTCTTGTTGATGCATATTTCAATAAAATTTCTGTTGTGATTACAGGAAATTGCAACTTTGAAAAAGGTTTTTGCAACTGGCGAAACTGGAAAAATAAAGTTGACGACCAGTTTGACTGGGAGATAGGCATAGCAAATGATCCGCATCATCCAGCTGGGAAAACATATGGGCAACCGTACGGTAAGATATACTAACAAATCACCTCGAATTTACCACTACATATTGAACGATTAAAGATTGATTGCTTTTTTACCTCTGGGCTGTATTCTGTGTAGCGCAAAGCCTAGTGGGGTCGAGTACATGACTGAAACTAATGAAACAGTCAAACACAATAAAGCAAAGAATCCCAACTTGCCGGAGGCAAACCTGTTGGCTATTAAAATGCGTAGTCGAGGATATGAACTCGGGACAGCTGTGAACAAATCCAACAAGCGGTCATGGCGGACTTGAACTTGGGGCCCACGGTTTGCATGTCAAACGCTCTAATTGCTCGGCCGCTCTGCCTTCTAGGCTGCGACCAGTCTATTTTTCTCTTAGTTTATGGAATCTCTCCTTTTTGGGGCCTTCAGTGTCTTGATACGCCTCAGTTGCGCGGAACAGTCGGTGATCTATATTCACACCCCAATCGGCAATACTGTACCTCATCAAGTATAGTTTCAGCAACAACAAGAAATACTAATTTTTTTCTGTTATTTTACTTTTTACGACCTAGACTTTCGGGCCAACAGAAAATCCTAAAATCAGCTTTATTTAGTCTACGCATGTTATAAAATCTTTCTTTCTGTATAACCCGATCTTTTTAAAATCTTTTTCAAGGTAAATTCATCTTCTTTGAACCGCCAAAATCGTATGCCGAGTACATGAGTAGCGGCGTATTATACAGCGGTTTCTTTAATGGATCAAGCTGTTTAAGGTTCTACTATCACATGAGCACTGGAGGCTATCTTAGGGTCTTTACAAAACAGAAGAATTCAAAGAGGAAAAACCCATATGTTCTTATCTGGGAAAAGACAGGTCCACAGGCTAACATGTGGAAGAAGATGAAAATATCAATATCAGGCAAAGATGGATTTTATGAGGTCTGACATATTAATCGTTGGTTGACTCAATGGATAAACGAGTAATGCCTCATTTCAAAAGGCTAGTTCAAAATGCCCGTTACTTTTAAAATGAGGCTTATAAAAGCAAAACCAAAGGCCCCGAACTTTCCCTTTTTTTCACCCTTTTACTCCCACGATCTGATTTGTAATTCTCCTTTCCAGCTGCTATTTTTTTCATTTTATATTAGTTCTTAGTTCAGAAAATTTGGGTTTATTTCAAAAGTGCATCCTCTGGCTGCTACATTTTCCTGTTCTTATAATCTTCAGTTTCTGCTGGACAATGAATTAATATTATAAGGAGAAGTTAGATGCCGATCACTTCTGGGAGTTAAAGGGTTAGGACAGATACTTGGTTGAGGAAACTTGGAAAAAGCCAGTCGAAATTTTTTGCACCAGGGCACACACCTTGCGCTAGGGACGTGACGCCTTGCCCTGAGCGAGGAGATTTCATGCGCGCTCCAGTTTGTCGCTTTTTCTACTATCATATAGGAAAATTTGGGACTTCCTGTGGTTCTCGTAGAGTTGACGTCTCAAATGTTTATGACAAACCAGCGTTGCAACATTGGTGCGACATTATTTCGAACTGTTGCAACATTATTGTTCCAACATTGTTGCGATATTATTTCGAATTGTTGCAACATTATTGTTGCAACATTATTGCGCTATTGTTGCGTTGCAAATCCTCCCGTGTAACGTCTTCTTAAGGTGGTCTTTCATGCTTTAAGAACTCGGTTATTTGCAGTTTCTAGGTGTTTCGGGACTTTTTTGTCACCAAAAATCGACAAACGAATAAGATTTCCAATCCAATACGAAGCTAGCGAACATTAAATGCTACGGAGACAGAAGGGATATCCCAACCTAGTTTGTTGTGCACTATTCTACTAAGATTGTAATTATTACGTTTTTCAGATCTATATTGAGGGAATTAAAACTCCTGATCAAATAGGATTTGTTGCTTTTGATGAAGTTCATCTAACTCAAGGAAGAACATGTGGTTGTAAGTAGAATTCAAATTTTTGTATGGTGACCATTATTTTTTTCTAAAGAAGCTTCTCAAACTCATCAATAATTCATAAAGAAATACAAGGTAAATTAATGTTTAATGAGTTTTTGGAAATCAGATGAAAAACCGCTCATTTTTGCATCCTTAATTTATCCTTCTAAAATCATTTTGTTTGAGAAGTAAGTATTCGACACAGTGTGTCACCACCAGATGAAACACCTCCAAGTTCGTCAAAAATACCACGCTGCGCGTCGTATTTTCAACTCTCTTCTCAGTGTTTCGTCTGGTGATGAAACACTACGTCTTATGCTTGATATTTTACATGAAACAAGAACAGTGAAGCTTCTGATTCCAAAAATTCAAAGTCAGATTTAATATCTATCGCAGACACCGAGGTATCGTATGGTCTGTGGTTTATTCGCCCCATGTTAGGGAATCGGGAATCCGGGATACTGGGCTTGGGAATCCGGAATCCCTGGCTTGGGAATCCGGAATACGGCTTAAGGAATCCGGAATCTTACTAACGATTACAATCCACAATCCGCGTTCCACTGACAGCTAGAGACTGAAATCCAGTGCCCGGAATCCGGGATCCAAGAATGAATTGGATTTCCTTACGTGGGGCTAAGCTTATGCATTTTTTTTTCACAAAACAGTGTTTTGTGAGTTCTGTGTAAGCGTGAAACCATTTTTCTCCTGTGTAAGTGTGTTTAAATGGTTATTTCATTAGGATAGAAGAAGCCCAATACATACGGGCAATTCAATATTGCATTGACCAATGATAATCAAGATCACTTAATGGCAGATGGAGAGGGGAAAATGCCATGGAGAACATTGCAATTGCCTGCTTTCATTTCGTGTATTCATGTAATCGTGAATATTGTAAACAAGAAAACCATTTACTTCCAATTAACTACCCTAGAAGAAAATTTTTTTTTAGTTTATTACTTCACATAGTGAAATTAAAGAAAACTCCGTTGGGACACCGGAGTACTGTTTTCTTACAAAAAACCCATTTCATTACCTTTATATATCGTACCGTGAGGAAAGACGTATACCGCAAATGTTTACAATCGCGCTGCTTTGGAGCAGTGACGTCATCAAAAATGGCCATCGAGATAGACGCTATTTTAGATTTGCTGAAAATTACAATTCATCAAAAAGGCGGTGAAGGTAACTCATGACGACACATCTTGTAACCATTGCAACCGTTTTTCATACCGTGTCTGAAGGATATAGGCAAACAGTCGCAGAAGAGAAAACGTTCTGGAAAACGAAAAAATAAACAAACAAACAAGCAAAACCGGGACAACCTTTGAAATAGGTGGCTGTCACGCCTCGTTGAGATGTATTTTGGAGCTAGCAAATAATTTAACATGGTTTAAGCGTGATGGTTTGCAGAGTACCGAAGAGTACATTTGCTTCCAAAGACGCAGAGCCCTTCTTATTTTCCCGCCTTTCATGACGGTGGCCATTGGAAAAAGGCAGCTGACATCCCTGGCAGAGAGTTAGAATGATGATGTGAACTGCGCAAATACATATTTAAATGAAGATATGATCGTTGCTTAAATTGCAATTACCACTGCGACGATCATATATATCTTCATTTAAATAGCTAAGCCTTTGTAACAGGCGTTATTTAGCGGATTGACGAGGGACGATGGTTAGTTGTCATGAAAAAATCAATTTGACTAATGAACGCTTCCTGGTTACCAGAAAACCGACTGCAAGAGATTGAAACTGAGATTACAAAATCATCATCGTCGATTCCGCCGTAAATGTTAATTCTCCAAAACCGTAACCGTGTAAATCGTGTATCTCAGTCTTAACGTCCCCGTCTTGGGAAACTGCATGAAGTAAGGCAGGTTGCGCCTGCTTTATTTATTGTCTCAACTTATGGTCACAGACTGGTCTACAACTGTTTCCAACGCTGTATTGTAGCAACAGTAACATGCGGTGGTAACCACTTTCAGTTAAATATCGCAGCAGTCTTCTATCAGCTTTCTGACGATACGTGCGTTAACTACTTGACCTTAGATAAACTTGGATCTGCTTAAATATAGCTATATTGTACATCTTTCATCGCGTAAATTCTTTATGTAACTGAGAGTTTATGGCAACACATTTGTTATCAATTGCATTTTCAAAAGTGACAAAAAAGGTTAATATGAACATGTGGAACAAGCGAAACATGCTTAAAGGCCCGTTTCAAACGCCGATCTTTACAGGTGCCAAATTTAATGGTAATGAAGAAAATCTGTTGTTCTCTCTCGTTTGCATTAGTCGGCGCAGGTGAAGTTTGACGTTTGAAACGGTCTTAATATTAGGGTTCGTTTCCTTTTGAGAATCCAACATTTAATTCTTGCCCTAGAGTTTACTTTTTCAGACCGTGTCCAAAGAAACCCAAGGATCATGAATCCGTTACATTTGATCTGTTGAATCCATTCGGTGTGTAGATTCTTTATAAGGTCCAAATCCGTTTGTTATTTTTCCAAAGATAAGCAAAACTGACTGATCTTTGGATTCAAGAATCCTGTTTTGGATTCCCCCAAAGAAACGTATCCTAAATTACATCAAGTTCCTTAAAACAACAAACGCAAACGTGTAACGCTTAAACGAGTGCATTCAGTATGATTACAAAAGCATAAAAAGTTCTGTGTATAGAGTTTGCTAAGATTACCTTTCTTTTGTAGTTTAATTAATGATATTAAAAAGGGAGGTTGCCATCATACAAATTAGCCTACGAGCAAGCTTTCTCGGGCGTGGTGGGTGCAGAGGATCGAAGAGAAAATTAGCCCTCTCCATTTTTCGCTGGCGCGCGCGCACCACTGGGAGAGCTTGCTCGCAAGCTACACACAAATACAAACTAATTCAAGCTTCTTTTTCTTCGTCTTTTTCATTCTTTTACCAATGAAAGAAAACTGAATTTAAATAGGCTCTTAGACTGTCTCTAACCAACAACCTGTGTTCGTTACATATACGCAAGTAGATTAGAAAGAAAGGTCTCCTTTTTATTGTTCCCACAGAAAGAACGTCGGTAAAACGATAAAGTAATGCTTTTGCCGATTGTTTTCATTTACGTTGCTGGCACAATTATGGCAACAGAAAAATTATGTACATGTATGTTTACACTTATTTTGAAGAGAATGTGCGTCGAGGAACACTCTTTATAAACATATAACTCTATAAATATGAATATAATCTCAATCGAACAGATTTTAAAGATACCTTAGTCCAGACGACGAAACAGAACTTTGATGATTCCAGCCTTAGTACTTTACGCTGGGATAACAAAGCTTGACTGGCCATAAGACCAGTTTCTAGATAGAATGTGAAATCGATCAGTTCTGAATAGTAACGTCCTTAATCCACGTATCTCGATATTTGACATCAAATTGTCGATACTGATACACTTAAATTAGCCTCTAAGAGCCTTGTCTATCCGCTCTAAGTCTGTACATACTCTTTCTCTACTATTTACAGATTTATGAATCACTACATGCAGCAATCATGTATCAGATCTTTAAATATCGTAATAGTAATAATTGTCCTTTGCCAAAACGGGGTTTGATCACACCGTATATCTGGCGATTCTGTTAATGACAAAATATTTCGACGCAATAGCTTCGATACCTCGTTTGATATCGAATAAAATGGCAAAAGACGAAGAGGGTTCTAGATTATTAAGGTCTAGCCCGTCCACAGACGTTTTTCTTTTTCGACAATTCGAGGGTCTGTGAACAGGCTAATTACAGTCAGTTGACGTATATTTCGATGAAATTTTGGCAACCTGCTATAACTATTGTTTTCAGTTGTAAGCGTAGATCACTGATTCACACTCTTCTGAGAGCGATCAGTTCGATTTAAGACCAGCAAAATTAGTTAAAAAGCAAATTCTGCAGTCTGACACAATACATGATTAACTGAATCTTAGGCTTATGCTTTGGCAGTGATATACGTCATGATTTCCTTTGATTGCTGCGAGACGCTCTCTATGCGATTCATGGACAGAATCGTCAAGAACAGTGCAGCCCAGCCCTTCTTCGATACAGTTTAATAATGGTCTTCACCAGTTTATCTATCCAATTTTAAGGTTTCTGTAATCCATGGAGTATACCGATGAACATTCGTGTACACTCCATACTTGTGTGGCAAAGCACACCTTTCTCCCCAGCTGACAATGCCTGCAAGAATCCACCGTCCGTTTGGCTCTGCACAGTTCAGAGGTCCTCCACTGTCATAAGAGCATGCATCAGTTCGTCCTTCTTTGAAACCGGCGCACAGGAAATTTGGTCCTATTGTCCCATTGTATGAGCTATCGAAAACAATGATTGACAATTAGGGAATATCTTTGATTAGTAATGGCAATAGGACTGAGTGAAGTACAATTCAGGCAGTAATCGGGCTAGTAATTTCAAATCGGCCGAGCGAGTGCGCTTGTAGCGCGAAGACGATTTGAAACCACGTGGCCGATTACTTTGAATTGTACGACACAAAGTCGTATTACACCAAGTTAAAACATCGGAATATGGAGTTCCAACTGCGTGAAATTTCTTCAACATGTTTTAAATACATTTTTTTTTTCAAATTAAATGTGTTAAACTGAAACTGGATAACTAGTTTTTTTCGCTGGTTTTGATTTGCTTGCATGGACTAATTTGTTAAATCTTATCGGTTAGCAACATTTGATGTTTGATTTTCATTGGCTATTCAACTGTCCGATTACAAGCAGCTTCTAATCGGACAAGTCAAATATAATTAGATAGTTTTGGTACTGCATCAGCAAATAAGGATTTGCTGAGAATCAATCAGATTTGAGAATTTTGTTACTGACACAATTAATGCATTGACTTACTTTCCGTAAAAAGTGTTCAATATCAGATCAAGCCCAATAATGGTTTGGTTAACCAGTTCATTTTTGCCCTCCTAAGCGTTGAAAAATTACATTTAAATTTCCTGGTCACGAAGCCTGCCAAGCCTGTACGTGGTGTTCCTGTACATTGTGCAAGAGCCACACAACTCAACCCGAGACGTTTGTTATTTCCTTATTTTAAAGAAAATCAGCTGTGTGAACCAATCTGTCAGATGGTTGGAAAAATGACCGCGTAATTTTCCTGCCATATTTCCTAGAAATGTGTCCCATCAAGCTGGCTCTTCATAAAATAAAAATAATACTTTGCAAAAATAAATATAATAAGAAATAAATAATACTATCCAAAATTTCTGCCAAAGAGGTTTTATTTAAATGGTCACACAATAGGATTTCGTCCACGGATTTAATAACCTGCGTAGCAAGCGTTTCCAATCGAGTTATTGCGCGAAAGTTAGAGCGGAAGCAAAAAAAAGGTTGAAGGTTCCTTCTTTCCCCTCCCCCTCCCCCGTCATTCATTTTTTTTGCTCTTGTCCCAGCTTTCTAGACGAACTTCGCGAGGAAACGCTTGCTACGCAGGCTACGGATTTAAAAATAAGAGTGACAAAATATTGATCTCGCCATAACGTGACGGCTGGAAGCGAATAGGTTGAGGAGACTACTGACCGTTCTGAATTGCAGACGGGTTTTGATACCAGATCGATCCAGCCCTCTCTTAAGACATGTGACATTGTTCCGTTCCAAGAGGTGTGACCCCAGCCAGTAACCGTGCAGCGTAGACCAGGTTTAAAGTATGCAAAACTAGGAGGTAGGCAGATTTGGTTGACGAGCAATCCGAATCTTATCGAACTGGACAGGCGCACCAGAGCTGATTAGTGAAAAAAGATAAGTTACTGTTAAGTCAAACCTCCCTTTGGCTACCATCGTTTGCTACAAAGAGCTTCGTGGTACAACATTATCTGCACCCTAGCCTCTTATAATTCTTCTCCCTGATGCACCACCTTAATTACCCACGACTTGCTCCCTTTAATGACAGAGTAAATATTAAATCGGGATTGAAATTTGTCTCGAGTTGCCAAAGTCACAAAATCTATCCACTGGATTCACGTTCATACCTCAAATTTCTATTGACTTGTGTTGTTTATACAAACAAGATTGACGGACATTTTGGCAATAACTTGTATCAGCTACAAATTCACGCATTACTGTTTAATGAGATAAATAAATTTTTTTGGTCATACCTATATCATTGTCGCCAGGATGAGAGGAGTTACTCCGCCTGTATCCCGGGTGAATGATTATCTGTCGGACACCAAGCTTTTTCTCTTTTTCTTCTTTGCTCTTAAATGAATGTTCTCCAATACGCACAGTCCAATCCGCCGGATTCTTCGAAGTCGAGTCACCTTGAAAAAGACGAAGACGAGAACAGTTCATAAATGTTCCTCCAAGTGGACTAAAGTCTGTCTCACTAATAACTTACAGTCTCAATTGTCACCGTTGGCTAGACAACTCGCCCCATGTCAGGGATTGATCCGGATTCCAGAATCCAAGACTGTCTTGGTTTCCCTTACATGGGGCGAAGCAACACCGTTATGATGATTCCAGATAAACTACTCAGACGAAGAATAGAACCAGTTGAATCTGATACTCTAACAGTATAGTTTAGCTATCACTAGTCATCCTAACAAGTCACTGATAATTGGCTGAGGCAATACTTAAGGTACGGTAAAACGGGCAGCAAAAACGTGCAACTTGTTTTGCAATGTTGCTGCAAAACGAGTTGATGCGCGTTTTACCACCAATGAATCAAACCTCTCTTGCAACAAATCAGCTTGTTAAAGGTTGCGAAAAGTTGTTATAGAAAGTAGAGAGTAGCTCTACTTTTTTTTTTCAAAATCTGTACATGTTGCGCGTTTTACTTGCCCGAGGCAAACTTGTTTTGCAACAAGTAACGTAACTCCCGTTAACAACCGGTTAATCATTGGTTATGCTAAAGCCAATTTGATATTGTTTGAAAAAGTCAAATGAAGATGTAAGCACCCTACAATAAAAGAGAATCCTAAGGAATCTTGACGAGTCCCACTACTCAACTTTATGACTTACTAAAACAATGGGCAGCAGTTATGATCCAGGAAGGTTTAATGATCGATCCTCCGCAGCGGAAGTTTGTTTTGTTGAAGAAAAGAGCAACCATCCAAGGCCAGGAATTGGCCGCACTCTGACGACCACCCACAACCCTACGCGAGCGACGTGTGCTTTGCTTTCTGTAAAGCGAGAAACGTAGTCCACAATCACCTGAAACTGAAACCAATATTGAAGCAGAGGATCAGAGGTCGTGACAGTACTTCTCCACCCTGTAGTATTCTTTCAATAAAAATTCACAACATCATCTTTTTCGTTGTCCACAAGTTTAGAAATTGAGAAAAAATATTCTTCTCGTCTGCGATAACACGCAACGTGTCCATTCACTTACTTAATTTGCAATTTGGTCTCTCCGGTTTTTTGACTCTTGTCTCGGGAATTTCCCTTCCATCTTCGTAGACGCACCAGCAAGTCTTCGTTCTTTTATGGCACTGTGTCGCTCTAAATTGCCCGTTTGCTTTGCACTTTGGCACAAACACGGTCGACCGTGTTTTCCTTCTTTGAAGTCTGCGTTCACGAGCTCTCTGGCACTTCGTTTTTCCTTGCGCTCTATCGTTCTCTTCTGGAAAACACAATAATAACGCAATTAAAGTACATATTTTAGATTTTAGATATAAATTTGTATGCGAAAGAAAAGGGAGCTTCGACAACCTCGACGGCAACGGGCATGTCGCTAAAACAGATTATCTCACTCAATTTGCCAAATGTTGGCAAATTTTCCTGGATTTGAATTGTTGGGGACCGCGTCCGATCAAATTTGAGAGAACTATTTCTCGTCTCCACGACCTCCTGTGACAACATGGACCTTTATCGATCTATCATAGAGAACTAGAACGACCGAAATCAGCATTCAGTGTTACTGCTCATGCCTTCACGTCCACATCACGACATTCGGGACGCCATTTCGGTACAACTCCGGTTGTGCTGTGAACATGAGTATTTTTTGTCATGTTCCCATTTGTGTTTTGACCTTTTTGACAGTTTGTGGAAGTCTAAAACTTTTGGCTTAGTAAGAAAAAGATGTTCAAAGGATTAAGGCGTTTTACTAAGAGCTGTGACGATTAGGCGTTGAATTATTTTGGGAGCATTTATGTAATTAATATTATCCTTCCATATGTAATTAATGTTATCCTTCCATATTAATTGTAACACACACACACACACGCACGCACAAAATACATCTCTGCCCCCATTCAGTGAAGACTGGTGAGAGCTAAAGAGCTGAAGCAAGGCGTAGAAAATCTTGTTTTTCATAAAATCTAAATCAATTCATCATTTGTACCTGCCGAAGGGAAAATTTGGATTCTCGGAGTAAAGGTATCGTAAAGAAGCGCTAATTCTGAGTCTGACATCTTGACCCAGTACTCCAACCGCAATAGACGTCGACGTAAGTTCTCGCCTTCTTTGCTAAAGGTCCGGGTTGTTTTGCAGGGGGTACGTTTAAGAAAATTGTTTTTTGGCCTTCGTCATTGCGTCGGGTTGCCTAAGCTACAAAATAATTTGAAAGAGAGCCCGCAGCCCAGGTTGGGTAGGAGTCTCCTCGTATAAAATTTTGAAGAGTACCCCGAAGTCCAACCCCTTACCCTTCGATATACCTTTTTTGACAGAAAGGGTGTCCCTTTTGTATACCTTTTATACCTTAATATCTAGGTTAGAATGCTGCATCCCTTTTAACTGCTGTTTATGCACAGTCTCTTAAATATGAATAAATCAATAAACCAGAAAGTTTTCTTGTCTTTCCGACAGCCATAAAATTTATCTGTTAACTCTTTTACGTTGTTTTGCAGACCCAGTGACAGATTTCCTTACTTTTTCATATACTTCAATTAATGAAATCCCAACCCTTAAAAACGTGAAGCCTGAAAAAGGTACCCTTTTCGGGTGGAGCTTCCCTGTATAGGCCATTATAAGGGAGTAGCCCCCCGGGGGGTCCGCAGTAATTGCCCTCGGCTGCTAAGGTGTCCCTGTCACCCATTTATAAAATGAATTTAATTACGTTCTAATTGCCTAGTTTAATTTCCCCATTTAGTTGTTTGGTCTCCTTCCCTTTCGTACTTTTCCAGCGGAGCTGGTGAAAAATTGAATTCAGAACAAATGTCAAGAAGTGTGCGGAAAACCTGTTTTAGACAGGAAAAAAGACCTAGTTCAAGCCATTGCCGTGGCCAACTTGAATCTTTAAATGTTTTCCCCAAAACTAAAGTTGTCTATGCAAACTACCTATTTCATCATCTTCCATGCTGAAAAATCGCCCAATCCTCTGCCCTACTCTTGCATCTGATTGTCGAATAGGAGCATCATGTTGGATTGTAACGTCTACATCCTGAATCTTCCTGCCTTCCTGGTCCACTCTCCAGCACTTTAAGCTTGGTGTCGTGATGCACTGGATTTCCTGATAGCTTCCGTCGGCCTTGCAGGTAGGAGTGAACGGACTTCTCAGTATTGATGACTTAATCTTTTGTAGCTGGCACTTTGTATAATTTGCTATCAATTAAAACGCAGGATCAGTGTTAGTACACTTGAACCTCGAACTGGTGCAACCATCCATAATAGCTGGGGACAACCCATCCAAAATACCAGAATCAGTATTTAAAGTCAAAGCACCACCATTCGAATGAACAAAATAGAAGGATCAGTGTAAATACACTTAAAACTCAAACTGTTGCGACCACCCATGATACCAGGGGGCCACGTCACCCATCCAAAATACCAGAATCAGTATTTAAAGTCAAAGTACCACAGTTCGAATCCCTCAAAAGAGACAACTTCCCCATATGAAAGAAGCAGGGGTGCGCTTATGGGTGTAATTTGCATATTTTTGTCTCATTTAGGGAAGTTAGGACTCGAAGCTCCCATCACAGATATCGTTATCGTGAGTAAAAGAAATGTATGCCAAGAAAACAAAACACCTTCGTGAAGCAGCATTCGATTTCAACATCGTTCGCGCAATTTAAATCACATCACTACACTAGTTTTGAAAGGTGACTGTAACGTTTGCGTTTGTGGACGAAATCCTACTATGTGACCATTCAAATGAAAGCTCCCTGCCTGTACTTTAACATGGTACTTTTTGTTTTTCAAAATGTTAGAAAATGAAATTTGGAAATCTGGTCGAAATTTGCCTTTAACTACATTTGCCAGTGAAAGGGTTAAGACAGCTGAGGCACGCCTAGGCTGTGATAGATTGTAACCTTTGATCAGGTGCTCCTTCTTTCTGCCTTTTTGTTTGGGAGACGAGGGGGAAAAAGAACCCCAGATCTCTAATTAGATCGATTGTGCTAGCATAATGTTTGGCATAATTCGTCATGACAAGCACAATTTCGTGTATTTCCGAAAAAAACACTAAGAGCATTTTTGGCTAGTTTTGCAGCAGAAAATTGTCATTTATTGATCATGCAGCCAATTTCTTTTGGCGCAAGATTAGTGTTACAGGCAAATTTAAGTAAACAAATCATTTTTTTGTCTGCTTATTGTAACATTCATTTACTTGTTTGTTGCATAGTTATTGACTGAGGTATTTCTACCAAATTTAAAGCTAAACGCAGAAGCATAATTTCTGCATTTTTTGCAAAAATGAGCATAATTTGCAAAAACTAGCATTTATAATTATTGGCATAATTTTAGAAATACGTGTGCATTGCTAGTAGCATATTATGCTACTTTGCCGAGCACAATCTATCAAAGCAAAGCCACGCCCTTTTCAACAAGCCTTTCGATACCTCTCCTCTCTCCTGTGGTCGTTTATGGGAAATACGATCAGGTATTCTAGGGTTTTTAGAATAATTCTTATTCTAAGGACTATGCTAACGAAAATAATTTTATTCATCTTCTTCACTGTGTCTTCTCGACTTGAATAATATCCAAAGGGTCATGTAAGAGCTTAAACTACACGGTCTTGTTCGTTCATGATTATTTACTCCTTACCACACGTTTGCCAGCAGCCAGTTTTGCAGCAGTATTGCCAACGTTGACAGTGATTGTCTGACAAACAGTCGATTTTGCACCTCCCTTCTAACGGATGAACTGAGGCAGGGCAGTCTCCTGTTACATTAAGAGGAAGAGGACATCACTGATGGAATATGTTCGCTATAACGAGGTTTCGTTATATCGAGGTTCTTTTCCATATATTTTACTATCACGGGGGGCAAATAATATCGCCGTTTATTTTAACGAGGACTTCGTTATAAGAAGTTCGTTATATCGAGGTTCAACCGTATCAGTGGAAAGGACAGAAGCAAATGTCATCAAAACATCAGATCGGGCCAGGGATACTATTTTTCTGGTCTCCATTATTACTGACTGATATGTAGGACTTATTTTGGTAGTAAAAATTTGCGGAAAGTCGATCCTAAATCAAACGGACCTGTGAACACGCCGTTGCATGGACACAAGGGAGTTACTTGCGTCATGAGTTCTTTGAATTGCTCTCGGTCTTTTTTAATGGATAAGGATGAGGGAGACAAGGCTAACGGCTAAATGTCACCATGGATAGTCAGAAAGTGAGTTGGCCGATTCTTTAAAAAAAAACTCGTGCGAACATGCTAGCGGTGATGAAACTTTGTCTCAGACCACGTGATCGCATCATCATGGGCAGTGACATCCCCGCCTCCCACTCAGCACACGCACGTTCCTCCAACTGAGCTAAACGAAAGGCGGTTTTTTGACTCGACAGCAGATGGCTGTGGTATTTTGAACGGAAATAATAATCATAACTAGAAGTTCTCAGCTTCATAGCTTGACCGATCCGGGGCGAAATACCTGGTCAGTAGTGATATTTCGTTTCAATATTCGTTACGTGAGGTCTTACGTGGTCACCTGCATATCTACGTCAGAAAGACAGGTTCGTTTTATTTTTAAAGTGCTGAAAATATGTTTTTTTTGGTTTGCCGAACAACATTCACTCCCTAGCGCTGTCGAAGAATTTCTGGTTTACAACTTTTGATACCAGACCTGCCATAACACACAACCGGCAGAATAAGACTGACTTCTGGAGGTTCTTTGGCACTAATTATCAATCCAGTTTACATGTCTAAGAACTACGAGGTTGCGTTTAGTACCGTAAAAGAATGATTGTGCACATTCCGGCTCGATCGTCCGAAAAACAAACAAAACTGTAAACGGAACCATGGTTGATATGCGCCTTCCTTCAGCGCACAATCCCGCGCCACGTTTTGTGCACAGTGAACCTGAACGATCTTGAAACTTTCTATATTCCATACAACAGTATACAGACGGCGGAGACGGGTCATTGATAGCTCGTGAAAACTTACTAATTGACTTTTGTGCTGAAGCGCTCTAGAAATCAAAGGTGCAATGTTTAACTATGAGGTCACTTAAAATCCTAGTCCGGAATCATAAACAGCATGAATAAATCAGTTTATTTCATGTATGCATCTAAAACCAGTTCGAGAGTAAGTTCGTGAAGATTTCATCACCATTTGTCCACGAATGGCTTGCACTTAAGCAATATTCCTAATGTGTTAAGTGTAAGTTACTAAATACACTATCTACCTTCTTAATGAGTTTTTAAAGGTGATTATTGAGTACTTCGACCTACATAATGGAGCTGATAAGGGGTGACAGGTCACTAATCAACTGTGCTTTAACTTTCACTTACCAGGCCCGAAATAAGAATGAAAACCGATTGAAATACCTTAATAAGGGGTTGTTATCTTTAATTTGACGCACGCCCTTCGATAAATTAATAACAAGAAATATTACACTTATCTCTTAACAGCTTTGAATAAATTGTTCATGGAACTGTTTCGGGATCAATTGGAGAAAGCATACTCCAAAAATTAGACGCTACATTCGGGACAAATATATCTTGCGAACTTCATAATTCCATACATCTGACCACGGTTATGTAATAACTTTGGAGATGTTCCCATTTTCCAACTTGACTAATTATTGTTTTGGGAATGGTATAGATGCCAAGGTTATTTCCAAACTAGACCCAGATTTGAACCAGGATCAGCCCCAATCTAAAGAAATTCGTTCATTTTTCCTGTGATACAGGGCTGTCCTCGAACAGCACTTGATAGTCGTGGCGTGATAACGGAATTAAGTCATATGCGCTCATTTTGGGATTTCTTTCTTTTCGTGAGTGTGCGGCTAAAAATGCATAATCTGTCTTTCTTTTTGAATGAAGTGATTATAAGGTCACTTAAACCTGGTTGACAGCTTTTCAAATCAACTACTTAACCTCTTCTCTACACTCTACAACCACTTAAAACATAGCATCTGCATCGGTAAAGCTAAAGAATAGAAAATAGTTTGAGTCATCTAACTTCGCAAAGGAAGATGTTTCCGGTCACGAATTCTAGTTTTTTCAACAGTTACTCAAAAAACTCAATGAAAATGACAAGAGAAAGTTAAAATCCTATACCCGAGATAGGAATATGTCTAGCTAATATGATTTTCAGCTAGAGGAATGAACGTAGATACATCTAGAGTGTCATAATGTAGATCAAGCGTATCAAATTCTACTTTTTACAGAACAAGAGAAAAGAGAAACTCTCTCAGCCTGTTAACAAAAGGCAGGAATAGTTTTAGCACTGGCATGCTGACGATGCATTCAAGTCGATTGGAGCACTTGAATGGAAAGGACCTTGAAGCTGAGAGCAATCATTCGTCACCAAAAACTCACGAAAGGACTAAAAGCATGAAATAAGTTGTTAAATTGATTCCTTATTTCACTCAGTCGCTTATAAACTTTTTTCAGAGTATAAATAAAAATATTTTGCTCCAAATGTAAAGGTTTACAGAATCAGATAAGCTCCTGAAATAACTGCAATGTCACACTTGAATTTAGCTTTTAAGGGTACTCTATCAATTAGAATTCTAGCAAAACCCAATTCTCATTTTGGACATTACTTTAAAATAATTAGCGTCATGCAAGAGCACTGCTTGGGAGGTTTCGTTTGAGTTGACACACGCAACATAGAAATTAATACAGAGACTTCAAAAGTCAGACATTACTGCAGTACATGCTTGTCCCAGTTTTTAGCGTTCAAATGTAGCCAAATATTTGTAAGACACAAAAAATGGGATCATTTTACGTTTCAGGGAAACTGCCCACCTACCCCTTCCCTAAGCCAATATTTTGCCCTAAGTAAGGACTGAGTGTTAATGTTGGTTTAGGGGAGGGTAGGTGGGTAGTTTCACAGAAACGTAAAATGATCCAAAAAGTGGCCCTCTTCGGGTGGGTTTGTATGTCCCTGGTCTGAATTGTACAAGACCCGTCATTTTGCGTGATGAGGCGGCGACGCAATTTACTATTCTATTTGAGCTTGGCTTCGTTGATGTTGCAGTTTCAGCTCATCTTTGTTGTCTTTTGTTGTCATTGTTTCTGTTCGAAGCCTAGCCTGTGTACAGACGTCCCCTTTCCCTCAGAAGGAACGTCTGTACACAGGCTGTTCGAAGCCATGTCGCTTGTCAAAATTTTACCCTAACAGGTTGTCATGAAATGGCTTTTACAATGGTACAAGGAAGTTACTAGGCAGTCTGCAATAGTGACCAGACTCAAACTTTTAATTTATACAAAAAAACGGAAATAAAGCTTTAACGTGAAATCGTCGAACAAACGATCGCCACGTTACTGGACAAGTGGATGTTCTACCAACTGGTCTACAAAACCACTGACGTTGTTGAGCCTTGTGGCACAATCCTATAGCCTGAAAGCTCAGATAATTTGAGGATTAAAGACAGGCTTGATGGCCTTTCTTTAGTTTAGTTATCTGTATCCATTCCGGTTGGATATTATTGATGGCAATATCGATTCTTGCAGCGAGATCGAGTGAATATTTCACTTTGCTTGCGTGATTATAATCTTACTCTCGAAATTTAATGGTACCTGACTTTCAAGAATGATTTGTTCAGTTGGACCAGCCTCTTGAACAAAATATGGAAGCCTTGCCCGCACTTCTCTGGCACTTGAGACGGAAGCAAGGTTATTTTACGTTTCTAAGGAACGTTATGATGTAGTCTTGGTTAAATTACCATCATAAACTCGCCACTTAAAAATTCTTCAATTACTTATACTGGCTTATATGGTTAAGTTTCGTTCAAGAACCAAATCTCTGAGTACCATACCTGAAATATTTTAAACAAAACCCTGACCAAAAATAGACAACGACTATGAATAATCATGCCACAGCGCAAGCCGTCTCATGTCGACCATCTTAATTAGTTCTGCCCTCTCATGAAAAAATTGAGCAAAATTCTCCTTTGTGAAGAACTGTAAGACACACAAGGAATCGACCGTTGATATTATTTGCTTAGTAGAAAATAGCCAAACTATTATAACAAGCTACTTACTTGGTGAAACATTGTTTTTGGCTCGTCGATCCTTGCTATTAGATCAGGGCTATTAGAAGACAAAACATTTTAGAATCCATAAACGTCATCTCGTAAAAATCGAAACTTCGCAATTAGGTCATCAGACGGCTTCACCTAACACGTCAAATGCATCCATTTCTTTCAATATTAACCCTGTACTACTTTTCCATTTACAGCAATTTCACTGTTGTGCCCCTGTTGCGTATATTGTTTGTGTAATACACAGAAACAACATCAGGTTTTTAAAAATATTTTTCAACAACTTTCAATATTGACGGGGGTTCCTAGGCTTTGATTGTACAAAGCGCAACTGGTATCATAAGCCCGAGCTATTGACGCGAGTAGGAAAAATCAGTCCACTGAAAGTAATTCAGATTAGAAAAAAAACACAAAATGATGTTACTACAAATACACTAAAAATGCAAATGCATCTAAGTATATTTAAAGCAACTCTATCGGTATTGTGGCAATATTAGTCAATCTGATTCATTCAAATATGAATGAACGGAACGCTTTCGTTGACACATTATCAATAATCATCTCTCATCGATTTGCCAGCTCAGTTTTGTCCACATGTTTACTAAGACTTCGTTTATTAAGAACTCCAGTGATCCTTTCAGTGTACTAGTTTCCAGGCTTCACCCGCGGGTAATATTTTAAGTGCGTCTGAATATCGAAATGTAATGAAAGGCGAAAGGAGAAATTTGGTATATAATTGCCAACTGGATGATTGTTACTAGGCCTTAAATGAATAGCAAAAACCTTATTTCTGGCAGAATATTCAATTGAATTGAATGGTCAAATATCCTCCTTTGGTCGGCGTTGTGGCATTCACGGCAGCTCGTTACAAAACGCGATTCTTTGCTAATCTCCCAGCCTCATTCGTGGTGTATGTAAGCATATCGTTGATACAATCTTCCTATCTCCTTTTCGGCCTACCTCGTGATCTTTCCCCAGGTACTTGTCCTTTGTGTCTTTTAATGTGACCAAAGAACTTGATACTTGTTCAAAACTTATACATCTTTACTAAGTCATTCTATCGCCATGATAGGATGAATGATAAAAAATTAAGACCTTTTCTTTTCTTTTCTTTTTGTTGGGGGGGGGGGGGGAGTGGAACGTCCTTGTTTAATATTTTGAGGTGGCTCTTATGAAACCCCTTATGAAACAAGAAACTATCTCTTATTTCAAATCTTAGGGTTAAGGCATCGTTATGGAACATATAATAAAAAGTTACACAACCTACTTCAAATATTGAGAAAGTAGACTAAAGTTAATTTTGAATAATATGTTCAATAATTAATACAACAGTTCAGGTCTAATCCTGGCAGGAAATATAAGCTCCTATTTGCTTATATACTTATATATCAACGCTAGCCTTGTAGTATTTGTGGCGACTGAAGGTGGGCCAAACAAAACGTGTCTAGAAATTTCCAAGCATCTCAAGTTTAAGAATTTTAAGTGATAGAAATTTCGCTCTCCTTCAGTATTTCCTGCATTTGGTTTTTTGTGGCTATCAATG
Organism: Porites rus; assembly: GCA_964035705.1. Lineage (NCBI taxonomy): Eukaryota > Metazoa > Cnidaria > Anthozoa > Scleractinia > Poritidae > Porites > Porites rus. The sequence goes on from OZ038002.1 coordinate 13,285,141, forward strand.
TTGTTTGACTTTTCTATAAGTTTATATACATAGATTGCACTAAACCTGCAGAAACTGATCAGACTCGAGTAAGTTTTGCGGAAATTGTGATGTGCTGGAACGCTTTTAACATAAGTAGTTGTCTAACTGGGTAACTGAATTCGTTTTTTATAGGCATTTGCACAGTGACAGTCTCGGCAATTTTTCTCAGAAACCGCACATACCAAAGTTGAAGTATTGGAAACGTGTCTTTATTCTACACCATATCTGCCCTTCTGTTACGAAGTGATGGAAAAAAAAAAACGGCTATATTGTTTGGAACGGAAAAGGGCAACACTGAACATGACTTCAAGTGCATGGAATCAGACCCATTTTTAGCAACTTCCCGTCATTTTGTTGTTAATTGTCTACTGAACTCGTATAGTTTTCCAAAGAGGTAACATATAGATTGCCCGCAAAAATCTCTCTTACGTTGTTCGAATATTTTCTTGTAAAATTGTTTAACCCTATAAACTAAAAGTTGAATAAATAATGGCCCTCACTTCTTTGCGTGAAGAATGTTAATTTGTTAAGTGAAAACCTGTTAAGTACTGTTCTATTCATTTAAAGTGGTAGGATCTAGGATCATTGTTAGCCCCTTACAGATTCTTTGACAAGTTTCATTGAATAATATAGAAAGTATCCCAGTGAGTTAAAGTAGTAAATTCAGCCAATATTTCAATTATCATCTTGAAAGCGCCTTGTTACATTCATCTAAAATCATACCAAGTACCAAGTCAATGTGCTTTTTGATATAGCTATCAAGCCCCCAAAATAATTTCTTTTGTTGGTTAGTTCAGCTCCGCTTTGAAGAAATGGCCATAACAAGACAGTCAGACAGTCATGCGGATATCTCATTTGCTAATGGTTGTGTGTGCTTGCGTGCGCGAGCCCTTGTTTGGCAATATTTGGCTAATATCCACGTTACTTTGTCCAGAGAGTTTTGAAGAGAAATGCCGCGCGGTTTAATAAAACCAATAATTAAAATAAAAATGGCGATAATGAGAAGACTCAAGAAGGTCACGTGATCCGGCTTTACTCTAGATTCTGTACTGACACGTTCAAAGAGGCTACCTCGCGAACCAACGTTGATAATGTTTATGATTGCCCCTTTTTTGCTGCCCGTCGCTTTTCTTCTATCTTTAGTCATATCACCGAATCACTTGTTTACAACATATCAATATATATTGATATGGTTCCTCCTAACCTCTGGCGACCAGCGCGAACGTCTCATTTACGGCCAGTTCTCGAGTCAGTTATGTATGCTTTTTATGTCGCTACGCATTTCCAAAGGAACATTTACTTTGCATTTTTACTGCAGTTTTGTTTTTCTTTCAGATATCTTGGAACGGTTGATACGTTGTTCACAATTATTTGTAATACGCCTATGATATGTAATCCTATGATATAGCCTGCAATACCGGCTTAGTACTGGGCCGTACTTCTGTTATAAATTACTGTTAAGTGAATATGGACAGAAACCACTTTCATCGTCAGATGAAAGTGACGATTTTCTATGGTTTTAATTTGTTCAGATAAATAAAACGCGCCTGAAATCCCTCGCTTGGCAACCGTATAACCAGAAGCAAGTTTTCTAGGATTTTAAAACTAAATGACGATGGTAAAGGACTTGTATTCAACAAACGTTCAAACAACGTCATTGTCTATATGGTTGGGGAAAAAAAGCAATAAACGGCCTGAAATGTTTCTTGAAAAAATTGAAATAATTTATAATTTATAGGACAACCTCAAAACTTCCAGTCATCTGTTACCAAGCACGTACAAACTGAGTTATAAGCATATTCCACTGATCTGCATTGCAAAACGGCTGCTTGGATTAAAGATTCGAAATGTTACGAATGTTTTTCCTGCCAAATTCTCCTATCAGAGTCCGAAAATGCGATCTAGTATTGATTATTTGCTACCACGCAATGAAAATTTGGAAAAAATGGGAAAAAAAATTGGAAAAAAAAATCAGAAATGGTACATTTATTGCGATTCGACTACTTAAATTAAAAGATAATTTAGAAATCTGGTTAACGCATTAGCAGTACGCGCTCTTCTCAGTGTTAATTACTTTGAATTTCTAACAATTCATAAGCAGAAAGAAATAACTTGACTTGATCAAGTTCTCAGAGCCGAAAAGAAAGAACGGAAAACGACCGTTGAGTTTTGCGTTCTCTTTATTTCAGTGAAGAACTAATATAACAAAAGTGTTAAAGTCAACTGCTATCACCCAAAAGGTTACAGCTGAACTTTTTTTTTTTGTGATCATTATTATTTTTTATAGTTATTATTAATTTTTCGGTTTGGCATTTTTATAACGACAACTTGCTTTTTGACGACCAAGAAAAAAAAATTAACACGACGGGTCTTATAGTTGTTACTTGCACTTAAGTGCCTGTCGAAAGCAAATGTGTGTAATAGTTTGGTGAGAAAAAAATAAGAAGTGACGAATGATGGTTTAGTTAATGTAAATTGCTAAAGAAAGTGTTAGACTAAATTGTCTTTTTGTTATATACTGTAATATAAAGATAAGATCATAACAGCATTTATCAGACTATTCTATATCTATACGATCTATTTATAATCAATAATGAGATTAGTTTCGTTTCTCTTTTAAAATGTAATTTTCAATGATACCTTTTTCCCTTTTAAAATCATACTTTCAAAAAACTTTTCATTAACAATGCCCTTACACTTCATTTATTATGAGCTGGACATTCGTTGTTGGCCAAGATGTTTTTTTTTTCCGCTTTTTACACTTGAAAAAATATTGCTGGGTTGATAAAAATCTGTATTGAAGTAAGCGGTGAGTGAATCTCGCAGAACACGTGCAACTACACAGGGAGTTTGTAGCGATATGAAAATTAAGAAAGAAAAAAAGAATCTTAACCACAATTTCAGAGCTGAGGAGCTGAAGTTGCAGTACAATCTTGCGTCAGATTAAGGAGACAAAAGAAACCCATTACAATTTAAGCTATTCAAATATTTTATTTTTTGCGTTTGACTGTATGCGATAAGGCATGAAGGACGACGTCAATCGCGCTGCTATACACCTTGAAGAATGTCCGGTCCATTCAGCTAATGATGACAGGATAGTGTAAATCAAACTGGCTTTATACGTTTCCGCCTTTCTTTTCAATTTCATCATACCATAACCGCGTTACAGAATGTACTTGAACGCCTAACCAGCCATTATATTCATTGCACCAAGTTGTTTGACATTATCAAGAGTATTGGGCGCCCCTGAGTTGCACATGTTTTAATCCACTTCAAAAACACTCCTTTGCCAACATTCAGACCCGCAATACTCAGAAACTGCAGCGAGAGGGCCTATATCAGTTGGTCGGGGTCGTAGGAAAGTGTAATTAAGAAGTTAAACATAGTAAGTAATATAGAGACTTCTGCTTACGAGAAGCATGCGCAATATACGCTTGATTCGTAAACAAACACTAAGTGCGTAGAAATATGTGCCATCAATAGTCAAATAAAAACTGATCCATTACCTAATTTTCTTGCTAGTGGATCCGATTTCACTCTACCTCATCCAGCAACTACCATGATAACATGTTTTTTTTCTTCTCGATTAAAACTTGGGAATCGAAGAAAAATGATTAATTTCTTTGGTATTTTTCTCGCGTGTTCAGTTAAGACACTTTCCAGGGAGACATAATCGCTTGAAAAGTATGTACAGGTTGTTTATAACTGAGGCGAACTTTTCACATCCTTTAATCTTGAGTCTCTCGCGACTAGCACTTATTGACTTACATTTTATCTAAGGAATAAAAAGTAGCATATGGAAATACCTTCTTTAGCATTTCCTTGTAATCTTGGAAAGGTTATCGTGCGGTAAATGCCTTGAATTAACGCATTGTCGCATTAAATTACGTAAATTCGCAATTACAGAAGTATGGGACGAATAAATTGATATAATAGTGACGAAAACATTCCTCTGAGGGTAATAATACGGAAAAAATTTTAAACAGAAAAATATCTCGGTTTTCAAAAGATTAAAGCAATAAAATTAAAATACGTTTTTGGTTATTTAGATGCAATTTCGTAGTGACTTAATCAAATCCGAGGCTCGTTTTATGGTGACTTCTGATTCGTCGATGATTCTTTTTTTGCAAGCGTGGGTGGATATTTTTATGACAAATGTGTCTTATTCCCTTTAGCTCTACAGTCTATGATTATACACATAGTTAAGCAAATAAATTGTTCAATAAATGAAGCAAACATGGAGCTGAACCTTTCATTACAAAATGACTTTTTTTCTTTTTTTTAATCTCAGCCGTGCCGGACATTCCATTGATAACTAACTGCTAGAGAGTGTGAAAATATCGAAAGCGTGCATCTTTTCTTCTTATTATTTTTTGTTATCAGAATATTCAAAATAAGTCTACGAGTTTAATAACAAAAATAAATTTGCCGTAGGTATTTCTGATGGCTTCGTTGTCGTTTATTCAATCAGACAACCGGCAGCAGAAAACAACTGAATTCACTATCTGTCAGAATTTTCCTGTGAATAAGCATATTTCGAGTTAACTTCCTAAACGAACTGGCTTTATGGTATACATATGATACGCCGATAATATCGAGGTAATAAAGAAACTGGGACTTACCAACAGTGTTGCAAGCAACGAAGGCAGTAAACACCAACAACAGGCCCTATGTATGCAACAAAAAAGAAGTTAGAAGAACTGTAGCTATATATGTCTCCACAACCAATGAACTCTAACTGTTCTTAAACCAGAATCAACGCACACCTGGACCACTAAAGAAATCGCTCCACAGAACGCCCGCATTTTTTAAGCGTAAATTCTCCGTCAGTGTGTTTTTAAATGATATTGCTTTTATACCACTGCTTTGAGCGGCGCAATTTTGCCAATCTGAGATCTGCTTAACGGGAAAAATGTAAAATTTGCTTTGCGTACGGTCCCACCGCGAATTACGTGCATCTTGACTAGAAGAATACTAATTGTCGTGATTGCATATTTCTTTATATATTATAAATATTGACCAATGACATAGCCGTTCAAGTTAGGGAACTTAGACAGGTGTATCAGTTTTGATGACTGGAAATTAATTACCGCTCTTCGGACAACATCTAATCTATCCAAAGTAAATATTAATCAGTGCGAGACTGATGGCAAATAATTTGCCCACTAGACTTCGTTACCTTGTAAGTTCCTAGTAAATCTTCCAACGCAAATTATTGATACGGGTTTCGAACTTTATCCCCAAGGGGTTAACTCCCCGCTTAGATAACTGGGGTATAACGTTAAAACGCAGGATTGGAATTAATCGAAGTTATTTCGAACTTTACTGAGCAAAGACATAGTAACCAACCGTGTATTGTATCAGCCTAAACAAGTGACACGAAACGAGGCATTTGTACGGTTTAGTTTGTCTGTTAAAGTGGTTTCAGCTAGACTGCAATAAAGCCTCAAAAGTGCTGATGTTTACTTAAAGAAGTTATCAATACGTATGTATACAATTGCAAACAGAGCCCTTCCTCTCAAGTTGCGTGAGTATGGGATTTCATTAGTGTTGCGACGAAGCAAGCCTTCCGGTGGACAAAACATACAGATCTCATAAATGCGGTCAAACACAATTAAGTTTCGTACGTTAATTTTCCAATAAATCCCTTGAAAAACCATTGAGTTCCTTCTCTCCTGGGACGGAAAACAAGTGGTGAAAACTGCGAAAAAGCCGCAGAAAAGTCCAATAGTGCACCAGTTTTAATTCTGTACTTATACACTGGAGCTTGTATGCACATTTAAGTAGTTCTACATGGCACACATCCAATATATTTACATTTCATTAACCGCTACTCTCCGAAATTATGACTTATTCAGAAGTGGTTAAGTTGCAATTCCCAAGGCCTTCTTAACTTATAATAGTTCGACGGAAGGAAAAGTTTTAAAAAAGCATGCTTTCGGGAAGGAAAAATCTAAAATTGGCATTTGGCAAAGGTAAAAAGAAAACGAACATGTTCGTCAAGGAACAATATTGTCCGGGCTGTTTAAATAGTCTAAAGGGTCCTTTTATTCATGGATGCATTCTTTGGCATATTGCCTTGTTAAGAATAGCACGTACATAGGAAGAAAAGAGGTTTGTTGATGCAGTGGGGATGTTCATCCTGAATTCTGTCAATTAAGAATACTTTACTTTACAGTAGCGCTTTAATAGTTGATGTGCTGCAGATGCCCTCGAAGTGCTATTTGTAGTTATATCTATGTAAAAGGTCTATGTGAAAATTCCCGCTTATTATTAAAAATTTAGGTATTATTGCAGCTGTGTGCAACGGTGTACTAAATGTCTCCATTTAAGTCTCTTGCATTAAATAATGCATTTTTCGACTTTGCTGTTCCAATGCGGAGATTAATGTATTGGCTTTCCATTTTTCTTTCGCAACCACAACAAATTTTACAGCTCCGCACATTTTTACAAACTTTTTTCCCCAGTTACAAAAAAACTGACAAAAAAGACAATTCATCTTCTGATAAGTGATAAATATACCTTTTCTTAAATGTGTATTCAAAGTGATGACTCATCTAATATAAAATTAAAATAGTGTTTAGAGAAGGCGACATTTAACCCATTCATATCTCTCTCAAGTGTGACAGTGTTTACTTCTATACTCATTACGTTTCTACATCATAGTCAACAATGCTTTATTGGTGTAATTTGTTAGCAAATTTATGTACGTGTAATGCATTTTCAGGACACAACGGGTGGTGGAAGTCGTAGGTTCTGTTGAGGGGCTCGTCTTTCCTTTTCCAGGGCCTCGACCCTCCCTTCTTTTACTCGTCCCTCAGAACAACCATTTTTTTTTTTTCATGCTCAGCCTTCTCTACAGGCAATTCTTTCCTCTTTTATATTCACCTTGGCATTCGTTTACCAGCAACCGCGTTGCCTCCTACTCTACCTTCAATCTTTGTTTACATGATTTTTAAAATTTCCTTATTTTTAGCCTGAGGCCTGATTCTCGAACCAATTACTTTTTTCAGGTTTGGAGCTTTTAATAATAATCGCAAAAGTAATTATACGGACAGAAAAGCCATCTCAATTGAATATTAAGTAAACTTGATTCGTCTCTAGCAGAGTATTTCATTGCGTAATCTTGAATAACTTTTTGCGCACACATGGTTTCTTGTCTCGGCGCCCCGGAAAAATCGACAAGTCACCACGGGGCGCTATCGCGATTCGTATCTCGCATTTATTTTTGAATGAGTTTGACAAGAGTAAAAGTTTGATTATTTTTTTTGCATTCATCTTCAAGCGCCGGCATTATTGAATAGTATTTAAAACAGCGAAGCGCGCGCCTTCTAAAAATAGTGTTATGGATATGGTCAAAAAATTTAAAAATGGAAAATTATCTAATGAGGCATCAGTCCAGAATGTGCCTTTGTAGCCAGTTATGCACAGCTTGGCCGGTTTCCCTTCTTGGACTTGCTTTGTTGTTATTAGAAATGAAAGGTTTTGCTGAATGGGCTTAAGCTTATGAGCTATGACCATGCTTGTACGTGTAACAGGCAATTTTAGTAGAACGCCATGTTTATGCTCAGTTTGTGACGTTTCTACTTCCATGGTTTTTACTAGTTGAACGGTATTTTTGTGAGCAGCCCTTCTGGTTTTGTTCGGTTGATTCGAGAAAGAAATCAGTACTAAAAATCGCAGGTGTTACCATAGTAGAGGATAATTCTTATTTCCATTCATCTTTGGAACGTGCGCCAGTACACATCTTTACACTGTTCACAACTATCTATAAACGAGGTTTATTTAAAAGTGGAGTGGCTTGTGCCAGAAGTTGTTGTAGTAGTAGCAGTCGATAGCTGAGACGCAACAATAAACGCTTTTTGTTCGGTTCCTGTCAGTCGTTGCTGCTGGTCCAGGCGAGTCGTGGCCGGCCAACAACAGATTACACTAATTACATATTTTAGATATTTCAGCTTCTATCGGTTCCCAATCATCAAAAAATGATTGATGTTGTTAAAACTCAGTTTTACGAATTCGAAGCCATCATGAGGAGGCGATAGTTAATGAATGTGTACTTCACTTACCAGGGGAAAAAGGTCCATCTGAAACTTTTCCCGATTACTGCGTCCGAAGCGGTTAAAAGCACCGAGATTGGAAAGCAAGTGAACAAAATTAGACGCCTTCGAAGTCTTAATTCTTTTCGACCACAGGCAGCCCAAGCGTACTATGTGAGAAATAACCCAAACAGCTTCAGTAGCTTACTAAATTTTATAATCTTTGCAGTATCACTCGCAGTTTGGTCATTTTCGCCTAGGGGACTTTGAAATACTTACGTGCACCGTAGTTATGGTGATGTCAACTTATTTAAAAAAAAACAAAGCATCGGGAAAAAACATCACCCACGATCTCGGCAGTAAATGAATGGCTACTATAAAAGGTCATAAAAACCCAGTCCTTAACTTTATCCCATGGAGACCTTCCAGCCAGTTTCAATGCAGTTTCGTCGAGTTCCTTTCCCTTGAGTTCTGCATAGCCCTTTTCTGTTTTCCTGAAGGCTGGAACACGACGAATTCTTTTACGTTTCTCCCTGCGCCCGTTTGCAGGGCGTCCTGGTTGTTTGTTTACATTGCTTGGGGTTTAATGACGTCACTCCCGCGATCCCGCGCTTTTCATGCTTGGTTCCAGTTCTCAACGTTCGCGGTCATTTAATATGGCGGCATGTTGAAACAACACGTAACTTGCCGGTTTGTTCGGTTTACCTATCTTAGATCGAAGGTTCTGGGTGGAACACAAATTGTTTGAGGACATCTCTGCTGTAGAAGGAAAAGTTCTCCTGAAATTCGATCTTGGTGAGAAAACAGAGCACGTTATAAATATTATCTTGCGTCACAAACAACATCCTACACCGTACCGTCAGGCGGCTGTACCGATCAGCGATGGATACAGAAATCAGCGAGTGTCCGAATTCATGCTATGAATTAACTGACTGATTGCTTACCAAAGTGGCAACAACTACAACTATGTCAGCTGATAAGGGAGCGGTAATGTTGGATCAAAAATACTTTTATACCTCAGATGATTTTACATGGCATTGCATAGTAAGCGATGAAGAACAAAATGAATACGTCTTTACCCAGGTAAAAGTACATTTCTGATTTCGAGAAACATAAGCTTACGTTAATGTCTGTTGAAGTGTGCGAGAATTGGCAAGATCTGTTGGGTAAGTTTAATACAATAACATCGAAGAGTTGTTGCCTCATGAACGCTCAAACCCATCTACATCTAGCCATATGGCTAAATTCGAGACTTCTTGGATTTCTTATTTTAAGAAAAAACAACTCATAAAATAAAACGTTTTATTACGTAAACACCAATGAAATACCAGGTGAGCTTTCGCGCGAAAACTTTATATCTTCACATGTGAAAATAACATGTTATCTTCACATGTGAAAATATCACCTTTGCTATGGCTACGTAATAAATCACAGCTTTCACACCAAAAAACTATTAAAGTGAAATGGTTTGGTATTTCATTGGTGTTTATATAATAAATAGAGCATTTCATGGCTGCTTGGAGATACGAAATTTCTCTTCTTGTATTTAAAAAATATTCCACTCGTTCACTGCGCTCACTCGTGAAATATTTTTCAACACTCGAAGAGAAATTTCGTATCTCTGTGCTGCCATGTGCATGTAATATCCTCTGTTTCTTAAATTGAGAGATTCGGAGCAGTCTCAAATTTAGAGTGTTGTGTTTGGAGAAGAAGACTCATGTGAGCAGACAAATCAGTCCCCGGGGACTCCCAGTTTTGAACAAGAACTTTTTCTTGTCGTCAAAAATTGGGGACATCTAATGGCAAACTGCCAAAATCAATGTTTAAAAAGAATAATTCTCTCAATTTCCTTAAAGCATAAATTCCAAAAAATAACCAAGCAGTCCTACTACTACTCTCCTATATCAATCATCCAGAGCTTGGCTAATTATAATGGTTTCACTTATAGGAGGATTTCCAATATGTTTTTTGGGATGTGGGTTTGGCTTTATTTGAAGGGCAGAATTCAGGTATTTAATGAAAAATGGGGACACGATTCAGGTTAGAAACTATGCGCAGATGCCGAAAATAAGCTTCAGGATTACGGATTGCACAAAAATTTAATTGGGAATGATAAGATTGAGGAACCGTATTGGGGACCCTCGTGTAGTCATGTGGTCACACAATTGATTGAACTGGTCACCTGAGCTACATTTGTGGAGGCTGGCACCAACCCCCCTCTTTCTGACACAGGCACTGATACACTACATGTACATTTCTTTATGATAATAATTTATCAATCCACAGGTTTTTTTCTCCAGTTGCCAGGTTTTTGGGCCTTTTCTAAAAACTGCAAGTTGGTTTTTCAGTTCGTGCTGCAGGTTAGGCCCCTAAACCCAGATTAAAAATGATTGAATGGGAACAGAAAGTCAAGCCTGTAAAAATCCTCTGAATGAAAATTACCCTTCTCCCTTAGAAAAGGCTTGAGAATGAGCTTCATTTAACAATAAATATTTTCAAAAAGTTTATGTTAGCTTGAAACACTGTTTTGTTTTATTAATTTAAGTTTGATAAGGAAATTCGGCAGAGGTGGAATGCTGCTGTGGATGCCAGTTGCTTTGCATATAAGCTGGACCATGTGGAAGGGAGAGTTGTTCCGGGCAAATATCAAATTTATATTCAGGTACAGTATGATTGTAGTTGATGGGTGAGGGGGTTGAGGAACAAGGGAGAAGGAGAAGGGACGTAATCACATCAATGTATGTATAGGTAAAAAGGCAAAGGTGCACACAAGCCAAAGGCCCAAACAGCCGAAGCTTATCTTGGTTCCTTAGCATGAAGCATTCCTAGGAGTATTGCTACTCCCCCCTGGACAGGATGTTACATGTAGTCCATGGCAGGGTTACCCCCAGCATTATGTTGCCGGTACCCATTTATACACTTGGGTAAAGAGAGGTCCAAGGTGGGGTAAAGTTTGTTGTCTATGGAAACCTCGCGATGGGCGAGGCTTGAAGCGTGGACCTGCAGATCAGGAGTTAGAGGTGTTAACCGCTCGGCAACACACACCTCCACACATATATAAAGGGATAATATTACAAGTCATGTATATGCCAAGCAGGAGAGAAAGGAGAACTTAAAGTAGTTTTGCCAACTCATAGTTAAGAGTCAATTTTCATTACTTGCTGAAAAGTTTAGGCAACTCCAGTTTGTCAAGGAAGGTCAACTTTCGTGTGATGAGTATGTGTACAAATTATGTAATGATGCTAGCATTCTTATTAATTTTGAGTTTCCAGTCTGTTCATGATGTCTGACTTGATACATGTCACATTACTGTTTAGGAGAACTTAAAAATTTTCTTAACACCCTCGGAAGGTTTTCTGGAGCCATGACAATCTTCAGTACTTTTTGTCATGAGACGTGTTTCATGCCTTTAACTAGGGAAAAGTTAGCAGGCATAGTCTGTTATCACAAGAAAAAATTTGGGAGACTAGATAGTAGGATATTGGAGGCAGAATATGCTAACCACCAGACTTTGAAGCAATTAACTGAACAATCTGCTATATGTTCAATTCACATACACACCCCATACCAGTAAATAAAAGGCTGAAATAAGGTAGCCTGATATTGTGTTCTTATTCTTGAGATTAGTCTTCGTCAGGGGTTTCATAACAAGCCAGGACTCAAGTGCTGGCACCAGTGTACTCTGAGCACAGGACCTGCCCTCAAACAAAATGGAAAAGCCTATTCTCAAACAGACTCTAACTTTCCCATCCTACTCAACCTTGGGCACCCTTGTACTTGAAAAAAAAAATCTTATAACAAAGGAAAATAAGAACGCAAGTCTTATTGGGATTCTTGAAACAAGTGTAAAGCTTAAAATACAGTTCAAATTAATGATAAATATTATTTCTCTTACATAGCACAATGAAATGAGATTCAACAAGCGAAGACAACCTCAAGTAATGAACAGTGTGTCTCAACCTTTTAACCCAGACAAATTTAACTTCACTAAAGTAAAGAGTAAAGAGGTAATACCATACGGCTGTATATTTGTTTTATAGGGTTAGTTTGACTTTTGTTTCACTCAATGACTTTTAACCGCTTACTATTGGTCTTCATCATGCTGTGGAGTTAATTTGCTGTGTACAACTATTAGTAACACTTTGTTTTTAGTGATTGATGTGTTTTTCACCTTGTGCATGTTGAGCTTCTTCAATCATTTTTACCAGTGTTATTTGGCCAGTCAATTTTTAGTAGGTACTAGTAATGGTTAAGAGGTGTGCCATGGAAAAGGAACTGTGACAAAGCAGGGGCACCCAACAACATTTTTTGTAAAATATATGTTCAGAGGAAAAAGAGTTGCCTAGAATTTATTAAAGCTTGAGAAAGTCTCTAAATATCTGGACAACTATTCTACTTGTCTAAGATTTCTAATCCGTATCTAACTTTCCTGCGATTTTCAGAGGATGCAATGAGTTTTCACATTTTATTGCCAAGATATTATGATTATTGTTTAAAAAAAGGTCTCTTGAAAATTTTGGTATAAAGAGAAAACATTCCCTAGAAAATTCTAACAAAATTCTAACTTTCGCCCAGACCCTTCAGGGTAGCTAAAAATTTTGGATGAGATAACGATGCTCCCCAAAACTTTCAAGATGACCAAAGTTCCCCTAAGACATCCAAAGAGATCAAATTTATCTCGGGCTGCCTAAAAACTATTAAATTACTTTTAGGCAGCCCCGAATTAATCAAACAGGCTTCTACAGCATAGCAAATACCACTCCTGACTTTGTATTTGGAAACATTCAGCCATTTACCTGCATGGGTACAACACACTCACACTGTTTCTGTTATAAAGTGAAAACTGAAAAGTTTTGGCTACAGGCTAAAACAAATAACTACAGTCTTATAACAGTGTGTTTTTTCCCTCAGGTTTTGTTTGAACTGTGTCCACATCACAGATCGTCAGGAGATGAACATAATCTTATGATAATAAATATCAGTCCTTTGGAATATAGACATTGTTTGTTAGCTCCAGCTGTAAATAAATGCCTCCCACAGGTATGACAAATAGCTTAGTTTATAATTTCACATTTACATTACACATTTGGTTATTTGTGAATTAAATGTGAAAACAGCCCACAATGATATCTTATTTTTGTGGTAAGAATGTAATGCATCAAATTTTTCTTGCTGGCTATAGTCTGTGAAAATGCCTGCAGAGGTTGAAGTAAGAACCTGGTTTTTATAAAACCTGTTAGGCTAACATTTGCCAGTTAGGCCCCTTCTATATAAGAACCTGTTGTGCCTAAAATTTGAAACAGGTCCTCATTAACTCTTTTAAAAATCTATAAAAAACATTCCGTTCTCTTAAAAGTCAAATTTCAGCATCCTCTTTGGAAACATTCCAGCTGGTGTCTTATCACTCCAACTGCAATGTAATGGTATGCAGATTTTTTTTTAAGAGGAATAAGCTGAATTCCTCCTATATACTCTTAGCTACAATCTATTTTTTCCTTCAGAGAATAAGAACCTATTTAAGAACCTAAATAGCCTAAATTTGTGTTATTTGTAAATACCATTTATGCAAGAACTTGTTTAGGTTAACTTGGGAAAATGCAGGTTCTTATACTCACAGGCTTCTAACTGTAGGCATCATAGCAAGCTAAAGAACATTTAGGTGGGAGATTAAGACATATTTTACACAACTGTAGCTTGTACACTGTAAATATCTAACATTGATAAACGAGGTAAAGTAGGGAATGATTCACAAAGTATACTCACCGGATCTCACAATGAGTGCTAGGTCTTTTGAAACATTTCCAGGTAAAAACTTCCCTTGTGGAATTTTGCCAAAGAAGGTAAACGTTGTTGAAAAAAAAATGTTATGGCAAAAAAGCTATGCATACATGTACATTGAGCAAATTAGAACTTATGAGATAAAGAAAGTGGCTTTCAAGTTTAACTTTTTGTTCTTGGGCTATGATATTGGCCATGAAAAAAAAATTAAAAACCTTGGTATGATGGGAGACTTCAGAAGTGAATTGCACGACTGTAGCTTTTTAGTTGTTTTTAAAATTAAATGATATTATATAGCTGTAATTATTATAGATTTTATTTATACACGTTCGTATTTTGAACGAGTTTTTTAGCTCTTTGACGTAACGTGTTTTAAAAAATAAATGATTGATTGATTGATTGATTGATTGATTGATTGAGACGAGTACTTTTGTTTCTTCGCTTAAATTTCAGTGTTTTATCTGTCGTAGCGGGAAAAATTGAGATTCTTGGGAATGGAAATTTTATGAAGGGTTTCTTATTGCACCACTGACAGTTGTGTGTGGATATGTTTGAAGGTCCTAACAGAGGAATCAATACTGTTGGCTTTGGAAACATCTCTACTCAGTAACCACAGGTACATATATTTAGTTGCCTTCTGGCCTTAAATTATCCCTATTGAGCCACCAGGATAGAAATCTCTTTATAGGAACGGCCGTGTGTATTTATACGCGGCCTTTCGTCCCTTAGGGTGGATTTCCACTGTCACGTCAAACGTGCGTACCAGGTTCAACTTTTACATTTACGCGCGACCTTTTACATGTATACATTACCTCTTATTTATTTACGCACGTTAAAATTACGCGACAGAGGAAATCCATTCGTGAGTCATGATCACGTACCCCAAAGGCACCACGTACACCGTACACGTAAGCAAAAACTGTTTTTGATTTATGCTATTATTGTATTTTACGTGTATTTTACTCAAATCTCTCTTTCGTATTTGGGTCTGTGACAAGGTTGACTGTACCTGTGTATATTAAAATATGTTTTAATGAAATACTTTATGAAGTGTGTAAGCTCGTGTATAACTGATACTTAGGTAACTTATTTTTGTTAAGTACGACACCACATATTCCTAAGGGTTGTGCCAAATGGCAGTTAACTAGAATTAGCCTTTACTTGTATTCTTTTCCATGCCCGTCCTATTTTTAGAACCAAGTGTTTCCATCGGTAAGTTCTTTGGCCTCGTTATTCCACGCGGCCAGCGTGCGGCTTATGCGTTTCGGGTCACGTGGTTCAAGCGAGTTTTTGAGGGGTCTCCCAGCCGTTCGTCTCGGATACTTCACCGAAATGCATTTAACGAGAAGGCCCGGGGATACGCCGTACAGGGATTAGGCATTACAGTCTCCTAATGATGGACTAAAGTATGTATTGAAGAACTTTATTACTTTGTGGGAATTGACCTTCGAGCCACTCTATCAAAAGGAAAAAGCGATGAAAATGAATTAGCTTGGACAGTGCGTTTGGTAAATTTACCAGAGGCAGTTACTGGAAGGGCCTGAATCTTCTCATGCAACATCGAATGTCAGACTTCTTTTCTCTTTCTTTGACTGCCAGTCTCCGACACGGAGAATAATATATAGATGACCCAAGCGTACAAGTACATTCAGGAACAATTGTACACGATGTCTTTTGGCCTAAAAATCTTACCGGCCTTATAAGCTTTGTCTGAATTTGCTGATCAGCTCGATATTGTTAGTTAATTAGTTTTTTTTATATAGTTTTCCAAGCACTCCTTTGGAAAATTTTATTGTACAGGCTTGAAATGAATGTTTTTCTTCCTCAGAGCTACTGTATCGAGGTATGGAGGTCCTCTGGATCCACTTGTTCACTTTGGGATCATAGCTTTCAACTGCAAGCTCGGGCTTTGACGATCTATCATTTAAACCACCCAGTACATAAAGCGTTCCGTTAACACATACCATACTACCCGAAACACGTCTAGTATTCAAGCTTGCGATAGTGTGCCATTCATTTATAGCAACGTTGTACACTTCACATGCAGAAAGCGAACTTTCAGCCAATCCTGTAACGAAAATCTTCCCTTGAGATGCGACACCGAAAGGACTACTGTTTATAACTTGCATGGATGCAATTTTCTCCCATTTGCTTGTCACAGTGTCGTATCTGCCAGCTTTACTAGAATATGCACACCCAAGAACATACAGACAGTTTCCAGAGGTGACAACACATGAAGAATATCGGCAGTATTGAAGGTCAGGAGAAGAGTAAACAGTTTTCCAGGCACACAATTCCTCATCATATCTTTGAATAACAGGTGATTTGCGTCGATCAGGGCGGCAGATAGCATAGATTTTTCCCCCAAGGACCGCATAGGACCAATCATCATTGCAAGGGAAGAGGTTGATTTTAGCCCAGCTGTTAAAAGCAGGATCATATCTTTCAGTGTCACTAAAAAACGGCGCGGATTTGGGAAGGCTATAGACCTGATTACGGCATCTTATAAGCCGTGTCTGGTCTGAAAATCCCTTTGCCAATACTTTCCACTCATCTTTTTCAGGGAGGTAACAGTACGAGTTCTTTCCCCCACGAACTACAATGGCGTGAGTTTCAATTCTTCTTGCCGACTGCATCAGAGTATCTTCGCTTGCAGTAATAACTAACTTTATAGCATCCACAACTTGCCTTGAACAAGAAACATTTTCTACAACCAGTTCGTTGGTCACGACATTCAGCAAATAGTCACGCGACAATGACGCCAGTCGAATGTGACGAAAGAGCCGCTCAAATTCGGCTTTTCTCTCGCTTTTGTCGTGTTCAATCCACTTTAATATGATTCTGAACACGTCTTCTTCATCTGGAACACAAATGTTTTCTCTTGAAATCCACTTTTCAACCTCTTCGGCTTTCAACTTTAAAAATTCGTCAGATTCAGCTACCGAAGCGAAATTGTCGTCTATAAACTTCGTGCAGTTGTCGACAAGTTCGTCACATCTATATTTTTGAGCGAAGCGAAGAGTAGAGATGCAATTTGTACTAGTCAATTGTTTCTCCAGAAACCTTCCGGCCCTGGTTTTCAAACTCACAAGAAGTAAATATTCCGCTGCGAAGATCAGTTCTTTGGTAGTTTCTTCATCTGTTATTTTAATGCTTCCAGTGTAAATGAAGTCCAAAATATCTGCCATTATAGACTCCGAAATTTCTTCAAATCGAATGACTCCTTCTTCTTTTTCCTTCATGTCAGTCTTGAAGAGCTTCACAAAAAACGAACTCACCGCCGACAGTACATTTCTATGGGCTCTAAATTCCTTTCCTTCTCTCGCAACTAAGGTAATGTCGCACAAATAGGTTTCTCCGCGTTGCATGTTGAGTCGCCTCAGCATTTCCACGCAGAAAGAGCTCTGTTCAGGTACACGGATTGGTTCTAAATCTTCCATCTTTAACTTTCTGATTCGATTTCACAAACTGTTAAAACGCTCCTCAAGAGATAGGCACGGCCTGACACTGGAATGAAATTCATCAAGTGGTGACTGGGCAGACCCAAGTCGGGAAACAGGGAAATGACGTCATGTAATAAAAAGCTCAGCTAGTTTTTTGGTGTCATCACAATCTCGTACCCAGAGTCTTCAGGATTTTTGGTCAGTTGCCCCGCTGGGTACGAGCTTGGTGTTATCAACACACAACGATCCTTACCACAACACAGGGCGCAGAGGAGTTATTTGTGACCTTAGTTGTAGAAATTTTACTGTTGATACCGCGAATCGCCTTCGTTTTACTAGAATCGAGCAGAACGTCATGGGATCGTGTCACAAACCAATGCTCAGGAAAACCACTGAAGGAAATGATTGCGGACGAATATGAGTCGCCCTTCGGGCGACGTTCGTTCCCAACGAGCTTTGTAAAATATTCTACCAGGTTTGTAACACGATCGCATGACTGTTTGCTCATATTCAGTTCTACAGTAAACGGTAAACGAAGGCGATTCGAGCTATCAACCGTAAATTTTAACTACAACTAAGGTCACAAATAACTCCTCTGCGCTCCGTGCCTACCAGAGGAGGAGCGTTGTGTGATGACTCGAAAAAAAAAAACGGCTCCGTAACAGACTATTGCTAGTTAGGTCGGATCGATAGGATAGCATGCCGATAGCCTGCCAGGCTAATAAACCAAAAAAAATGTCATGTGAAACACGAAGTTGAAGGCCCGGGATTGCTATTCAAGTGACAAAACAGAATTTTTAGTAAATTCTCAAATCTGTGTTTCCAGACATCTTATCTGAAGTTCAATTCCCGGAAATAATTTCATGTCAAACACGAAGTTGAAGGCTTAGGATTGCTATTCAAGTGACAAAACAGAATTTTTAGGAAATTCTCAAACCTATGTTTCCAGAAATCTTATCTGAAGTTCAATTTCCGGGATAATTTTAACGTACAAAACCCTGTATTACAAGATGCTAACTATATAAATACAGTCACCAAAGTGTTGTTTCCTCACTTTCCAAATACCAATCTTTCCTAAAACGTGCAACACGTATTTTTATGTCTAAGTTTATTAACCTTTCAATTAATTGGACCGAAATTGACTGAAATCAGGAGCCTCTATCGCCTATATTAGCCCTTGGAGTCAACCCTTTCCCGTTTTATTTGTTTACGGAAAACAGCTTTGGCGGGTAATCGGCTCCAGCTGAACTAGACTGTGTATTTTATTTTAGTCTCGAACAGGAAATGCGCTTACTAAAGTCAAAACTCTTTTTCGGGAGTTTCCGCCAGAAAACGGGTGTGGTCGAGCCAACCAGCTGTGATGCAAGGGTCTGGTTACTACTGAAGATTTTCACTTTTAGACGAAACGTTGGATCTTTTAGTCTAGACGATTGTGGAGCCAGCTAATAAAACGTTTACTTGGGGAGTTTGGGGAGCACTCATGAAGCTTGACTTGCTCTCGGCCTCCCAGCACCTTTGAAGTGTTCTCCCAGTCAATATTTCCCTCGTGCATTCGTAACGCGATATGTGTACACCAAGCATTCACCAATTCTTATTGATACAGATTTTGTCTTATAAAATTCTGACAAGGTACTGCCTTAGAGGTTTCATTTTTAATGGTCACACCATATATTGTCCACAAGACTGAGATTTAGAACTAAATCCGTCTGATTTATCTGATTTCATAATTATTAACTCTGGGAATGAAAGACTGAATATCTTTAATTTTCTGTAATATAGACAATGGAACGATGTCGTCTTTAAACAAAACTATCTCCAATCATTATCTCATTTTTCTTCCAAACAAATGACACCTCAAGTTCCTCTTGTCCAGCTAATTTGTTCCAGGTAGATTAAGACTAGCCTACAAGGCAGGCATATTTTGTATCTCGCTTTCGTCAAAAAAAAAAAAAAACGCGCAGCCTCTGCAGGCTAGATAAGGACAGGAGGCTGTAATTAGTGTTTTATTGATGTGCTTGTTTATCTATTTATTAAAAATGTGTGCATCTGTTTTTGTTGTAGAGGATTTCATGTGGGTTTCAACAGCCTTTGTGCACATGCCTCAGTGAATCATCTTCATTTTCACACTTGGTACAGCCAGTATCCTTCTTATCTTGATTCAGCAGTAAGTTGCCCATCTGCATTTGTAGTAGACGATATGCACACACTTAAAATTGCCTCACGTGGCACATCATAAAACTCTTACTTCATAAAAGAAAAAAGAAAAAAAAATTAACAGAATTGCCAGGTGTTCTGTTAAATGTGGAGCGCCCATCTCATATATACAGTGAAACCTCGGTTACAGTTTGACGTTCAGACTGTTTATAGATTTATCTTCTGCGCCAAATTTTCTCAGCCAATTACAGCTGGAAGGATCTAGCTGAATGACCTATGAGATCAACAAAATGTCAAGCGAAGAAAGTGTAACTGAGCTAAAGAACATTGGAAGTGAGGACGAAAAAGTCTCTATCATTACCACAGAGAAGGTCGAATGACGTATTGGATTGTGCGTACTAGAAGGTCGACTGAAGTATTGGATTGTGCGTACTGGAAGGTTGACTGACGTTTTGGATTGTGCAAATGGTTGTGAATACAGTGAATTTCACAGGAAGAGAAATGAATCTAAAAATACATAAAAACAATTCTCAACAATATGACTCTCAGTGGTCAAAGCGTGTACTGTAGTAGCTTTGGGGGACGGGCTGGACGGGCTCTTGTTATAATTAACATTGTTTAATCATTTTCTCGGATAAACAGGAGGTCAGTCCCATTTGTGAAGATGTTTTTGAGGTCAGGAATTATCCAACAAATGCATTTGTTTTTGAGCTGGCACCAGAAACTGACGTCTGCTCTCTGGCAAGGTACTTTATAAAAAAAAATTGCTCACAAAGTTCTAGTATTATTTAAGGCTACAAGAAGGGTGTCTATGTAACAATTTGAAGTGATTTGTTTGTAAATAGTTTGCCGCTGAGTATTTTTTAATGTTACTTTCAAAAATCTTCTGAGGTAGTTTTGGACAAAAATGTAATTTTTACGAACTACTCCTTTTAAAGGTTTGGTTGTACATTAAATCAGCTGTGTCACGAAATTCACCAAAATTCAAACAGAGGAAACTGGGTGTGAAGCAAGAGAAACTGGGGTAAATTACGCAACAATGCTCAATATTTCGCAATTAAAAAGGCCGCTAAAGAGAAGAAGCTACGAAAAGAAAGGGCGGGAGCCGGAAATGCAAGGCCTTTAGGAGGCGTACCCCTTCTCCCTTCCTCCTAACTAGAGCTGGTCGCTTTGGTCGCTTACGAAAGCGGTCGCAAGAATCGCCTCATATTAGCGAATCCGGATTCTGGAATCCGGGAAATTTTTGCTTGTGGAATGCGGAATCCGCAAAAAAAATTTGCGTGTGTAATCTGAAATCCTGGGCTTTGGAATCCGGAATACAGTTCAAGAAATCCGGAATCCCACTAACGATTGGAATCCAGAATCCAAGTTCCACTGACAAAGACTAGAATCCAGTACCTGGAATGCGGAATCCACGGCGTGGAATCCAGCATCCAAGACTGTCTTGGATTACCTTACAGTGTATATGGGCAGACAAAGAGGGCGTCGACTGTAATCAAAAATTCGTGAAATGATTTCGGTCAGCATTGAATCGTATAATAATCATCTGCTATACGATCTCCTTTTTTCAGGAAAATACACAAGGTCACGACGTATTTCATAGAGAATGAGATAGCCCACAACTTTCACATTATGCGAGGAACGAGATGTTATTCAAACCCCCAAATAAATGGAGCTGTGCGCCAAGAAGACGGCCAGCGATATTCAGTTCTTAGAGTGTTTCTGTGGCCAAGAAACCCTGTTCATGGTAGGAAAAACCTCTCAGTTGATCACTTTTTGGTCAAGTCGTTCTAAGTTTTCTCGTTTTGGATTATTTCGCCCGTCAAAGACCTTTCTTGCGTCCCGCTCCAGTGAGCGTACACAGTAAAACCAGATTTTGGTTTGGGTTGACGATTTTCTGTAAACGACTATATATCACCGGGCCTCAAGCTAGTGCCTTTGTTCACGGTAATATGGGAAAGGTCTGTTTTTGTAAAGATTTTACCTTACACGGCTTGGAAGTTATTGCCTCACTGCGTTTTTACAACGACTTTAAGTTCCTTCAAAATTAAGTGGCTACGTAACAAAGCTAAATTTCGGGTGACCGTAACTCCATGGTTCTTACAAAATGCCTCGGGTGACTTGAGCCAATCAATCAATCAATCAATCAATCAATCAATCAATAAAGCTTTATTAACGGTATCACTTCATTAAAAATGCTCTTCCAGTGAGCCGTTTACAAAACAAAATTTTCAGAGAAACTACATTAATGCTAAAATATATCTATATATTAAGAAAATCTATCCTATAATTAATCACACAAAAATCAATCAACCTTAAAGGTACATTAAATAACTAAAATAAAATTCTATCTCAACTCCCTCAAGGCAATACCTGGTTCAAGACAAAGATAGGGCAGACTTGAAAGAGTTGAGATTTATCTCGTCTTTAAGCACATTTTCTAGGCCATTCCACATGACTGCTCCCCTATAGCTAAAGGCCCTCTTAGCAGCTTCAGTACGGGGCCTTGGTACAAAAATGTTGTTTGAGGCACCTCGCTCGTTGTAGGAATGAACCCCAGAGGTTGGTTTAAACATGTTCTTTAAACTCTCAGGGTAAAGGTTATTTAGAGATTTAAAAACACTTATTGCGAGCTGTTTAGAGCGTCTTTGCTCAAGGGTATCCCATCTCAAGTGTTGGAGGATATCCGCAGATCTTGTATTATAATCACTAAATGTTATAATTCTCCCAGCCCTATTTTGCAATCTCTGGAGTCGGTCACACAGACCTTTTCCCATACATCCCCAGACTTCGGAGCAATAATCAAAATAAGGAGCGACTAAGGCATCATACATTTTCAGTAGGGTTTGGCGAGGCACCAAGGAACGAATACGTTTTAAGGCCCCTATACCTGCAGATACCTTTTTACAGATGGTATCTACATGGGATTGCCGCCCCAATGCCTCGTCAACCTCTATTCCCAGATACCTATAATTAGTCACCCGAGTCAATTGTTGACTATTAACAGTAACGTTTAAGTCACCATTTAAATGCCTTAGTCGGTAGTGGCTTCCAATTATCATATATTTTGTCTTTTTGACATTTAATGTGAGTTTATTGGATTTCAGCCACTTTTGAACCTCATCCAAGTCTTTGTTTAACTTTTCTTCAAGAGTTGTGGGGTCTCTCTGGCTTATTAACCCCGAAACCGACACCTTGATCGAAGGTCTAATTTTAATCGCCTCCTCTGCCATTTCAGTTAGACCCTTTATTACATCTTCAGGCTGAGATTCATTCAAGTCCTTCGTTCCAGCATGAATTATGACACTGTCATAAGCAGTGTGCTGCAGCGCAGGAATGAGCTGATCTTTAATTGCAGTTATCTTGGCGCCCCTCGAACTTTGACTAGTTACCCTCTGATCGATTTACAGTTGTGTTTGTAAATTGTTTTGTTCAACAGGTGCCAAAGACTTGAGTTCCTATCAGTCTGAGAGGCGACCTATTGCTGTGTACGAGTTTGCTGGCTCTTTGGCAATCGATAGTAAGACATTTCTACTTAAACCTTCAAGAAAATCCCCTTAAAATGCTACTTCTTTGTCTACACGAAACATCCATGGAAAAAAGGAAGACCCCTTACTTTTTTCTTCGTATATTTAACACGCTCCAAAAGTTATATTTCGAGAATGTACAAGGCATTTTTTTTTCAAGTTTGACCGTATCGTCATGAAACTCTCTCCGGTTGTTTTAGCCTGCGAATACAGCCGTCTCACCTCGCCAGTAGGGATGTTTCGCAAGAGAGACGTCTGCGTTTCTGAACGAAAAAGTGGCGAGGAGTGAGCTAGAGACGACTGTATTCGCAGGCTATGGTCGTCTATTTTTTTTATTGAAATTGGATACTATAATAATGAAACTGAATGCTAAAAGGAAGAGCTATTTACATGTATTTTGCTTTTTAACATCTTTCAGCAAAAGAAAAATATGATTCATTTACCGAAGAGGATTTTTGTGCCTACTTAAGTCGAGCTTCGCTAGCAGAAGAAGTGTTCATCAGACATAAGGAGGCGATACGAGAATTATTGTCCTCGAAGAATTCGACCTGATAATCAAGGATAAACGTCCGCAGTAAACAAGCAAACATACAAACTGAGGAGTAATGTTTTTTGAAAGAAGGCTCAGTGCTTCTCGAAAGAGCTTACCGGTGTCAGGCGAAAACGGGGAGGACAGGATGGGTAAAAGAGTTTAAGGGAGACTGCATGGGTACAGAAGGGACTCAGGAGACTTCAAAACCAGAAGTTGTTAGAGGGGTTCTGGATTGTTCTTTTGTTCGATGTACCTCGAGCAGTATCGCAGTCGTATCAAGGTCGACAGTTGCCTACGTACTACACAGTAGCCTTCAGATGTATTGTAGTTCGAGCAAAATGAAGTCTCGGTTCGTATACCACAATAATGATTGAGTTGATCCGATAGATTGGCATGAAATTCTAGCTATTTTGGTGCTTTGTTCTTTTAATTTTAGACGCACTTGACATCGTACACCAATAAAGAAGTTGTAAACCAGAGATCTAGAGTACTCACCATTTACATGGGAAGTCTGAAAATTCTGTTTGCAAACTACCGGATAGCTTTTGGTGCTGACACGAAAACCTATCCAGAATACTGTAAACACCTTTCCGATATGTGACTCTCCATTTTAGAAATCCGCGCGGCCCAGCATTGCTCTGTTAAGGTTGATTTTCACTGACGCGTTTTTGGCTACGCACAGCCACGCACGTTGACGCACGTAAATTTTTTTCACGTAAATAAAATAGAGGCAAGATAAAAAGTGCTGAGCTTCGAAACGAGAAGTTGAGAGAGGTTCAACTTTTACGCTTACGAGCGACCTTTCATGCATTACCTCTATTTTATTTGCGAACGTAAATGTTACGCACGTACTCATGTAAAATTTAAGCGACACTGGAAATCAACCCTTACAGAAATCGCGCCGAAATCACTGTCTTTTGTGTGAACAGAAACCCTATCCGGTATGGGTTTCGTGCCGACTTAACAGCCATCCGGTATAGTATGAACAAAGCTTTAAACTACCTCGTAAAAACAAACGACTTTGCTTTACGAATGTTCATGCGAAGAAAGGAGGGGGCTCTCGTCAACTTCTTGAAACCACATCACTGTCTCAGAGATATTTCAGGATCTTGAAAACCGCAAGAGCAGTTAACTTTTTATTATCCAAGTTGGACCATGTTTAAAATCAATTCCAGGTAATAAATTAATTGATATTTCTTGGTTAATTTTACTCTTTTTCTCATCCAATTCATCTAATCCAATTCGACGCTCCAATGAGCCGCTATTTCCAAAAAAAGCCTAAACGGACTAAATAGAGCCTAAAACAAAAACTTTCCAAAACAAAGCTCACATATCTTTAGCTGATCAATATACTCACTGAATAATGCCTCTAACTCCAAGTGTAAAACCGACAAAGTCAAGAAAATGTCAATTAAACCGGCCAGGAAAAACAAATAGACAATTGCATAATAGTAAAGGAATATTTATTTGGGTTTATTACTACATATATTTTGACTCCTCTTCAGTCGAATAAAGTCGACTCCGATCCTCCTTTGCCCACCTCCCCCCCCCCCCCCCCCACCCAGAAGGGGGAGAGGGTTAGGGTATTCCCTACAACGTCCTATACCGGGATGCTCCGCCCGAAAGGGGTACTTGTTTCAGGCTTCAGATATATGAAAAATTCATTCCAAGGGTTTAGACAAGGGTGCAGTTTTCGTAAGTAGCTATTTGAAAGGGTGCCAGTTTAAAATGGAGACACAAAACGTGGTATCTTTTCTGCCAAAAAGGGTAACTGAGGAGTTGGACATCGGGGTGTAGCCTTCCCGTATAGCATATTTGTTGAGTATCCACCGGGCTATTTTTATTTATTTATTTTTAATTCGATCTATAATTATTCTCAAAAAGCACTCCTGGGTTGCCTGTTGATAAAGAAACACTTGTGAAGGTAAAACCACAGCGACAAACCAGTGAGGGTCAGCCGTATCTTTAGTAGACCTGGATCACAACAACACAAATTGCAAACCGAAATATTTTGTTTTCTTTATTTATTTTTTCTATCACTTTTCCTGTCATAAGGATCAGTCAGTACTGTTTTAATTTTAAAATTTGTCTGTTGATAACTTCTCATGAACAAACTGGACACGCGGAGCGTGAACCTAAACTGACTGACAAGACTAAGACGATTGTTATTACAAAACATTATTATTTTTGTATTCTGAAGGATTTTAGAAGCGAACAATGAGGAGCAAATAAACACACGTGCATATACCAAGAACATATCTAGCAACTGTTTATTTCTGACCATCTTACATCATCTTACATCCAAAATACGGCTGTGTATAAAAGTGAGACGGTGACAAGGGGTCGGGGACTTCGGGACGCGCGTGTGGGGACTTGGGACTTAGGGACGCGAGACGAGGGACTTGAGGACATCAAGTATGGTACGCGGGGACGTGTGGGACGGGGACGCGGGGACGTCAAACACAGAAACGCAGAGGACACGGGATGTGAATAATTATTGCAAAAGTCGGAGGTAAATGCGATATCAGTCACTTTCCTCGTGAATATGTCTTGGTGAAGGCAACGTTTAATCTAATCACGTTTAATCTCAACAAAATATATCTTCTCTATGTTATTTGGCCTTTTTTACGTGATTAAAATTTACTTGCGTTAACGTGCACAGCCAAAAACGCGTCAGTGGAAATCAACCTTTAAGTACTGTAAGCGAGCATTTACTGTTAGGTTTGCCACTACAAATATGTAGAACAAAATAGCCAAAATAAATATTGCTACAATAGCTGAATCCCCCGTGGATTAGTGGTACAGGCGATGGATTTCGGAGCGAGCACCGCGGGGTTCGAAGCTCGCTTATGCCACATAATTTTTTATTTATTTGGAATCGAATGCTGTTATTCTACTAAAATTTTGGCGACCGCAACCCACCCTACCCTACTTTGGGCTCCAATATTCCATCATCAAGAAGACCGTCAGGACAACAGTTTCATTTTCTTCAATGCAAGACTAGCAATTTAATATAGGGGGTCTTCGCCGAGTCTTCGCTTCGTAAACAGGAATGAAGGAACCCTTAATTAGGAGGGCAGGGTGTGCTGCCTTCACCAAGACATATTCACGAGGAAAGTGACTGATATCACATTTACCTCCGACTTTTGCAATAATTATTCACATCCCGCGTCCCCTACGTCCCTGTGTTTGACGTCCCCGCGTCCCCGTCCCACACGTCCCCGCGTCCCATACTTGATGTCCTCAAGTCCCTATGTCCCAAGTCCCCACACATGCGTCCCGATGTCCCCGTCCTCTTGTCCCCGTCCCACTTTTATACACAGCCCAATTATCTTGTTTTCTTTTCCGAAGGTATAACCAGAAATTGGAAAAGGTAGTGGAACTGATAGCCTTTGAGCCTGCAGAGCGCTAGGTGATTTCCGACCTGTGCACGTAGAATTTGCACGTAGTGGCTTGAGAGTTCCTGTGACATAGCTTAGTGACCGTGCACCCATGGCCTATGGTGACTTAATGTTATGCTTGGAAGGTTTCGCCGGTTTTCTTTGTAGAAAATGCGATATTCTTTACGTAATAGGGCTTCATAGTTTCAGTAAGGTAATGTTATACTTACTTTAATATTTTTCTTTTCAGTTTTTTTTTCAAGTAATTTGGGTGTTGCGGAAACCATTGTTGTGGGTGTCAATAATTTTTTAATTCTTACACTTGCATCAAGCGTAAGCTTAAGCGAAAATCCCGTGCATATGGGCCTCGAATCTTACATTGTATTATTCACTACCATTCCACCTGAGAAGAGGCTTTTGTGTTGGGCCTTTTTCTAGGTTTGGGCTGGTTTCGTAACGAATTAAGCCTGTTCACGCCAGAAAGCCTGCTCGAAGGCTTCCTTGGCCAGTCATGGGCTAATACCGATGGAACTTAGCATTGGTTGTATTTAATTTACATGCATGTTTAGTCACTGTAATGTTGAGAATAAGCTGATGTCATCATGATAGCTGCGACAGTTGTTTATGACTTATTTCAGTTATTTTTATGGGCTTGTCTCGTTTTAGTGGCGTTCAAATCTGTGCGATGAATTCCTAGCTAAGCCTTTGCTTTTTAGACAACCAAAAAACGTACTTTAAGTACATATTTCTTATGTATGTTTTTTAAGAAAAAGGAAGAAAATACATGAAGCTTACATGTAAGTCAGTAATGAGTGATTCCTAATAATATACAGATGTAGTAACAGGTAGCCCAGTCTTGGTGGAAGAAAAAAAATGACAATAGTTTTTATGTTAATGCAAGAGCATAATATTTATTGCATGTAATTCTCTAGATTGCAGGTCTTTGATCAAAAGTAATAAGCCAACAAGCCGCTTTTATGTCCTCTTCAAAGAGAATATCATCCGGAAGGCAATTCTTCTATACTTATGAAGATTTTCAATGGCCAAGCTATCATTGCAGTAATAATACAACACAAAATGGGCTTTACTTGAGCAAGGTAATTAACATAAAAAGTAACCTGAACCCCAGTGCTGTACAAAACAAAAAGATATATTTGAGTTTGGTTTGCAAACTCCACTGTTCACGTTTTTGCTCATTTGCATATAAGTTTGCCCATAAAAGGCTTTGTCACACAGTGTATAAATGTACAAACTATCTTCAATCAACTGGAGCAATTTTTGCAAGCTGAATATCTGAGGAAATATAGCAGCAGTTAAAAACTGCCAGATTGCCAGGCCAGACAGTCTTTGAAAATTTGGAGCTTTGAAGGGAGAATGTCTCTGAAACTACTTAGTATGCTGGGCTCGTAAATTCAACTACAGTAGTGTAGTTGAAAATGCTTTGTTGATACAAAACTGACTTTCTTACAAGCTTAAATATCCCAGGCTCAATACATGTTTATCAGCTTCTTATGCCCGATTATTGTGCAAGCATGATGCACAATGACATAATTTGAACTATTTTGTTACAGCTGTGATGACCAACACCGCGCACTTAGCCTTATGTTACTGAGGCAAAAAATCGTATAAGCAAAGATTTGTCTCAATCTATAGAGAAGTGAGAGTTAACATTAATTTGTTTACAAAAAGTGGGGATTAAAAGATCATAGCTTGGTCCATTGTGACTTAGAGTGAGATTAATACAGCTAGATACTGGCCAAGTTATTGACAGAACAAGGCTGGGAAATAAAGGAACTATTTATGGCAAAAAATATATATATATAAGATAGGCTTAACAATGCCTGCTTGGTTAGCCAATCACAACACAGGATTTGCTTGATTGATATAAAATTATGTACATTGCCTGCTTGGTGATAAAATTCCTGAGTCACAAGAAGCGTAATTTATTGGGTGCTACATACAACGATTATTCTATCCACACATAGTGTTGGAAATAGTCTGTTCCTACCCATACAATTTTGATTATTGAAAAGTCATTACTCTTGAAATTGTTTCAATTTTATCATCATACATAATTATGATGTACAACATTATTGTCACAGATAATTGGCTTTATGCCTGAAAATGATAATTGAAGCACAGTTTTAAAAATTCAATATTATCATTATATTTTGCTTAATTT
>OZ038002.1:13319193-13396693 GCA_964035705.1 Porites rus
AAATTCCTTTTTTTTACAAATCACTTTTTCTTTAATTAAGATCTCTTGCTAGCTTATCCGCAACCATCTAATGCCACAGCAACAATAGTACATACTGTTGCAAACACACTGAAGAATTTAGTATCTTTATGGAACCAGCTACGCAGGCTAACTCTGCTATGTAATTGTATTGACAGGTTCCGAGGTGAAGAGCTCGTATGCGGAATCAGACGAACGACCTATGGCTGTCTGTGAATTAGGTGGCTTTGTAGCAGTTGAAAGTGAGAATCCGCTTTTATAAGTTGCTTTCTTTTCAGCTGAGTGAATGTCATAAGTTTTTCTTCCCACGTAAGGGAATGCAAGACTCAGGATTCCACGTACTGGATTCCGGATGCTAATCGTTAGTGGAATTCTGGATTCCTCTTAGCCCAGGATTCCGGATCTCACAGCAAAAATTTGCTCGATTCCAGATTTCACAAGCAAAAATTTCCCGCATTCCAGAATCTGGATTCCCTTACGTCGGGCCAAGTTCTGCTTAATGATGACAATTATTTTCTTTTCATTTGTGTGTTTTTTGTTTTTTTGCTCTTTCAGCAAGAGAGACATTTAATTCGTTCAGCGAGGAAAAATTTTGTGAATACATGAAACGAGCTACGCTACGTGGAGAAGAGTTCGCCAAGCACAGGGAGGCAATAAGAGAATTACTTAGAAATTAAATTAGCTTGTTGCATTTATCGGACAAATCTTGTAGTATTGGTGTAAAAGCACTCTTTCCAGTTGTGGTAATTTTTTGGGGAAAGGCTTTGAAGTCTGATCAGCAACAACGATCGAACTTGCTAGTGCATCCGTGTTCATATCAGGGATAACCATCCATAATAACCACTGGCTTTTCTAATCATCACTGTTCAACTTAGGTTATCAGTATTATGCTTTTGTACATTGTGTATGTAGGTCTTATTTAATTAAGTCCATTTTTGAATTGCATTATTTACTAGTCACTATCAATCAATTGTTAATTTATCAATCAATCAATCGATCAGTTGATTGTTTGCATGCATCCAAAAGTCCAAGGAGAGCCCGTGTTACTACGTTTAAATTTCAACCAGTTCCTTATCCTTTCAACAGAACTGCAAACATGCCCTCTTCATTACCATTTGAAATGAAACGTGAAACATTTCGTCGTTAATGAAGTTACCAGTCGCACTGGCCCCCTTGTGTTGATTTCCCCTTCTCTGCCTGTTGCATAACCACAAACGACAACAAGAGACTCTGCTCGCGGGCTACATTCAATACGTACTGGTTTGGTGAAGGGAAGTTAGCGATTAATTAACGACATTAATATTGATATGTGTTGGAAATAACAAATTAACCTATAAAGAGGCGTACATCACAAAGTTGTTTACAGAATGGTTGGACTAAATTAAAGATAAAGGAAGGAGATAAAATTAGATTGATTTACTTACATTTTAAATGAGAACTAGAGATTGAAAGTTGGCTTTGGCGACTAGCCAAGCTCATGCAGCTATCTATGGAGTCCATGAAGGTTGATGTCACGTGATTCTCTTTGAGTTCTCTTATACACAGCATATTCCTAGTTCGTAAAGGTTTGCATTGGAGCGTGAGTGGAAAGTTGCAAAATGGATCCTACAGCCTTACTGAGTATAATGAGTATAATATGAAGAGTCTCCCCGATCGACAGTTTAATCGATAATTTGAAAAAATAGGCCAGAGTGAGAGAAGGGGCCAGTGATGAAAGATGAAGATCTAGAATACCAACAACAACAACAACAACAACAACACTGCTTCATTTACCAAGGAATTTAAATTCTGATTGAGCAGTCCCTAAATATTGAAGCAAGCCCTGAACTAGAAGGTTAAAACGACGAGGAAGTTCCGTTTGACAGCGTGCCGCAACAGACCCGCTACAGCAAGCTTCTCTCAACACTGCTATCACGTGCAAGAGTGATTAACACACTTAACTCCCAATTAATCCTCTCTGGGGGTTAATGCAAAAACATTTAATCCCGACTTTTCTCTCAAGGGTGCCGGCAAAGTTCTAGAAAGTTCTGATTCTATTAATACGTTTACCATGCGTGCCTAGAGAAGCACTATTTTTACCCTTTCAATGCCAAATGTAGCCAAAGGCAAAGTTCGACCAGATTTCCAAATTTCATTTTGTAAAATTTTGAAAAACAAATAGCACTATGTGTAAGTACAAGCAGAGAGGTTTCATTTGAATGGTCACATCATAGGATTTCGTCCACAGACCAAAAGTTAGAGTCACCTTACAAAACTTCATCAAACACTCTGGCAGTGAAAGGGTTAAAGCTCTCCCCGACCTCCAGGACTTGCCAAGTCAAGACTGCCCAAAATAACATTTAATCTACCTACTCTTCTTCCGACGACATGATATCTCTATCTCATGACGTTTTCTTATTTAAACGTTAAGGCAAGTGTCTACTAGACTGCTTGCAGTCCGCCTTTTCTCTTAAAATCCTTCTAGTTCTTATCTCATCCAGCGCGATTCCAAGCCACGACGTTATGTATTACAGAGACGAGACGAGAAAATTTTTTCTTCTCGGGTTTATGCCCTCGTTTCTCGCGGCTCGTGGCTTTGCCGCTCGCGTGCTTAGGTTTCGCGTGCAGTAACTTTGCAAAGAAAAATTAGAGACTGCTCGCAGTCTAATTGTATACCCACGTTTCAGACTTTTTCGCAAACCATTCTGCCTTCAGTTCAAATTTTCCTTTGTGTGTGACAACCAAAATCCCGCATTGTAAGTAAGAGGCAATGCTTCATCTAGGCCACACTTTTCCAAAACTTTAAGGTGGTTTAATGAATATCATAAAGAGAACGTACAACTTTCGAATAAGCAAATTTTATTTAACACGTTCGATGACTCCCTTCCAATGCAAATGCCAATTTCAACTCAACGCAAACTCCGTCTATTGGTTTTAGTGGAAAAGAAATACTTGTATACTTGCAAGAACATTGTAACGAAACCTAACTTAGACGAATTTTTACGTAAGCGGCTTTTTGAACAAAATCGCATTGAAACTTGTGGCAAACATATTGAATATGTGTGGCAACTGACAGGTTTTTTTAATCATTATTATCATTATTTTCCAATACTGTTTATTTTTATTGTAATTTGTTTTGTTACTTACTGAAATATTTATTTACCTATTTATTCTTTTACTTTCTGCTGTGTATTAATGTTGTCAATTTGTTGTCAATAATAAAAAAAAAAATCTAGGCCACACCCATGAGCGGGCTAAAGCGATCGTTGTGAGTAAGGTGCATGAAAAAAATAGCAATCAAAGGCTATTCACTTGAGGAAAATGTTGTACTTAAAGAGGCACGCGCATTCACTTCTCTTTTGCGCTCTCTTGCGAACTGATAGCAGAACTTTGATTGTACACAGACAGCTCATAGGCGATCTTTTAATGAAGCTGTGTAAGTGTTAAAGTGCCATCCCTTTTAATGTAGGTGGATTCAAGTTTTGAAAAATCTGCACCATCATAGTAAATTGCTTCAATCTGACGTCTGGTTATTTTTTGGCTCTTTACTCACATTCCGGCACACGAACGCCTTTGTTATCCAGTAGCGGATCTTCCATAACTAAGGACTAATAATTACTAATAAGTGGCTCGATTCCGCACAGTTTTAAGCTAAAGCGCCGATGCTGGCAGCAATATAACTCACGAAGTATTTAACTGGCTAAGCTTTAGATAGAGAATCTAGCTTATGACTTTAAAATGATAACGTTAGTAACGAAAATGGAATGGCATTTATCAGGGCCTGTTCCGCAAAAATGCGCAAAAGCTCCCCGTATTATAATCATGCCTTGATTGCGAACTATTAAAAGAAAGATCTACTCGCTAGGTTCCTTTATCTGAGCATTCACGTAGGTAGGACTCTTGAAAAGGCTTTCTCTTAACAGAGATATTAGTTGAGCAGAAAAGAACTGAAGCGACGAATGCTTCAACCCCTTTAATCTCTGTTATTCAGCCTCGGACACAACTTCAAGGAAAATGTAGCAAATGGGAACAGTTGATTCAATTTAGTTCGAAAGAGCGCGTATTCCTTTTCTAGCCCATTGCTGACTACCCCTTGTCCAGTTACTACGTAGTGACTTCCTAGTCAAGATGTTTCATGTCGTGCCGCAAAGTTCCTATCGACAGATCTACAGAATATTTTTTGTTGACGTTCGTAGATAAAACTGCAAAAATTAATTTTTAGCTAATCACCCGACCGCCGAAATTCTGAGGAGCCAATCAGGCCAAGGATCCGAACCCCGCGCGAGAAAATGCGTGCGGGCATGTTTTTATGTTCTTTATGTACGAGATTTGTAGCATTTTACCCTGTTCCGGGTTATATGTATCTGACCTATCACAACACAGAATAACAAAACCATGGCAACTGCTAAATGAAAAACAATACTTTCTACTCAGTATTCTAGATCTTATGTTCACTTTTCGTTTCTTTGGTGTTCATCCTAGCAGAAGAGATTCGAGCAGATACCACCATGTCTTCCCAAAACATTGGAGTGATTTAACCTTGCTACACTAAAACTTGTATTATCAAAAACTGGCATAAAATTTGTTTTCACCCATTTACCGCTTTTAGAGATATTTAAGTTAGTTTGCTTCTTGCTGCGGTTTCCCAACAAACCCATGCAGTATTTCTCAAACTGAGGGTGCTCTGAAGCACTTTTCGCTGCACAACTCGTGCATGTCCGGCCCTCTTTAGTCTCTCTTTAGCCTGTTCCAGGCCCTCAGATCGAGGGGAAGTCGCGAAAGTGAAAGGCACCAGAAAAGTTGGCCGGACTCGACAAAGGAAAAAGGAAGGCGGACCTGACTGACTCTCTCGGAGCCTGGAACAGGCTAGTCTCTCTGGTGTCCGAATACGACGGAAACGGTCTTGTTTGTAAGAATTTGGCCCCATCTTGTGGCGTGAAAGGGAATTTGTTTTGAATGTGTTCCCGTCTTCGAATCATGTGTTTAGTTATTGGTTATAACGGTTAGTTAAGTTATGACTGTAGAAGCAATAAAAATAGGGCACGTAGGAGAATTCTCTGCTGTTAAATGATGTTCTGTTATGCTTCTATAATTGGCAAATACGATTTGTGAGCGTTAAAGATTTCTTATCTGAACTGAATTAACCTTTATAATGTTATTTCTGTCCAAATGATTGTTAACTGCCATATCACTGTATCTCCAGTGTTCTCAAGACCTTTGACTGACTTCACTTAACGCCTGTTTTCACTGGAAATAAGTTATTCGTCGACGTTGCAACGATACTGTAACATTAACTGTCGACTGTTACTGATAACAGTCTTTATGTTATGTTCTTAGCTATCTCGGACCCTTCAAAGGTCAAATATGAAAAAAAAAACTCTGAAAACAACCTGTCAATATCTCACTGTCTCCTTTCAGTCTGGTTCCCTTATCCACAATTTTTTGTTTTCATCGGTTTTTGCGGTACTTTGAACTGATTGGGTGACGATCCACGGCTACCTACTCCCTGCTGTTCGACAATTACAGCATTCCAGGATCTCATTCAGCTCAATTGCAAAGGACCATCATAGCTGAAAGGATTACGCCATTGTTTATTCCGACACGACCTTGATAATCTTAAGTCTGCTAGGGTGAAATCTCGCCATGAAAGTACTTCGGTGGAAAGCTTTCTTGTTCACCGCTACAGTGATCGTTTTGTGTGGTGGTATTGGTGCTTCACGCTCAAATGTCTCGACAGAAACCAATTCAACGAGTCATGAGAGCAATACAACAGCAGTAAAGGCGGATCGAGAATTCGTGTTCTGTAAGTTTGTCGGTGTTGTTTTATTAACGATATTACATGCAGTCGTTTGAGTTAATCTGTTTTTAGCAGATATTACTTTGTTGTCATTGCTTCTGGGTCAGCTTTTCAAAAGGTTGTTCGACTAGTTGGTTGTTACTAACAACACTAGTTGAAGGAAAAAAAACTTCTCTAATCGAGGGGCACAAGGTAGTTTGCTCCCACTTGTAAAGTAGTATACAGCATTCAATGGCACCCTAATAGCAAAAAATATGTCCAATTGCCTTTCCATATATAGCCATTATCTGTATTTGTAGTTACTTATGAAAGGCTGCTGGAAAAACAACGATAACCAATGAAAGCGTTAAGGTTTTACGGCAAAATCCAAATCTTTCTGGCCTTTTATACTTTCTTTTCACGAAAGCGCGCAATGTCCCTTTTATATATTTCTAAATTTATATCTCAAAAGTTCACTTTGACTAAGGCCTCTAAGTAAACAAAACGGAAACTTGATCAATTGTCAATCTTATTACGGCTTATAACCAAATTCATTAAACAAACAGTATGCAAGTTATAGACGTGGCAAATGAAAATCGCGTGTTAGAAGGAAAACCACATACTTCAATTTGCTTAAGTTTAATTGCATACCCAAAGCAAACTTCTGATCTTTTCTATTATTTCCAAGTGTACGAGATGAAAGGTCCTATTGACGGAAAAAACAAGTGGGTAATAAAAATTTCAACGCACGGCTGACGTAGCTGAAGCTAAGCACGACTGTTCCGTCATCTTTCACGTCATCTTCTTTTGACCCACAGAACCTAAGATTTACCCTTACACATTTGTTGAAGGATGCCGCGCTAGAAAGAAAAGAAAAAGATATCGCTTGGAAGGGGGGTACCTCGTTCATGTTTGAGGGGGAGGGGAAGGTGGGTGAACCACTAACCTCAGAAGGGATGATCCTCGCCTATCGTTAACGAGACCATGTTCAGACCCGAGGTTCAGACCATGTCTTACGGTGAAAAATAACCTCAATGGATTGATTGTCCCCCTTTTCTTCACTAATTTCACCTACCCCTACTTGTTACCCATAAAAGTCAATCGCTATCTCCTGTGGAGAGGGGGGGGGAGAAATTATTGTAATAAATATTGAGTGAAACTGACAGAGGATTAAGGTTAACCTCTGCTGGAGCCGGACTTATCAAGAGGATGAAATAGGAAAGAAATTGTTCATGTTTGATTTTAAGTATGTTTGTCAGCATATATACGAGGAAACTAAATCTCAAACCAACGTACTTGTGATAATTGTCTATGAACAGAGCTTTTTCAAGAATATTTTCAATACGCACTGTTGATCGATAGCTTCCTTCCTGAGACAGTTTAATCTTATAACAGTCGTGATGCCAATTTTAAAGATCAAGTTCGCATCATGTCTTGATACGTGCTTTCTGTTGCCTCCGATCGTAGAGAATAGAAGAGGGCGATTGACCAGAAGCCTCATAAAAGTTCTGATACCAATTTCCCTTATATTCTAATTCGCTACCCCGCTCAAACGAATATAAAACATTTATCATGTAACAAGCAACCTCAATTGGGGTGTGTCAACACGAGCCGTGTGCGACCCTCTTTATTATGCCTTCATCAACAGAATGGATGGAAATAATACAACAAACAGAATGAAAACTGGGAAATGTAAAAAATTACAGCAAGAAAAACAACCCAACAAAATGATCTAAACTATGCTCGTATAACAATGATTCATACAAAACGTGCTAAACTTTTCATATAGCAGCATGCAAAAAACTACGTCTAAGAGAAACCCCTGGTCACTGGGTATTTAATTTTGAGGGCCTAGGGACGGTCGTAAGACGCGAATGAATATAAATGACAACAACTCAAATATATAGCCTACCGCTAATGAAGCAACAGAACAGCATACCATGTAACACCCCAAAGAAAAGGTTACATAACCCATGATAAATACATGTCCTATTTTCGCACCAAAACAGATCAACAATCTTATTCATAGTATCCTGATCGAACAGGGCTTCAAGAGACCCAGGTACTTTCTCGCACAAGGAAGTCCCCCCCCCCCCCCCCCCCTCCCCTTAAGTGATAGAAGTGGGCTTAAAAATTATTTTCCAATCCAGAACATTCGATGTGTTACCAGACAAAGTTGTAGTACATTTACGCCAAAATTCCTCTGTGTCTGTGTGTCAATATAGAAAAATTGAGCTGTAACCTTATCAAGGCATTCGGAAATTGTTACAGTACTTTAGAATACCTTTGCGTCTGCGTTTAGCCATATGAACATAATGTTACTATAAAAAGATAAGAATCAATTTACGTTTCGTAAAGCATTCGAAAACTATGAAGACAGTATTGATTGCGGCCAGGCCCTAGTTTAGTCATATGTCTTAAATCTACTGTTAATTCATTGACTTTTGAAAACTATTATGAAGTCTAAAATATATATAAGAGGAATAGAGAATGTGGCCCGCTTATTAGATAGAGCAAACAATAAACAAATATAATTGTTTTCCGTGGGTTGAAAAAATACATGGACAGAGAGACGGAAAATAGACAAAATACTCGGCTCAGTGTCTCCACTTCGGCACCCTTTTACCAAGCAATCTGAGTGTTACCTCTTTGAGATTTTCCTTTCCTACGTATACATTGCTGTGGAAACGTGACCATATTTCGGCCATAACAGAAACATGAGCATACTTTTAGAAATGCAGCAATAACGAATCAGATCGATTGAGTGACAAAACGGTCATAATTAAAGATTTATCGACACTAGAAGATAAATACTTTTCAAAGGTCAAAACAAGCCTTCGAAAAAGTAATTCTAACAATTGATAACAAGTAACATTAATTGATTACGTAACTGGGGAATCCTGCGAATTCTAACCAATTCTGATCAGCAACGATACCCTTAGCCTGAATTTCAGACGATTACTTCGAGTCATTTTCTCCTCTCAGCAACTCAGCAGTTCCTGAGGGAGTACTGAAAACGAGTCGAAGTAATCGTCTGAAATTCAAGCCACGATACCTCCAAGTGTCCAACTCTATCACGACTGTCAAGTTCATTGGGTTACATGTTGGGTTAATATATCCAATAACACGTCTTAACTGGCGAAGTTGAAGTTGGCGAGGAATTTACATGTAAATGAAAAAAGCACAGCTTCGTATTAAAACAAATATCTCTCCAAAGCATCAGTATATCAAGGTCACAAAAAACAAAAATGAACTTTAAAAAACTGGTAGGCTAACAAGTTTTCAAAATCCGCAATTGCAATCCGGTTTTTCCTCCTCAGGTTTGTCCATCCGTAGCTCCTTTTGTATTTGCTGTGATTCATACCTTCTTTTGATGTTTTGAGCCGTTATTTTTATATTTCAGTCAATTTGGTGGCAGCTCACATTCCGGGGGGAGGGTTAATTGGGTTAATTTTTGCTGTGTATGTGCCGCTGGCCTCCTAAAACCCCTACCTCATTATAGTCTATTCTGTGGGCAAATATGGACCCCATCTTAGTCACTTTTGGGAAAATGTAATTTTCGTGATCCCAGTTAAAACTAGGTTATCCTGAAATAGGTTAAATTTAGTGAGGTAAAAATCTTCCCAGTTTTAAATCCGCACCTACGCGAATTTTCTGATCCCCCAAATCCCTAAAATGTGCGATCCCACTCTAGTAACTCTGATGAAAATGCGACCCATTATAGTCCAGTATAGTCAATCCAGCCGTGAAAATGCGACCCCATCCAGCGGCACATCCCCATTAGCCTACTACTAGGAAGTAGCGCCCCCCCCCCCCCCCCCCACCCCGATCTCTCCTTGAATTTCATGAAACAGCTCCTTTAAGCAACTTTGGATCTCCAAATCTGTACATAAAGTTTTCTCGTGAACAATTTAGTCCGCCTTTTGCCTTGTGGACGCTGACACGACGATCGCATTGCCATGCATTTCGATCAAGTTTCACAACGTTTTATATAGTCATGCGATGACGGCAAAGGAATTTGCCAAAAAAGTCTGTTTCTCGTTCAGGGTCGTACTTTATGCTCAAGCTCGCTAGAAGCGCCGCACAAAATAGTTCTTGATATGCGACGATTTCGTTGAAAAACCGAGGATTTTATGGAAACCAACGCACAATGAAAATGACGTCCGCTTGTACCCAAAGAGAGCTGGCTCGTTTACGCTGTTAACGTCACTGTCAGGGCCTAAATTCCTAAATGGACCAAGAACTGGAACTGGCACACGAAAACCGAGTAAACTGTCGTAAACCCTCTGTGTTTTAAAGGCTCGACCCACTACGTTTAAAGGCATGTACCTTCCATCTTTGAACTTCTTATACCCGGCCACACAGCCGCTTGATTTATATTGTAAATCCATTTACTTATAAGAGTTAAAAGATTGAAGGTGATCCTTCAAAAATACTGGGTCTCCAACCTACTAAGTTCAAACGGGATAAGTATAACTTTTTCTCTGACCATTTCATTATAAATAAATAATTAAAACTTTAATGGCTATCACAATTACTGGTGAACCCAGTAGTTTACATTGTGGCCCCATGTAAATTTCGCACTAATTTCAGTTGTAGCCTGGAATAATCAACTGTGGCGCTGCGTTGGTGAGGGGAAGTTTGTTTTCTTGATAAACTGCTGTTACTACTGTAGGGAATTACGATTTAAGTGTCGTTATTACATGTTTAGACCTGACCATTATTTGGATTCACAGTGCCTGGCGGGTGCGATTTTGAAGTGGATTTCTGTAACTGGACCAATGAGGCTTCCAGGGACGACTTTGACTGGCTGCGACATAGTGGAAGAACTCCAAGTACTAAGACTGGTCCATCTTCAGACCGTACAGAAGAAGGTATTAAGAGTGTGGCATTTTGAAGAACGTAATCCCGTAAACTGCGCGTGCGTAGCGAATGCTGGGCAGCTACAAGGTTAAGCTATCCATGGGACCCATTTCCCTTGATAAGTTATTACTTGTTTCGCGAAAATATTGCGAATTTTTTTCTATAATTTCGCTCCATGAAAGAGAATCCGAGTTCCGGAAAGTGGTGAACCTTTTCCATTTGGATTCCGGAATCCTGGGCTTTGGAATCCGGAATCCAACTAACAATTAGAATCCGGAATCCAAGTTCCGCTGACGAAGAAAGGGATCCAGTAACTTAGTTTAGTCGGTTAAGGTTTGTGTGAGACCATTTTCAGGTTATATAAAGTGAATCTTTGAGCTCATCTGCGTATTATAGTCAGAATTTCTTTCCAACTAGGACACTATATTTATGTCGAGACATCTTGGCCACGAAAGTTGGGACAGACTGCTCGGCTGGTCGGTGGCCCGTTTTCAGGGATAATGTGCATGCGGTTCTACTACCATATGTACGGAAGGCATATTGCGGACCTACAAATCTACCTGCAAGACACCAAATCTGGAATGGAGAATTACGTATGGGGAAGATACAAAAACCAGGGAAACGCATGGAAATTCAGTAACGCAACAGTATATGGAAACAATTACACAGTAAGGACTATGCATATATATTTTAGACAAAAAGGGGAAACCAGGGCGTCCGACAATGGGAAGAGGGTTTTGTTCTGAAATGCTATTAACTGGAATCCCGCTAAAATACCTTCTGAATAAATATTGATTCTCTGCAACTCTTTATAGGTTATATTCTCTGCTAGGGTTGGCAAGACATATCAGAGCGACATCGCTTTGGACGATATCACCTTCGTGAATGGAACATGCGATGGAAAGGAGCTTAAGTATGTACCTCAGAGGCTAAACGAGACAGACCTTCCCATGTTAATAGGAGAACCAGGTAACTGAGAACTTCAGTTTTGAAGGTTTTTTCCCCGTAATATTTTCAAAAGAGAAATAAAAACTGAGGCTCAAAATATTCCATTTAAGGTTTACGGAGTTTGATTTGGAATAATTTTCCTCGAAAAAATATAATTTGTGGTCTTAAATGGATTTTTACGCCATTGGTTGTCCTGTGTCGTATTGTGGGCTTTACTGATTAGTTTTGCATATGTTTTAGGTATTTATTGTGTTATTGTTTCGGGTTACATTGCCCCATTAGGGCATCTCCAAGAAATCACGCTTGCGGCAAATGACAAACGCCAATTTTCCCTTTACTTTTCTTTTACTGTTCATCGTATCTTCCAAAAATTTAAGTATTATAATGCATGCCAGGTTATTCCAGAAAGTTTATTTTTTGACAGTTTTTATCTGCTCATTTCCTAGTTTGAGACTTTATCAACGTGAATCGCACCGCGTTGCAGTGAACGTGATTCCAATTCTCTCTTATGTCTAACAAGAAAAGCCAGACTCTTAAGCCTGTTGATTGACATGATCTCATTTTTTGTGATCTTGTTATAAACTTCTTGTAATTTTCAGCAAGAGCTTATTTCCAGTCCTAAACATTTAAAAATTGATTCGTAACTGGTTACTTTTAAAAAATCCTCAAATTCCGAGAAAATACATAGTTTACACTGAGCTAGGAACCCATAACCCGAAGCGAGGTGCTCATATTCTAGGCCTATGTCACCTCGCTTTCAACAACCAGTTTATTCTTTGACACATTTTGGAGCACTTTTTCCCGCGAAAGTGGAAGCTGCTCTCCGTCCATGAGCGCATTCGAAGTATAAGATATCAAAAAGGAAAATTAAGCTTGTGATGCTTTGATTGATATTTTTACTCTTGGCGTTGTGATTGACTCATAAATAGCGGGCCTCTTTCTCAGCCGGTCTTAGACGGGAGTCGAACCACTCCCTGTTGTGAATTCTTCTCATCTTCCCCCCTTGCTTTGCTGGAGTCTCCATCATATTTTTCCAGAGTTTTGATTGATCGTTGTATTCATTGAAGTTTTACGTCATGCATTTTAAAACTTGTCTGTTGTCAACAGGAACGTGTAATTTTGATGGTGGATTCTGCGAATGGATCAACTTACCCCTGGGTGATCAGTTTGACTGGACCTTGAACAGTGGTAAAACGGGTACGATGCTGACGGGTCCGACAGAGGATCACACAGGCTACCAAGGTATGAAGTTTCTCTTATGCCTAATTGGAAAATTAAAAAAAGCCCTTTGTATCTGATAATAAAAACCTCTCGTGTTCTCCCCCATTGAAGAAGCATTAAATGAAATGGAGCTGTCGTTAGACCGTTCACAGACCCCTATTTCGCCATGAGATCCTCGTAATCGAGCACATATCCTCACTGGCGGCCATCTTGGTTTCAAATTTACCGAGTCTAATAGCCAGGGGAGGAGTATCAAATCTACTTAGTAGGGGCGGGAGGAATCGTGGTCCCTATAGTTTTCTTGCCTCCCCCTCCCACTGCTTTAAATCCCTGAGCCTGCCGCCTTGGTACATTAGAAAACAAGATAGCTACCCGTAACATTAAGATCTCGACCTCGCCGATCTTGCGTAAAAACAGGGGACTCTGAATAGTCTAAAATGGGTGATTCAATTAATTTTCATCGTTTCTCCATTTCTTAATCCAGGAGGGTATATTTACGTTGAGGCTTCTGAGCCTCAAATCTACGGGCATAAATCGCTACTGATGGGACCGCGCATGTGTGGAAGGATGTGCATGCGCTTTTTCTATAGCATGAACGGACGCCGCATGGGTACGTTAAATGTGTACAAACGGGAGGGCATGCGAAGAGACGACCTGTTGTGGACCATGTCGGGTCACCAAGGAACAGAATGGCATGAGGCCTTGGTCGACATTGGAGGGGCCTGTTACCAGGTGAGGGTTTACGGACACGAAGACACCGTTCAAAAGCCCGTAAAGTCAAGGCTAGGTTTATCTTGGAGGAGATTTTTCCGGCGCAGTCATAAATGTTCTCGGGTGTATTACATTTAGGGCACTCGGATTTGATGAGGTTAGCACGCATCAGTAAATCTGAGAACATTTATTCAGATGCAAAGTATTCACTTTTGATTGTGGATTCAGAATCTCTGGTCACGTGACAAAACTGGGACGTTTTTATTTCAGATTTACGCATCTGCGTGTAAACGGCAAAACGGTTCTGGTACGAAAATGCTCCGGATTCGTCACAAATGCGCAATATCTCCTCTAGTGTAAACCTGAAGAGATAGATAAAGTTCCAGGTTTTGTGATCGTGTACGCCCTAGATGTTTTCATTTTCATATATATGTACATATGTGACTGAAAATTGAGAGGCATATTATTCACGGTATATGTAACTCAAACAATTTCAGATTTTATTCGAGGGAGTGGTAGGTCCTTCTTACCTGTCCGATATTGCTGTAGACGATATCTACTTGACCAAAGGAACATGCTGCCACTTGAGACAAGAAAAATTTGACGCAGGTTTGATTGGTGAGTTTTAATGTTTTGAAATGAACTCGCTATCCCACGCTTTCATGACTGCGCGTGTCCGTACATGAGAGCAAGGACCCAGTATTGCCCTCGCGCGTGTACCCACTAGAGAGATCTGGGAACGAGATGCTGTGTTCTCAGGAGAGCGTTGCCCCCACGAAAGTATTTTTGCGAGACATTTGACTATGATTAACTCCTTTTTTAGTTTCCATATGACAATGCTTGACAAGGCTTGAACACCATTGACTGCTTCATAAAACATGCTTTGTAAGGACCCTGCGTATCTTGTTCCTTGTAGGCACTCTTAATTCTTCTTCATTCCCTTCTAGGAAACTGTACTTTTGATGAGGGAATATGTGAATGGAGAAATGATCAAAACGATGATTTTGACTGGCAGCTCATAGAAGGAGCAACTCCAAGCAGAGAAACAGGGCCAACCGCTGGTTACAAAGGAAAAGGTTTCAGATTATTGCCGACATTATATTCATTTAAAATATCAAAAAGGACGTTCTTTTTCAGCCTATAAACTGCATGTTGAATTTGTAAGGGTCTCTCCTGCGCTATTTCAGTTGATTAAAT
The DNA here is from genome assembly GCA_964035705.1 of Porites rus. NCBI lineage: Eukaryota > Metazoa > Cnidaria > Anthozoa > Scleractinia > Poritidae > Porites > Porites rus. The sequence continues at coordinate 13,333,907 of OZ038002.1, forward strand.
CTCCAGTATTTAAAAAAGTGATGTTGATGTGACCAATTTACTGAGACTGATGTTGAAACTAACTGATTTTTCCCCGTAACTCGTGCATCATATAGTAGCTTTTTTTCAAACGTAGTGTTGAAACCATGGTGGTATCTTTTAACTTTTATCGTCTGTTGAAATAGAAGTGATCATTCACTGGAAGCAGGAAAAAAATCTTGAAAACTTACTCTTTCACCTTCTGGAATGTCCAATCGGACTCAATTCAAGCCAAACTATTTGCGTGCATTTCAAAATTATTATGTAAATTTTCAGCGAACTATTCAGTCTTAATCTCAAGCAGTTTATTCTAATCATTTTCAACTTGATAATGGTAATATGACGACTTCGAAACGTCATTCGTTTTTAGCGTTTTAATTTTTTCTTGCTCATGTCTGATATTCTCTCACACATTCCTCTCTCAGGTCAATATCTTTACGTGGAATCTTCAGAACCACGCGCAGTTGGTGACAAAGCAGTCTTAGTCAGCGGTGTATTCAAAGGCTTACAGTGTATGCGGTTTATGTTTCATATGCACGGCCCTGATATTGGTTCACTCTCTGTTTATCGCTTTGGCGATGGCATCATGAGGAGCTTGTTCTGGCGTCGTCATGGTGACCAAGGAGACAGGTGGCACGAAGCACGCATAACCTTTCCATGTAACTCAACTTCATATCAGGTAACTGTGCCATACAAAGTAGCCTGCCGTAGCAGGCCCTTGAAAGTAATGGGGCGAGAAGAAAGAACGGGGCGCGCGAGGGAGACACGCGTGTGTCCTTCGCGTGCCCTGTCCTTTTTAGAATATAAAATACTTCTTAGCGCCTTCTAAGCAGGCTACATACAGAGTTGTTTCAAAGAAGCTATGTCACCCTTTCCGCCTGCATCTTATTCTCAAATTTGCTATTTAATTCTCTCCATCCTTAACCTTCCCTAGCTCCTTATATTTTTCTAATACATGTTTGCTGTTGATCTATTTTATCAGACTCCTATTCTCAGTTTTCTTTAATAGCTCATCATATGTAACAGTAGACCTCCCTTAAGTCAGCAGTTGTGTCAACTGTGAATAACCCTATTTCTAAAACATTTACTTTTGGCTTGTTATAGTTTATTACCGTTCAAAAAAACATGACGCCGAAATAATCATGGGATTTTATTGAAGGGACCCGCAGGCTCAGCCGGCAAGTTATCAGCGTATGTGGGCAGTTTCAACCAATCTGAATCATGGGCAGGGCTTTTATTTAGCCTTACCATATGCTCACCCCTCTTGACTGCTCACCACACCGTGCGAATCACTTGATTCTCACTGAATTTGAGTGATTTTTCTATTACCTCCCCTACCGACTACCTCTGAGTTATTCCCTACTCTGTGTATCTACTGTATCGTCGTATTAGGTGGCGGTTTTCCCCCCACCTTTGCTGAAGAGATATTTGTTTATTTTATATTGGTAGGTCTTGAGAATAAAGTTCGTCACCGTTCAGGGCTCGCCAAATTTACTGGAGCGACCAATTTGGAGTTAGTCTTTGATTAGGGAGTAAACAATAAAGAGTAAACAATTGCCCCCCCCCCCCTCCCCCCAAGCAGAGCTCTTGCTCACGCAGAGTTCATCATTTCATCGTCTTCCTTATCTCACTAGATATGCCTCAATATAAAAAGCTTTTTTCAGGACAATCCGTGATTGGTTCAGTCGAACTTCTCGTTAAAGACACCTACATAATACGACTCCCCTACTATGGCGGAGAGTTCTGCAGGTCCCGAAGATACCAAACTTCAGATATTTCCTACCTAATCCAGACAATTCTGTAATGGGACACAAGGCTCTGTCCTTTTGATGTGTTTTATTATGGAGGTTGTGACTGTGTTGCTCATTTTACTTGGTACATAATCTCACTGAAATCCGTTTATTTAATTTATAGATACAAATAGAGGCCATCATAAGTGTGTGGAGGAGTGATATCGCAATCGACAACATCAAGTTCACAAAAGGCGCTTGTCCTTCTTTCGCACCCACTACAGCGCCCGCAACGACAACAAGAATGACTACTACTAAATCTCTGATATCGCAGCAATTGCTTCCCGAAAGTAAGAAAGAAAAATGAAAAATATGATACAGCTTCCCGTTTGGAATGTCAAAGTAGCTTTACCTTCTAATCAACTGGAGTGATAATTGGGGTTAGCTCACATTTCCCCACTTTCGTCACCATCCTTGTGGGCTTATCTTACAGCATCATGTCTCTTTTAAAGGGACTCTGTCATTGTCACCAGGATATAATATGCTGCTTTAGTTCAATTCTGTGCTAAATGAATTACATAGTGCCTTTACCCATGCGCAATATGCTGCTGTAGAGTTATGAAAAAAATATAAAACAAATTTCATAAGTCACGACTAACCATAACAATATTTTGGTAATTTTTGCAGGAGTTCAATCCATGTTCATTTTTTCCATCCATAGCAACAGACGGCAGGAAACAGTTTCAATGCCTAAAATAGTCTTAAATAACAAAACTGGACCATTATTTTTGAAATTCAATTCAGAGGCGAAGACACGTACAGTAGAACCTCGGTAACTCGAACTCTGAAGGGAAACGAAAAACGGTTCGAGTTAGCGGGGAATTCGATAGCCTGAGAAAACAGCCGACATTGGCGACGCTACCACAGGTTTCCCCGCCAAATGACGTCGGAGAATCGAGGGCCGAAATTCCATACTGATAACGCGTCACTCATCAGATCTGGGTAGTGCTTCTGATTGGTTGAATCAAATTTCCCACGCGGTACGACCAATCAGAAGCACTACCCAGATCTAGGTAGTGATGCGTCATCAGCATGGAATTACTGCCCTCGTCTCTCAGACCTCATTTCGCAGGGAAACCTGTGGTAGCGTCGCGAAATGTCGGCTACTTTCTCAGTCCAGGAATTCGAGTTATCCGAATTCGTGTTGTCGAGGTTCTACTATATTAGCTTTTAAGCAGATAGCAAATACCGTCACATATAGCCCCTTTAAGTAAATGCCTTTAAAATAACGTTGACCGTAATTAGATTTTATCTGCATCAGCGTGCTTGGAACACAGCTTCAATGTCGAATCATACGACCTGTTCTGATAGTTTCACGGTTTGATTTCCTTCCTAGATAGTTGCTCGTTTTCAGGCCATTTCTGCTCTTGGATAAACGACAACAGCGATGACTTTGATTGGCTGCTTCACAGTGGAGCAACAATGACCAGAGAAACTGGACCTACTTCCGATGCGGGTGGAGATGGTAAATATTTCAGCTACAAAAATGTCATTTGTACCTGACAATTGCCCTCTGTCCTTCCACGGATCGTATTTAGGAAAAAACGATGCCTGCGTAGCCGGCGGGATCGTTCGCGCGAGGGAAGTCTTAGCAGAGGAGCTGCGAAGCCGTGTGGAGAATGGGGTGGAGACGCTTTTCCGCCAAAACTCTCACACGCGCAAAAAAATCCCGCTAGCTACACAGGCTAGAAAAAATGTTCAGGCAAAGAGACACTTTATCAGCCACAGCTGCTATGATCAGATACCGTTAACTATCACCTATAAGTCCCTCCATCTATAAGCCCCTCAAGTTATAATCGCATCCACCTGTAAACAAAAAAGTACTGATCCCAAATTACTAAATTACAATACCAAATTACCTTTTCTTTAGGTGGTTATATCTATTTGGAAGCTTCACTTCACACCAGTGGTCAGAAAACCAGATTACTTAGCGGCTACATGACTGGAACCCAGTGTCTTAGCTTCAAGTTTCACATGAGGGGACCTGGAACTGGCTCCCTGAGAATAAATCAAATGAGTAAGAAGAACTCAAGACCGAGAGTGGTTTGGTACCGAGTTGGAGATCAGGGAGGTGATTGGAACGAAGCGCGGTTAAATTTGTTTGGAAACTTTTATAGGGTTTGTTTCTGCTATTACTTTATTACATTAACTGTTAGTATGATAGTAGAAAATGAAAATTACAGCTGAGCCTCAATTAAGAGGCCCTTCTTTGGGGTACCGGGAAGTGGCCGCTTCATAGAGGCTGGCCGCTTAATAGAAGTTCGTCATAAATTAGCATAATCTTTAGCAGAAATATCACATTATTTTTAAACAATTTAGAGACGGGAACAGCCTTGCTGGATCCACAATCGGTCGTCACTGTCTATCTCAGACTGTATTTTCCTTTATCATAGTCTAAGTGTAACAAGCGCTTGATGGCCGCTTAATAGAGGTGACAACAATGGGAGAATTGTCCTTGTGAAGACCAAAAGGTGGCCACAACCTCTAAATAGAGGTTTAATTTCCCACTCTTTTCTTCAATTATTTCGGATCTTTTACTACTGGCCGCTTAAATCGCATGCAGGGTTGCTGCTTAATGGGTGGTCGCTTAATGGAAGATCAACGGTAGTTTGAGCTTGATGTCTAAGATGAGCAGTCAATCATGTTAAAAACTTACTCTTGTTTTTAGAACTCTCGCAATTGCTTAAATAGTCTGCTAATGAGGCTATCATTATTATCAACGCCCGCTCATACAGTTTGGACAGTTTATCTCAACATGTTGAATGTCATGGGTACTCGATATGTTGTAATTTTTCGAACGAAAATAGAGATCAGCAGTGTAGCCTCTGTTCTGTTTAACAGGTTGCAATTTTGGTTAAAATAACAGCTACAGTCGATCCTTAACTGATGCTGAATTTGTCGTTCACTCTTCCAAGAAGCTGGAGCATCGCTTTAGTTTTGGCTAGGAGGTGTTATTATTCTCTTATAAACAACGTCATAAGTTTGCACCTCAGTGAAATATGTTTGTTTTAAGTTGATTATCTGACTTAGTTTGGATTAAAGCTTCAGCCTCTGTTAAAATTATTTACACAGATATCTTGACCTGTTTGCAGATTTCCATTGAGGGTGTACGAGGCCCGACATTTGCTGGGGACATTGCTGTAGATTCAATAGAAGTTACGCCTGGAAGGTGCAAGTTAGTATTCAGCGAGGAGGAAATTCAATCTGACAGCCATTTAGCGTTAGGTAAAGACCTTCTCCTTTGTTATGTTTACTCTGTTAGCTCTGAAATACCTCGATCTTTGTATCTACCACAGTAATGAATATTGACATCAAGTGAATCAGCCATATTCTCACACCGTCGGTTCAGTCTCTGGTGGTGTAGTGATATCACACTCTTTACCTACAATCGGCGACAACATTAGTTGAGACAAAAGACAACTCATGACTATGTATTTATTTTTTATAATCAAAACCGCTCCTTTTAATGCTGCCCCCCTCTCCCTATTCAAAGTTGTATCACTGGTCATAAGGCTTGTGGGCAGTAGCAACCGACCCAACTTTGTCAAGAGTGTCTCAACAATTTTGTCGCCGATAGTAGTTTGCAGAGGGACTGGGCTCGTTTCCTCACTGGTGAACAATATTTTAACATGTTAACTAACAACAACAAGCCGGGACAACAACAATGTATTTTATTTAAGATCCATAAGCTTACAATGTTTTATGCCCTGCACATAGCTATAGCGCTAATCTAGGCAAGACAAAAGTTACAAATAAATGCGTTATTAAATTACCTATTAAGAAAAAAGGAAAAGAAAAGAAATACAACACACAGAAAGAAAAACCCCTCACACAAACTCAAGCACGGGTTTTTGTTATTAGAAAAAAAGACTAAAATTGCAATGGAGGTATATATACAACGTATCATGCAGGTTAAATTCTTAAAATATTCTATTAAATAAGAAACATTCAAATAATTATCTTCATTATCTAGGGTATTAATGTATTAAGGAGTAGTGATTTAATTCTTTTGCTTTTGTACGTTTACTTTGTAAAGATATTCTGAACATGCTTGTGTAAAGGTCTTTTTTCAGGAACGGGAATATTCGAGAAGAGATTCATTCAACACAAAATACTTTAATAGTCCTACTTGCACACTACATACAAATTCTGTTCGTTGCGTGTTCCTACTACATCGCATAACTACAGCTACTTTGTGAGATGACGCAATAGGTAGATCGACTTCCGGTTCCGGGTCCACTACACTTTGAAGAACAATAAGACACACACTGAAGAGACTACGGGTTGAACCAAGTGCCCCACTGGACTTTAGATATATATGACCGTTCTTTGATTTATAAATTTCAGGAAAATGTTCCTTTGACAATGGCTTCTGTCGATGGAGAAATGAGGCAACAGAGGACCGGTTCGACTGGTCAATCACCGAGGGTGAAACACCTTCAAGAGGAACAGGACCAATGACAGGTTTCGGCGGGTCAGGTAATGAGGAACAATATAATTCAAGTACGTGCTTACAGAAATTGTTCAAAAATAACTTGCGGAACAGCTCCCTTTTTTCACACGGGCAAAGTCTTGTTGTTGGTATTGCCGTTCTTTGAATTGGAAAACCGAAGAAGACTAGGGAGGTCAAGGGAAAGTAGACTATGGCGACCAGCGGGGTGGGGCATTAGTGTGAAACAACGATCTTATCTTGGGAGAGGGGTTCGCCACAACTCCTCCACTGTTTTGGGATAACCCAAGGAAATAAAGGACCCATGCACCCAAGGAACAAGAAAGAGACTTTTTTGACAAAATTCCTTTTAGAATCCTTGTTGATGTACTCTGATCTGCGCTCGTGTGTTTAGGTTTTCTAAAGCGTCTTTTAATGCCCTGAAATTTTCGTCACCATCTTGGCACTGAGACGTAAGGAAGGTTTCCGTGGCAAATTTGTAATTTCATATGTGAATTTTTGAATTAACGCTGAAATTTCGCGTCAAAATTTAGGAGTAATTCGTCACCCATGATATAAAAAAAACGCAATGTACATACATATCTTGTTGAACAGTGCATCAACATTACACTGTATATCACCAATATCTTCTACTTAGGCAAGTACGCTTTTATCGAGGCCTCAGCCCCTCGCAGACCAGGGGACAAAGCCATCTTAAAGATCTATGGTTCAGGAGAGGACCGTTGTTTGTCCTTTGCATTCCACATGTCAGGAACAAATGTCGGCAGCCTGTCCGTTTATCAACAGGAGCTTGGTAAAGGAGTTTCCCCAGCCCAAGTGTGGATTAGAAGCGGAAATCAGGGCAAACGGTGGCAAGAAGCTGAAGTGAATATAAAGGGGTATCATCAATACAAGGTAATGACTTTTATTGTGATTATCAGTACCTACCCCATGCCATGCTTCATTACTGACCATAAATCAAGTAGGCGCATAAGAAATTTGGGACAACATAAGGCACACTAAAATCACGTGATCGCGCGATCGTACCCTTCTTTTGTCTGCGTTGCATGCAGCACGACTTGTCACTCGAGACCTAGACAAAGAACTCGATATCGGGGATTTAGACGGTCTGCGACCCAGGCTACCCGGCTTAGCGCTCCAACATTTTGTGTGGACCAAAGCTGGATCATTCAGCCAGGGTTTGCAATGTTTCCAACCTGGTCAACTGTTGGCCAAAATTATTGATGGAATCACAAAATCCTCCCACAAAGTATGTTATTGTTCACTTTTTTTCAGCTATAAGTTGTGTTGGGTGTGTAATGAAATAAAGTTAAAGTTTTCCAGGTGAATAAAATTACTTCCGACCCCTCAAATTCTCTCGTCAATATTTAGTAAAAGTTAAAAAAAGCAAAGTGACCTTGCAACACACAACCTCGTTCCCAGAGCCTTCTCTGCGTGTAAGATGCATGGCTCCCGTTCTGATTCGTTACGTACTGAAGTTGCTTAAATTCAAAGTAAAAAAGTATTTTATTTTTCAAACTAATGGTAAAACCCGATTTAATGACCTGGAAATAAGCTGTTGATTTTATTTTATCTTATTCAGGTAATCATCGAAGCTGTTAGAGGTCAAAGCTATCGAGGAGACATAGCAATCGACGAGGTTGGTTTCGTTAAGGGTCGGTGTGGACAGCCAAGCGATAAAAATGCAAAAAAGTTGTAAAAGGAGATATTATGTTGGGTCTTAAATTATTATAAAACCACAAACTATAAACCACCCAACTGAACTTTTGTAACATGCTACGCTAGCTAAAGTGCTAGTCGAATGGTCCATCAAAAGGTCACGAGACGATATATCTGTTCTCTTGAAAGAAAAAAAAATGGTCATTGGTCCACACATGGAAAACCGTTTAACCTAAGAAATATTCCAGTATGCCAGACAATTACTGCCTATTTGAATCGGACGACGTTGCTGAATTTATCATGTATTTGAATTTCGTGAAAATTGTCAGAACTATTGGGAACTGTTTCCTTTCGAAAATAGAAGCAATGTGATGAAAGCCATTTCTTTAGAAAAATAGACATTTAAATGAAAAGTAAACTTTCAAGTCCCTTAGGTAACAACCCTGTTTATCGAAAGCGCTCAGGCCTTAGCATATAGGGTGCCTATGGGTCGAGGGCAGTGTGAAAAGTAAATATCCGAACAGTTGAGTGTAACAAACCTATGATAATAGGGAGCTTTATAGGTCCCGTCCATACGAATTTAATCCATATATGTTAAAACCGCATATTGTTTTACACGAATAGGCCACAGATGAATAAGTATATTCACTGGTTTAGTGTGGACGCAATCCCGATTCGTGTAAAAAAAAAAAGTTTTCAAAATTGTCAGGAATCGTGTGGACGGGGCCTTACGGTGATGCAGTCATGATACTGGACGACTCGAAATTTTTAGCGAAGCGCAGAGCTATTTTCGGAACGATGTTTTTACTGTTCTAAACAGTATCGCCACAATGTTGCAACACTGTGTTGCGCTAAAAATGGTCGTTGCAAATCGTTCTGTGTAACATCACCATTAAGCAACAAGAACAAAACATAACAGCATTTCACGGGCAACACCCTTTTTGGATCACTGCTCAACTATGAGCTATTTTTCGGAGGGAGAGAAGCGACGATCCCAGTGCGACGTTTTATCCTGGGTTTTATGAGGGACATGAACGCACAGGATGAATTTCGTTCAGTCACTGCCTGCATTGTCGTGATTGCTTAACTTGATGTTACACGGGACGATTCCCAACGACGATTGGTTAGCGCAACACAGCGTTGCAATGTTGGAACAATGTTGTAACCATTCGAAACAATGTCGCAACAATTTTGCAACTCTGTGTTGCGCTAAAAATGGTCGTTGCGAATCGTCTCGTGTAACATAACCTTTAAATTCCCTATTATTTGCAGTGAGTGGCTTTTTAAAATAGTACCCATTCAAATCTTTCTTTTAGTGACCTCACCGAAGAATTTCTTCTATCTATCATGTACATGTCGTATCGCATTGGTAACAGCAAAGCTATTAAATTAAATCTCCTGTTCATTCAATAGCCTGATGCTATGAATAGTAGCATCAGTATTTGCTAGTGTAAGTTAGTAAATACGAAAGATGAAAACTTAAACTTAAATAGGCTAAAAGTAGCTTTATGTTCCAAAATGTAAATAAACTTCAACACACGAAAAGGAAAAAAGGCCAGGAATGGAAGCTCAATCGTTGGTAATGAGGGAATCAATAAAGGGTGTAATAGACGCTTTTGTTAAATGGGATCAACAAAATTTGAGGTGAGTTTAATATAATTAAAGCCGGGCCTCCTCTCTGCAATCCTGCTCTCTTTTCTCGCAAATGAAAACAATGAACTATTTATCCCTGAATCTCAATGCCACTTCTTTTGTTTTATACCCCTCAGCCTCGTAATGTTTTAAAATAATTCGACAAAGGGCCCTCTTTAATTTATTCGAGCAATGACACTTTATTACTCAGTGTTTTGTCGGTTTCCACAGATCTGTAAAAAAGGACGCATTGGGTGCATCAAGTTTGGTATTCGTTTTAAAACACACGCAGTTCAGAGCTGACATGATCTCTGTTTAGGCATAATAAATGCACATCAAAATTAATTGCTCAAAGATGTTTCAGAAAACTATTCTAGCTAATGACCCAAGCCGGCTAAAACATACCCTCAATCACTTACTTAAGTATGTTTATATCAATAGTTATGGTGTTGTATAAGTTGTATGAAGCCCTATATTGTTTTTTATCAAAAACTGAATCATTCGATAATGCAATTCTAGAGCTCTGGTTGGCTCAGCCATCATGGTATATGAGCCACTATACCATGCTCTCCAATTATGTTAACTGTACGCGTCTGCCCAAAATTAAAAACAAGCTGAAAATCGGTTGTTTTTACAAATAAAGTCGGGAAGAACGCGTGTTGCATGGACATGAGATTATTATAGCCAACTACCATCTCATATCCAATGCGCACTCGTGGAATAATTGTTAAATGTATTTGTTTTGCGAAGAAATTAGTGATCACTTAAGGTTGTATTATTGCTTCAATAATTTGGAGTTGATGCCTTTTTCACATTAATTTTTAGACTCTCCAGAATCTTCTCATGAAATAGCTCGGAAACCGTACCCTTATAAAAGACCGCCTTTAATTTAAAAAAAAATCTGTGAAATTCACGGGAATAAGTTTGCGGAGATCCAATTACCATGAAAAATCCGCACACATCTTTCTTATACAAAAGATATTTTTCTGGTACCTTCTTTGACCAAATTTTAAATTTAACAGCTGAATACAACGCCCTATATACTTGACCTGCGGGCAATTTTGAATAGTTTAATTCACCCTAACACGATTATAAAGATGATGGCTCTTCAATAAATTTCTTCGACACAGCATTCCGCATCATAGTAAAATACTCCGGAGAAAAGATTTACGTTTTCTACTCAGGCATCAGACATTTTCCAAAACAACCTGCCCAAGGTAAGAATGGTTCCAGTTAATAAGGTTAATCTAGGGAGGGTGTATTCATTTGCTGCAACAAATGGCAAAACCTGTTGCGTGTACCTGGTGGCAGACGCCCTTAAGCATAAAAGCAGAAAGTATATATTATTGAATTAATATCATGGTGTTTCCTGAATCGTAACCTTCCCCGGTAAGGGAAGAAAAAAATAAATTGTCTCGTGTCAAAAACTTTATTGCTTGGGAACACTTGACTTTTTATAGTAATAATTAAGTGAATTTTTGTTAATTCATATTTTCTTTTTCACAATTATAACGCTGCAACTGACTTTGCCAGATGTTTTACGGTATTTGCCGATTACCTACATGTATACTGGAATAAACCGGATACCATTGCAATTGCCAGACAAGGCACAAAGCGGGCAAAGAATTTTAACTGTAAAACCAAAAGAGAGTAAATAAAAAGCACAAAATTCAGGGGCACCCGACGTCAATTTTCGGAAAATATCTGTTCGGAAGACGATTTGAGATCTAGAATTTTCGGAACATTTTTTGGTCAAATTCTTGCTTGTTTACCTCTCCTAGGATTTTCGAACGTCTAAAAAATGGTATAATTGCCCATTTTTAACGGATTTTTACCCTAAAAAGGTCACCTAAAATTTTCGGGAGTCTTTTTTCTGGCTAAACTTTCGAAAAGGTAAGTTTTGATCCCTATAATTTTCGGATCACTAGACTTTCAGCTAGGAAATCCGAACAGATGAAAAATTTTGGGGGATAGAAATATACCTATATCTACCGTTTAAATACTAAAATACGTTTAACAAGCTATGTTTAGTGATTTTGAACTATACTCTCGTTGGGTGCCCCTGAAAATTAGGAACAATGCACAGTCTTTGCTAAAGGAAACCACAAGACAAAAGAAAGGGAATGTTTTAAGCAATATTTCTTTTACAATTTCTGTGAAGATCTTAGAAAGATAATTCAATGTTGACCCTTGGTTTCTTAAAACCACTCTAACTTTTTCTTTTTTTTTCCGATCCCACTCGTATTCAAACTCAAGGCGATGCCTTTGAGGCGACCATCAATGTAAAATTTTCTGCTTACTGATCAGTCTATTCAGTATTGAAGTTTATTTTTTACGACCGGTCACCTCTGACCCCTCCAAATCAGAAGTATGAAGTAAGAAACAATCACAGAAAGAGAAGGCCGAGGTGAAGACGGATTCAAGTACTCAGTAAAATGATAATCATGACCTCTATGTTTTATCACAGTCGCCGCAGAAGTTGCTAGAACCACGGGGTACAAGGCTGAGAGATCAGCGCAGATTGCTAAAGATTTCCTGCTATTTGTTTTAAGGATTATTATAAATGCACCGCACATGAAGGTTATTTTAACTCCAGGGATGAATACTTCATTTCTTCAGCTGTTAAAATAGAGGAAATAAATGTGATCAATATAATTTATTTTTGGGCTACCTTGCGGAGAAGATTCTCTAAAAAAGAGTGTGAAATTTCAATTGAGTTTAACTCGACTATGATGTGGATGATAATCCCTAACAAGCGGAAGTAAGTTAATCTCAACACAAGTGTTATACCGCCCGAATGGATCGACTAAAATGTCAACTGAACAAAGCCTTCACTTAAAGTTTTCTGACATACAAAATCTAGAATCCCTTCCATTTCCGACGTGACTGTGTTTGTGTAATCCTACATGGATTATCTTAATTTCAAGTAGTCCAGGCAAATATTATGGACCAAAAAATTTGGTGTTTCTCCAAAATCACTGTGAATTAAAACTGGAGATATAACCTAAAAAACACCAGAAAACTGCATGTATGCGGCGAAGAAGTCGGTTTTTTTTCTATTTCATCCGTCCCGTTCATTCTCGTCATTACAAAGAACATGAATCTACTTTTCACGTGAAACGTGATTTCTTTACCCAATTTCTTGATCGATCAAATTGGGAAAATCATTGATCACATTATACGTTTGATTTCCGAACCACTTCTGGTCTGTTGTCACTTGTTCGATGTATTGATCTCAACGTTTTTCGTCTGTCTCTCATAAACTATAATACAGTTTTATTCCACAGTGCTCTTGTTAATCATTACATTGCGAAATCGGCTACTCTGATTAAAGGAGCTGTCTTTACTGGCTGACGCTTTGAAAGACTGCTAGTATTCCTGTCCATCAGGACTGATCATTGAGCCGTGCTTCAGACTATTCACGCCATCAAAGCATTCTGTACTCCTGTGGCTGTTTTAAACGAGCTAACTTTAAATTAAGTATTATACAACCAAATTTTGAGTTTGATAATTGACCCCCTTTCAATTTTACTTATTTGTTTTGCAATTTATTCAGTAGAGTGAACTTGGCCTTTGTGTATTGCAAAACATTCAGGAAAATAGTTTGGGGAATTTTCCGGCGTCAGTTAATAATCTAGGCTCACTGATTTTGACCATTGACTCATGTTAGTGTATGCTGTGTACAGATATTAATGGAACTGATCCTTTAGGAGGGGTGCCTCTCGATACGGTGAAGGTCGCTTTCCTGGTGAAGGGTTTCTTAGCCAAACATTCAAAGGATGCACATGATCACTTTAAACTTGAACTTGTCAAACTTAAACAATAGATATTTGTGTTTAACTTACAAAATGCTGAGCAACGAGTTTTAAAAATAAATAAATAAATGGGGAAAACTATGCGACGAAGAAGTCCTGGAGTTTCAATTAATGTCCACATTAGTCCCCTTCATTCTCGTCATTACGGAGGATCTGTCTACCTTTTGTATGAAACATGGTTTGAGCTATCTATTTTTTTCATAGAGCATGTAAACTCTTATTTATTTGACAACTGATACTTTGTGATTCTTTATCATTTATGACGTTTGCACATTAACTTGATAGCACGTTTTATTTGTTACCAGAAAAAGGGACGGTATATTGTAAGCGAATGTACTCAGTTGTGGAAGATATAGGGACCTGATTACAATAAGTGAAGTGCTTATTAGGGTCAGTCGATGATAAATCTCAGTGAAATCGCTTCAAAACTAGAAGTTTCAACTTTTTAAGTTTAAACTTTGATGATATATAGGTTTGAGTCGTCCTGAACGGGAATTGTCTGTCCGTTTCTCTAAAGACTCTGTACACAGTCCGTTTCCTTACTAATTTTCGCGGTTAAACCAGAAAGTAAAAGGATTTTCACTCAACGCTGATAAAACCATCAATTGTGCTTTGATTTTTTTTTTTTAAGTAACACGGAAGGAATTTTTCTTCTGAAGGGGACTTTGTTCAAGGCCAGTAGCACACATAAGGTGAACAAAAGACGTATGGCTCAAGTGTGCATCCATTTCAATTAAGCATGCAATAACAAAATGGGTTAAAAGGGCGCGTATTATTTATTTGATTCAGACTAAACGTGATACTACCGTTTACAGCAACTATCTACACCAGGCTATAAACATCTTTGAACTGTACAGCTACAGCAGGTTATAAACAGACTAAGTTCTTCGTGTTATTGATCAGGTTTTCGTCGTCACATTTATTGGCCTTAAATTTGACAATTGACATAGTCTGAGCCATGAAGTATGAATCGAAATTAAAAAAAAAAAAAAGAAGAGCATGCAAAACAAAGTAAGAAAAAGGGTGTGGTCAACAGAATCCTCATGTAGTCGTCATGACCGTAGTCGTCAAAGATGGTTTCTACTACTCAGGCGCGGATCCACACCGGTTTCCACCGTTTCACGAAAATCGCTCAGATTTTTCATAAACAACTACATTTTAATGAGAAAACTTTCCAAGTTAAAATCTGGCCAATATCCTGTTTGAATGACTCAGAAACCTAAAGGAAAGGAGACTTAAGGTATTTAAATCCAAAAAATTTCAAGGGGCTGCATGACCTTGGATCTCCCCTAGAAACTTGCGCCTTCGGCGCTCAAGTAAGAAATCGGTCAGTATTTATCCTAGATCCGCGCCTGCTACTCGTCCTACTCGAGTAATTCTGTTTGTGCCTTCGAAAGGCAGTGACTTTTTGGCAATTAAAGTGCAATGTGGAAGCCAAAAATTTGGGAAGCCGTCATTTAATTCCCTACTGGGGTGAGAAATTTAGAATATTAGTAGTAATGGACTGGAACGCATCTTTTAATCTCGGGCGGCTTCTTCCCCTTTATGGCCTTATAAATGTTCTGTCAGCAGGAGAAAAATGAAATCTGGATTCAAGAACATGATGATTTGCGCGCATGAACGATACTTGAAAGTAAAAATATGTTTTTAATCATAAAGCACGAAAACATAAAGGCCTTCAGAGATGTGAGGTGCACGTACTAATCAATGCTTCAGATTTAATAGAAGCTGATCCCCCATTAATAATGTTTTGCTCACTGTATTCTTTTGTTTGGATAATTTTGCACTCGGGCTATCAACGAAAAAGTTGCAAAAGTTTTATGTTTCTGTTTAGACATGCAAATCTAAAAAAACATATCGAATTTCATTTGAATTGGCATAGGTTTGCAGATTTCACTACTGAAGTGATTTAAGGACCCTTCATAGTTGCGTTCAGTCCGCTCGGATTTTGTTACTTACGATGAATGCACTGTGTCGTTTATATTCGATACTTATAGTAAGTTATGGAGTATTTGTGAAATCTTTCTCCTATTAAAAAACTACAGAAATTAATAGAAATACAAATAACATCATTCTTCCATCTCACGTAAGAAGAAAATCGTATGATCAAATCCTGAAACACGAGAGTGTTTAATCTAATACCCAACAGTGATCGAAAAGTAGTTGTGCAAAGTAACGCGTTGCTTTTTTTTTGTTTTGTTTTGTTTTGTTTTGTTTTTCCTAATTTCGTTTCGAACGCTCTTCAGGTATCTCAATTCAGGATAAAACACTGTAGAAAGTTTTATATAATGATCGCATTATATTAACCTTCCATCGCCGTATAGTGATTTAGCGTGTTCTCGCGTTATGAATTATTAATGAATTTGAAAGTTCTGCTTCGCAAATGTATAAATGATTCCTAAATATCAAGCAAAAGGTTTTTGGTTTAAATTTCTTTGAGAATAACTTAGCATTTGAGAAGTTATTCGCATCGAACACTCCACTCGGTGTTTCATCTGATTTCACAAAAGTTGGTCTTAATAGAAAACTTCCGGATTGACCTTGTTTTTCTACCCTACTTCTCTCTCGATATCGACTGAAAATGTTGCTTTCTTTTTTTATATTTTACATCATATCACCTGAAAATAGCGACTGCTTTATGTATTGCATATGTTAGGCTCATCTGTAGTTTGTTTGTTCCAGTCAAGCATTGAATTTCAGCTATCTTCGCGGGTAAAACGTATATCATAGTATCGTACATTTTAGACAAGATAGGTGTTAATGAGAAAACATTTTGCGGTGAAAGTAAAACGGATTACTGGAGAAATGTACTTGTTTTGAAATTTAGAAAGACAAAATGGCGTTTGTTAAGTTTGTTTTTAATAGTTCCAAAACAAATTTCCCTTTCATGATTGCAACTGAAAGAAATCTAAAGAACATCAGTGGAAATCAGCTTTTTTGCTTTACATTTTTCAGAAATACCGAATGCAATTAAAATCATTGTTTATGCTGTTGTTTAATAGTTTATTGTCAACGAAGTACAAAGTTACAATTGCTCCCTATCGGGATTCACTCAAATCTTCACTCATATTACAAACAACATGGAATATCTTACATTAATTTTGGTCTTAGGAACAAAACATTTCCATGCTTCAAATATTTAAAACTAATTTCTTTCGAGACTTAGTCAAATTACCTGACATTTTCAGCTACTTGTAAAAAATGACTGCTATAAATTGTCGAAAGCGAGCCTTTCGCGTTCATTGGAGATACAGCAGGCTTACGAGGCTGACGACGTCGACCAAGCTAAGAAGCCTGAGCGACGTGGTTATAAGGACGACATTTCAACATGGGAGCAGTGCTGCTCATCGTTTGGCTGGCAGTCTCAATCCTGGTTCTTTCCAGTGACGGATATCTCATCAGAAGTGGAAGCGAAGGTGGGTGTTAATTTCAAACTAAAAACAAACTACTCCTTAATTTAAAGGCAGTTGGGTTGTTTACTAAATATGCCTCGGAGAAACCTTTCCTAAAAATTGATGCGTCTCGTTAACCCCATTTTCAAAGCGCAGTTTGCCAAAAAACTGTATTTCTCAATCTTTCAGAAAAGAACAATTTGTTTACCATTTGCACAGCAATTTGTGATTGAAGAAAACGTACTTGAGCGACAAATAAAGCATACTTTACGTCATAACCTTCAAGTTAAATCGTTTAGCCCACTGAAATTCAATGAAGTTCAGTACCTTAGGTTGTTGAGAAAAATTTTAATAATGATTTTCAAAAGTCAGGTTAGTACAATTTCTACTCTCAAGTACTGTGCCAGCTCATTAGCAGCGCAGAAAAAAGGGTGTGTAGGTTTGTCGTCAAGGCGTTGTAGCCAAGAACTTTGGTTTTTGGCTTGTACGGAATTGGGTTTTCTAAAAGACGAATGCCCATTGAATGAGAACGTTTTTAAGAAGAAAATATCTACGAACTGGTACTAGTACAAGTGTATGTACTCTACTGGGTTACCAAATGGAAACCAAGGAATCTTTTTCTTAATAACAACATGTAAATACCAAGGCTCTGTTGGAGCTTTGTTTCTGTGTAGGTGGTCTTTAAACTGTACTATTCTGTAAGTTAATTTTGGGAAGAATACTCACTCCTGGATGCTACAAAGAGTAGTGCCGGGTTTTGCAATCATCTTGAACATTTCGAGCGGAGGACTACAATTTAACTTAAGAGATTACAAGTTGCAAACTATAACGAGTAATGACCCTCTATTTTTAAATGACTTATAAGGGAAAATCGTATAAGTCACCGATGTGCGATGAACAGTTTCAGCATTTTCAATTCAATGCAAAATAGAAAAGAAAAGTTACCCACAAAATAGGTTTCCCTCACAAAATCAGGCGCACTATCAATTAATCAGTGATAAATTTGTCAATCGATGTTTCAATAATAGGAGAAACATGGTCGTGATATAAAAAGTGAGCTCAAAATTTTGTGCACAATATCGAGAAATTGTTTTAGTATTCGATCAATTAAGTAAACTTAGATATTAAAGTTCAGTAGAACAATTCATTGCGCTGCCTTATAGCAGGTAATATATTAAATAAAAACGCCTTTGTTTACCAAACGTTCCGGAGAGATTTAATTTTATAAAATTTGATTCCACGCTGCTATCGAGCGTTGTTAAGTAACAAAAGAAAAATTGTGAAAACAGGTTTTTTCAAAGTCTTATTTATTTAATTTGCTAAACTAAATTTCTCGTGTGCATTTGTCTGGTATCCTGTTACATCTTACATGCAAGTCCCGAATTCGCTTACTTTTAATAAATTACTACTACATAACAGCCTATTTCTAGTAATTGACTGAAGTACTTAGATCGAATTGCAAGGGTTCCTTATACAATTAAGTCTGGGGCAAGAAGTACTACAAAACATCTGTTTTTGCAAGAAGCAAATTTTGTCTAGAAATTTCTATGGCTCAAAAAGACAAAAATTTAAAACTATAGTCCATCTCTGCGGATATCTGGAATTTTTCCTCTAATGACTTCCTTAAGATTTTAGTTTACGTAATTTTTACCTTTTCGCCCCGCCGATTTTTGGTTTGAAAAATAGTGAAGGAGAGAGATGGAAAATCTTTCGTTTTCGGAAACCATAAAGCGGAACATCTTCGATTTGGGAAAAAATATCACAAGAAAGCTGTGAAGAATTTGAAAATGCTAAAGTTGCTCGAGTCGCATGAACGACGCCTCTCAGAGATGAGTTGCTCAGTAGGTACCGTTGAAGAAGTTTTTAAAGCATTTGGGTGAGAACCGTCGTTAAGTGCCCCTTAAAAGTAAGAGACATTTGCCAGATGGCCTCCAACAGTCCCGCGCCCATCCTAACGTAACGGTCAACAGTGATTGACGAAGTAAGGTTTTTGTTACGGGTACCATCTCCAAATTAAAAGTAGGTTTAAATGATATTAAGTACCACCACTGGTTACTGGTTTTGAGTTAGAGCGCCCGGCGTCGTATTTTGTGGATATAGCTCCCTCGTTCAAATGATTTCTTTGAATTATCCCCCTTCTTTATATTTCTTTATTTTTTTAAATACCCGTACAAAGATAAGACCATCCGAATTAGGTGCTACCCAACGACATCTCTAAAGGATTTGGCCCCTGAGGGCTGCCAGTTCCGAAAGTAACGGAGCCGCTTAACCTTCAGAATCCTCAGGTATTATGTTATTTCGTGTTTTTCCATTCAGGTCAGTTTTGGTTTTCACCTGAAAATACCCGCCCGAAACAGTAGTAAAGAAGCCATAGAAAAATAATTAGTTAATAATATGTTAAAAGCTTTAGTAAAGTAAAACTTTAATTCCATTGTTCTTCCTCACGGCGCCTTTTGAAAAAATACGTTTTGAATAATTTCAGAAACGATTCTCCGCGTGTAAAATAACGCAACTTTTAATTTGTGAAAATATCCGTGCTTCGTCTAATGCTTTCAAATCTCTGTAAAAGGTATTGAAATTTATACAAAAGTTATGTAAAAGAATTAACAGAAAACCATAGGGCAGGGTAAATGTTCCAGCCGTTGCGTTTTCTTTAGTTTTTGCTGGTGTTTTAAAATCTTACACAGTCATGTTATAGTCTTTGGTAAGTTCCATTTATAAATTAAAGTTATTAATTTTCTCTGTAAAATCATTTCCAATCATTGGTACATATAGTTTTTGTTTGAAAAACGCTTCTTCCTAACTCTGGGGCGAAGCGAAAAAATTCTAATTTACATTAGTGTCTAGAAATTATTTAAAGCTGACTGATCAATTGAAATTTCAAAGCGTTTCTTTGATTCTTCCGACAATTTTGAACCAGAGCCAAGGCAAAAAACAACCAAATGTGTCTAGCAGACATATGACACTTGATTACATACATCAGGTTATTAAGCCATTATAGCTTAATCGCCCCAATATACTGGAAAACGTCTCTTGTCATCTGACTTAGGGGTCATGTTTCTCTTTCATCAGTACCCCAAACTGCAATACAAAGCTAGAATTTCAAGCCGTGATTCCTGCATGTCTTAAATACCAGTACCTAGTCTTAAAGCTGCGAACAGCTGAGGGAAAATCAGTCAGACTAGCCAGCAAGGATAGCCGCACAGTGATCGAAGTCAGAGAAGAAACGTTTTTCATTGAGCTATGACGGAGTTTTCCTTGCTTCGCTTCGTGGTTGTGCTTATTTTAGCTTGCCTACCTAATGCTTTCTGTGCCCCTAAACAAAATCCACAGAAAACCGAAGTCAGTGGTAAGTTCATGCTTTGTATTTGTCCTGTCTAAATCAGTTGCTAACTTTTATAAAAGTGCTTTTTTCACACCAAAAGGCACAAAAAGTTGTAAACTAAAATTGTTTTTAATAGTTGTTTCCTAGATTGAAAAGTTCTAACTGAGCAAACTATAACTTGAAACTATAACTTTGTCCCTCGGTAAAACCACCGAAAATGTTTCAAAATGTTCCTATGTTCCTAAGACTACTGAGTTTTTTATCGGTTTCTTCATTATGAAACACTGCAATGACTAGGACAGCAACATTATGTCGAAAGGAAAAAGAGCAACGAAATCTATTAAAGTTTTCTTGCTTCTCTGTATATTTTTGCCGGATTTGAATAGACTTGTATCTCATGATCTCGAAAAGACAGCGCTGGGACTTGGTACTCAAAACTTTGATTTGGCAGCACTCGCTCAACTTGCAATTTTCGTTAAAAGAGAGGAAAATAAAGTCGATTGCATCGACCAGTGCTTGACTTCTGACGTTCTTTCTCTTGTCAGACATCTCATTGTCGATTGCTTTGTTCAAGATTGCTTAACGTCTGTATTTGGAAATCATGGCTGGACAAAATATGAAGAAAAAATCGAAACTTGCAATATTGATCTCTTTTTCCCGCTGTGCACTATGTCCATCTGGATCATGTGTTCTGGATCATTTAAAAGTACTAACTATCAATTGTAATTTAGCAAGCAACTTTTATTTGCTTTCGCCATTTTGCTTCTTATTTGTTGCCGTTTAATTGACAATCTACAGTCAGAGAAAATTCCCTCCCTTGGAACTGATTTTGTCTCTAGAAAGTTCTGGAAAGAAACATTATATGAATCAATGTATACTTTCGTAATTTGACCAGTCTTTGGCTAGTTCGGGTCACTTTTACGGGCTTTGAAAGAAAACAGTATGCTCAACAAGTGAAATTTGCAAGGATGACAAATGTGTGGAAATCTAGATTTAAATATTTGTTCTTCCCATTGCCTTGCCAAAACCTCAGGACAAGATGTTTATTCTCAGACAAAAGTAAATGGTCCTAGTTGTTGTACATCTGTTTTGTCAACAACATATGACACGCAGACAATTCTTCTGAATAGTACCAGTGAAAAAGTTAACTAATCATAACTAAGGGATTTAAAAAAAGAGGACGCCCATCTGGGGTAAATTGACCGCTTAAATTGTTTGCGTTTTCAAAGAAATTGAAAACGTTCGAAGTATAGCCGATGCTCATGATACTTATCCCTGGGTAATACGAATCATATATCGCTGCGGAAAGATTAAGTTTTCGTTGGAACTCTCTAATTGCTTTTCAATTTTTCAAATTTTTCTTTTATTAATTTATCAAATATCAATCTTTTCTTCGTTTTTCAGGTTCGCGATTGCGAAGTTTATATACTATACTGAAGTCAATAAACTTACCCTCTTCTTCTTCTTCTTCTTCTTCTTCTTCTTCTTCTTCTTCTTCTTCTTCTTCTTCGCGTGCATGATCACGGCAGTAAAAACCGCGCGGGTGAGAACCTGCATTTCCCGAACATTTAGCCGGGTTCTTACGTAATTTAGAAATAGCACAATTTCAGATATTGGTTCTTATTTTCTGAAAAAATATGTTGTAGCTAAGAGTATTTGGTGGTATTCAGCTTAATCCTCATTTAAAATCTGCACAACATTACATTGTAGTTGGAGTAATAAGGCACCTATATGTCTCAGATTCTTGTGTACAGGGCACCTAACTGGCAAAATTTACCCTAACCGGGTTCTTAAATACCAGGTGCCTAGTCACGAGTTTTTACTGTATTGACTCAATGTTACTTTTGAAGATGTCAATAATAACTCCACCAAACCTGGTTTTTACAATGGCCTCATCACTGAACGACATAAAGAATAAAGGCATACAGGGCATGGAGTGGCGCAACAGCATTTTCAAAACTACGGACTAGATTTACCGCCGACTCTAAAACGCACACCTAGAGGTGGTCCCTAACTTTCTTTACTCCCTTTATTTGACTTTCTAGAAGACCGACATCTCTCCAAGACGATGCCTAGCGCCAGTTTTAAAGGTGTCTGTCTTAGAGAGATTTGACTGTTATGCAAATACGTTTTTGTCTTTATATTCAAAGGAATTTAGCTTACCAATCAATAGCCAATCGTTTCTCGTTCTACAATTTAATAGGTAACTGTAACTTCGATTCCTCTACATTCTGTAACTGGCATCAAGTTAGTGAACCGGATGACAAATTTGACTGGTCGTTAGATCGAGACTCTACACCAAGTTCTGGCACAGGTCCAATCAAGGATGTCTCTGGAAAAGGTAAGGTGTCTTCCTGTTCAACAAGTTCACTCTGTCGCATGTCCGTCTGTAAAACAAATACATTCCCTTTTTTTAAATCTTTTCAGTTTAGATCACAGGTGATCGGCTGGTCAGGATTAGTGATAACAGAAGGTGATAACATTTTATTTTATTCTTTTAGGTTACTATGCCTATATCGAATCCTCCGCTCCTCGCAAACGCGGGGACAAAGCTCGATTAATGACTGTTCCACTCAAAGGGGTGTACTGTCTTCGATTCGCATACAACATGTATGGCAGGACCATAGGACAGCTAAACATTTATCACGTTTTACATGGCAGCGAGTTAAATATATGGTGGAGAAAAGGGCAACAAACCAGTGCAAGACAATGGAAAAAAGACAATGTTACTGTTTACGGAAACAACTACTACGTAAGTTCTCTGATAAGTCAAACTTGTGCGGCAGTGGGAATTTACACAAATTTTTGATGATTATTATTTTTTCAAAGAATTTCTCCTTTTGCGATGTTGCCTTAGGTTCCCACAGTCATTAGTGTGGAGAATCCTGAGCAACTTAAAAGATTTGCGACAATCTTCGAGTTTTTAAAAAAACTATTCGACGAAGAAGGTCAGTCGACTGAAATTTGAAACATTATTGGACGAATGACGTGCGCAAAGATAGAGTCGCGTAATGGCTATGCTAATTGTCAAAGCAAAGATAGAGAAATTCCAGATAACCACCTCACCTGCGGCATAATACTTTTTAGTTCTGATTGGTTGAGCTACTACTAGGCTATATGTTATGGCCCACTAGTAGCGAGAAGCGCCGGCTTTGAAAACCAAAACAATGGCGACTAAATCGCGTTTTGTTATAACTAGTTGGATTTTACTAAAACGGTTATTTCTCTCGCCCTCATCGCCTCTGAGTCAATAGCGCAATTGACTCAGAGCCCATTAGAGTTCAGCCTAATCTTATAGCCGTTCTGTTTACTGTTGCTGCAGATCATTATCGAAGGTGTCACGGGAAACAGTTACACGGGAGACATTGCAATCGATGAAATTTCATTTGTGAAAGGCTCCTGCAGAGGAGAACCAGTTCCAACTGTCGATGAAGAAGAGTCAGGAAAAAATGGTAATGGTGAGAGTTAAACTCCATTTTTAGTGCTAAAAAGTGCAAAAATATTTCTGCAGGCTTGTTGATTGCTGTAATACACGTGTGATTGTCCAGTATCTAAATGTGCTGTTCAACACTTTCTCGATAATCTCATAAATTGTGAATCGAGGGGACCAGCTCATTAAGTGGTTTGTTATATAGCCCATGGAGAGAAACCTCCAAGAGTACAAATTGTAAAAACCTAAGCTAGCGGTCAACATTGCTCAGAGGCCTTTTTGGCGAGAAACGGTTTTATTGTTTAAAAAATGTCTCGTGCTTCGAAGCAGTCACTCGCAGAGGTCGCGCTGTTGGGGGAAAATTCTAGATGTATACCGTTATATTAAAAGTTTTAAAACCTGATAAATGAAAAAAACCCATCAATATCAAGTTGCTCTTAGTCTCCTCTCATAACAGGTGAACACAGCAATAATGGCACTTGCATTAAAAGAAAAAATACCCCTCAATTACCCCCAAATTTTAATATTGATGCTGATTATCATATTTTGCTTTTCGGCAGTTTCAGATAGATGTGATTTTGATTTGGGATTTTGCGACTGGGGCAATGATTTGTCTGGTGTCGGAAAAAAGCCATGGCGCTTGTCCTCGTACAGAGACAACCAAGTTCCTGCATCGGTTGCTGCAAGACAAGACCACGGAAAGAAACTTGGTACGCCCGCCTGCTAAGTTGCTGTTGTCTGATTACTCATTTATTTATTTTTGCGTCTTGAGAGTTTCCATTTCCTATGTAAGCATTGCAAAGGCGTCTATGTTATCTAGAACTCCTCTTATGAAAGTACAAACATAATTATTTTCCTGGCCGGGAAAGAGAGGACGACCTCTCTTTACGAGGATAATTTCAAGGGTTTATCGCTTATTCGAACCTACATAGGGTTTCAAAACTACTCGAGGTTAGTTTTTCCCTTGATGTTTAATGCTTTCAGACAATATCTGGAAGTAACCTGTCCCGTTGTAGTACTGTACCATATTTAATTACTTTGTACGAAATTTAAGTCACTGCGATTAAATCCGGGAAGAAACTTATCCCTACTACTAAGACAACTAAATCAAGAACATAAACGCCTTTTCTTTTCCCGTTCAATCTCTCAATTAAGTCTTTCGATAAAGTCTTTAGATCCTGCTGTCTAATGCCCAGGCAAAACTGAGAAATCTAACTAGCAAATGAACTCTGTAAACAAGGTGCCAACTCAATTAAGGTTCTTTCCGCTTCTTTCACATAGGAGGGAAGTTTTTATATTCTAATCGGCAGCCTCAACAACAAGCAACGGTTTCGCGTCTGATTAGCCGAAGTCTGTGTGGTCCTAAGTGCCTCGAATTATACTACTTTATGAAGCGCTTTAGGGGAAGCGAGTTGAGAGTGTCTAAAAGGATAGACAGTAAGGAGGATCGACTATGGTTTACAACAGGAGTGGGAGCGCAAACTGAGGATTGGACGAGAGCGCTGGTGGACATTAAAGAGGAACATGAAAATTGCTATCAGGTGTGTACAATAATTAGTCAACTATAATGTAATTTAGCAACGAAAGGTTGACCTAGTAGTTCGTTCGCCTTGATCAGGAAGTAGCCTCATTTAAGGCAAACCACGCCAGTCTTGGATTCTGGATTCCACGCTGTGGATTTCGTATTCCAGGTACTTGATTGCTGATTCCATGTATGTGGAACTAATGGACTCCGGAATCCCTGACTAAAATTCCAGATTCCAAGGCCATGTATTCCGGATTCCACAAGCAAAAATTTCCCAGATTCCGAAATAGGAATTCCGGAATTTTGATAACCTTACATGGAATTAAAGAGGCCGGTCATCATTTTACTGAAAACATTCGTGATCGCCTCATTGATACAATTTTTTCCCTCCGGTATTAGCTTGTTTTTGAGTCTCGCCTTAGTGGAGCTCGAGAATCAGTAGTGGGGCTCGACGATGTTTTTACAACAAATGGCAGTTGCTGCTCAAAACGGAACACTCCAGAGAAAACAGAGAAAGGTAATACATTTGTAGATGGAATTTATACGTATATATTTGATATCTGTACCCTTGACTCCAACAGTTAGGCGGATAAAAGAGAAAGTTATGGTTAACTCCGGTAGACATCAGCAACGACCTTAGTGTCCTGGGCATGGGTAATTTCTTGATGCCTTTAAAATGCCCCCTTTCATTTCAGCTTTTTGCGAGATATAAATTTTAATTTGAAATAAGGTTTTGGAGTTACTCACCGTTCCCGACCGCCAGTCTCCTGATTCAATTTCAACACAAAAGAGCCAGCCTAACCTTATGCGTTGGAGAATAGGAAACTGCGCCAGCAGACTAACTTATATCTGTTATTCTTTTCCTAAACTTAACTTTAAACTTACCCAGATTCTAGTAGAACCGTCTATAATATTAAAATAATCAACCTATTTACCAATGCCATGTTTATATTCTCCGGTACTATATCAGCAAACTGCGATTTCGATAAAGGCACGTTCTGTAACTGGGGGCACTCTGTGAAGTCGAGTTTTGCTTGGAGCTTAGGAAGTGGACAGACTAAGAGTGGAAAAGAAAGCGGAGGGATGACGGGGCCTACTACGGACGCTTCGGGCAAAGGTATTTCATGGCAATTTTTACTGAAGCGTATTACACATTAGTGGCAATAAAAAAATCTTAGAGTTAAGTGAAACCCTTTAAATGTAGCTAATGTAATATGTCCTCTCTTATATTGGGTTGATCTGATGTTTTCTCATAGTAACCCTCAAAAGGGCGCTACTGGAAGTATTCTCGTCAATGGATATTTATCCTGGGCTAGTATTGCCAAGCGTTACTACAGGAAGGGTTACAGAGGTTAATTGAACTCTAGACAAGTGCCACTTTTTTTAAAAAAAACACATACACACACGAAAAAGCATCACTCTTTGTAGTACGATGCCTTACATGTCTTACTCTTAGTTCAGTGTACTGAGATGTAATTTTCTGCATTTGGAAATGTGCGCTATATAACTCTAGTGTGGTTTCAAAAATAAAAATAATTCAGTGTGCTGACGTAATTTTCTGCATTTAGAAAGTGAAGTAACTTTGTCTTTCCATTTTTAGGCCAATATGCTTACATAGAATCTTCTGAGCCTCATATGAAGGGAGATAAAGCCGTGATGGTTAGTGATCTTTTGTCTGGACAACAGTGCATGCAATTCAAGTATCACATGTACGGAGAGGACGTTGGTTCACTGTCAGTTTATAGGCGGGGAATTCTTCAGTGGAAAGAAAGTGGTAACCATGGAGATCAGTGGCTTGAGGGACAGGTCGACCTTGACTGCAGCATTGAGGAGTACCATGTATGTTCTAAATTACTGTTGGAGCAGAAGGGAGGGGAGGGAGAGAAGAGAGGAGAAAGTTTTCCTTCTCTGTACCAAGATGCAGTCATTTAAGGTCTTAATTCTTATAAATTAATTAAATCTGTCGTCAAAACTCCCAAGCGAGACCATCTGTCTGAAAGTTGTCTCAGTCAACTTGCAGCATTTAACTTTGAATGTAGAGTAAGAAGGTCGCTGACTTCTAGGTTAATCATTCTAGAGATACAAGGACAGAATCTGATGTAGTTATCTTTAAATATCTTTGTTGTTTTTGTCAAATAAAATTTCAACTTTACTTTTCGAGCTAGTTGTAACTAATAACTTTTTCTGTTTATACGCAGGTTGAAATCGAGGCGTCCGTTGGGGGATGGCGTGGAGATATTGCTTTAGACGAATTGCAATTTACTCCAGGGCTCTGTCCTAATAAGACCACTGTTAGTGCTGTATCACCTACCAATTCACCAATTATGTTGCCAACACCTCCTCCACCATACCGTAAGTGCAGTTCAAAGACTTATGAGCGAAGGCAAAACTTTTTCGTTCCACCTGCATCCTGTTGATTTTCAGCTTAAATTATTTTTAAACCCTCTTCATTTCCTCCAGCCTTGACAAGACACAGGAACAAGTGATGGAGATTATTTTTTGCGGGCGAAATCGTTGAGGGAAACTGACAAAATTGTCTTGAAATAATTTTGGAATTAAGTGGCGGGATTTCCCCAGTCACAATATAAAACCCCTCTGTTCCCTCAGGATGAAATTTCCATTTTTCGAAAAAGCCAATTGAAAAATGTTACCTGTCAGAAAGAACTTACTTGGTTTGTTTATTTCAGTCGGCACCGATTAAAAAAAAGCGCATCAAGGCCAGTTTGCACCGTAAATTATTAACATGTCAAATATTTTGCTGCAAAGAAGGAAAAGGCGAAGCAAGCTTCAAAAATATTCCCTTTACGTGACCTTCTTTTCACTTTTGCTAAATAGGCTAACAATTTTTTTGAGTCTCCCATGATCATGACCTCACAAAGAAGACATTTATAACTTAAGTAGAGAATATAACGCTCCTTTACTTTCTAAAAATAATAATTCCAAACGAACTACTTTGAATTCACGAGTTAGGACAAGTTTAATATTAGAACTCTTGCATCTGTAGGAGTATTGCTTAAGGCTCGTGCGTTGCTTAACTTGTTTTTAACGTTACCACAGGGACATGTACCTTTTCGCAAAGTTTGTGTGGCTGGACAAATTCACTCTATGACAGTGGGGACTGGAAAATATACGCCGATGACACACCCTCCTTTAACACAGGACCTCATTATGACGTTGACGGAAATGGTAGGTGGTCAAAATTGTTGGGCCCGGGTCAAGAGCGCAGTCACATTTATGGACACCGCCTCGGCGTGGTTGTAAGGGTTTTAAGAGGGAGGTTAAGCAACTACGACGGCTACGAAAATGTTACTTAAAAAGTGAATTCGCGCTGTTTCAAAAAATTTGTCGCACTTATTCCATCTCCAGCGTTCAGTTCGTCAAATCTTAGCACATTTTTCTGGAGTTAAATTCTAAAGGACTGTGTCAAAGTACAGGAAAAAATAGGAAAGTCGTTGTCTTCCGGCTGTTCACGTCCTCACAAAAAGTGAAATTAGGCATTTTTTACGTCGTGATGCACGTGAAAAGTTGTTGTTTTGCTAATCTAAACCCATTGCCTTTTTGCCATTCTCGTTGCCGTCGCCGTCGTCGTTGCTTACGCTCCCTAAGATCGCAATAATAGGATAATAGCATAAATGTACATGCACCAATTGCGTTAATCATCCTAGGAATCGTATTCGATTCAATGTGATCAAAACCAATTCATCAAATGAATATAAGTACAGTGATATAGGAACGAATAAATGATGCTATTTTTTCTCATGCATGCAGGTTTCTATATCTATATGGAAGCCTCAGACCTACTAGAAGGGCAAGAAGTCCGTCTGGAGAGCGAAACATTAAGAATTCCAGTTTGTTTAAGTTTTTCTTACTATATGTATGGTAAGGATGTCAAAGAACTGCGACTGGAGCAGCGAAACTCAATAAATAACGAAACCAAAGTTGTATGGACAAAGACGGGCGAACAGGGGGATTACTGGAACTTTCAGTTGCAAGCATTAAGAGGAGAGCAATACACGGTAATTATTTAAGCAATAGAAAACGTTTTCGCCGTGTTTGCATAACCTGGTATAATCACGAGAGGGGTTGCGAGAACTCGAGACAGTTGTAAACCCGAAACGAAGTCGAGGGTTTGCATAACTGTCGAGAATTCCCCCCAACCCCTCGAGTGTTACCACTAACAAAAAATATTTTATAAATTTAGAGCGCTTTTTTCCCCTTCTTTGTCGGAAGTTGTCTTAAATAGACTTCAAAGAGGACTTGACCTTCTTTTAAATGTTCTTTTTTCTGTAGATATCTTTTGTAGCAGTCCGAGGCAAATCTTATCTTAGCGACATCGCTATTGATGAAATATCTATCCTCGATGTAAAGGAATGCAAAAGTTTGAGCGGGAAAGCTGGAAAACAACCGAATCCAAAGGATGGTGAGTGATCGGATTTCGAGTCGGTATCAAAAATTAAAACGGTTTCAGTCCCGACTCATGATATGAATGCACTTTGACTGCCTGAAGTTAATGTCGTTATTATCGAATAATTGACAGAATCTAATCTATCCATGAAGACTGCTAACATTATCAGTTCAGCCGGGATAGTCAGGAACTTTCTCAACGTAGAAATTAAACCTTATCGGCATTTACCTCGTGTACCGAACACAGATGACGTAAAACAAAAGAACAAAAACCATGAAACAATAGAGTACTAAAGTGATGACGTCATAAAATGAAATTTCTGAAATCATAGGATTTGTCAGGTTATTCTGAAAGAACAATTTCCAAGATGCCTACTTAGTTACCAAAAATGAGCATCTCGGGGCAAATTGTCTCTGAGATGTTAGCCGGTTATACTCGGAAAATTAAACTCCATACAAACCCTTCTAATTTTTTTGGGGTCGACCCAAAAATATTTAGAAGGGTTTGTATGGAGTTTTCTAAGCATAACTGGGCTACACCCTAAGACCTTTAAGAGTGTGTGTATCAAGTGCCACACTAGTCGGCCATTGAACAGCTTAATCGATCGTGTGTGTTGTTGATTTTTTAATCGATGTCCTCCCCAATTCTGTTTTTGCATTTCCGTTCCTTTTTTTTTTTTTTTGTCGTTTCTAAAGTATTGTCATTCTCGTTAGTTGTATTACTAATTTTCTTTTTTTTTTCTGGACCTCGTTGTGGAACTTGCTCTGTGAGTGATCCAGGCCTCTTGGCGAAGTTTATAAATAAAATAAATAAATAAATAAGAGGCAGGTATCTTAGTTTGGAACAAATCAGACTTAGTGACAGCTTAAATATGTAGCCAATACGGAAATGTTTCGGTTCTTTTGTACCAGTGGTTTACAAGTAAAGAATAATTATTCTTTTTTGTTTTAAGATACAGAATTTTTCCTCGTAGAATAAGAGATGAATTAATGGATTTTTTCTTGTTGCCCCAAGGGAATTGTGACTTTGTCAAAGGCTTCTGCAAATGGCAAAACGTTAAGGATAACGTTTTTGATTGGACCAGGAATTCAGGAAGAACACCTTCTTCCGCAACTGGACCAAGTTTTGACCATACAAAAGGTCAAACACGTCCAAAAGGTAATCTTCTGATGATTGCATGTCCACCCTGCTAGGGTTCTGGAAAATAAGTAGAACTATTTAACAACTATTAACTTCAGAATCAGCTTTATGGGTGCAGACCTCTCCAACGGAGATGGACATGAACGGTTTCTCGGGAATTAAGAAGTTATATTACCAAGCAATCTCTCAAATAAACCAGTTTCTTTTCAAATTTAATAACATCTCAATTGATATTTCTTTTTCTTTAACAAACAAACCAGGCCATTACATCTACTTAGAAGCTTCTAATCCACGCAGAAGGGGAGACACAGCTCTTCTTCTCCTCAAGCTTGAGGGCAGTTCCTTTTGCATGCGCTTCTGGTATCACATGTATGGCAGGGATATGGGCTCTCTCAAAATTGTGCACATTATCAAGCAAGGCACAATAAAAGACGAACTTGCGGATGACGATCAACCTAAAACTATTGAGTTCACACAAGGTTTGAGGGGAAGCCGAGACACTCGGAAGATTGCGTGGCAGAAATCGGGAAATCATAGAAACAAATGGCACCAAGCTGAATTGGACCTTAAGCATGGAAAGTCTGCTGTTCACTGGGTGAGTTTCAACGGGATGGAAGCATATTTTACTCAAAAATAATGTATTATTGTGCTACTTATGCACTGAGAAACAACGAGTAATTGATTTGTAACTGTTCCCTCAACTGATCATTGCAGGACACTTTACCATTCTATTGTTAATATAAGCCCACCGTTCTAATGCGGCTTAAAACGTTTTCTTCGAGTAACATAAGTACGCGCACGATTTCCGCTTTTTTTGTAATGTTGTTTTTAAAATTGCCCACACGCAAGTACAAATTATGGAAAAGCAAAGGCAGGGGTACAGTATTGAAAAAGGCTAAGCTCTCTCCCGATCCAAATAAAATGATAAAGACGTCGATTGAGAACATTCTCGCTATAACTCGTAGTAGAATGACGAAGGTAAACACGTTTTCCCGCCAAAATGACGCAGGCTAACGCGCATAGCGTGCACTACTTTGTATTAAGAAAATCTCGTACCCGTAGTCGTACGCGTCTTAAGAATCTAAAGGTCTCTATTTTTAGTCCTTTCTTGTTTAAGGCTACTTGAAAAAGGCTGATCATTGTCTCTTTCGAATATGTTGTCTATTTAGATCGGTATCGTCGGCGTGATTGGTAAAAGCTACACCAGTGACATGGCGGTGGATGACATTCAATTCACAACCGGACGTTGCTCGAGTAGAAGAAAAGCTTGAAAAGGGAATTTCTGTTTCTAGGTGAGCATTTTGATTAAGGTAAATTTAATCCAGAATCTTCGGGTTACACAGTTTGTCTCCAGAAACAGTATATGGCATGAGTAACGTATGAAGCAGGAAACGCATAACAAAGATATAAGATATCCTCGTCATTCCAGGGTTCCTGCTCAAGGTAACCTTACGTACCAATGCCAAAACCCAGAAAAACTTTGTATGAACCATATTCACAGAAAAAGTTATTCTAGTTTATCATGTGGCTGAATTTGCAAGCGGGCAAGACAAAAGGAATTCTGTGTTCTGATTGACTACCCTGCCGGACATGATGGGCCTATATAACAGTATGCGCTTGGGTTTTTTAGCGTTAGTGCAGCAAGGAAACGTTAACTATTTGGCCATATATGTTGTCCTAAAATCATACTAGCCTGAGTGGCGGGTGAATTGAGAAAATGTGGCGCACGAGAACAAGATCAGTGTGCTACAGTCATTTTTGCCCCCTCCACCCTCCCCCTCTTGACTTGACACTCTTTTTACAATTTCTTCGGCCTTTCACCGTTTCCTTACGTCAGAATGTTAACTCATATTGATAATTTTGAAAACTCCAGTCCAACTAGAGTATAAGTTGTGAGTTTGAGTTTTAAGGTTTTTATTGCATTGTTATAAAGTCCTTCTCTCCGTTCATGGATAATGTGTCACGAATTTTCCATCTTCTAGTCGAACGGTGCCTATATTTAATCCGAGATGAAATTTGTTGAATAAAACCACTTTATTGAAGTAATGGTTACATCCAACATATTTATACTTAGGTTACTTTATTTGTTATGTTGCAGATTAGATCCTGAAAATGACTAGAATAGAAGAGGCATTTTCTTAATATATCACAACACCAGAGAAACGGTGCCTTATTTTCAAGAACGCCACGGAGTGTTCTCTAAATTTATTACTCAGCTCAGTTAATATTTTGTTGAATTTAGGGCCATTCTTACGTAGAATGACTTGTATAGTTGAGAAGTAATATCAATGTAATTGCATTTACCTATAGACCGGTGCGGAAATACTTGGTTCGTTCAGGAAACCTTCACTATTTTGAGATTGTTCTTAAAATATTAAGACTACAATAAAAATGATATTCCTGTTCACAAAATATAATAAATGAATAAATAAATAAATAATGGAAAGAAAGGGGACTTATAAACTTCAATCTTTGCCCGCACGCTGTCATTGTTAGTGAATACTGAATTATTCTAATCATCCACTCAGTATTATAACCATTTTCGCAACTGCATAAGTTGCGTATTTAGCTGCGATGATCTTCTTTTCACCTATTGTTTCATCGCAGTTCAAATAAATGAAATAGAACATAAATAGTGCCTAATGTCGTCACAATCAACCAAAATGGCAGAACTCAAAGAGAGATGCAAATCCAATTTCTGGAAATTTACATTTTTCTTCCTACTTCCTATAAAAGAAGTTAAAATGTCAAAATATATTTTTGACAAGTTGAAGACAATTTAATGTAACAGCAAGTGGAGGTTCCCTTTTACATATAACATTGCAATTTCGATATCGAGTTCGCCGGCAGTGTGGACTCTATTTGAATTTATGATATGATCGTTTTTCATTCACGCGTGCACTGATTAATTCCGGTATAGCGGTACAACTTCTCAGTAACGAGAGCACTTGTTTATAATATAGAATATTTGATAATAACCGGGCGAACATGAAACATAGTCACTCAATTATTATCTTTTATCATTATATCTAGAATTAGATGAATTTAATAGAGAAACCCAACAGCAGTCTTTTCACGGATTTGAGTATTGTGCTGTACATGAGATACAAAAGCAGAAAGGGTCTCCAGACAACAACAAAAACGAGACTGTATAGAGGGTTTACACATGACGTTACGGCGATCATATTGGTGTTCCAAAATAATGCATGAAACGGCGGCCATATTGGTGTTTCAATCCAATCTTGTATGAGTAGTAGAACTCTTTTCGGATGTAAAACGCTTTCTTTTGTTCCAATAAATTTGCATAGATGCTGGCCACGTGAGTGAAAAAGCTCTATACGTTTCAGCTCCTTTCGATCCATTTCAAATTAATGAGCCGTTGTTCTGATTTCAATTACTGAAAAAAACTATAAATTTAGGCAACTAACACACCTTGTTCATCGACCAAAATTTTGCATAAGCATTGTTTTTTGCTTTCTCTTAGGACAATTCTTTTTAATTTTTTTTGGTGGGGGGCGGGGATGGGGCTGGGTAAACAAAGGTTTATTATGGCCAGTGTGATAGTGGTGAATTGAAGAAAGGACAAGCACAGACTAGCTTAAAGGTACGATATACTTTTGTTATTACTTTTACGCCATTCGTAAAGGTGATTTAACAAAAACCTGCAATTAATTAGGTTCAGTCTGTTGATATATGTCTTTTAGTAATTTTTCCAGCTTTACAATTGAAAGTAGTATAGATACTCGCTCTAGCTTCAAAAACATTGAGTTTTCACAATTTGAGGAATGAACTAACGGATCTCTACATTTAAACTAATCTCATCTCCACAGTGGAAGCTAAGAACAGAGAAGTCTGGAAGGCTTTCCTTTTATCTAGTCCCCTGGGCTTTTCCAAGAAGAGTGAGACAATGCGTGAAAGTAATTTTGCTCTCTGAGAAATGTAATAATTTATTTAGTAACCTTTATCACAGTTTTGTTTACTGAGTTGTTTAATAACAAAAAGGAAATAAAATAAATGTCATATACTTTGATTAAAAAGACGGAATGTTACAATACATTGTAGTTTCCATCTCCCCTTCATAACACGGAAGCCAGACGCAAGCTCGGAGTACTGTTTGAGAATTGTAATAACTTGTTTTACTTTATTTAATTTGCTCTTTCCGTTTTACTCCCTTATCTGCCTCTAGTCTATGATTATTAACACCATCGACTGATGAACATTTTGTATTATTTTCGCTGATAACCAAGCAAAAGTCTTTTATTTCAAGAAAGTTGTCGATAATAAAGAGGCCGCCTTAAAATTAATTTCTCACTCATTAAAAAAATCTTCGACAAGTTCCAAAAGGTACTCGTTTCTGTTGAGCTAGACTGCCTACATCTCATTACATCATATAGTTTTTTTTAACGGGCATAGTACATGCCTTGTTTTTACAATGGCTAGGTGGGCCTTAATAATTTTGTAAAGATACCGTGAGGAATGAGTTTAGCTCTCGTCTTTTATTTGCTTTTACGGGGGAAGCCGGCAAAATTCGGGTATCGGAAAGTTAAACTTTTGGACTGAATAAAAAAGCATTCGGAAGCGTCGGGGGTTTATTGTTCCGGCATAGTAATTAAAAACCAGTTATATTTTATTGCCGTTTTGGTTTTCGAATCGCATAAATAACTCCCTTTAACTGCTGTCGAGCATTAAACCGAGCTGTCGACGTCAGAATAAAGTTTGAGATTCATTGAAGAAAGTTCGCCCTCTCTCACATATAAAATACCCAGGTACGTTTCCTTCCTTAAGCTCAGCATTAATGTATTTTTGAGAAAATTATAATTGTTGTGTTTCTTTGTTGATCTATAACGTTCATGTAAGGCTTAGAATTTTATATTTCGTGACAAAAGAAGTAATTACGTACATAAGTCAATTGAAATTGTTTGCGTTTCGTGAAGAAATGTATCAACATATCCATAAATTCAAAGGAAATTTGTTTTTATTTCAACCTCAGAGTGTATAAATTTTTATTTTCAAAAGAATTACTTTGCGTTAGTAAAGTAAATGAAAGTATTTTTTTGAAGTTAAAAGTCTACGGTCAATCACATAATTAAAACCTATCTAGGATGGGTTACTAACAGAGAGAAAAGTCCCTATGTATGTTACAGGTCAATATTAGTCAGGTTAAAATTTTTTAGGTAGGTTGATTCTCTCTGTTTCCTTGAGAATCAACCTGAATTTAATTTTCACCTGTAAAATGTACATTGAAGAGCTGCCAGGTCACATAAATTTTTATCTGGTTCGCGACATGCCAAAAGTGTTTGAAGTAGCCAAGTGTAAGTACTATCTTGAATTTGGCGGCTTGCATTTACTATATGTATCGATGCCACTCCATCGCACATGACAGACATTAGGGAATTTTAAGTAAATCGCTATGGCGACCTCTGCTACGGCGGCCGGAAGTAAAAAAGCCCAAAAATTGACATAGTGCGCATGCTTGGAAATGACCTTTCGCCGAAGCGCCAAATCCTGCAACGTAAAGACCTGCCTTGTAACGTAGTGGCTACTACGACACGTGAGAATAAAAGTTGACTTTTCGCCAATGTTTACAATCACTGGTTTTAAAACCCAGCCACATTAAAAAATTTGTTTTTGCATGGAGAAATATTTCCAAATGTAAGAAGGAACTTTGAATACCTGTATATCATTGACAGGAACCCAAACTTAGCCTAAACAATATGAATAAGAAATTGGCCTTAACTGCTCTACACAGATCTTCCATGACTTCACGCGTCACTTAAATCCAAGATGGCGGCTTTCATTTCCGTTCTAGTGCCGGCTAGGTCTGATCAAAAAACAAAACAATTGATCAAAAATATCTATTTTTTTTTACTTTCAGGCTAAATTAATCTGACTAAAGAAAACATACGCAAAATACTGACAAAATTTCATATCAACATTTCCAATTTAATGCGCATGCTTCTTCCACCGTGAGAAACTTGAGTAAGGCTGGTCAGAATTGACAAGGTTCTGTAACTAAATATCAGTGTATGGGGAGCAAGTCTTGAAATAAAAATAACTCTGAATATTTCGATTTAATAAGATTATTATCATAACTGTAATTTTTGTGTTGAAGCTGCTGAATCATGCTGATACAATAAGTAGTTTATAAAAGGAATTACGTCATTGATGACAACTGCTCCACCTAATCCTTTATTTTTTGCAGTTTTCCCTGATTTTACTCCGCCTATTCTCTCATTCTTCGTTGAATTTATACACGTATTTTGATAAACTAAAAGCACATAGCTTCTAATCCGCAGAGGTGGTTTCGTGCACTGAAGCCGGACCAATAACCTGCCGAAAAGTAATCGCTTCCTAGCCAAATTACTGACACTTCCCTCTTTAAACAATAACTCAACACGAAAGGCAGGTAACGGCTTTCTGAGTTGAAATAAATCGTAAATAAATGAAGTTGATGGGTTTTTTTTAATTGAAAATAATAAATACACATCGAACAAACTTTCTTGTAAATCTTTCGATGAGTACCCGGCTGATTATTATCCAACTGAACATATATGTACCAATTTGATTTATTCGGTTTCTGAAAAACTAATTTATATTGTTAAAACTTCTTGGTCAACTCCTCTTGTGATTATAATAGCTATGTTTGTATCAGGTGTTCTGATTCCCAGTTATATAAATTAAAGTAACACTTTACCCAATATTTCTAATATGATTGGAATATTCGTAATTAACTGTCTGATGCGACCCACGCTTTAAAACAATTAGTCGGCTCATTAAGTGATTTTAAATATTATTTCTGCCCTTCTCAATTTTTAAAGTCGCTGTATTTTACAGTTTCCACAAATGACAGCTTCACAGGGTAAATTGAATAAATTGTGCGAGGTTTCTGTGGCCAGTTTTATCATCAGTTTTATTTTCATAGCGGGCGCAAACTTTGTCTGGGTAAAAAAAAAAGATCCAAGTCAGAGAAAACGTGAAATAAAAATATGGTTACCAGGAACTTGTCGTTCCACTAATTTGAATTATAGCGGGGATAAATTTTGCTCACACTGTGTTTTATTTATCGTAAAAAAAAAAATCAATCGTGTGAACAAAGGTAAGTGAGACGACTCTTTCAAAGGCCGTCTTCAGTTTGGCCGCTCTAGCTTGTTCCATCTCCAGATGACGGCCTCTCCGATTCCCACGCTTAAAAAACAATGATGCTCTATGAAATGCTGAATAAAACAAGCGGCAGTTTCTTCAGCGAGAATCAGTTCAAACTTGCGTCCCAACAGTAAGCGTTTTTTTTTCTCTCTAGCTGACGCCAACGTTTAACCAGGATCCTTACAAAGGCAAAGACATGGAAAAGAGGGCTTTGTTAATTACTTGCCTTGTATTGCTCATCTGTACTAAAGATATGATGGCCAGAAATCTTAAAACAAGCTACAAGAAGAAGGTAAGTTTGGAACCTAAACACCATGTTCTAGTCTCCACGGTCACACCAGCTTATGCATTTGGCATGTTAAATGTTGCAGCTCCCGCATTTTGGCCAGGCTTGCGAATAATATATATATACCGTCAATGATAATCCATGTACAGTCTCAAATGATGTTACCGCAATTGCTTTAAGATTTTAAAGGTTTTCGAATGCCATGGCCAGTCAATAGTGAAGATTATTACTTATAGTAACGAGTATTAGCCGAGGCTAACATATCTGTGTTTTCAAGGATCACATAATTTTACCCGTTTTCTAAAGAACACTGTAATATTTAGCAGGGGCGATCATTTGACTGTGGAGGGGAAGGGGGGGGGGGGCGTATGGGTGATTTCAGACAAAAATATCCTGAAGACTGATTCCTACATTGAAAAAAATATCTTTCATGGCGTATAAAGCTGGAAAAAAATGTTACACCGTGGTATGTCGGGAAAAAAATGCTATCACCAGAGGTTTGGGAGAAAAAATTCTTGCCAAACCAAATCATCCATCCCTCCCCCCCCCCCCCTTCCCCTTAAAATATCAATGGTCGGCCCTTTAGTTTGGAATAAGCCGGGTATCAAACCTGTTGAAAATGGTCCCCCCGAGGAATTAACCTTGTAGATAATTACACTGAATAGTCTACGTTCGATATAACGCCGACGCTTTCTGGTCATTTTTCTATATTTGGCTTGGTTTTCTTTGTGGTCAAGTCTCTTCTGGGGATTGCGAGACAATGGAGTGGTGAAAAATTTGCAATTTTGACCCTAGAGCCTCGGATTCATGTTAGAATTTTAATATATCGAACGTGGGCAAATCGACGCTTTAAAAACATATTTCATTAATTGTTTGACAATTCGTTAGCTCCTTTTTGTCAAGACGTTCAAGTTAGTATCAATACGCAATCTGGAATATTATTTGTTCTTAGCAATATTGTAATCACCAATAGACCTATTCGGCTAACTCAATGTTGTACCCAGTTCAAACCCTTTGGGAATAAAACGTTTTGTTTCAGGAATTTCCATATCATTTATATGTGAATGCCACGTTATAATGCAAATACAATACACAAAGAATCTTAACCTTGGGAGATTTGAATTCGGTACAACATTGAGTTAGCCGAATAGCTCTATTTTATTAGTCATCGACCAGAAAATGGAATATTACTGAATTGTGCTAAGTAATAACAACATCTGATAATTTCATTTTTGTGCACTTGGTATATCTTCCAAGTTACAATTGACTACACCGCGCAAAACTAGTGAAAGTCAACAATGTCAACATTGCATTGAAATTTTGGTTTTTGGTCTGGGATCGATTTATCATTGCAGTTGACATCTTAGGCCACATTAACTTAAAGCGCATACTCTGAAGTGCAACAATTGACATCAAAACTTATGCTAGATATTTTATGAACACTATAGCAGTACGTCAAAAAATTATCAAGAATTTTAAGAGAATGTTTTAAAATAGGACCTGTTTTGGGGGTGACAGTCTCAGAATTTTCCAGTTTTTTAACTTCTTAACTTGCGACCGTTTGACTAACTGTCTAATACCTATGTTCGCTGCACGTACTACGTAACTCACCCGTATACGAAGAACTTTAAGTGACAACGCTGAATTACACATATCGTAACTTAAATTGGCAGAGTCGAATGTATTTGTCTTTCTTAGGGATTAACCAGTTCGTTAAGATGACTGCCCTTTTTCATATTTCTTGTCTATAGTATGGTCTATTCCAGACGCGAAACGTGAACCCATGCGACCTATTAGGCGAGTCCTGTTCAAGTGATGACGATTGTCCTGGAAGTTGCGATGGGAGGAACCTGTTCTGTTACCATAATGAAATTTGTGCTGAAAAAGTGTGGGATCCATACAAGAAAAAACGAGGCATCCAGCGATCCATGGACAACGAATAAATAACAGCGTCTGAACTTTATACGAGTAGTGCAAATAATAAAGTTTTTAATGACAGTTTAAGTTAATATATATTGAATTTGTCGTCGGTTTAGGGACAAGTGGTTGAAAATATTAAATTAGAATAGTGTAACCAAACGTGTAATCGCAATTTCTTTTGGTAACAATATTTTAATTAACGGAGCAATTAAGTAATAAAATATAATTGATCGGAAGATTTTGTTGTCTGGAAAACCTGTTACGAGGGATAGCAGCCTGTCATTAAAAACTTTTGACATCGATACCTAATTGTATTCAACAATCCCAGAAATAAGTTGCCTCTATGGCCGACCCGAGTGCCCGGCTAGCTCCGTCGACCATTCTTTTATTATCACAATTTGACACCATCTGTGACCTATAACTAAACATAAGCATGCCAAATATGAATCTGTTTCTTGAATAGGAGACAGCATTATAAGAAGGTCATCTCTCTTAACATACACCATCATTGGTGCCCGGCTAGCTCAGTCGGTAGAGCATGAGACTCTTAATCTCAGGGTCGTGGGTTCGAGCCCCACGTTGGGCGGCGAAATTTTTTTTCTCCAGTCCAGAAAAAACATTAAATCACTCGAAAATTATCCCATGCGACGACGTATTAGCCATTATATAAACCTGAATAATATAATTATGCAAAATTGTCAGTTCGCAAAGAGTGTCAGTGAAAAGGGTCAGCCCTCCCTCCCTCCCTTCCTTTCTCAGACATAATTAGAACTCGGAGTCCTTTGTCGTGTTCCTCGACAGGGATCTCGTCCAATACCCTAATGCTAATTAGTCAGAGAAAAGGATAATGAACTATCTATGACTTATATAACCACACAGAAGCGCGCCAAATATGAATCTGTTTCTTGAATACGGGACAGCATTACATGTAGGTCGTCTCTCTTTACATAGCTTAGTCGGTAGAGCATGAGACTCTTAATCTCAGGGTCGTGGGTTGGAGCCTCACGTTGGGCGGCGAAATTTTTTTTCATTCAGTCCAGAAAAATCATTAAATCACTCGAAAAGCAGTGATCAAGAATGCCTTGAAAAAAGACGGAAAATATAGTCTTGGTTTCTTAAATTGCCTTAAAAGTCGGCGATCACTTGGAGGCCAGTTTCCTGTTTTTCCATTCTATTCAGAGTACGAAACAATCAGTGCCCAATCCACCTGCGACTTGTTGGCTATTTTTTCGTTACTCCAAATTTTGAAACTATCTATGAAGTATATAACTACACAGAAGCACGCCAAATATGAATCTGTTTTTTGAATACAAGACAGTATTACATGCCGGTCATCTCTCTTAACATACACCATCATCGGTGCCCGGCTAGCTCAGTCGGTAGAGCATGAGACTCTTAATCTCAGGGTCGTGGGTTCAAGCCCCACGTTGGGCGGTGATCTTTTTATCGTGTAGTTTGAAAAATTAAAGCACTCAAACTGCAATGAACATGACAGTCATTTTTTTTAATGATTTTTTAATCTCATGTCATAATCATCAAATGGCGACTCGGTGGAAGTTACCCACGGGAAAAGTTATCAGAAAGAACGAAGAAAGTAAGTACGTTTGAAAAGCTGTTTAATAGACAACTTAACACTGGGAGATTTTGACAACAGCATTCATCCGTTTTCGAAGTTTATTTGAAGTACCTCATAGATTATGGTTCGAGATGGTCAAAGATTAAGGTCAACGTCGATTATTGTCCAATTTCTCACTTCATCCTAGAACCAATAAAATTCATTTAAAGTTGGGAGAACGGTTCTTCGTTAGTCAAGGTTCCCGGCTCTTCCGTCTGCTGCATCGCAGCTGTTCTCTGCTCGTCAGAGACTGTTGTTCCTTCCATTTCAAGAACAGGATTTCTATTTCCAATGTTAGGAACTGATGCCTTTATTCCCATACCTCTGTATTCTTTTTGGGAATCATTCTTCAAAGGTTCTGTTCCTCTCGCCAGTGACATCCCTGGCACATTCTGCTTATAAGCTAAATTTGTACCCTGATTATCTATTTCATCGGACATACCAGTATTATTAAAAATCTTTGTAGTCTTTTGTTCCAGTTCAGCATCACTATTCCCAGCAATGTTATACGCCGCTTCAGTCATCTGCTGGTCAAATTCAGCTCCTACGGGATCGCTTTGGTTTTCATATTCACCCTGCCTTGTTGCATTTAGCGCCTGCTCCTCGTCATTTTGAAACTCATCTAAAACTCCTTCATTGGCGGCTTCGTAAACCGTCTGCTCACTGAGATCAGAATCTAGCTGTTCCTTCATTTCGTCTTCCCCAATAATTTCCTCACTGTCTTCGCCAACTGCATCCGAAGAAAATCCACCCTTTCCTGGAAAGTAATGGTATGGGTTTCCTGCTGCAATTATTCGTCTTAACCGTGATTAAAACACTCAAATTCGATTTTTTAATTATTGTAGGTGGGAATCTGCTGGCGCCTTCGACTATAGAACCGTTTTTTTTTTTAACTTCAGCAGGGTTGTCTCTAACAGCATGTCACCAGTACATATTTAGACACCTTGAAGAGACACAAAGAGGAAGAGAAATTCTGTTTTACTGAGGAAACGCGATTGCTAGGCTTGAGCCTTCGGGCCCTTCATATCCGACGTTCGTGGTGTTAACCCGCTTGGTCTTACTACTCCTCAGTAGAACACAAATATACTGACTTCTTTCATAATGGCGGCCCAGCGAGGTCAGGAAGGAGAATTATCATACATATAAAAAAATATATTACAAGGCTGCCATTATGAAATAGGTCTATAACTGAGGGTTATCAGCTTGAAGCGAGGGGTAATATCGACCGAGGCCGCAGCCCGAGGTGGATATATCAAATGACTACGAGCTTAAAGGCGATAAACGGCTTATCTTTACCTTCAACCTTTAATGGCCGGGATTCTAAGGGGTCCAAAAACGAAATAAAGAAAAGCGCGTCTACCTTTCACCTTAATTCTTTTGTATTTCTACATTCCATTGTGATATTGGTGGTATATAAACAAAGCTCCAAATAGTTTTCAGTGAGTTAATTATATGCAAAGATTTCAAAGTCGCATTTCGAATAAGTTGTCTTAAGTCATGCTTAAAACAGTAACGTCGAGTGATGAAAAATCACAAGGTTTTATACACAAAGAAGCTTTTGAGTGGTATTTGAGCTTAACATTCGGAAAGCTATCTGGAAACGTCCGAGAGGAGGAGCCAGAAACTGCTGAGTTGTCATTTCCAGACAGAGGATCGCGATTGACGATAATTTACAGAGGAAAATCTGGGCGACTTAGGTAGCACAGCTATGAGCCACAAACTCTTCAACATACGGCAAAGAAGTCAGCGGGTCCTGAAATGAATTTAGGATGACTTGGTAAAAGAGCGCAAGCAAAGGTCTACCAGGAAAAGAAAGCGACATTCAGGTTTGGAATTTTTAA
Source organism: Porites rus (assembly GCA_964035705.1). Taxonomy (NCBI): domain Eukaryota; kingdom Metazoa; phylum Cnidaria; class Anthozoa; order Scleractinia; family Poritidae; genus Porites; species Porites rus. Next base: position 13,377,293 of record OZ038002.1, read on the forward strand.
ATTAAAAACAGTTCAGCAATTTTAGCTATTTCACTCTAACTAGGCAATTTTGTCTACGAATTCAGGATTAAAGATAACACTAAATATTGTTAAAATCAAATCTGATAGTCTTTAAAGCTCTTTATGGAGTTAAAGCGTCGTCTTAAATTAACAACAGCCGAACAATACGGAATTTTTTATTCGTTCCTCCTAAATATTTTTGTATGACCATCCCAAACAATCAAAGCTGCACTCAGGTTTTCAGAAATCTGATTTGGAGGCATTAATCATAAACTCCCAGCTAGAAGAAAACAAACAAAGAAATTCTACTTCATGCAAAATAATTTGATTTAGGGCCGGCAAATTTAACTGTACTCGGGAATCAAACATCTTACTTCTAAAAGAGTAAACTTGATTAGCCCAAGGTCCACCCTCGCCATCAGGTTTACAAGCAGCAGATCTGCCATGTTTGTTATAGGTCTGTGGTGCAGTAGCACTGGCTGCACACCATCCACCATCCTGAACTGCGAACATTTTATAGCCTGCCCTCCAAGCTGCTTTGGCACACTTTACAATGGGATTCTTACGTACAGGGTACTTTCCATCCAGAATAGGATCTTTTCCTTCCATTGTTGGAATCGCGCGATCGGGGCTATCTTTAAAACATCCGACAGTATAATATCCTAGAAATAGGAGAAAGCATTTCATATGTTAGTGTTAAACTATTTGCTCAATATGTCTCCAAACTAAACTCATAACAAACTACAATTGATCGGCGACAAAATAAGTTGAAACACTTCGCCCCGGAAGGGCCATTCTAACGTTTTGCTATCTTAAAAAAGGGAAAAGAAAGCTTTCCCTCCCCCATCCCCTCAATTCAATGTTGTGCCGCTATTCGAGCTTCCTGTAGAAAACATCAAACACCTACATTTGAATGGAGGAGAGGGGAAGGTTTGGATTGTTTTATTCTCAGAAGTTATCCCATTTGAGGACAATGTCTCAACAATTTTGTCGCCAATTGTCATATAATCAAAACAAGCCCGTGAGGTGCAAGAACCCCCTTTTATCGCTGCTTCCGTAAGAAACGACTGCATTCCCGTTGTACCAGTTGGCATTACCTGATGCGCAACCCAAGAGCTCTATCCTCATAGAGATGTGTCCGTACCATGTTTTAGGATGAACACGAACGTAGCGAGCAAGGATGGATGGTCTAAAACGGTTTGTCACAACGGTGTTACGGTCGCTATTTCCACTGAAGTCCTACAATTGAAAAAGATAAACAATTTTCACGATCAACAATGCATCGGGCAAGTTTGTCTCTTGGAATCACAATTACTATTTGCCTGGGTCAGGATAAGTACAATGAGTAAAAACTGATGTGTAAAACGTTGTTGTGATTTTCGCAAAAGATATCACCACTGGAATACAATCATTCCATACCGTGTTTGGGTTATAGGGTGTGAAGTTTACGCCGTCGTCACTGTAGGAAACAGTAAAGCTTGTAACCCACTGGTTAAAGTCTGATCGTCCCTGAGTCCTTATACCTGTCACCCTTGTTTTCTGTCCGAGATCCACCTGCAGCCACTGATTAACGTCATTAGTTTTAGAAGACCATGCACCAGTTCTTCCCCCTCCAGCCTGAAAGTTCAGTCTGGCATTTGAAGGGCCGTGATGACTGTTCCACTCAGACGAGGCTGTGATCTGAGAGTCCGGTATGTATTTGCTCTCCATTCCGAGAGGCTGCAAGCATTCTGTAAAAAAAAAAAAATGAGATCGGTTCAGTCAAGGAAATTCAAAATTAAGAAAATCTACACCGCCTTGCATACATACATGAAGTCATAAAAATATTCTTTGCAGCCAGGCAAGACAGTAATTATTTGTCAAAGATTCAAAATTGGAGCGCTAAAGGCTCAAGAATTTTAAGATTGATTCAACATTGATTCAATAGCCGCAAATTAAGATGAAAGCTTTATCTGAACGCATTTTCAGCAGTAGTCTCAAAATCCTAGTTAGCACTTCATCATTTTGCGCACATTCTACCCCATATCTCCTAGAGACTGAGTTTCATTTCATCCCCTGATGGATACCACGACAGTTCCTTAAAAGGAAATTCGCTGAAATTTGGACACTTTGCAAACGAACACTTAAAACAATGCTACATAAATCTACTCACGTTTTAGCCTTTTCCCTGACGGCAGCCTATTTGCCGCTGCAAGAAAGAAGGTACCAAAATGAATACAAATTTTTTGGCTGTTTTGCTTGCACGTCGCCTTTCCCTATTATACACTGATTATTTTATCCGAATTTCAAGTGAATCTGGATGACATAGGCTATATAAGAGTTAGCCTGCGTAGCTGGCGCTTGGAAGTAGTGGGCACAAGAGAAACCGGGCGCGCGAGAAGGAGACACGCCCTGCAGACTATATAAGAGTCGGGGTAGGGGGTGAGATTATGTTGCAATAGAAAGTGCTAATGTAACCGTATCCCCCAAAGCATAAGCACGAGTGAAACAACTAGAAGTCTTGTGATTCCGGTAACCCGTGCGCGTAAAATTGGATTCTAGCCTCCAGCTATAAAACTGTACAAGGGTTGAACCCAAGGGTCATTTCAAAGGTAGATGGAGAATGATCGTCCGGTTGAGCGTAGTCCTAAAAAGGACTGTTGTTGATGGTGACTGACGTTTCAACAACCTCTGCTTTAGTCATTTTCTGAGTCATGACAGTCACTGTCAACAACATTCCTATTCAGCACTACGCTCACCTGGACGATCATGCTCCACCTACTTTTGAGGACTCAAACTATGTTTAACTAGCAGTGAGTATATTTCGTGTCGGTTTCCAAGTACGTCGGGGACAGGGATCTTGAACCCAGATCTCCCAGCGTAAGATAGAGTGAGAGATCTAGGTACGGAATAAGACTGAGGGGCCTGACGACATGGAACTAAGGGTTTTTTCAAAAGAAAAGACAACGCTGCAGCATGCAGAGAATACAATTTTTAAAATACTTATTTCCACGAGCTAAACGAAACAGAGCTCTTCTTTGAAAATACCAAGATCATACCTACAGGTTGAAGTACTCCACCAGAACCTAAAAAAAGAGGATAAATTTTATCAAGCTTTTTATCAAGATATAGCGCCTTTCTCTTAATGATCCAAAGAACTTTACAATCAGTAAATACTTAGAAAACAAATAATTCAAATACAGCATAGCAGGATTTAAAACCGCAACTGGCAGGAGGCAACCAGTTGGCTATTTACAAGCGTGACCGAGGATTTGAGCTCGGGACGACCGACAACAAATCCAGCAAGTGGCCAGAGCGGGACTTGAACCCGGGACCGCCGGATTGCGAGTCCGACGGGCTGACCACTCGGCCACGCTGCCTCCCTTCAAAAGTGCAAACACAACTCACCTTTACATGCTTTTTCTTTGATCTTCTCAATAACCGAGGAACCTAATTGCTTAAAATCTGCTGTAAACACATGCTCACGGTCCGGGTCTGTTGCCATGATATTAAGTTGATTCACATCAAATGCATTTCCCACGCCCAAACTAAAAACTGTTACACTCATATCTCGCAATTTTCTTGAAGGCTCATCTATATCATCCTAAGGAAAAATAAAGAATTTATATATATTTTATCACGTACAGGTAGTCCATGGAAGATAGAAAAAGAGCCAATTCAAAGCCCTGATGTTGATTTTCTTAGCGATCGTGGCTATCCACGCTTCCATTTGGAACGGTTTTTCGAAATAATTCTAACTTAGACCGTGGTTAAGAAGCAGTTATCAGGAATCCATTAGCTAAGAGGCTCTTACAAAGTCGGGATGCCGAACTATTAGACGCTCTCAGCTCTCTGTCATTTCAGATGTTCAAAGCCAGATAGTTCTTCTTGACTAAAAAAATCTATTTTAGCCCATCGTTATACTAAAAAGTATTGGCATTTATGGTATTTAACCATACGAACACATAATTAATTATTTTGTACATCGACAATTTACACAGTCAGACATTGCACTTAGCGGAACTATCGATCTCATGCGGCTTTCAAGTCGATCTACAGACAATATACAGACTCATAATGCCTTCTGGCCCGACTTTATGCTGGACTAACCACGAGACGCATAATCAAATTCTTGCTTAACTTCCCCCCAGAAGGATTATGCGATTCTAGTAGCCATTGTACGTTGCCGCGATGAACAATAACCATACTTTTAAACGATACAAATCTTTATTTACTTTCTGAAACTGACCTGTGAAGAACCGTCGGTCATTACCAGCAGTATATTAGGCACGCCCTGCCTTGCACTGGCATCAAACAACCTCGTCCGCACCACGTCCAATGCCCTTCCCGTGTAAGTGCTTCTACCAGGATATCGAATCCCGTTAATAGCTTTTAAGATTTGTGGAAGACTGAAATATGTTTCAAATCCAAAAATAACGTCGGCCTTTTGGGAAAATACAACAATTCCAACGTGCGTTCCATCTCTGGCAATGTTGAACCCTCTCATCAGCCTTTTGACGAAGCGGAGGCATCTTTTAAAATTCCCTTTGCCAAAGTATTCTATACTTCCTGATCCATCTACAAGAATGGCAAGGTCCACCTTGGCTTTACATACTACAAGGCAAGGAGACCATCATTGGAAAAATGTTCAAATGTCAAACTTTGCAATTGTTTGCGATGAATTTGGTGTTCTTGTTAAAGACAGTTGTTGAGAAACGTCATTGAGAAACAGTAGCAATCCAGAACAGATGGTTATTTATTTAAATTTGGGCAAGAGCAGTCAGAAAAAAGAGCTGGTCTTATTGTCTCGGAATCTCCTCCTCGCGGTTTGAAGGTCCCGTTTCCGACCGGTTCATTAAATGACCAGTCACCAAAGGACGAACACATTTATTCTAATGACATGAACATGATCGGTTGGGACACATCATACACATCATCAAACAAGCTAATTAATTCAGTTGATTCCGTATAGAATTAACATCAACTACCCTAATATATATATACTCCCCATAAAGTAAACTGGGAGACTTGTCCTGTCATGGTATTATTTGTACTTCAAAATAGCATGCAGTAAATCTCTTTTTTGTTCACGAGAACGAGCGCTTTAAACTTACTTGAAATCGTAGGAACAGGCGCTCGAGCTATTTCAAACAAACAAGAAAGAAAAAACCATAAACTGATTAATACAGAAATTTAGTTTAAATCTCAGATAGTTTGATATAGAAATCCTTTGATATTCCATTAGTATAAGTAATAGCATGATTCGTAGTGATATTTGGCATAAATACCACTCGTGATATTTCAAAATTGTTATACGTAATTTCACGAGTCGTTAGGCGAGTGAAATTTGAGACAGTTTTGAAATATCACGAGTGGTATTTATGCCAAATATCACGTATAAATCATGCTATTATTTGTTTATACTACTACCCGTAGAAGGTTTTGTAATTTTCACACGTAGGTATTTCAAATTAAGCTGAAATACCACTGCTCTTAGCCAATCAAATTGCAGAAATTTTTCATGTAGTAGTATAACAACCGGAATGCCTGTCAAACCACCTCCCCTCTTCCGTGACGCCTCTTGCTTTTCATTTTGCCCGCTTTTGAGAAGATAACTATGGTAACTTCCTTTGAAAAGTTAAATGGTGCTCCTCATTCTTTATACAGTGAAATTTAGCAATATCATTGGCACAAGAGTCATTCAAACTGGTTTTTCAAGCTTCTCTTCTCATCTTCTGAAACTTTTTTTGATGAGACAGTGCCGGATCACCATTAGTAAGTTTCTAAGTTTCACCAAGCTGATGATTTACTTTGTATGAAAAGTGTAGGAGGCGGGGGCGGTCTCCAAAAAAATCTTTCGGCCCTTCGGGCCTCAGTTTGGTCTAAAAATAAGGGCGGCGGGTCCCCCGGTCCCCTCCCCTGGATCCGCCACTGCTCTTAGAGCAATGTCTGATGTCTAAAGTAGACCTTATTTCTCTTATATAACTTACGTGGAGGTTTGGTTGTTCCACCAGCACCTAAAACGGAAGACAGAGGACCACATTCTCATCAATATAAAACGAATAATCTTATAAACAATAAAATTCTTTTGACTGGAAAACAAAATAACAACAGCTTTTTAAAAAATAAACTTTTCACATTTAAGGAGGTAAAACGCTTTTTGGACAAAAAGCAGATGACAAAAGCAAGTGTCTAATTTACCCATGCAAGCTCTGTCCTTAATGGATTTAACGACTTCCTCTAGGTTATTGAAGGTCGCTTTATACACATGTTGTGAATCTGGGTCTGTTGCCATATCCCTCAACTGTCCTATGTCGTAACCATTACCAATCCCCACTGTAAATATGGTCACAGCAGAATCCCGCAATCTCTGTGCCGCGTCAGTCACAGGATCTTGTGATTGCCCATCGGTAAGAACGATCAGCATGTTAGGAACGCCTGGACGAGCACTTTTCCCATAAAGGTTGTTTCTTGCTAATTCCAAGGCGCGGCCGATATTTGTACCCATTCTTGGATACTGGATGTTGTCTATTGCTGCTAAGGTGCTGCTTTCGTCATAGTGCTCATCAAAGCCAGAAACTACCTAAAAAGTGCAAAAAACGCGGCTTGCCGATCGTTTTATTGGCCACAGAACCGGGCCTAACGAAGAATGTGAATGATTTGGTCAGGTAATGGAAACTGTTACAATAACGGATAAGCAGGAAGAGCGGCGAGGCTTAGGCCAAAGATAAAAAACAATATTATCAAAATTGTATAATTAGCAATTAATGAATGAAACTGAGTGGTATATGAAGAATTAAGCAGATCAAGGAGGGTGTTATCTACCGAGGCCGAAGGCCGAGGTGGATAACACCCTCCGAGATCTGCTTAATTCTTCATATCCTACGAAAGCCGAATTCATTAATTGCTTTATTATTCATTCAAAATAATTCCTAGTTTAAAAACATACTGTACGTCTAGGTTTGTCCAGCTCCGCAAATATTCTTCAAATAGCAGATGTCGCCCTCTGAGTTGTGTTATTGCCGTTTTTGCCATGTTTTTAGTTATTATTTCGCCTAGTTCCAGCTGTAGTTCTTACTCTTGAAAACGAGTGAAATGTCCGCCATTTTTTTTTCACAACCAAAACAACTCAACCTCGTCCCCACGTCTTCTCGGTTAACGGTGAAGTAACCTGCAGAAGGCTGCATTTTTGACGTGATTTCCTCGTTAAACACAGAATTCTTCCAAATTTGGTCATCAGTTACTGGTTATGGTGAATTATGCGTGTGCTTTTAGCCAATCAGAATTGGGGAAATATTTTGGATGAATAAAAATATTTTTTTATGGTATTAAAATTAAAAACACATTATAACCAGTCTTTCGCTCACTTGCTGTATTTCCAGTACTGTACTTATGAATTCAATTTTCTGCATAGGGTCCAAGGCTAAAGGAACTTTGCCAGTTTAAATTGACTAATAATACTGATACCAAGCTCATAATTACCAGACGAAAAAAAAAAATTGCATACAAACCTTAGCATCGCTAGAAAAAATTATAATCCCAACGTGTGTGCCATCTCTGGAGACTTCGAATGCACTGACAATCTGCTTTACAAAGTTAAGTTCCCGCTTAAAGTTCCCAGGTCCCGTTTGTTCTATACTGCCAGAACCATCTATCAAAATTCCAAGATCTACTTTGGCTCTACAGACTAAAAAATGGTTAAAATGTTAAATTACTATATTTGTTATATTTAACTGTTTTTAACATTCGAGAGGCTATTGTTGACTCAGATTCCTTTGGGCACTTTCGATTTGTCAGAACTGACCGGCCAAACCAATCACGTCGTAATGAGAATTTCACTTTTCATCAAAACTATCCAGCCCGATCAGTCAAGTCCCAAATAGTGTGCACGAAGGAGATGGTTTTTCAGCAAAAACCCTTGAAAAAAGCCGATTTTATTTGCTAACTGACTGGTCCGGCCGGCCAGTTCTGACAAATGGAAAGAGCCCTTAGATCCTACGTGAACCTAATATGTTAGTTTTGTATAGAATTGAAATTTCATCATATAGTGTGGGCCAAGATAGTACTAGAAGAGAAACCACTGACTGTGATTAATATTCATATGCATTTTTGATTAGGTCATATGGTTTTGAAACTAATCACCGATAATTTCATTTCAGCCTACAAACAGTAAGTCAGTACCCTAAAATGTCAGGTTTGTATCATTTTGTGGTATATTTTATTTCATTTAATATGTTAAATATTATTTCATTCCACGGAGATGAAAGTTGCTTTTCCTGATTTATTTTAGAAAGAACCACTGGCAATGGTTTTCATTTGTCCAGAAGGATATGCTTGTCTTTGAGTGTGTGTCCGGCAATAAATTTGTTTGGTAGGATGATTCTGCTCCATATGTAAAATCTTTAAAACAAGAAATAACTGGCAGAAAGGGGGATTATATCGGATTTAGACATATTGGTTAGCCAAAACTCACAGTTTCAGAACGGAATAGATGAACTCTAATTTCAATTTTTCTTTCGAAACAAGAGAATTACAGATACAGTTTACCTGACGAAGGTGTTGAAGGCGTGGTCAGGGCTATCAATGCTGCAGCAGGTGGCTGTTGGGCTAAAATAAATTATTAGTTTAGTAAAGTTTAAGTCCGTTTATCCTTAAGGTCTCCCTCTAATCATTCCAATTTCTCTGAGCCAGTGATGAGTCGCATGCATGTTTCTGAAAAAAACCGCGAGAAACTTAATTATGTAATTGCACAACCCAGACCAGGTACTACAAACTGCATACAGATTATGTACGTGGCTGAGCTGACCATGATGCTTGGACAAATGGCGGTCTCTACCCTAGTCTAGTACAGAACGTACAGTTTCCTTAACTATGTGCTAGGTTACAAAGGTTTATTTGTCAAAACAATGATTCGTTCTTGACGATAAACATGTTGTCCCCATACGACCCCATTGGTTGCAAGTTATTATGCGTTTATTATCGTTTTAAGAAAATTTTGTCAAATGTAACTTCAAGTTCTGATGTTATTGCTTCATTCTCAGAGGCAGCATGCAGAGAATACGATTTTTAAAATACTTATTTCCACGAGCTAAACGAAACAGAGCTCTTCTTTGAAAATACCAAGATCATACCTACAGGTTGAAGTACTCCACCAGAACCTAAAAAAAGAGGATAAATTTTATCAAGCTTTTTATCAAGATATAGCGCCTTTCTCTTAGTGATCCAAAGAGCTTTACAATCAGTAAATACTTAGAAAACAAATAATTCAAATACAGCATAGCAGGATTTAAAACCGCAACTGGCAGGAGGCAACCAGTTGGCTATTTACAAGCGTGACCGAGGATTTGAGCTCGGGACGACCGACAACAAATCCAGCAAGTGGCCAGAGCGGGACTTGAACCCGGGACCGCCGGATTGCGAGTCCGACGGGCTGACCACTCGGCCACGCTGCCTCCCTTCAAAAGTGCAAACACAACTCACCTTTACATGCTTTTTCTTTGATCTTCTCAATAACCGAGGAACCTAATTGCTTAAAATCTGCTGTAAACACATGCTCACGGTCCGGGTCTGTTGCCATGGTATTAAGTTGATTCACATCAAATGCATTTCCCACGCCCAAACTAAAAACTGTTACACCCATATCTCGCAATTTTCTTGAAGGCTCATCTATATCATCCTAAGGAAAAATAAAGAATTTATATATATTTTATCACGTACAGGTAGTCCATGGAAGATAGAAAAAGAGCCAATTCAAAGCCCTGATGTTGATTTTCTTAGCGATCGTGGCTATCCACGCTTCCATTTGGAACGGTTTTTCGAAATAATTCTAACTTAGACCGTGGTTAAGAAGCAGTTATCAGGAATCCATTAGCTAAGAGGCTCTTACAAAGTCGGGATGCCGAACTATTAGACGCTCTCAGCTCTCTGTCATTTCAGATGTTCAAAGCCAGATAGTTCTTCTTGACTAAAAAAATCTATTTTAGCCCATCGTTATACTAAAAAGTATTGGCATTTATGGTATTTAACCATACGAACACATAATTAATTATTTTGTACATCGACAATTTACACAGTCAGACATTGCACTTAGCGGAACTATCGATCTCATGCGGCTTTCAAGTCGATCTACAGACAATATACAGACTCATAATGCTTTCTGGCCCGACTTTATGCTGGACTAACCACGAGACGCATAATCAAATTCTTGCTTAACTTCCCCCCAGAAGGATTATGCGGTTCTAGTAGCCATTGTACGTTGCCGCGATGAACAACAACCATACTTTTAAACGATACAAATCTTTATTTACTTTCTGAAACTGACCTGTGAAGAACCGTCGGTCATTACCAGCAGTATATTAGGCACGCCCTGTCTTGCACTGGCATCAAACAACCTCGTCCGCACCACGTCCAATGCCCTTCCGGTGTAAGTGCTTCTACCAGGATATCGAATCCCGTTAATAGCTTTTAAGATTTGTGGAAGACTGAAATATGTTTCAAATCCAAAAATAACGTCGGCCTTTTGGGAAAATACAACAATTCCAACGTGCGTTCCATCTCTGGCAATGTTGAACCCTCTCATCAGCCTTTTGACGAAGCGGAGGCATCTTTTAAAATTCCCTTTGCCAAAGTATTCTATACTTCCTGATCCATCTACAAGAATGGCAAGGTCCACCTTGGCTTTACATACTACAAGGCAAGGAGACCATCATTGGAAAAATGTTCAAATGTCAAACTTTGCAACTGTTTGCGATGAATTTGGTGTTCTTGTTAAAGACAGTTGTTGAGAAACGTCATTGAGAAACAGTAGCAATCCAGAACAGATGGTTATTTATTTAAATTTGGGCAAGAGCAGTCAGAAAAAAGAGCTGGTCTTATTGTCTCGGAATCTCCTCCTCGCGGTTTGAAGGTCCCGTTTCCGACCGGTTCATTGCATGACCAGTCACCAAAGGACGAACACATTTATTCTAATGACATGAACATGATCGGTTGGGACACATCACAGACATCACCAAACAAGCTAATTAATTCAGTTGATTCCGTATAGAATTAACATCAACTACCCTAATATATATATACTCCCCATAAAGTAAACTGGGAGACTTGTCCTGTCATAGTATTATCTGTACTTCAAAATAGCATGCAGTAAATCTCTTTTTTGTTCACGAGAACGAGCGCTTTAAACTTACTTGAAATCGTAGGAACAGGCGCTCGAGCTATTTCAAACAAACAAGAAAGAAAAAACCATAAACTGATTAATACAGAAATTTAGTTTAAATCTCAGATAGTTTGATATAGAAATCCTTTGATATTCCATTAGTATAAGTAATAGCATGATTCGTAGTGATATTTGGCATAAATACCACTCGTGATATTTCAAAATTGTTATACGTAATTTCACGAGTCGTTAGGCGAGTGAAATTTGAGACAGTTTTGAAATATCACGAGTGGTATTTATGCCAAATATCACGTATAAATCATGCTATTATTTGTTTATACTACTACCCGTAGAAGGTTTTGTAATTTTCACACGTAGGTATTTCAAATTAAGCTGAAATACCACTGCTCTTAGCCAATCAAATTGCAGAAATTTTTCATGTAGTAGTATAACAACCGGAATGCCTGTCAAACCACCTCCCCTCTTCCGTGACGCCTCTTGCTTTTCATTTTGCCCGCTTTTGAGAAGATAACTATGGTAACTTCCTTTGAAAAGTTAAATGGTGCTCCTCATTCTTTATACAGTGAAATTTAGCAATAACATTGGCACAAGAGTCATTCAAACTGGTTTTTCCAGCTTCTCTTCTCATCTTCTGAAACTTTTTTTGATGAGACAGTGCCGGATCACCATAAGTAAGTTTCTAAGTTTCACCAAGCTGATGATTTACTTTGTATGAAAAGTGTAGGAGGCGGGGGCGGTCTCCAAAAAAATCTTTCGGCCCTTCGGGCCTCAGTTTGGTCTAAAAATAAGGGGGGACCCGGGCCCCCCGGTCACCTCCCCTGGATCCGCCACTGCTCTTAGAGCAATGTCTGATGTCTAAAGTAGACCTTATTTCTCTTATATAACTTACGTGGAGGTTTGGTTGTTCCACCAGCACCTAAAACGGAAGACAGAGGGCCACAGTCTCATCAATATAAAATGAATAATCTTATAAACAATAAAATTCTTTTGACTGGAAAACAAAATAACAACAGCTTTTTAAAAAATAAACTTTTCACATTTAAGGAGGTAAAACGCTTTTTGGACAAAAAGCAGATGACAAAAGCAAGTGTCTAATTTACCCATGCAAGCTCTGTCCTTAATGGATTTAACGACTTCCTCTAGGTTATTGAAGGTCGCTTTATACACATGTTGTGAATCTGGGTCTGTTGCCATATCCCTCAACTGTCCTATGTCGTAACCATTACCAATCCCCACTGTAAATATGGTCACAGAAGAATCCCGCAATCTCTGTGCCGCGTCAGTCACAGGATCTTGTGATTGCCCATCGGTAAGAACGATCAGCATGTTTGGAATGCCTGGACGAGCACTTTTCCCATAAAGGTTGTTTCTTGCTAATTCCAAGGCGCGGCCGATATTTGTACCCATTCTTGGATACTGAATGTTGTCTATTGCTGCTAAGGTGCTGCTTTCGTCATAGTGCTCATCAAAGCCAGAAACTACCTAAAAAGTGCAAAAAACGCGGCTTGCCGATCGTTTTTTTGGCCACAGAACCGGGCCTAACGAGGAATGTGAATAATTTGGTCAGGTAATGGAAACTGTTACAATATCGGACAAGCAGGAAGAGCGGAGAGCCTTAGGCCAAAGATAAAAAAACAATATTATCAAAATTGTATAATTAGCAATTAATGAATGAAGCTGAGTGATATATGAAGAATTAAGCAGATCAAGGAGGGTGTTATCTACCGAGGCCGAAGGCCGAGGTGGATAGCACCCTCCGAGATCTGCTTAATTCTTCATATCCTACGAAAGCCGAATTCATTAATTGCTTTATTATTCATTCAAAATAATTCCTAGTTTAAAAACATACTGTACGTCTAGGTTTGTCCAGCTCCGCAAATATTCTTCAAATAGCAGATGTCGCCCTCTGAGTTGTGTTATTGCCGTTTTTGCCATGTTTTTAGTTATTATTTCGCCTAGTTCCAGCTGTAGTTCTTACTCTTGAAAACGAGTGAAATGTCCGCCATTTTTTTTCACAACCAAAACAACTCAACCTCGTCCCCACGTCTTCTCGGTTAACGGTGCCTTAACCTGCAGAAGGTTGCATTTTTGACGTGATTTCCTCCTTTAACACAGAATTCTTCCAAATCTGGTCATCAGTAACTGGTTATGGTGAATTATGCGTGTGCTTTTAGCCAATCAGAATTGGGGAAATATTTTGGATGAATAATAATATTTTTTATGCTATTAAAATTAAAAAGCACATTATAACCAGTCTTTCGCTCACTTGCTGTATTTCCAGTACTGTACTCATGAATTCAATTATTAGAATACTATTCCCTTTAATAGCCTATTTTCTGCATAGGGTCCAAGGCTAAAGAAACTTTGCCAGTTCAAATTGACTAATAATACTGATACGAAGCTCATAATTACCAGACGAAAAAAAAAATTTGCATACAAACCTTGGCATCGCTAGAAAAAATTATAATCCCAACGTGTGTGCCATCTCTGGAGACTTCGAATGCACTGACAATCTGCTTTACAAAGTTAAGTTCCCGCTTAAAGTTCCCAGGTCCCGTTTGTTCTATACTGCCAGAACCATCTATCAAAATTCCAAGATCTACTTTGGCTCTACAGACTAAAAAAAAAAATTAATGGTGAAAAATGTTAAATTACTATATTTGTTATATTTAACTGTTTTTAACATTCGAGAGGCTATTGTTGACTCAGATTCCTTTGGGCGCTTTCGATTTGTCAGAACTGACCGGCCAAACCAATCACGTCGTAATGAGAATTTCACTTTTCATCAAAACTATCCAGCCCGATCAGTCAAGTCCCAAATAGTGTGCACGAAGGAGATGGTTTTTCAGCAAAAACCCTTGAAAAAAGCCGATTTCATTTGCTAACTGACTGGTCCGGCCGGCCAGTTCTGACAAATGGAAAGAGCCCTTAGATCCTACGTGAACCTAATATGTTAGTTTTGTATAGAACTGAAATTTCATCATATAGTGTGGGCCAAGATAGTACTAGAAGAGAAACCACTGACTGTGATTAATATTCATATGCATTTTTGATTAGGTCATATGGTTTTGAAACTAATCACCGATAATTTCATTTCAGCCTACAAACAGTTAGTCAGTACCCTAGAATGTCATGTTTGTATCAACTTGGGATATATTGTATTTCATTTAATATTTTAAATATTATTTCATTCCACGGAGATAAAAGTTGCTTTTCCTGATTTATTTTAGAAAGAACCACTGGCAATGGTTTTCATTTGTCCAGAAGGATATGCTTGTTTTTGAGTGTGTGTCCGGCAATAAATTTGTTTGGTAGGATGATTCTGCTCCATATGTAAAATCTTTAAAACAAGAAATAACTGGCAGAAAGGGGGATTATATCGGATTTAGACATATTGGTTAGCCAAAACTCACAGTTTCAGAACGGAATAGATGAACTCTAATTTCAATTTTTCTTTCGAAACAAGAGAATTACAGATACAGTTTACCTGACGAAGGTGTTGAAGGCGTGGTCAGGGCTATCAATGCTGCAGCAGGTGGCTGTTGGGCTAAAATAAATTATTAGTTTAGTAAAGTTTAAGTCCGTTTATCCTTAAGGTCTCCCTCTAATCATTCCAATTTCTCTGAGCCAGTGATGAGTCGCATGCATGTTTCTTAAAAACCGCGAGAAACTTAATTATGTAATTGCACAACCCAGACCAGGTACTACAAACTGCATACAGATTATGTACGTGGCTGAGCTGACCATGATGCTTGGACAAATGGCGGTCTCTACCCTAGTCTAGTACAGAACGTACAGTTTCCTTAACTATGTGCTAGGTTACAAAGGTTTATTTGTCAAAACAATGATTCGTTGTTGACGATAAACATGTTGTCCCCATACGACCCCATTGGTTGCAAGTTATTATGCGTTTATTATCGTTTTAAGAAAATTTTGTCAAATGTAACTTCAAGTTCTGATGTTATTGCATTCTCAGAGGTAGTAACCCTGTTTTCCTTAAAAATGCGTTTCAGTGTCCGATATTACTGATCTCAAATCACGTCCTGATTAATACAACTAACACTACTAAGTAATATCGGAAGTGAGAGCTTTTCATGATTTAAGGAATCCAAAGCAACTGCATTGGCCCCTCTTGAGTTCTCACATAATCTGGCAACCAAACGTTTACAGCGCTCTTATTTTCGCAGACCACAACGCAACGCCTCTTTATTAACCGCTACTATTTTACTTACTTGCTGGGGTGGGCCTCGGAGTTGATTGAATCGGTGGCTGAGTCGTTGGCTGGGTCATTGGACTAGTTGGCCGAGTCGTTGGCTGGGTCATTGGACTAGTTGGCTGAGTCGTTGGCTTTGTGGTTGGCGGAGTCGTGGGGACTTTTGAAAACACACAAGAACATAAGCACTTTTAAGGCTCCAATTTTTTTAAACTGCCGCAAAACAACTCCTTTAACTCCAACACTAAAGCTACTACTTTTAGTTTGGAGCTTCGTATAACAATGGTCGTTATAATCAATCTTTCGCAAGTGTTACAGCAAAAAGACAAACCCATCCCAACAACCCATTCCATATCACCGAATGTTAGCTCAACTGGTTTAGTACCACGATTTGGGAGTGGTAGCCTCGGGTTCGATTCCCGGCCAGACCATCATACAGGATCTTAAAAAAATACGTGGAAAGAAAATGCTTCCCCGCTTTGCTCTGACACCTGCAAATGGATAAACTTCAGATGACTATAAACGATAGGCGCTATGTCACAGCACTCTACTGATCTGACTCTTGTGGGATGCCGTAACAAATAACTACCAGAGGCGTAATAATCTTTGGCAAAAGTCCTTCACGGGTTGTGGGATTGGGTACGTACGAGGGGCACCTCACACGAGACCTATGCGAATGACCAGTTCGTGCACATTCATACTGGGCAGGTCTAAGTGTAGAAGAGTTTGAAAAGCTGGTTATACCAACTACATATCTCACATCAATAAGAACACAACTCATCTTGGACCCAATGTCCATTATCTGTTGATTGACACCTACAAAATCAATTGGCATAAACGCCGCCGTATCATTTATAAATTGATTGTTATACCAAATAAAGGGGGAAAGTTTTACGCCTTACCAGGACAAATCTGCACTCCACATGGGCGAGTCTCGATGGTTGTAGTTCCGCACCCTGGCGTGATGTAAGTGACTTGAGACGTAAAACACGTGCGATTGCGCATTTGCACCGCAGTGTTGTTGCCATTTCTACAAGTCTGTGAGCATGGTGACCAGGAAGACCAGGGATTGTAACTAGCACTCACTAATGGCTCGCTATTATTTCCTAGGAAACTGCAATGTAAAAAATACAAGGCAATCGCCGAATACATAAACTAGACTTCAAGAAATAACCATTATTACCTACCTATACACCTCGTTGCTCCACTGTCCACCTTCTCCATCTCCTAAACAAGCATTTTACAAAAATAATCTATTAGCCATGACTTAAACTAAAGGATAAGAATAGCTGATGATAGTGTATCAGCTATAATCAAATCCTAATTTATTATGATTATAGAACGTTAATTTATTTGGAATTTGATAGAAAAGTGGGTGTTTGAAATTCCTTTATTGACCATTAATACTTGACTATCTGCTGATTGTACGCTTATGTGCAGGTAGTACTTTTTCGTATTTTTTTCAAGTTAGTTGTCATATTATTATTGTTTAGTAAACTTTAGAAAAGTATTGAACTATCTATTAATACGTTTGGTTTTGATATTGCACACAAAACAAAGTTTTAGTGGTCGTGTGGTCGATGAGGAGTCCTGGGTGTGAGGAATATTACTTGCTCCCGAAAAGAGGGGGAGAATAGACCGCCAAGTTAAGGAAAAAATTACCAATCCCCCGTGGTATACCCGCGGGGTACCAGGTTATTGGTTCACAGGTAAAATGGAACCATGCTTTAATCGTACAAGGCCGAATACAGCCTAAATATAACACAATAAAATCTTACATGTTTCAGTCCTTAAAACTACATTATGTTTATTTACCACAGCAGCCTGTACTTGGTCCATATTTCCTGAAGGAAGTCTCTGCGTTTTTATCTCCAAAGCACTGTCCCCCGTTTTGTAATGCAAACATGTCAAGCTTTTTCTCAAGGGATACCTCAGCACATTTCATGAGCGCGTTTACTCGGGATCTGTAATCCAGGTCTTTAAGTAGTGGGTGTTGTCCCTCCAGTGGTTTTATTGCTCGAACTGATGTGTCGCTCCAGCAACCGACGCTTTTAAAAACTGCCGAAATGTAAGACAAATTGATCTTCAACATGAAAGTGAACATGATCTTCGCAGTAGAATGAACAACCTAAACGGATGAAAAACTACTGTACTCGGTAGAAAAAAAGAAAGGCAGAGAAATTGACTGCACTATGATTTTATGCCCAAGTAACGTGTGTGAGATTTTTAGGATTTAAGCCTCTTGTAAACATCTCTGCAACAGCGCGCTAGCTTCAAAGAGCTCTGTAAAACAGACAATATTTACAAGTTGACAAAAACTAGCCTCCTCCGCAGGCTTCACTGCCCTGTTTTAGAGAACGAGTGGGAGAATGGGGAGAGAACGAGGAGTGACCACTAGTGATGTTAACTGGTGATGCCTGCCAAATATCGACAAGGTGATCGTCTGCGCATGTCGCGCACACAAATCCAATTTGTGTACGGGATAGTAGGGGAATTTTGAGAGACCAATAGCCGTTTTTCGGGACCTGCAATAGTTTGTTAGTTTGTCGAAAGGAAAAAAACGTTAGAAAAACTTATCCAGGATATTCCTTCATCTGAATCCTCCAGGACCAGCAAAAACGTATTTATATTTTTGTTACTAGTAAAAATTTCAGGAATTTTTTTAATAAGTCTCCAACCAACGCACATGTAAATGTATGTCACGGTGTTGATGCTGCGGGCGAACGATTTTTTTCTACTCTTAAAAATAGTCAGAAAATTTTATCACAGCCTCCAATTTATATAAGCTTAAGCTCATGTGTGTTGATGTCTGTGCGATCGAATTATGCAAAACCAAAACTAAACTTAACAACATTTAAAACTTATATGATCACTTTCTTCAGTATAAAGACAGACTTATGTGTCTTGGTAATCATTATCATTTTTTGTGTCAAACAAGGATAAAAGAATCAGCAAACTTGAGATTTTCTGAGTCGGCAAATGATTAATTTAAGCTTAATTCAGTCGAGCGGGATAAAATCTGCACGGTATGGACGCCTTTTAAACAGTCATATTTAAAGATACGAATCTTATGGCCGGTTAAATTGAGTCTGAATAATAGAAGGCGATGTCGAAACAAAGAAATGAAAAACGAGGATAACCGAAGGCTGCATGGTAAGTCGTGTTTTTTATTCAAACTTGTATTAAAAGCTGAATGAAATCATTGACAACAAACTTTTGAGAAAAGTAGAACTAGCGAGGCAAAATTCTGAATGAAAAAAGACAGAATCTAGATTCAGACAACAAACATAGAAGACGGAATAACAAACAGAGCAAAAATTTTGAATAAACAGTGCATAAAAGCAAGATTGCAGTACTTACAGCACACTCGGTTGTCTCCATGTCGGAATATTAGAATGACAGAAAATTTTCTTAGGGGACTGGACTTATAATAATTGTTTGACGAAAGCCCTCCTGGGAGCCCGGGTCCAGTTACTGGTCCACAAGGATGAAGGCATCCTCGGAGGCCCAGGAGCAATTAGTCGGGTCGGGAGCATTCTCGGGGACCCAGGTGCAGATAAAGGGGGCGAGGGAAAGTCTAAACGGGCGGAAAAATATATATGGAACGAAGAAAAGTAAAGAACGGCGAGAAGAGCCCCTGGGGACAATGTATTACCAGACCAGTTCCAAACGGTCGCCGCCGTTCTGGCTTCTGATTGTGGTTTTCTGGCACCAATCAGAAGCCAGAACGGCGGCGACCGTTTGGAACTGGTCTGGTAATACATTGTCCCCAGGGGCTCTTCTCGCCGTTCTTTACTTTTCTTCGTGCCATATTTTTCCGCCCGTTTAGACTTTCCCTCGTCCCCACTTTCTGCCCCTGGGTCTCCGAGGATGGGATGAAGGATGTGGCCCACACTCTTCGACTTTTGGCAGGCAACTCCAAAACATTTTTTCTCCTTTTCTTAGCCTCAGACTCCTCACGGTCACTGTAACCAGAGTTGCCTGCGGAGGAGGCTAGGAAAAAACTACCTGTTTTTACTTCCCTTGTGGGCTT
>OZ038002.1:13401693-13729193 GCA_964035705.1 Porites rus
AGTTGATCGACTAATCGACTGATTGTAATTGATTGATTAATTGATTAATTAATTAGCTGATCGACTGGTAAATTCATTGACTGATTAGTTGATCGACTGATTGATTGATTGATTGACTGATTGATTGATTGAGTGAGTGAGTTAGTGAGTGGGTGAGTGAGTGAGTTACTGATATATTAGATAGATTGATTTATTGTTCGATTGATCGATTCCTTGATTTATTGGAGGATTGTTTCGTCGATTGGAGTTCAATGTATTAATCGATCAAGTGTGTTTTCTTCTTCTTTAACTCTTTTGGGAAAGCCAAGTCCATGTAAGTGAGATGAGTATAAACATGTATTAATTTCTTCATAGTTATTACAATTTGTTAGTTTCGGTCAGGATCTGAATAAGTAAAGGTAGCCGGATGTGCTATAGCATTGCAGCACTTGTTATGTGGCTGATTATTTAGCAACCCATCGATCATTGTTTGACCCCGTTACCCCAACATCCCTTGAACATAAATACGACAAAAGGGCAAATTTCACCGCCTCGTTCGCCAACAAACGTTTTCGCATCAGTGCACGGGTATTTTTTTCAACTCTTATAATAACTACTGCCGTGGGAATTCATTTAAGTAAAAGTTCGCAATTTACGCTGATTTCAAAACAAGGCTTGGGTTAGATGTTCGTTCATCGCTTTCATGTATTAGGACTATTGATTCTCCGATGACAATGCAATTTTAATTTCTTTTCAATAACCTTTATCCCATGTTATACCAAGTCCTAGGTAGTTTAGTGGTGAGTATCCCCGCCTGTCACGCGGGAGACCGGGGTTCGATTCCCCGCCGGGGAGTGTTGTACTTTTTTTGTAATTTCATTATGAATGGTACACGATTTTATTTTTTACTTATTAGCCTGAGCCGAATTTGGCTCATTAATTGTGCGCCTTATTTCGTGAAGTTTATATCGTCTTTTACTATATAAACACCAATGAAATACCAGGTGAGCTTTCACGTGTTATCTTCACGTTAATGTATGACGAAATAAAGCAACTGGACATTTTCCTTCCCCGGTCTGGAACATTTTGGGCTGGAACTGTCTGGGCTTTGCACTCAAACCTCCAGGTCTTGTTTTCGTAGGCCCTTCTGCAAACTCAACAAATTCGAGGCCGTCGTCACCGTTCATGATCCTGAAATCCGCCAGTCTCATTCCGTGGTGTTCTTGCCTTTCACGGAGACCAAAGTGTTGTTTGAATTAAAGATTCTGGGTTATTACCTCCGAGTTTTCCGCTCTTCCAGAGAATTTCTTCTTCCTCCTCTGATACTTGTCGAGCTTTGTTTGGGCGCTTACCACAGCCAGCCAAGCGAAGCTGTTTCGCTTTGCCTTCCAACACCTGTTTGGACGAACTAAATTCTCGTTCACGTAAATGGACTGGGTGTAGCCTTTGTTCTTTAAGTGTCTGTCAAGCGATGCCATCATTACTTTAAGGCTTTCTGGTTCATAATCTTCACCTTGTTTATTTTTTACTTCGGCGTAGAAATGCCCGAGCAAAGTGTTAAGCTCAGCCGGCTCATAATTTTCTATTTCATCTGTAATTTTCTTCTCTAAGCACCACTTCGTCCAAACAGAGAGCCAAAAATCGGTGCTTTTTGCAGTGTTTTCGTTTTTGGAGCAGTTTTTAAGCTCTTCTATAGTTGTTGCGGTCGCAAAAGCAAATCAGCCATTGCGGGTTTTTGCTCGAAACTGGTCCAGAGCGGATCCAAATTTTGCGCCATTCAGATGGCGCACTTGATTGGCTCTCAGTGAGTTCCTTTGTTTATTAACCAATCTGCAGAATGCCTCGTTTGTTACCTCTTTTCTGCACTCTATTACCTTTTTTCTGCACCGTGTTACCAAAAAACTGCATTTCTCTTAGCCAATCACAATCGAGAAATTTTTTCATGTATATTATTGTGTTTGTTAAAACGTTTTTTGCTGTGCAAAAAGGTGACCACAAATCCTGCACCCCTTCCGCCAGAAAAGGGAAAAGATTGTCGAAAATAACCAGCCCGTAAATTCCCCGCTTGTCTTTCCCTTCCGAACACCTACCACGCAAGCTACAAAATAACTCACTGTATTTTATACATGATAATAATAACTCAAACTAAAAAAATAGAACTGAGCGCCCGATATGGGACTTGAACCCATGACCCTCAGATTAAAAGTCTGATGCTCTACCGACTGAGCTAACCGGGCTCACGCAGGTTTTTCTGTAAAATGAGGATAGATGTAAAACAAGGATACAAACAACAAAGGAGAGAAAATGCTTTGTTGTTCCTTTTCTGAACAACCCTTAAGATAAACCTTAATCATCCTTGAGCGGTTGCCAAGAATATAAAGGATATGAAGTTATTTTTTTCGTCCATTTCATACAATATCACAAATGGACAGTTTGCTCTGTATCCTGAAAAAGTCAGTTGATTTTCTTAGTTTAGTCAATTGTTTTTCTTCGTTTGACCTTGACCACTTTAGATAGAGGTCGGTTTAGTGGGGGGCAAGTTTGAACCCCCCACCACCACCACCACCACCACCACCACCACCACCATCCAACACAACATCCGGCATCATCAGGAAATATCGTTGCTCTTTTCTTAGATATCATTTTCAAATTTGGCACGTTCACTAATTTGAAGGCGCTTTTTTAGCAGTAGATCAATAGAGGTTAGCTAACTCAGCCAAGTTACAATGCGAAAAAAAATCCCCCAGGCGTCCGTCTAGCCATAGCAGGTACCAGCCCATCGAACATGTACCTCGCCTACCACCCGCTACAATTTTACCCTTTAATATCGTTTGTCGTCAGAGGGAACTCCAAAGATTCTTTCTCCGATCTAAGTTTATAATTAACACAAGCTCAAAATATTCAAATTAACTTTCTTACTAAGAAAAACCCCAAAAGGTTAGAACTGCAAAGCCCGTGGAACTCAAAACGCATACGCTTAGATTACAAGCAAGCATGCGAACCGCTTTGAGAGGCCTCCTAAACACTATTTGTGTCCTAGTGGTTTGAATACAGATTTCCTAGTCTAAAGGAGACGAATTCATTCATCTAATGTACCACATTTCAACATTGTATATTCATCAGGGCTCTTCTCTTTTCTTTTGTCAAACCAGGAGATTTTTTCTAATGAATCTAGTTATCCTGGTTATAATATTTTTAACAGGTGCATTGACACAATTGAGTCCTGTTGGCTCAAAAGCATCAACAAAATTTATTTAGACTGGTAATAAAACGACGCACTGAAATCTCCTAAAAAAGTGTTCGGAGGGGTGACAGTCGATAAAATTTACCATTTGTAGCTTTTAAAACTTTTGAAAGCAATGATAACCTGTGCTTTCTTCCTCACATTGCTACTAATTACAGTTTTTGGCGGCAAAATTGAGGAGGACGGCGAAAATGTGCACAAATCTAAACAAAGCGCCCTTCGCAACTGTACTTTGAAAAAATTACGAGAATCAGGCAGTAATAACATTATTCAGGTAGAAGAAACCTCAGACTCAAGAAGAAGGTTTTCGAATTTAAGATTCATCAAGCACAATTACTTTTTAGAGAAAAGTCATCACGATCAAACAGCAAGGCCTCCTGGATGTCCTCCATGCCGTAAGTTCTCACTATGCTCTCCGTTTACACGGCGGCCTTATCCTAAACACGCGAAACTGTGTCGAAGTGCCAATCGTGAGAGCTAAGAGATGAGATCATTATATTTGCTCGGACTCAGCAGTGAGACTTAATTACTTTATATCATCTACAATTTCTCGTTGAGTATATTGCAAGGAATCTTCTCTTGCAATTCTTATCGACAAGTTTGTTTTTGCTCTCTTTTGACGGATTGATTGGTCGATTGACTGATTGATTGATTAATTGATTGATTGAATGATTATTATTTCTTCTTCTTAGCTCTTTTAGGAAAGCCAAGTCCATGTAAGTAAGATAAGTATACACGTATTTATTTTGTTTTCAAACATTCATTTTGTTAGATTCGGTCAGGATCTGAAGGTCACCAGATACACTATAGTGTGTGGTTGATTGTTAGAGTTTGACGTTACATTTTCAGAGCGGTATATTTTGACATTTTGTTTGTTTTCAGTTTGCAATGCTGATATGGACCTGGGATTTGTGGTTGAAGCCTCAGCTAGCGTGGAAAGACACGGGCAAGGAAATTTTAAAAGGATTCTTGACTTTGTGGAATGGACTGTACGGAAATTTTCCATTTCACCAACCAAAACGCGCGTTGGTTTGGTAACCTACGGTGCCAAAACTGATTTAGTATTTGATTTTCAGAGGTAAATATTAATTTATTAAATAAAAATTGTTTGGGTTTAGTTCAATCTTTGTTCCCAATTGGTAACTCAGCTACAAATTCTTATCTGGCACGAAAAGGCATTTTTAATTTTTGCGGTATGATGGGTAATAAACACATCTGTTTGCCTCCAACCGATATATTAAAAGTCGGTATTAACCGGGTAGACTTGCTTCCAGTCGACCTCACGAGTTCTTTGCAAGCGAAGCGAGCTTTTTGAGGCCGCGAAGCGACGAAGTCGCGAGAGGTCTTCGTCCCGCGCCATATTAAATCGGACGAAGGACTTTTATGAAAGTCTACCAATCGGGCCAAGTTCCCTCCACTTCATATCAGTAGCAAAAAGGTCCTATAAACCCATGTTAGATACCCTTTATTTACAGATTAATGAAAAAACTGAGAGGGAGGCAGCGTGGCTGAGCGTTGGACTCGCAATCCGGAGGTCACGAGTTCCCGCAGTCCTGCGCATGTTCGTCTGATCAATAGGTGGATTCTGGCGGAGATTTGTCTCTTCTGACATTTTATACAAAAGCATTTATCGATAGCATTTACCATTCACATGGCAGTAAGTGTACTTCAGGGCTAGGTACAGCTCTTTGCATGGATTTACAATTACACCACTTAACTGTTTTCCTTCATAAGCTTTAAATTTTAGTAAAATACCAGCATAAATTGTGATTTCGAGTTTTTATTGTCATTTTTGCTTTTATAAATTGGAAATAGTTTGTAAATAGTTCCTGAAAAACCTCACGAGGATGTTACTATTAAAGTTATTTATTTATTTATTTATTTATTTAAAAAAAAAAAAAAAAAAAAAACTGAAGTAAAAATACATATACTCTGAAGGTGGTTGGTGTACTCATATTTGGCGCCTTTTTATCGTATTTTCAGCCCACAGAGAAAATCTACTATTGTGCGCGCCTTGCAAAGCAAAGTTTAACGAGCTCTAATACCGGTTATGCTCTCAGTATGGCAGGATACTATTTATTTGGCTGGAAAACGTCGAGCCTGGTCTCTCGTAAGGATGTGCCGAAAATTCTGATTGTAATCACCGATGGAAGGTGGGTCTCATATATCGTAGTTACTTTCTGTATTTCGTTGTTTAATAACTAGAATTGCATTTACATGCACGCGCATTTATTTGCTACATTTACTCGGTTGCGTCGATTGGCCTTAACATCAAAAAGTACCTACATCTACAGCTCGATACAGAACTGATTAGAAGAGCCTAAGATAAGATGAAAGGAAGGTAATGTATCAGAAAAAGATCGTGTCTAACTAATAAACCATTGTATGGGATATGTTCAAAAAACGAATATTTGCCTTCATTGAATGATCTGCAGAATTTAAAAGAACTTTTACCTTGAAACGAGGTATAGAAACCTAATCGTTATGAAGACAAAAGAATAACAAATCAAAATCTGCCACCATTTTGGAATAAGGTCTATTCTCTTTATCGCTAAACTAGTCCATTGCGTTGCATGTTAGATCTACCGACAGCGTGACTAAGCCTGCGTTCAAAATTAAACGACATGGCGTACGTATTTACAGCGTCGGGGTTGGACGTTACTTTGATATCAGACAGTTAGAGACCATGGCTTCGAGACCAGTCAGCGACAATGTGTTTATTGGTCCGTTTAACAAGTTACAGTATATCAGAGATGGCTTAGTGAGAAGTGTATGCTACGGTAGGTATGCATGTATCTAAACTGTGTATTTTTTAAAAAATATGGTGATGATTCGAAAAACCTACTGTTGTATTCCACCCAAACTGGGGGCACTTTTGAGATATATTAACGTGTGACCTTTAGAACACCAAGCAACGGCTAGCTCATACACTTACATTATAAAATTGTACCTATAAAAAGCGGAAAATTTAGCTCGGGACCTGAAACTTGATGGATTCTCTCACGGTGTTCTAGCAAGGCAAGCTGTAGCTATAAACGATGAAGTTACTGGATACAACGTGAAAACTAACAAAACCACGACAACGTACGCAACCATCGGAAGACTATCACACCAATGTAAAGAAATACTTCTCCCAGATTGATTAGTCTCGGTGTGACTGGCCCCCACAACAATCGTTTCACAATTTTGCTGAATTTAAGAGGATGATTACTGAACAACCACAGAAGACGCTGCAGTTTTAGATTATTTTGTAGCTTTCTGTCTTGTCTTTCTTGGCTTTCTGGCTTTCTGTCTGTCTTTCTGTCTTCTATTTTGTAGCTTTCCCTCTTGATAAGTATTTGGGTTCAATTTTGCAATGACCTTTATGGAAATACATGCAGGTCCTCTTTAAGCAACACCTAGTCGCTTTCATAATTTTTGGTTTTTATTTTCTTAATGTGCATTTGCAGGAGTCGGTGGGTTTTTAAATAAACCTGGAAATAGACAATGCCTCTGCAAACATGGAAGTAAACGGCCGAGTTAGTATTGTTATTTTGTTTATATATAAAAATCAATATAAATATGTATTGGTCCACTTCAGTCATTTCTTTATGTCACCGCTAATAACACAATATAACCGCCATTGTTATATAGCTGGAAATGTTTTCTCAACAACGCGCGCTCTCATTGGTTACTTCAAGGTTAAATGACATCTAACAATGAAACTGTTTCCCGTCAAAATCTCTGAGCGGGCAACATTGCAAAAATCTATGACGTCAGAGGGTAAAATTGCACTGTTACTCGCGAATGTTGGCCAACGTTCGCTTCCAGCTTTATTACAGAGGTCAAATCGAATCTCAATTATATTGAGATTCTCGGGAAACAAAATTAACTGTTTCGCGAGCCAACAGTCATTAAGTGTTTAATAGTCTGGTTAAAAATGAACACATTAATTTTTTCTTCCGTGATCACTTTCTATATTCTCCTGCCTTTTATCAAACCGTTGGTGGTTATAAATAGAAATCAGATCAGTATGGCTACTATTTAACTCTATTACAACCTTGGAAAGGGTAAGGATAGTAATGATGATCATGGTGATCATGAGGATGATGATGATGATGATGATAATAATGACAACGATGATGATGAAAATGATGAGAGTGACGATGATGATTATGATGATGATAGTAATGATGATAATGATGACGATGATAATGATGACGATGATGATGATGCTAACTAATCTGTTTAACGTTTCTTACTAAATAGTATTTATCTATTCATCTTGCCAGTAATTATAACTTACTAAATTCTATCGCTTCTAATAGGCTGTAACAATTTTGCTTCAAACTCTACTTGCACCGAAGAAATATAGAACAGCTAAAGATGGCTTCCTTCAAGCTCTGTATAACAAAGAAACACCAGCTGATGTACGAGCGTCATCAAAAGTATGAGAGCCTTTGGTCCCCTTTTACAAAAACATGCAATGGATAATGGTCTTCCTGACAGTTTTGTAACTGCTCGACAATGGGCTTGGAAGAAAATCGTTCTATTGTAGAATCTTCAGCTGCGATAGTTTTTTTCTTAAAACAAAGTCTTTTTTCTATAGTCTACGAAGCGATTATCTCTTTACTGTCGGAGAATATTTTGCAATTGTATGTTATGAACATTAAAACGTTTTCCTTACGCTGACTAACCAAACGCTATCTGCGCTACGTTCATGTTATTTATGGTTCACTTGATAATAAAGTTTGAACGAAATACCATCACATTTATGTAGCTGGTGTGGAATTTACTGTGTAAAGCTGACAAAAGTCTAGAGGGAAGTTGACCTAGAATGAAAAACGTTTCTGCGCGTCTAATGTCCACTTGAGAGGGAACAGTTTTGGAAACCGGCTTTTTTTGAGGGTGACTCTATTTCGCGGGATGATGGACTTTCAGGATAATGTCCATATGCGTCGAACTATGAAGTCGAGATGTAATGAAACATTTGTTTCTGCTATGTTTGGTTTAGTCGTCTTTTGATGTCGCGAAAACAATTGTTGATGAACTACGCTTTCGGGTATGTGAACTTTTATGTGAATTTTCAGTTTTTGTATTTTATATTTAATGAGGTTGTCGCACCATCGCCAACACCCTGGCCTTCAACACCAAGTACATTACTGGACAAAAAATGATTCCCAAAGGAACCAAACTTGCTTTCGTCTAAATACCATGGCTTTTGTTGTTGCTTTCTTCAACCAATCAGGAAAAAAAATTCGTACTATATGAGTAGTCGGAGTTTAATTATTCAAATTCATCTCAGCAGTGCCGTTAACTTGTTTGGACTAAGAATGTATCTGGTGATGTTTTGGAAGTTTAAAAAGCAGTTTTTACGTCCTTTTAATGTTTTACACGAACAGAAAGAAAGGTCCAAGCTATTGCAGCACAAATGAAAAACTTGAGAGGTTCACCAGCAGTGCGAAACTCGTTCCAAAATCTTGGCAAATCATGATATATGGATCAGAGATTCTTTGCTACTCGTGCAATTTTATTCCTGACGACAAGTTCAACAATCCCGCACAACTACTATATCGTAGTGCTAGAAAGGTAATAACAATTGAATTTCATCTATTTAGAGTTTATTCCACATATCGGTAAACTTTTGCGTTTGTATACGGAGCTACTTATTATACTACAGACATTCACAACATAAGATATTGTTTGAAATCACTTGACAAGTACTTTGAGAGATGTTAAAATAATTATTACCCAGTGACACTAAAACTCACATTTGCCACCATTTTTGCACGCATTTTGTAGTTTATATGCATTCGTGGAAAATAAAAACTTGGTAAATTAGTAAGAGCAACCGTTTTATATATTTCTCATAAGTTTTGAATCTTCACTCTGCCGTTAGAGAGATGTCACTGATGAAGGACCAACATCGTCATGCAGGGTCTTTCCCTCCCTCCTCAAGTTGCTTTGGTTCCCGTTGGCATGAATTGATCTATGACAGCACTATGAGTGGACCGTGGACAACATAAACAAGGCAACAAACCGAGAGGTTCTTGGTATCGTATAATTTACATTGTTCTCCGTTGAAGAAAGGTCAGGCATTAAATTGTATCATAGTAGAGGAGACTGGTTAGGAAAGCCGGCAAACATCAAAGTTGAAAACGACGGTGCTGAAGGTTACGTTGGAAGCTCCCTGACCGTGCACAGTCTTTTGGTTTTGTTAAAAAAATTGTGACTGAATAAAGCAGTGTTTCTGTTAGACAGTTAGCTCAAAACGATAGGAATGCTTTTGAACGTTGTGCACGGTCAGGTCCAAAAAAGCTGACAATAACATATAACAAAGGGTTTCCCAACCATTCCACTTTAATTCACTATGATTGTATTAAATGCGTTAAGATTGTGCTCTGCCTACAACGAAGTTTGAGCCGTTTGAATGGGTCAGACTGTTATAATGTCAAACTTTGGCATAATAAAATAGTTAGGTTGGAAACAACAACAATTGAATAGGTGCCTGCTCTCGAATTCCACCAAACTTACTTTGGCGAAAACTGGGAAGAAAGAATTATCGGCTATGAAGAGATCAAACAAAAGTCAAAATATGAAAGGTGTGTGCGGTAAAGACACCAATAATAAACTTCAACCACAGCCACCTGAAAACAAAATCACAGTCCTTCATTTCCCTATTTAGAATAGAGTCTTCAGCGCAGCGATATCAGGGATCGTTTAGGCGGGCAAGCGTTGGTTTCAGCGACGGGTTGATAGTATCAAAAAGCAACTTTTAAACACACTTTTAACTTGACAAAATACTAAGCATTTTTTGATTATTTTTTTTTTAGCTTATGATTGATAAATTTTTAAATCACCTTCAAATTTTAAATGCATTTTGAAAGTCATTAAAAGATAAAAAGTTTTATAGAATTAAGAATTGGAGAAATAAAATAAAGAATTAAAATGCTGAAGTATCTTAAAACAAGGCATTAAATTTAAACCTCCATGACAGACAAAATGGTGCAAAAAATAGAGTTGGCAGTATACGCTGGTATTTAGTCGTTACATTTCTAGATACGAATATTATTGCGTCCAGTAAATTGTTTGACTGGGTGTTGCAAACTCGGGAGTTGGCCTTTGAGTAGAGTTTTGAGGGCACATTGATCGTTGGTCAAGTGGCTTTAGAAAATTGTAAGGAGCTCGAGTTATCTGTTAGAAGAGGTTCGCCCAAGAAAGCTCTGAACCTTGTCTGCATTCATGTCTTTGTAAGACTTTTTCTCCCGCCCGTTGCTGTTGTGTTTCTGCGTAGCGCTGCAGTTCTTTTTTTCTACAGTTCCGGAGTAATTTAGCTACAGCTAGGTTCTCTAGTTCTGTATATAGTTACTCATGGTTCTGCAGTTCTTTAGTTCTGTGGTGACTCCTCTGTTGATCTATTGTGTCTCCGTATATAGTGTAGCTGTCTCTTTGCTAAGCATTGTGTTGTAAGTCTTCTGTTAAGCGCTGCAGTTCTTTGGTTCTGCGGTTCCATAGTTCTGAACTAGGTTCTCTAGTTCTTTGTCAGCTATGGTTCTGTGGTTCTGAGGTCGGTTTTTTTGTAAGTTATGCGCATCTACAGTTCCTCAGTTCTGTCGTTCTGCAGTTTCATAGTTCTGAACTAGGTGCTCTAGTCCAGAAGCAGCTATGATATCTGTTGTTCTTCAGTTCTATGGTTCTGACGTTGTGCATTTTCCTTCCCTAGTTTTGTCCTTCTGTACTCCAGAAAATGCCGTGAAACTGTCTAGTGTGATTCAGCACTTCTGAAGCTATCCAGTTCTGTTGTTCTGCAGTCTCATAGTTCTGAACTAGGTGCTCTAGTCCAGTAGCAGCTATGATTCTGTGGTTCTTCAGTTCTGTGGTTGTTTAGTTGTGCCTTTCCCTGTTTATTCGTTTTTCCACTCTGTTGCTGTGTTTCTGCACTTTTCAACCCTTTACTTACAGTTCTGTCCTTCTGCAGTTTCTGAACTAGGTGCTCTAGTTCTTACGTGACTGTAGTTGTTCAGATCTGTGGTTCATGGGCCTCATTTTTGTTAATTCGTCCATGTGTTCTGTTACTGTGTTTCAGTGTTTGTCCTGCCTGTAGTTCTCCAGTTCTGTAGTTCTGTGGTTTCATAGTTCTGTACTAGGTTCTCTAGTACTGAAGTAGCTATGATTCTGTGGTTCTGCATTTCTGTGGTTCTGCAGCTGTCTCATCCTAATCATTGTGTTCTTCTGCATTTGCGTTGCGTGTTGCTCTGTGGTTGCACTTTTTTCGATCTTCAGTTCTGTGGTTCTGCGGTCTCATAGTTCTGTACTAGGTTCTCTAGCACTGAAGTAGCTATGATTCTGTGGTTCTGCAGTTCTGTGGTTCTGCAGCTGTCTCATCCTAATCATTGTGTTCTTCTGCATTTGCGTTGCGTGTTGCTCTGTGGTTGCACTTTTTTCGATCTCCAGTTCTGTAGTTCTGTGGTTTCATAGTTCTGTACTAGGTTCTCTAGCACTGAAGTAGCTATGATTCTGTGGTTCTGCAGTTCTGTGGTTCTGCAGCTGTCTCATCCTAATCATTGTGTTCTTCTGCATTTGCGTTATGTGTTGTTCTGTGGTTGCACTTCTTTCGATCTTCAGTTCTGTGGTTCTGTGGTTTCATAGTTTTGAACTAGGTTCTCTAGCTCTGCTATAGCTATGATTCTGTGGTTCTGCAGTTCTGTGGTTCTTTAGCTGTGCATTTCCGCAGATCTATGTTTACTGTTACTGCTTCGTTCTGTTGTGTTATTCCTTAATATTCTCTCCAACCGTATGTCTATGGCTTCTAGTTGTCGAACCTCTTCTTACAGTCACGTTTCTACTTCTTTTTTGTCAGCTATGACATGTATTCTATTAAAAAATACCGACAGAGGCCACCTCTTGACGAAGGTAACCCCAGTCATAAACTAAAGTCTGTTATGTTATGAATCTTTTTGCAAATTGACGACTGAAAAATAATGACGTATTTTCCTAATGTCTCACGCAAAAACAGAAAGATCCTTAGTTAGTTTTCTTGACTATATTCAGGTTGTTCAGTACCTTTAAATATAAAATTGCATGTCATCTATAAAGGAAAAGCATATTATCAAATTAATGACAGTTCCTTTGGCTTATCACAAAGAAATTACGGTAGTACGAGGGAAAATATGTCGTTTTCCTTTAGTTATCAAAAAGGAAATTTTGACCTTTTTCAGATTAATTAGCTTTAAAAATAAGGACATAATGGCTGTGCTAACAGTCTAAGTCTCATATGATCAAATTATTGTCAAACACGGTAAAAATACTATAACACAAAAACTATGTATCTTGCGTGACCTAAGCAACCCTGATTATAATGTATGGCCTCATGTCGGACGAGATATTTCAAATCAAATTGATACTCGCCATTTTACGGACTACACCGTGGTTGGCTGGTAACAATCGGAAACTTGTCGGTGCTTCACCGAATACTTGCATTAAAAATAGAGCACTTGTGCCCCCAACTGATCCCTGAAGAGAACCTGCTCTGTCCCCACGTGTCCGCAAATCATAACACATATGAGCAAAAATCAGCGGAGACGTGGTGTCCCTTATAGCTTTCATAAGTATTGAAAATTCCACAGATATTACTAGTTCTCGAGAGAGCAAAATTGACACTTTGCTTACTTTACTAAGAATAAACGGTGCTTCGCTCGGCCAAAACTGATGTTATGACTTATCTTAAGATATCCAATGGTTGTTTATGAACATTTAGAGTCAACTTTACCGGTTGTTTATCGCAGCTGACCTTTCCTAAAAGAACTGAGAACAAGTACCAAAACACTGTTTTACATTACTATTGCCCAACCAGTTGTAAAGCCATCCCTTAACAAATGAAGAGACAAACTCTCCTTTTGTTTGCATAGAGACTGGAATTTTATTAGAAAATGGATTAGCAAAGAAAGAAAAGGTTGAAAATCTTGGCCAGGTAAGTAAATGTTTCCTGTTTAATCTGTCTTTGCCCTCAGAAACGAAAGCGAAGATATTAAAGACTCGTTCTCTATTCAAAGCAACATTTGACTGTAGCAAAATCGTAGGTGACAAACTTAGCGCTAAAATTTTTTGATTCATTAGGTATTGAACATTTGATATGAGCAAATTTGTTTTTTGGCTAACTCTCATAAAAATAGCACTGTTGTGCAAAACCTAAGAAGATTCCATTCTCTCAAGTATTTGGATTATTTATACTTTGAAGTTTTAATACCGGCGCGCCTCAATTAAGATAATATAAATTAGGTCGAATTAACCCATCAGCATGCGAAATCGATTTTTTTTCTACAGTATCATTTTTACAGTCGGTCAGATAAACACTCACGAATTTTAAAGGGCAGTCCATTTGTGGTTTATGTTATCTATATGTAATTGTATAACTTCCAGCGGGGGACGAATAGTCTCTAGCCAGCCGTGTAAACAGTTCCTTCCCAATGGAAATAATTATTTTTCATTTGCAGAATAAGTCTATGCCTTTTCTATGTACAAGAATAAAATGTCCTTTTTACTAACAGTAAGGGTCAATTAACCCGTCATACAAGTAGCAAAAAAGAAACGATGTGCAAAAAAATTACTTTAGATACAACAAATCCCATGTTAACGTTACAAGTCAAATTTTGGTGCGATAATTGGGTCTGAAAACGCTAGAAAATCTGAAAGTCTAAGAAAATACGATATTTATCTTAGTTACTGCTTTAACTTTTGTTGCCCTTGGTTTTTGGATTTTCATCTTACCGGTTTCCAGCAGTGGTCTGTAGATTCGTTTCAAATTTGTTTCAATTCTATGAACAATGTATGGATTGTAGACCTTTATCAGAGATCAACGTTAATTTTTAAACAACTGAGACGGAAGAATCACTTTAACCCAGTGAAAACACTACTCTAAGGCAGGTTTCCAGGGTCATATCTTAACTAAGCAAGAGTTATTGGATTTCAGGTATATTGTACAACACCAGTTAATTACGCCCTGACGAAGCGGTTTTCATTGTATCAACAGTCTTGTCTATAAGGCGATCACCGAATAGCTATAGAAATTAAAAAACCGTTTATGTGAACGCAATTCTCGAATTCTCTTGATGCAATAATAGCGATAAACTCATGGAACTCACACAAATAAACCGATGTTGGCGTACGTGATTGATATAGAGTGTATATTTTCCCAAATGATCTTTTCTCATTCTAGGCCAACATGCTCGGCTCTTCCATGTCAACGGTCATCTTGTGCTTGCTTATTGCGTCTTACATTTCTGCTGAAAAAGAGAGGACTGATTCTTTAGAGCACGAGCAAAAGAAAAATGGTACACAGGAGAAGCGGCAAAATATAAGTAAGTATACACAGGACTGGTAGCTCCCGAGCTCAAATAAACCCCCTCCCTCTAATGACCCCCCATTTTCAGGGGAAGAAAGTTAGTAGGCCCCTCTCCCCTCCCCCTTATTATTCTTCACTAAAAAATGATAGATTGCATTAATCAATCACGTCGACTGTAAAAATTTGTTTGGACTGATCCGGGATAGTTTATTCACTAACTGGAAGTTCGGATTTGTTAAG
This sequence comes from Porites rus, assembly GCA_964035705.1. Lineage (NCBI taxonomy): Eukaryota > Metazoa > Cnidaria > Anthozoa > Scleractinia > Poritidae > Porites > Porites rus. The sequence goes on from OZ038002.1 coordinate 13,416,477, forward strand.
CCCCCGGAGGGGCTTGATAGAGGATTTATGGTATCAGGGGCACCCAACGACGTTTTCCTCACAAATTACCGAACTTTTTTAAGCTATCCAGAGTATTTTTGACGGTATAAATTTGTACTTGTTCGGTCATCCTAGGGCTACGTGAGTCTTTTCAAAATCACAAGGGCTTCAGGATTACTTTACTAGAAATTTTTAGCCGCCTTCAAGATATAGAAAATTCTAGACAATTTTGGCTTCTCCGCACACATATTTTACAGAAAACAATCGTTGGTTAACCCTCGTAAATTGATCAACAATTCTAATTATTTAGCATTTATCGAATGCTAGTAAAACGTCCATATGCGTACGTTGGTTCAAATTCGAAAGACATATATATATTATAATAATACTTTTTTTACTCATGCCGCGGGACAAAAGGAAACAGGACACACTTTAAGAAAATTATCATCGCATCGAGAAATCTTATCTGTTTTGAGTGAAGTATGTATTTGAAGTACCATTTGATAAAAGCGAATAGCTTTTTATTTATTTTTAATAAGCTTTATTATTTATCGTCGTATTATTACCTTTTTAAAGGTTCCTATGAGTCCCATTTCATCATTTGGCCCAGTTTGAAGAAGGGTATCTTAGTGTATAAAATTCTGGACGTAAACGTTGAAAAGTTCGGAATTATTGGTGATAACATTGCCCCCATATTTAAAAATATTCGTTACATAAACTGAGTTTTGATTTCATGAACGCGGAACAGTTTCAACAAGAGACGGAATTAATGATGATGATGATATTGCTGTCATTGCAGACGATTACATCTTGATCTGGAAATTAAAATTGGCCTTGAAAAAAGCTCTGGAAAACATTGCTTTTGTTTATTATTGTAATAGAGTCGATCTCATTGAATCTGACTTTCATTTATTCTGACTAAACGTATGGCTTTCTTTAATGTTTGGTATAGTTTATAGTGCCCATAGTGCTGTCCAACAGTATGGTCCAGATGGCTTACCTTGCTGTCCGGCCAACACCTTCTGTCCAGGTATGGTGACTCCACTACATTTTGGTAGTTTGAAGAGGAGATCGGTAATTAAAGGCGTCACGCATCAAAGATAAAAAAGGGCTCAGTTAATGTTGCAAGCTCCCTGACGGTGCACAAGCCTTTGTTTTTGTTCGCAAAATGGGACTCAATAAATTATTAATGCCACGTTTTTTGGATAATAAGTATCAAAATCATAGGAATGCTATTGAACGTTGTGCAATGTCAAGTCCACAAAAACGTTTAACAAAGGAGACTGACAGGCTTTATAACCATTCCACTCTGTTAACTATGCCTTATGTGCGAGCAAGTCTCGAAAACGAATGGGTTGGACATGGGTTTTTTGTACAAAATCACAGATCCGAAATACATAAATGAAACCGTGTACCAGTGCTTCAACGTTAAGACATCTCTGAGCCACTGAAGAAATAATAAAAGGGTTATGTATCCCGCCGCACCTTACGTAAATGTACATCAGAGTACGTGACAACATGCAGCGGACAAAAAGAACACAATACCTATGCACATACCTATCAAGTAGGTCTTAGTGGCCGTTTGCAGCTAATAAATAAGTAAACTAATTAATTAATTAATTAAAAGGGCTTAATCCTACTTTCCTCGATTGTTTATTTAAGAGCAAATACATATTATCTTCATAGGCCCTTATCTGAGTCCCGGGTAGAGGGTACTCCCATACATTTGGGATAGGTGTGTGCCGCCCACGGTCGTAAACCCTGACCCTGTTTAAAGATGAGACAAATGAAATTTTTATTTTTTATTTAGGGCCCAAAGCCGAAGACTGACTCCCTATTCGAGGGAAAAACAAAAACTAAGAATTTAAAGGCAACACAAAAACATTCCTTAAATCATTTTCTTACTCTTCAAAGGGATAGTTTAGTTTTAACAGATGTTTTGTTTATCATCTAGATGAGCGTTTACGCGCTTGAATGTTAACTAATACTATTGAGGTACCCAATCTCAGAATCGTATCAGGAACACAAAGCGAACAAGGGCTAAAATGATACCCGGCACTTTATCGCTATTTAAGAATCGAAATCCTCAAAAGCCATTACCCTATCGGGCGGCACATACCTATCTGGCCCACATATAGGAGTGCTTCCCCCGGGATCTGAGTCGGGCCAAGATAGACGGCAGGTAGCTACGATTGAAAGGATAACGAAAATATATTTAATTAGAGTAACTTACAGAGACGACCCTTGAGTTGTGAATACCTTATCGGGTAGTTCCCATCTGATGTTCAAGAAAGCTTTTGGTGTTGTTTTTGCAGACAAGCCACCATGCCCTTCAAATCTTATGATGTCAGACACAGCAAGCGCACCACTGGATGCCGGATTGTCATTCAACATGGTGCCAGGTAACGCTCAGCTGCCCACCGCCCCGCCACAAGCCGCGTCCGTTCTGTCTGCACCATATCAGGACAATGCACCGACGCCCACGCCTACGAAAGCAAAGATTTTGTTGCATAATGATCACCCCGAAGAGCCTACAAAAAGTTCGGGTTCCCAACCAAACAGAGATCAACTCTATCACATAAAAGGCAATCGTAAGTACAGCGTTATTTTGTTAAGTTCATATTTAGTAAATGATGTATTCATGCAAAAATTAACACTAATCAAGCCATGAAGTTGCCCGGAAAATATTTAAATGCGCAGCCGACGAGATAATGCAGTTATAGGCCATGTCCAAATCACAAATTTAAAAGCTTTTTTCTTCTTTGAGAAAATTCTGGTTTCAATAACTCATATAGACTTGAACTTTTATTCACGCTCAAATTAAACTGAATGAATGGTTGCATATACCAGGCTAGGGCTCTCTTTGATCAATAGACTTGCAGCAACTCGGAATAGCGTGGCTTTTAATATTTGCTTTCCCTCTGTTTGCGATTCCAGTGATACTTGAACAGACTCGACGATACACAAAGGCGTTGCACTATTTTTCGCACGGCAATTTTGCCTTTCCTTATTTATCTTTTAAAATAATATCTAGTTGCAATATATAGATTTGGAGTTTGTTTTGCAAACGTCCTGTAAAAGACGTTCATTTCAAGTAAAGAATAGAGCATACTTAGACCCTGCTTAGCAACCCAAAATTACACATAGCGACTACTAAGTCGTTACCATTTTCCGTGAAGTAATTGTGATACTTTGCATGACAAAGTTGAGACTCATCCTATCCCACCAGGTTTCCAGAGTCTCGGATGCTGGAAAGATACGTGGGATCGAGCAATTCCTCTAATGGAGCACAAGCACCCATTACTTTATGAAGACGACTACAAAACCAGAACCAACGCCCTGATGAAATGTGCTGAAGCAGCGTTGGACAATAACTTCACTATATTTTCCGTTCAGAACGGCGGGCAATGTTTTTCTGGGAAAGATGCCGAGCAAACGTATATGGAATACGGTGTCAGCAAATCCTGCAAAGGTTCGGTTTCTTACAGCTTTAGTACCAGCAACCCCAATAAATTGCGTCAACAAAATTTAGGGAGTTTCCTTACAGTTGATTGTATCGATTGTACCGTTTATTTAATTTGATCATCACGGTAAATCAGTATCTTTACGCTATGCATGTAGTTCTTTGGTCTTTTTCTTAGGTCTAGTTTGGAAAAAAAAGGCACAGTGGTAAAGGGTTTTTTTCACGATGTGTAAAACAACAGGTTACGCGACGTTTTCGCTCAATTGTATAAAGAATGGCGATAATGAAATCTGATCTCTACTTACCAATAAATTTAATTAAATATTTTTAAAACATTGTACATGCGTGTTTTGTCCTTTAGCTGATGGCGAAGGAGGACCTTGGGGAAACGAAGTCTACAAGTAAGTAACACAAATTATAAAACCTTGCTATTAGTTTACTTGTGAATAGTATTTCTCCTCTACAAAGGTGGTTTCTTGATACAGAAATTAAAAGTCAGGTTCGTTGATAAGTCTTGCAGACCTTGTAAATTGTAAAACAATCTTGACTTCTTTTTCCTATTTTCCTATTTTTCCTCAACGTCTCCAAAAAGGTTCCAAAGTAACACGTCAGGCCCTGTTAAGTCGCTCCAAATTGACGAAGGGACTTCAAAGGAAAGCATTGCCCAGACTACACCACAACCAATAAAACCTACAATGCCACCAACATCGCGACCAAGTACAGGGCTTTCAGCCGATGAGGTCGTCGCAAACGAGACGGAAAGTACCACGCCTTGGGAACAACATCCCGAGAAAGAATCGATCGAGTCAGAGGGAAGAAGGCCCGATACGAAACCTTTTAAAGATAGCGAGGAGGCCTTCGAAAACGAGTGGGAAAGCAGCAAGAACTGGGGAAAACAGTCCGAAAAGGAATCGATCGAGGAAGAAGGAAGGAGGCCAGATATGAAGGCATTCAAGGATGAAGTGGAAAAAGACGCCGTTGTAGCGGAGAATAGGGCGGATAGAATTGCACTGTTGAGAGAAGCCTCTGACAGAAAGGAAAATGATAATTCAGAGGAAGTTTCTGATGATGACAGCATCGACGCTGCCAGCAAGGAGGCTCCTTATCAATCAGAAGTTCTTAACGCGAGTCCGCTGAAACCAAGGCCGAGACTTGTGACACCATTTAGAGGAAGATGTCCTGTTTGCTGTGAGTATTTCTAATCTAGTACTCCAGGGTGGAGATAAGAAGGTAAATGAATAAATATCGTTCACGCCTAAACATAGTCTAAAAAGTATGATTCAGCCAGCTCTATTCGCTGTCTATTCTGCGCGTCATTCACAACTATGCGGTCAGTGGTTTCTGAATGTAGGTCACGCCGTATATGTCACGCAGGTTTCCCGCTTGCTTTGAACCGTCGCGAAAGCATGGCTATCCGTTGTTCTACCGCGTTATAAGCGAAAAAAACGCCAAATCAAGAGGGTGTGCAATGAGAAAAATAGTCTTGTATCAACATGGCTGATAGCACAAGAGATACAGCAAGGGGAGGAAGGTATCTTTTATTCGCCAAGAGTAAAACATGTAGTCAACGTGCGATATTAATTTGAGAGTGTCTAAAACGCGTTGAGCCCGTTGTAGAAACTCACGCCAGCTAAGCTGTGTGTGTGTTATTTTGTTGGGTTTGATTTCTTGTTCTTACAGTATTTGTCACTGAAGAATTTCAAATTTAGGCAAATATGTTGGGGGAAGGCGACAAGTACCAATTTAAATTATTAAAATGTGAGATATAGTCGATCCTTTCAATTACGGCCGTGCATCTCAACTGCTAGGTTAAGCTGTGAATTAACTACATTCCTGCACTGAACGATACCATTGAATGTCGATTTTCAGATAATTTAAGCTATTATTGTTGAAATGTACCAGAAGAAATGAAACACACCTACCTTAGCGGTTCTTTCGGCCGGAGATGTCTTGTATTTTACGCGTAGAAATGGTCCACGGGCTGCTGTTGGAGTGAGAAATCTGTACGTGTCAATGTCACGTAGGGACTCTGTTGCAGTGGCGCGAGAGATGATGTTTCACTCTGAAGTATTTTTGGCGCCACTTGCCGGGGAATCATGGAACCGAGCATATAAAGAAATTCAAGTGTACCGATAAAATAAAATGTAGACTCTATTGTTCTATTTCATTGTGAGATTTAAGATTAAGTCAGCACTGGTAATGGATTCTTTTTTTTCCCCCTGTCAGTCTCTCTCTCTCTGTATGGCTGAAGCTATATATATCTGGCTTACTGTTTTTTTTTTCTCTACAGCAACACTGAAACCCACACGTCCAATGAGTAAGTAGTTCCGCAGAAAATAATTTCACATTGTTGTAAGTTGCAAGAACTCGAAACTGAAAGCGACGTAAAAAAAGGCCATGCGCGAATAATAAAGTTGTATAAGGACCTATAAGGTATTTGTCTTTCAACCGCCCCAAGGGCCATTTTCCCTTGCCCTGATAGATGAGGGTGAATATGATATTTGACAGATATACAAGGCCAGCACTCTACTGAACCTGTGATTCCATCGCAACCCAACTTCATTGCCAGCAAAGAGACACAACAGGTCTTGCAATAGTTTATCTATAGACTGAGGTTTTTGTAAGTTTTTGTATTGGTTATATATTATTGTCTTAGCAGAGGCTCGATTTCTGTCGCTTTCTCGGTTCTGGGGCTTCCTCCCCGAGAAGGCACGGGAAGAACGCGGGGTCGTTTTGTAATACCCGTAAAAGCAACTGACAATCGAGCCTAGGAAACCATAGGATGATTGTTTTAGTTTTTAGACTGCGATATAAGGATCACTCGCTTACTATTTATTTGGGTGCATAAGTCAAGTCATAGTTATTTCTGTACCTTTAATATCCGTAGCCTGCCAGTCAGCTATAGATCTCGCATTCCTGATCGACGGCTCTGCCAGCGTGGAGAGATACGGCATTGGGAATTTCCGTCGCTTGATTGACTTTGTTCGAGACGTTGTCCTCGGTTTTCGGGTCTCCCGAAGTAACACTCGCGTGGGAACAATCGTGTTTGGTACCAAGCCCTACTTACTGTTCGGTTTTAACAGTTACACGAACAACGGGGCTGTTTTCAACAGGCTTAACAAGGGCGTTTCCTATCCGAAATCAGGGAGCCGTATTGGCAGGGCCTTGTTAATGGCTCAGAAACAGCTGTTTCGTAACAATCCACGTCGCTCAAGAGTCACCAAGGTTGTTGTGGTTATTACCGACGGTAGCTCTATGGATGACGTTGCAACACCCTCAACTGCCTTGAAGTCACGTGGAGTACGGATATACTGTGTAGGGGTGGGACGGTACATTAATGGTCGTCAACTGGACATCATGGCGTCTCCCCCTCGAAAAAATCATATCTTCACCGCGGATTGGACTCACCTGGGCGTTGTGGTAAACGAGCTCCGAAACGCAATTTGCTTAGGTAAAGTAAGCTCACGATTCTATAAACCAGGGAGGATTTGACAGATAGTATTCCCGTGCACATTTATAAAAAACTCTCCATCTATAGAAATTTAGTGGAGCCCTTCTGTGTTTTTGTTTTTTGTTTTTTTCTTAAAATTTAACGGCTCTGGGAAGCATTACAAGCTGCATTAGGTTTTAAAATTATCGTTTTTCCGAACTTTTAAATGAATTCTCTCTTTGGCTTTGTTAACCCCGGTCGCAATTTTCCCCGCGTTAGAGAAGACAAGATATCGCGTATAAGTGCATATTAGAGGAATGTACTGTAATTGAAGGAATGCAAATAACCTCGTGCCGATTTTTATCGAGTATAAGCCAGAACGAAATTTCCTGTTGAGGTGTTAAAATGTGGGAGAGAGAGAAAATAACGCGCCTTCCGCTCTCTTCCTCTTCCCGCCCTGAGTGAACAATTGCAACAGGGTTCCAAAAGGACCAATTCTGCATAGCCAAAACCTATTTGACATTGAAACATGATAATGAGGGTCTAATATAAGAGCTTGTCGTTTGCAGGAACTGGAGGAAACCTTTTGCCAGCAACGCATCGGGTTTGTCTTTGTCCGATCACAAGACCAACGAGAGGTACGAGCTGTATTATTTGCTTTTTAATAAAAAACTGTTTTGATGTATCAGAGCGATGAAGATGATGATGATGATGCCCTTCCCTGCTCTAATACCACAATTCAAAACAGAGATCGCTTTAAAGGTGACATTACACGGGGCAATTCGCAACAACGATTTTTAGCGCAACTCAGCGTTGCAACATTATGCCAACATTGCCGTCATCTTTGCGAATTGTCTCCTGTAACATCACCCTGATCTCCGGCCTCCATTTTTTGAGACATGCGATTTAAGCTTAAGCATCAATAGAAACCAGTCTAATATGTACTGTATTTTGCTCAAACTTCTAGGACCGATAACGAAGCCAACTGCAAGACAAAGTAAGTAATTTTGGTTGACTTCACTTTGGTAAAATAAATTTTATTTGTCATGCTTTGAAATGATCTCATAATTTGATTGGAAAATATCTCTGAACGATACAATTTTTTTTTTTACTTTAACGTGACACGATCACCTTCCAAGCAACCTATCTATTGTTTTTCCCCTCCTTACATAACGGTGCGTATGAAGCAGGGCTGTATTTTTACTAAGAGATCCTTTTCTAGTAAGAAGGATCGGAATAAATCTGTATGTAGACATGTTTTTACAAGTGTTTCTAACTTTAAGAGTTATTATCTGGGATAAACTGAGCTCGAGAATCACATTGCTTAAGCAAACTGTGCTATTGTATTAAATGTATTATTTTTATAACCTTTTTTGCGGCAGGATTTCCACGTATTGTTGCTTTGTATCCTCTCAATAAAAGAACAAGAGGAAAGGACATCAGTTCCAGCGGAAATACCGAAGGAGAGTTGTACGGAGTACGGCCGGCTCCTGGTCCCGACGGACTTCCGGATGGCTCTTTTTACTTTTCTGGTCGTAAAACCAGCTACATCAAGTTCCCAAACAACGGAAAGCTAGACTCTCGCTACTCACTCACCCTTCTTGCTTGGGTTTACCCTCAGGGTTCAGGGCCAATCTTCCATTTCTCTCCTGGTGGAGTTCGGTTCTGGGTTGTCAGGCCCAACATTCTGCTCGTGCGATTTGTTCGCCGCACAGGCCGACCAACGCGCCAGCTCATAAGTCGCAGATTGATACCAAGGCAGTGGAATTACGTCGGGGCATCTTACGACGAAAAGACGGGAATAGCAACGCTTTGGCGTAATTCTCGACCTCTCAAGTCTGTCTTTATCGGGAGGATTCGTCTTGCTACCAACCGTCCTGTCAGGATGGGTTCGCTGCCTCGAGACATGAGGTACTTCCGAGGAAGGATCTCGTGCATGCAAGTCTATAGTGTACCTCTGTCTGGACCTGAGATAAAAAGAGCAGAAAAAGTCTGCTTCAGAGCACGTAAGTTAATCCTTAACGCTTTTTTATTAGTTAAGATATGTTCTTACTATTATTCTCAACATTAGCGTTTGTCATCATGAGACAATACCTAGGACTTACCTATAGATGATGTTACCTGGTGCATCCTAGCACAGAGTGCATTTTGCGTCAAATGTTCTGTCCTTATATCGAAGCTGGGGATTGCTTAGTAATCATGAAGACTGCGGGTAACTAGGTGATGTTGATAAATAGTTTGTCCAGCTTCAGTTTTTGACATATGATGTTCTCGTTTGCTTGGTTTTTTGCTCTTTAATATTACTTGAAGTGAAATGATAAAATGGAAAACGGCGGGGTAAATTTTTAAACTTAAACGGAGCTTTAAAAATAGAATAGCTGAAATGTTAACTTTTGACTCGGACAGTGTTAGTCTTGTAGTCACGTTCAAAGTTGTAATTTTTTTTCCTTAGGTCCGACAAATAAACCAACGATACCTCCACGTAAGTACTTGCCCATATTTCTTTTAGGGGCCAACACGTTCTGAGTAATCATTGCGCAATGTTGTAATTTGTTTCGTCGCAGAAAGGACTCGGAGTAAAGCCAGGTTAATCCCATCTGGTGTGCCTCAGAAGGCCATACAGAAGGGAAATGGATGACTTCGCGCGTTTTCGGGTGTCTTTCGAGGCAGAGAGAAGACATTTTCCCTGGCCTCCCAACAGCTCAAAAATTAGGGAATAAAATTGGTGCTTAAAAATCCTTAACTTTTCTTTCTCGTTAGGCCTTCCGGATGCCGTGGCGTTTTACCCTTTAACTATCCAATATCGTGGTTACGATGTCGGTCCCAATAAAAACCCGCCGAGTCAACTTAACAACGTACGTCCAGCACCAGGCCCAGATGGGAGAATAGGTGGGTCGTACAGTTTCCGTGGCTCACCTGACAGCTTTATTGAGTTCCCTAACACCGGGAAGCTGGACACCAAAAACTCGATTACACTGCTGGCTTGGGTGAATCCCAAAGGTGGTGCCGGTCCAATCTTCAACTACAATCCTAGAGGTTTCGGAGTCCATTTGTGGGTTACACGCGTCGGAAGACTTTTCGTTCGCTTTGTGCGACGCACGCGTGTTTATACCCAACCGCTTATCAGTCGCCGCCTTAGACGCCGATCGTGGAGTTTTGTTGGAGCTACGTATGATCAAAAGACAGGTGTTGCAACGTTGTATGTCAATGACAAGGCTGTTGCCTCTAAAGCCCTTGGCCGAATACGCTTGGCAACAAATTATCCCGCCAGGATGGGTGCAAGAATTGGAGATCGTCGCTACTTCCGGGGCTGGATCACGTGCATGCAGGTCTATGACGTGGCACTCTCCCTGCGGCTTATAAGGATCGCAAAACGACTTTGTTTTAAAGGTATTTAGTTCTCAGGACTATCGTAAGTAGTGTGTATAATGAAGTTTAACTTCCCAGCTTTTTTAATTAAGTATGTTCCCGGTATTTGCCTTAGGAAACATTTCACATTTTGTACATTATTTTGAGGTTGTCTGACCTTTAACTTTAAAGCGTCTTTCCCATTCAATTGACTCTAAAGTATAATGTAAATGCAATAATCTGGAGTTTGACCTTAAGCTTCTAGCTGCATACCATTAGCTAGGGATAGTGAAGTTGCATTCCATCGTAGTGAGCCAGAGGTTACAGTAGTACCCCGAGTTTTTTAATGTTACCATAAAAAGCCAGGTTACAATCTCTTGCTTTTGTCGGCCACTTGACTCGTAACTGAAGAAGGGACACTTTTTCTCCTCTATTACTTCATATTTTATCTTTGTTAATGTTTATCTCGCCTTCTTCCTCAGCTTACCCAACTCCTCCAAGGCCGACTCCACAGCCAACCTTGGCACCTGGAAAAAGTAAGGAAGTCTGGAAGCACAAGTGAAAGCGTGTTTTTTTTAATTAAAGGGGACTTCACTTAGCCATTATGTATTGTAACTGATCGACCATTACAACAGGGTGTTTCAAAAGTTCGTTCCGATTGTAAATTGTAGTTTGCGCAAAGCATTTAATGCTTCTTTAGGCAAATGTAAACTGATTCAGGTAAGAAATTTATCTAAATAACCGTTTAAAGCAATTTCAAACTAAAATTTGAAGGAATTATATATATTTTTTAATTTTTGCCCCAACTGTACGCGTACGCGAGGTTTTTCCCGCCATACTTTTCCTGCCCATTTTCAAGGTTTTCTATTTTGCTATTTTTAACGTTTTCTTTAAGTTTCTCTACTCCTTCATGAAAATGAAGGCCTACACTGTTTGTGCTAGAGGTCAGACATCTATTTTTATGGTCTTCTGGCCATTCAGTCTAAAAACTAAATTGCCAAATTGTGGAAGAAGTCTGAACGATGACCGAACAAGTCGTCAAAAGTAAAGACCTTAGAAGACAAACCAAGGAGTGGATGGCCGTTTTTTCACAAACTGTGTGAGAAATACTATCGATAAAGCTGTAAGTTTAAGCGAATAAAAATCGGAACGAACTTTTGAAACACCCTGTAGTTCGGATGCGACTGGCGAAAACAAGGGTCTTTTGTGCAGCATATTTGATGAAATTCTCAATATTTTTTATGTCATTATTGACATTCATTCCCTCTGAAAGTATGTAAAAGTGAAGTGTTATCTCATTATGAAACTATCTTGCACCTGATAAGATATATTTCACGGGACTGTGTAGTCAACGACTTACCAACCTAAACAGTCCGGCTCGAGATCATCTTTAAGTCCCCCCCCCCCCCGCGACCCCCCTCCGGAGGTTCTATTCCATTTACGTTTGAGACTGGCATAATGGGGTTTGAGATCAATTAATTCAGTAGCCTGCCTGGGCACACAATCCCGCCAGCTCCCCAGGCTGGCGTAGCTGGCGGGTTACTGGCGGGGTAGCTGGAGGGACTTAGGAGGCTTATTCGGGCTACAGGTTTAAAATCACACCCCTGGGAGTTTGGCTCAGCACAGCATAAGCTCCTATTGTGACTCTTTTAACATTTATTTTATCTGTCAGTCTGCAGAGCTCGCATCGATCTTGGTTTCCTCATAGATGGCACTAATAGTCGCTATCGATTTAACAGAATCCTCAAGATTGTTTACCAAATCATCCGATATTTTGACATCTCCACAATCTACACCAGGGTGGGCATCATTACGTACTCAAGCAGTGCCATACCCGTCTTTAACTTGAAGCGCCTTACACGGAAATACGACGTGTTAAGAGCGGTAAGGAAGATACCTTTTCCACGAGGGAGGTCCTACACCGGACGAGCCTTGCGTTTTGCTGGGACATACCTGTACTCTACTAGCTCACGGTCCCGATCCAAAGTACTTGTTGTTCTTACTGGAGATCAGTCGTTTGACAGCGTCAGTCGCCCAGCTCAGATGTTAAAGCGAGGTGGCGTGGAGATTTTTGCGTTTGGGATGGGTGGAAGGAGAAGTAATAGATATTTGTCTTCAATAGCGCACGACCGTTACCACGTGTTTAGTGCACGCTCGAGATTGGGGCTAAGGAAGGTTATTGAGAAATTAGTGGCAAAAATATGCGCAGCTACTCCAATCAGAAAACCAACACCCACAGGTATGTGTTTTTATTTCTTTTTCTTTTTCTGGTTTAATTTTGTTGTTTTGTTGTTTTTTTTGTTTTGGCATTTTTTTCGGCTATTTGTTTCATTTGGTTGGTTGACTTAGGACTGGGCCCCTCACTCCTGAGCTTCCTTCTCTCATATAAGGCTTGGGTCACAGTCACAGTCACAGTCCGACCAATATATGTGTTGCCGAGTTACAGGAGATTTTTAAGTTGCCTTTGTATAATTAAAGGTTTTCAGTTCAGTCAGCTTGTTTCAAATTGTACCCTAAGATCCAGAGTTTGAGTGACCCAATGACGGCTGCACGGCGAAGTGTTAGTGAAATATATATCGAATGAGAAGAGGCTCAGCTCCTATATTACTTACTGTATAAATTATGATATTGTGTCTGTTCACTTTTTCCTGTCCTAAAGGTGGATTTCCATTGTCGCGTAATTTTTATACGCTTGCGCCGGTAAATAAAATAGAGGCAATGTATGGAAGGTCGCACGTAAAGTGAAAGTTCAACTTCGCTCAACTTTTACGTTTAAGCGCGACCTTTGATTCACGCTCAATATGTTTGTGCGCGTACGCAGGTAAAAATATCGCAACAGTGGAATTCCTCCTTATGTGTTGCGCGTTAAGCGAGTTTTACTTGAGCAAAATTTTACAAACAGCTAGAAATTTTGCTAATGAAGTCAACTTTTCGTTCTAGTCCTAATCGACAGCAAATATAGAGCAATCGTCGCACAGGAATTTGTTCAGTTATTGCACAATTATTGTTTTTGTTTGCTTGTTTACTTACAGGACCACAAACAATACCCACTCGTCCAACACAAAAGCTAGGTAAGGAAAATTACTATAACTGTGATTCAGTTGGATATGTTCAAATTTAAAATATCTTACCACAATTTGTCTTTTTCCAGTTCCGCCTCCAGCAATGGGCAATTACCCGCTGAATGGCATCACCCGCGGGAAAGACATTGGCCCCTTTAAAAACCCAAGAGCTAAACTTGTCAACGTAGTGACCAAGAACGGCCCCGATGGGCTTCCAGCAGGATCCTATCAGCTCCAAGGATTCGCAAACAGCTACATATACTTCCCAAATACAGGGCGTTTGGATGCTCAGAACTCCATCACCATCCTACTTTGGCTAATGCCCGAAAGCGCCGGACCTATTTTCCATTACTTTCCCCGGGGTATCGGTGTTAATCTACGAATGATCAGCCGTAAGGTCATCCGCGCGGAGTTCGTCAGTCGTAATCGAAAGGTCACAAGGCCAATTGCAAGGAGGATTAGATCGCGAGTGTGGAACTACATTGCAGCAACGTACGATTATAACACGGGTCTGGCAACATTGTGGTTGGATTCCATCCCTATATCACAACGAAATATCGGAAGGATTCGACTGGCGACAAATTATCCGGCAGTGTCTGGACGTAGACCTGGTGATCCCCGGCACTTCCGTGGTCGCATTGCGTGTCTTCAAATTTACAACCTAGCATTGAATTCCTACCAGATAAGAAAACTTAAGAGGTTCTGTTTCCGTGCAAGTAAGTTCACGCTTATCATGCTAACACGTACCTTAATTTTCATTTCGGAAAACAGACCAAAGAATGTCCAATCTTAAGTTGTTGTTTGAAAGGCTTGAGCAATTAATTGTCAATTTTTGAAATAAATCTATTTAACGTTATTGTCGAGCGTTAAAACCTGCAGTAGTCTTGAAGACATCAGACGTTCATTAGATTTTACCCTGCTGACCTTACTTACCTACTAACTCTCTCATTTACTCACTCACGCACTTACTTTTTTATTATTATTTTAATCATTCTTACCTTATTATTGTGAATCACTTTTTAGGGCCAGTGACACCATCTCCTACAGTGCCAAGTAAGTTAAACAACTCGTTAGTAATAAAATGAAATATATTTTGTAGTCGCAGTGTTAGCAAGATCAAGTGCTACCTGAAAATCGAACGGAAACGTTTGTATAAAAATTATGTTACAGATCAAATTTTGCCTTCAGGTTAAAATTTTTTAGCTAGGTTGATTCTCAATTTTCCCTTCTCCCTTAGGGCTAGGAGACAAAGGAAATTGAGAATCATCCTAGGTTAATTCAGAATTAACCTGCAATCAAATTTAACCTGTAATATGTACATCGAAATCCCCAGGATCGAATAAATGCTGCATCAGGGAGGGTGGTATGGACATGCTAAGAATTGCCGTAGAAGAACATCCTTGGGAAAATTGTCTTTGGCTAGGGATGGGTGGGAAAGAAGGTAACTAAAATTTGAAAACGCCGCCCAACTTTTTCAAGGTTGGCAGCGTTATCAGGGAAAATTTGATGAAAATCCCTTCACTTATGCAAAAATGTATTAACTCCGCGGAAACTAGTGAAACTTTTCTCGACGTCTCGACCACATCACGTTTTTTTTTTTCAAGATTGCAACCTCATTAGGTCACATGACCCGCTGTTCACTAGAAAGGAGTACTGCGCAACGGGGACGCGACCTAATAACCTCGGTTGCCTGTTGAAAGCCGGGTGTGTTCGATGTATCTGGACTGCTCTCTCTCTATTGCGCAAATTTTTCAAAGGCTTTGCGAAAACTTGGCGGAAATGATACTTTGCTTTTTAAAGTGTACAGTGTGTTTTGGTTTTACTGTGCCACTGATTCCGGCAAGAAGAGTGCTTTTCGGTTTATGCTTCATCTTGAGCTAAATACCCTAAACTTCTTGCTCAGTGGCTCTGTTGTCTTAAGTCTCGCCTTTTGCTATATTATAGGACTGCCTCGCGTTGTTGCTATATACCCTCTGGACGAGCAGAACAAGGGACGTGACGTAAGTGGTCACCGGAACCCAACCGGTACTCTTGTTGGTGTTCGAGTAGGACCGGGACCCGACGGATGGCCAAATACAGCCACCGAGTTCTCCGGAAATAAAAACAGCTACATCGAATTTCCGAATAGAGGAAAGCTGGATACTCGAATTTCTATAACTGTTCTCGCTTGGGTATTGAACTTAGGACAGTCGGGGCCCATTTTTAATTATAACCGTGGACCACGATGGGGAGTCCATCTATGGATGACACGGCCGCGGCAATTCTTTGCACGGTTTGTGAAACGCGGTGGTCGCTTTACAACGCCGCTTGTCACTCACGGTGGAAACGTGCGCTTTAAAGCGTGGAACTACCTAGGCGCAACCTATGATGGAAATACAGGTATGGCGACTCTGTGGGTGAACAACCGACCCGTAGTTCGGACCAACATCGGGAGGTTACGCCTGGCTACGAATCGTCCAGTACGAATGGGTGCAAAGGTCGGTGATCGGCGTTACTTCCGTGGCAGAGTGTCTTGTGTTCAGGTGTACAGTGTGGCACTGAATCGGAAGCAGATAATTGATGCTTCCAAGAGATGTTTTAAAAGTAAGTAAATCCAACTTTTGTAAGCTGTTAGTATTTAAAAGTGGAATTTCACACAGTAATTTTCTTTTACACAACGTATTCTGTCGCCCTTTTCACTGAATGCAAGAAGGAGCTAAAACGTTCCTTGTGAGGCTAAAATAATGGTTTCTCCTTTTTTCTTTCCCTTTATTTTTTTGGTTGACAGGAAAACCACCTCCAGCACCTCCGTCACCAGGTATGATAATTATAATAAGTGCCGATAAGTTTGTTTTAGTCAGCTATCGATACACTCTTTTGAAAGCTTTGTGTTTGCTGGAATTAGGATAATTAATCGTTGTAAGAAGCGGGAACATCGGAACTGCCTGTGATAACTATGAACAAAGCATTTCAGCCAATTGCAGTGGTACAGTTACAAGTACAAGTACAGTTGCCTATCGTAGTGGTAAATAATTTCACTTCTGTTTCCTTAAATTCTCTTTGCTTTCCAAGTGTATTCAGTCAACTCTTTCAATACCTTCATAAGACAGACACCTCAAGTTGGTTCCAGCTGTACTTTATTTAGTTTTTTAGTATTTAATAGAGTAGTGCTGTTATAGCTACCTTAAAGCCTACGCCATATTTGCGATCTCCAAACGTTAAAAAAGAAGTAGCCAATAGTTTGCAAAAAGACAACTGCAAGTGTCGAAAAAATCGAAACAGTTCACAGTTCGTTAGTCCTAAACACGTAGAACTAGTGCTGTTGACTGGCGTCCGGCTAGGTGACAAGCACTGCCTCGTCTCTCTTATACTACTGTTGTGGGACGTAAAGACCCCATACGGACCTAACCCTCTGTGGTATTGACAATATCTAGTGTGCAGCTGTCATGGGTTGTACGCATAGGTGGGGAGGGCACTTCACATGGTATCAAGGAGTCCTGATTTACCGACCTTCATTGGGCTAGTCTGTGTCTAAGACAGATATGATAAAGTGTCAGTGATTACTGTAACCTGCCTGGGGTTTAATTACTGAGAAGCAGTTTGAATTGTTAGTTAAGATCAGTTTCGTTTTTTGTCATTCAATTCCAGTCTGCAAAACTGTGGTAGACCTCGGCTTCCTGATCGATGGTTCTGGAAGCATTGAATACCGCGGCCGGGGCAACTTTCGGCTAATGCTTGATTTTATCAAGTCTATCGTCGTCACACTACCGATATCCAGGACCCAATCACGCGTGGGTGCTGTTCTGTTCTCCACGAGGCCCATACCGCTGTTTAGGTTTGGTCAGTTGAAAACGTTTACCCACATCAAGCAAGTTATTGACAACATCCGCTACCCACGCGGCAGCACCTACATTGGCAAGGCGTTAGCTTTCACAAGGAGATACCTGTTCAGCGGACGTAGACGCCGTAACAGCAAGCGTATTCTTGTCATGCTTACAGACGGAATATCTCAAGATCCCGTGTCCAGGCAGGCAGCGTTACTAAAGGCACAAGGCGTGGAGGTTTTTGTTGTTGGTATCGGAAAAGCGCTGAAGAGACGCCAGCTGCTACAAATCGCAAACGATAGGCAACACTTTTCTGTTGCATCATTCAGAGGACTGGCTACATTATCGAATGCCATAAGATCTAAAATCTGTCAGATTATCACTCCACCAGGTTTGTGCATAGGGTCATTAATAAGAAAAAACAGCTGGTATT
Source organism: Porites rus (assembly GCA_964035705.1). Taxonomy (NCBI): domain Eukaryota; kingdom Metazoa; phylum Cnidaria; class Anthozoa; order Scleractinia; family Poritidae; genus Porites; species Porites rus. The sequence goes on from OZ038002.1 coordinate 13,434,016, forward strand.
ATAGTTGTTCGCGATTTCGAGATAAACATGAGGGGAACGGATAATACTGAATCACATTAACCTGATTACCTCGTTTCCGTGCCTTTTTAAACAATAGATTCTTTAACCGCGGGCTCAACCGTTTTTGTCAAACAGCTGTCCTGAGACAACACCATCAAGTAATGTTTGTAACGTCATGTGCGAAATGTTAAATACCACGGGCACTAACCAATTTACTCAAGCCATCCGGTTGGAAATCTCGGACCAGAATCCTTCAGGTTTTTGCTTTCTTGTGCAAATTAACGCCTTTGTTATTTAAACCTCGCTGGGATTACTAAATTTAAATGTAAAAGGAAAAACGAAAAGAATTCTGGTCGCAGTAGTAAAATAACGCCATCGTGCAAATGGCTTTGCGGGGAAGGTCCCCTTACAAAGTCTATCCAAATCAGCTGGCGAAACAAAAGAAAAATTGAATCACCTCAAATCACGGCTCATATCTTTAAAAGCTCCAGAAAGGAAATGGCTCGAAAGATTTGCTTTTCCGACCGGAATTCCCAGTTTCCCTATATAAATGGTAACACCCTGGAACACAATGGTGTTCCAGAGTTTCCCGTAGTATTCGATATTTTAGTACGTGAGCCTCTGTTATTTTAATATTGTCACCCAAAAGCTAGAAAAAGTTTTTGAAAATTGTTCTTTTAACTACTTCTGCGATTCCATAATTCAGTGAATTGGGCAGTGGATGCGGTGGAAGAAAAGAAGCTTTTAATTTTTTTTTTTTTTTTTTTTTTTTTTTTTTGAAGCGGGGGCAATCATAACAATTTTATTTAAATATTAAAAACGAATGTTCCGGGCCCTAAAATTTTCATATTTACCCCACAAAAAAAGAAAACCCTGGCTTTCTCTCACTAGCAGGAGATTTCGGAGCCCTCCTATGGCCAAGCTTTCCGTCTTTGACGATCATGTATGGTAGTAAGGGTGCGCGAAAATGATAACCGCATTACATACTTTTAACGTAATAAAATTTTCTTATGTTTCCTTTTCTTAGTTTCTCCGGTTCCACCTAAGCCAACAAGAGGTGAGTTATGCATGAATCCTCCCGAACCCTTTTTCGTTTATATAGCGTCCTACAAATCCTTGATACCAATTCTTCATCCGTAACGTTTGATAAAGGAGAGACTTATTCGTCTTTGAATCTAGTTAAGGGGAATGACAGGAATTTAAAAATGTATCGTTAGGTGTAATTGTTACTTAAATCAAGATAAGTATGTCTTCAGTATAAATTATAGGTGAATCTGTAATCTTGCCTCTATTCTAACAAGAGTTCTGTCATTTGCAGCTCCCCTTCCAAGAACACTCGCGGTATATGCATTGGACGGAGTACGTCGAGGAAAGGACATAAGCAGAAACAGAAACCCCAAGGCAATTCTAATCGGCGTTCGTCCTGCTCCAGGTCCGGACGGACGACGAGATGGGTCTTTACGATTCTATGGGCGACGAAACAGCTATGTGGAAATACCAAACACGGGAAGGTTGGACGCCAGATACTCTATAACAATTCTTGTTTGGGTATTTCATGAGGGAGTGGCAGGTCCTATCTTTAATTATAACCCACGGGGATTCGGTGTCCATTTATGGATGACGGGACGGCGAGAGCTTTTCGTGCGCTTCGTGAGACGCTCGCGCCAGTTCACAACAGCAATTAAAAGTCGACGTATCAAGTATAAGGCATGGAACTACGTTGGTGCAACGTATGACGAAAGGACAGGCAGAGCAACACTGTTTATAAACTCGAGAGCAGTTGCGTACAGAAGGATCGGCCGCATCCAGTTGTCTACAAACTACCGTATAAGGCTTGGAGCGCGGATTGGCGATAGGAGATATTTCCGTGGAAGACTCTTTTGTGCACAAATCTACAGTGTCGCACTAAGCCGGAAGCAGGTCGACGAAGCAAAACGAAAGTGCTTTTTGCCAAGTTAGTACCGACCTATTTTCCATGTCTAATCTTTATTCCTAGCTATGTTCATTTTCCAGTAAAAGTGTTAATATAAACGGCACGGCTTTGTATTCGTAGCATTTTAGTTCCGAGTACTCGCTGTCGCGTGATTTGCGTAGGCCTAGGTTTCACCATGATTGCTGATGTATTCGACAACGACAGACGAACACATTTCTCTCATTCATTAACAGTGAATCTCTCTATGGCAGACAAGAAAGGGGAAAGGGGTAAAGTGAGTCGAGGGACATTATTAAGGCGAAAATAATGCAAAGTTTAAAGTTAGGATGGTTTTAAACTGGAAAATACGCTCTTTCTTCCAGTTCCACCACCGCCGCCATCGACACCTGCGCCACACCCAACACCCCCACCACGAGGTAAGAATACTTCTACTCCCCGCTTCAGAAACTCTAGGGAAAATGGGTACAAGCTTTGGGTGGTCAAGCGTTAGTTATGATTGGTCATAAGTAACGCTAGTCCAACCACACGCTCCCAGAAATCGTTTCGCCTAAAGCTTGTACCTATTTCCTATATAGTTTATGGATTGGGGAATTTAGCACCATTCTTTTATAGCCGTTTCGGCAAGGTATTATGATGATAATCAGCACTGTCAATTATCTGAGTTATTTGTTTTCCCCCTTTAAATGCTTAGTTTGCAGAGCTCGTATTGATCTTGGCTTCCTAGTGGACGCATCACCTGGCAGATTTAGCCCCCGTGTGATTCGACAATACATCAAGGAGACAATCAGACGATTTGAAGTTTCAAGGACAAAAGTACGAGTCGGCATTGTGCTGTTCACGTCCAGACCCACTTTAATGATGAGTTTTGCAAGAACTTACGCGCGAGCACAAATCTACAGTGCTGTGGACCGGCTGCAGCTTAGAAGGCGAGGTGGAAGGTATCTCGGGAGAGCCCTGACATACACCAGACGCTACCTGTTCCGAGGCAAGCCTCGCTGTGGGCGAAGAAGAGTACTTATTGTCTTGACAAGCGGAACCTCTCGCGACAGAATAAGGCGCCCCGCTAGGCGCTTGCATGCATCCGGTGTTGAAATATACGCCATTGGTATCAGCAGTGTAAGAAGAAGATTTCTGCTGCAGATTGCAACAGGGTCGAGACACGTATTTAATGTCGGCGCAAGGAGACTGGTGTCAATTACGCGGATCGTTAAGGACAGAATTTGTAGTTCACCAGGTATTATACTGTCTTGTTGAAAGTAGCAAGCGCTAAGTCAAATACAGTAAATACCCACGTATAAGAACCTAGATTTAAGAACCTGTTAGGCTAAGATTGTCCATTTAGACCCCTTTTACATAAGAACCTGTTTTAGTCTACAATTTTGAAACAGGTTCCTATTTTGAGAAATTCAGTCAAACTCTGAATACCCAAATTTAATAGAACAAGCTCAACCAGTTAGTAAAATGAAAACAAAGCCCTGGCAATGAGACAGTTGGCATGTAGATCTATATATCATTGCCCTTGCATGCCCACATAGACCAACGTAATAATTGCCTCTTTTAGTTGACAATACCATTACCAATACCATATGGCAACAGAACACAAGTGTTATGCATGTTATGCATGCAATACCAAAAATAGGCCCCAGTACACCACACCCACCAATGACAAACTCCTTATTTATTTCTAAGAATAAGAACCTGTTTGAGAACCCGAGTAGCCTCATTTTCCAGTTGGCACCATTTTTATAAGAACCTTCTTAGCCTAACTTGGAAAAACGTAGGTTCTCTTACGCGGGTTTTCACTGTACATGAGACAGCGTGCGCACAGTACATCCTTTAACATTATAGGTATTTCTTACACTGTAGTCCCCTTGGACGTGAAATTCTTACGCTGGCTACCGATTTTAATTTTCCATAAACTGCAAAAAGCACCCCTGGAAGTAGAAGGTTTAAGATCCTTTTTTTCTTCACTTAAGAACGTTCTCCCTACGTAATCATCTGAAATTACTCCTCAGTCTAAACTTGTTAAGAAATGATTATGTGAATAGTCTAGTATTTCTCTAACCTAGTATTTTTAAAACAAGTGCCAAAAATACTTAGCAATCAATTAAAGAGCATAAAACAAATCATTCAATTTAAAGAAACCCAGGTTTAAAAAAAACAGTCTTTAACAAGGGTATCCTTTTATCTTTTCTCCAGTAATTATTTCAGGAGGAGCGGTTGCTGTGTACCCATTTACGAGTGCGTCTCGTGGAAGTGACGTCAGCAAGTTTAGGAACCCAACAGCTCGGCTTGTTGGTCTTTCCCTTATTCAAGGGCCCGATAGACATCCTCAGGGAGCTTACTTTTTCCCTGGGATAAAAGGGCGAAGAGGAAGACGCAGTTATGCTTTAATCGCTAACAACGGTTGTCTTGATACTCGATACTCCATAACTATTATTGCCTGGGTGTACCCGGAAAAGCCCGGTCCGATATTGCATTACAATCCCAATGGATGGGGAGTTCACTTTTGGTTGACTCGCCCGAACGAACTTTATTTTCGTTTAATGCCAAGACAAGGCTCGCGAAGGAGAGTAAAACCGCTCACGAGTAAAGGTATCAAACCGTACACTTGGAACTATGTGAGTGCCACGTACGATCATCGCACAGGACTGGCCACTCTTTGGGTGAATGGCCTCCCTGTCTCTCAGAGAAACGTCGGGAAGTTCCCATTGGGCCTAGCAACTAATTACCCTGTTGTCGTTGGCCAGAGGCGGGGTGATAGACGCGTCTTCCGCGGGCGCATAGCTTGTTTGCAGGTTTATAACGTAGCATTGTCGCGAGCTCAAATTGTTGCGAAGAAAACTCAGTGTTTCAGAGCAGGTGAGTGAGCACAAATAGAATAAACTCCTTACATAACATAATATTGACGAAATCCTTGTCTCGTTGTCTCGTTGCGTACCTTGGCTCTTTGTCCTCTTATCTACGCATTGATCGTCTCAAACTATGTAATTTCTTCTCTTTATAATCTTCGTCATCATGATATCATCATCAAATCTTTTATTTAAAAAAGATAGAAATGTAAAGCATAAGATTTTGGGGTCTTCGTGAAAAATACGAACTCTAAACTGCCTGTAGAAAGGAAAACAATTTATCATTTGCTAATTACCCTTTATAACAAACATCTACGAACCCTGACTTTCTAGAACTGTGGTTAACACCTTGTAATAAGTTTCATTTTTTTTTTATCTCTGCAAAACAAAAATAGAAATGTTCCACTACCGAGTTGCCATAGCCTGTTTCAAACTGCGAAGCCATTCAAGTGATATGAAAATGATTTTTTTTTCTCATACACATAAAACTCGTTTTCACAAGAAAGGTTTTTTCAGTTAGCTTCAGTTCGTTTTGAAAGTGAGAGTTTTCGGAACTCGGAAATTGCCTATTGGACAGTGATTTGAAAAGTATGTTGTTTTGGAATGACATTTAGTATTTAATATGAGTTATTTTTTTATAGCTGGAAATTTTTTCCCAACAGAGCGCGCAGTCTTTGGTTACTTCGAGGTCACATGACATCTAACAATGAAGCTGTTTCCCGCCAAAATCTCTGAGAGGGCAACATTGCAAAATCTATCACGTCAGAGGGTTACAGCGCACTGTTACCCTCGAAATGTTGACGGACGACTGCTGTTACACTGAGATTTCATGAATTTCCAGCTTTAAAATTTTCGGGTGGGCCGGAAGCTCTAAGAATGGCTCACAGGATTGGTTTAGAAAACAATAGATAGCCCTAACCCAAACAAAACTAACAATGAACCCCAACTCTGAAACCAAAAGAACCTATCAAATTAGAGGTTTTAAAGAGGTTCTGGCCAACAGAAATTTCCAGCTACAGAGCGTTTTCACATGTCACGGCGAACATATTGGTGTTCCAAAACAATGAAACGGCGGCCATGTAGGTGTACCAAGTCAATCCTGTGGGACTTGAATTAATATCTTATGCAAAGGCTTTCTTTTTTTTCTGGCCACGTGAGTGAAAACGCTGGATATAACAAATCACTTTAAGAGACTGGTCCCTCGGGATACAGTTAATTTCGTTTCCCTCGAATCTCAATGCTGAGACTCTCGAGGATCAAAATTAACTGTTTCCCTCGTGACCAGTCATTAAGTGTTTATTATTACACTTTTTCCGACACTTGAAAACAAAGTCAATATATTTCATGACATTCCTTTCAAAATTGATAATGCCAGATTGTAACGTTACTGCTTTGATGGTCTCTTTTTTTAGTTCCCACCCAGCCTACAACACCAAAGACGCCAGTGACTCTCCGACCAGGTTCGTGCGACGTATTTTTATTCAAGATTACCTGGGTACTTTTACGGAAAAGCTTAAGCTAATGTGGGATCAAGTTTATATATATATGTCCTTAGTCCGCACGTACGTATTTTGAACGAGCTTAACTCACTAGACGATACGTGGGTGAACAAACGAATACACTTTTCTTTCCTGATTGAGTTTTTTCTATACTTCTATACCAGTGCAATTTAAGGAAAAAGAAATTTTATTGTATGTTTTTATTGCTTTATGTATATGTCATGTATAGTTAACAGTTCTTCTTATTTACGTGTGTAGTTTGTGCAGCTGCTTTGGACTTGAGTTTTCTTATTGACGGATCTTCCAGTATCGAACGTTACGGTCGTGGAAACTTCGGCCGAATACTGAACTTCGTCAAGTCACTGGTCAGCTTTTTCCCGATCTCGCGCCGAGAAACCCATATCGGCGTTATGATGTACACAAGCCGAGCCATACGAATTTTTAACTTCAACCGATATTACACCAGGGCAGCTATCTTGAGGGCTATCGATAACCTTAGATATCCTCGTGGGGGTACTCGAATAGGGAAGGCACTGTCATCTGCCCGTCGATACTTCTACAGGTAAAGCTTTACTGAAAAATATCTACAATGGTGGACAAGAACCATTAGGGCAATGATGCAATACAATAAAAACCCGCTTATAAGAAGTTTTTCCAAGTTTCTAAGCTTTTCCAAGCTAGGCTAAGAAGGTTCTTCTAAAAATAGTGCTTACTGGAAAATTAGGTTACTCAGATTCTTAACAAGGTTCTTATTCTTAAAAATAAATAGGGTGTTTGTCATTAGTGGGTGTGGCCTATTTTGGGCCTATTTTTGGTGTTGCATGCATAATATGTTATAAAAATCCCTTTAATGCAAGCATGTTAAAGCCATTTATGAAGTTTATACAAAGCTATGCAAGTTAAACAGAACAACAACAGCATTAAAACATGGTGTGTTGCTACATGGCCAAACATAGTACTCAACTTCTCAAAATAGGAACCTGTTTCAAAGTTGTAGTCTAAAACAGGTTCTTATGTAAAAGGGGTCTAAATGGGTAGTCTTAGCCTAACAGGTTTTTAAAATCTAGGTTCTTATACGAGGGTTTTTACTGTACTGTGAGTTACATGTGTTTTACAATCCTGCAATCCAATTTTGCTATCCTTTTACAAATGTGTTACTGCTCTTCCATCCCACCCCCTCACCCTTGATACCGCCATGTTAAGACTCAGACAGCAAATGTTTTTGGTACACATGTCCATGAGATGAGAGGAGGGGCTGGGCAAGAGCAGTTTGTTTGACCTATGAAGAAAAACGCAACGAGCGAAAATTTGTCCAAGACTTTAGCTTGATATTGAGTATAAATATATGTTGCTGTAGAGGCAGGAATGAATGGAGTAGTGGTAGACTATAAAATCCTTACAGTAACTTTAAGGTGAAATACAAACATAGATGTGTTCGTCCGAGTGCGTTTGAGTTTGTGAACGCATCCAACCTGCGCTATTACGGCCTCCGTCCACACCTGAACAATGAATCAATGACCGTCCTTACCGAATATTTCGGTAAACGGTCTCCCAATTGGGAAAAAGGATAAACGTTGTTCTCATGTGGACAGTTGTAAACGCTAAGGTTTATAAACGGACCCGTGACATAGATAACCTGAAGTGATTCTATCTATTTGTGCAAAAAAAGTACCCAAATGTTCCTAACAGAGGGATGGATTTATTTGTCAAAATTAGGGGACGCTCTCACTGGCTTATTCTGAGTTAAAGGCAGCTCACAGAATAACTGTTTCTATGACTTCAAAGGGTAACAGTGCCCCTAGTCCCTCGGTAAACTAGTTAATTGTGTTTTTTGATTGTTCTTTTTTTTAATCGGAATCTCAATGCGACTGAATGAAAATTCCGGGAAGCAAAATTTTGTAAGTGTTTCCCGTGGCATCACTTATAAGAGGGTCAATTTTCCTATCTCCAGAGGAAGAGCTGCGCGTAGTCGCAAGAGGGTGGCTGTGGTTCTCACCGACGGCGTATCCCAGGACTCTGTTAGCGCGCCTGCACGCCGTCTCCGTGCCACTGGCTGTGAGGTTTTTGCCCTGGGAATTGGACGAGGATATAGGATATCTCAGCTGAGACAAATAGCTACAGATAGTAGTCATGTATTCACCGTGTCCTTTAAATCCCTTGGACAAGTTATCAAGCGAATTAAAACCAAAGCTTGTCAAAGGATACCAAGTAAGCTTAAGTTTAGAAATCATAATGTTGGTTACCTTTTTTCAGCAATTCGAGAAGTCCGATGGACTTCTTGGTCTAAAACATTCTTAGAAAGCTATGTCAAGCACCTTTGTTTGAATTTTACTTTGGAAATATAAAGAAATTAAACGTAGTTCAACTGGCTGAGTTCCGATGAAAGCCCAGCTCTGGAATATTTCTTAACAAAGACTGTTTACTTCAGTGTCTGCGTCAATTCGAATATGTTTACTTTGACTGCAGCGAGGTTAACGGTTTGGAAGCCAACTCTGATGATCCATTCCCAGAATAGAGGAATTGGCACTAGAATGGATTCTCCGTATTATTCTCTCAACCCAACCCCCTTTCTTTGTCGGCCCGCTATTGCTGTTTAGGTACCTAATAATCAGTAACTAAAACAAGTTAGAAAAAATTCACTTAATGACAAGTCACACTTTCAATTAATACAACAGCCTTGGCTACTAACAGGCTTTTGTAAACCCTTATGGTTTTATGATAGTGAAAGTTGTTAACTTTTTGTTCGATTTCTTTTCGCAGCCCTACCACCTAGAGGTTAGTTGCTTTCTTTGACTCCTTAAGTTTTTTCAAATGCATAGCCTATAGCTTACAGTGCACAACCTTTGTGTGTCTATCTGCCGTCGTTCATGTGTTTTCATGTACGATTTATTTTCCTTTTTTTTTTTACATAGTACCTCTACCCAGAACTCTGGCCGTATATCCGCTAGATCGTGCGAGAGGTGGACGAGACATAAGTCGAAGAAAGAACCCAAGCGCGAGAGTTGTAGGTGTGAGGTACGGCTTGGGCCCTGATGGTCGTCGAGACGGTTGTAGCATGTTCTACGGAAGACGCAACAGCTACGTGGAAATTCCCAACACAGGGAGCCTCGACGCGAGGTATTCCATGACTATCTTAATCTGGCTGTACCACGTGGGACGCGCTGGTCCTGTTGTCAATTACAATCCAAATGGATATGGTGTACACCTATGGACAACTGCACGGCGGGAACTTTTCGCGCGCTTTGTGCGCCGCAATGGACGCATGACCAAGCCTTTGAGAAGCAGAAGGTTGAAATACCGCGCATGGAATTACGTCGGTGCCACATATGATGAGCGAACTGGGATCGCCACGCTTTGGATAAATTCTCGACCATATGTCAGACGCCGGCTGGGTCCACTGCGGCTATCCACTAACTATCCTATTCGATTGGGCGCAATAAAGACAAGCCGAAGTTACCTGAGGGGGAGGCTATTCTGTTTGCAGCTCTACAGCGTTGCTTTGAACAGAAAGCAAATTTTTGAAGCCAAGAGAAAGTGTTTTCTACCGGGTTAGTCATATTGTAATAGCAACAGGAGCAAGATTACGTTACGAAGTAAAGTCTGCGTGCAAGTATGCCTTAGAGGTCAAATTTGAAGTTTGAATAGTGGTGAACTTGTTCAAGGCAGTTGAGTAACGGCGGTTGATTTAGAGACCTTACTCGTTTTAGCAAGCGTAATGGTCGACTATTTTTACAAAGTCACTACTTTGATAGTGGTGACCTCAAGTAGTATGGGCTTTAAGTGCGATTTGGACTTTTATTTAATTTTTCATTTATTTATTTTGCCTCAATGCTACTATTATTTATTCTCTATGTACTGACTGATATCTTTTTTGTACTTGCAATCACACATGTGATTGCAAGCAAAATGACGACTGACTTCGAACATAATTAAATGAAAAGTTTAGAGCAATTATCATATAGGCACAGGTAATTTCGGCAGCAAGGATAGTTAAGGAACTGGTCCAATTAAGTGGACCAGGACCACCCTGGACTAAAAGTGATAAGGCTATAAAAGACAACACCCGTTTGATGTGCCTGATGGAGATAAAGTTTTGGCGTGAAATTCTAAGATAAGAACGAAACATCTTGCTTGCATGAAGCCTCCAATGTCAGATAACCTACAATCTACAATCTAACCTACAATCCTATCCTATACGTTTCTCCTGCTAGTCTAGAGAGGGGGGCTATGTGTAACAAACCCCAAAGTGTGAAACAAACGGACACAACCAGTCCTTCTGTGGAGTGGTACGTCCTGGCTGTGTACTATTAACTTGACCATTCTTTAATTTCTTGATAAATGACTAAAAGATTCTCAGCTTAGGTCGTTGTCTAAATTTACGAACTTCCGACGTCCTCAGTCTTTTAAATACACTTATTATAACGAAGAAATTGTTCTTTAAAAAGGACCCAAGCCAACGCCAGCGCCACCCACACCAGCACCGACACCACCTCCACAAAGTGAGTACATAAGTGTTAAGCATTGCATTGTGGTACAACTTCTTGTATGTTTTTTTTTTTAAAAAAAAAAAAAAAAAAGGAAAAACAAAAGTTAACTTCGATTAAAATTAGCTACAACATCATAAGCAAAATACAAATATACCAACTGGCTGGACAAGCCAGAATCAAAGAATCGATTCTTGGTTTGCAACCATCTGACATGGCGGCCATGTTGGTGGTCAATACAGTTATTTCAAAGAATTTATATAAAAATGACTTTAGTTCCCAGAGGAGTGAGATGCTTTTGTTCTTGACCACCGACATGGCCGCCGCGACGTCTTGTACAAACCACCAATATAGGAAAAAGATCTTAATACGAAATTCTTTTTATTTCCTTTAAAGTTTGCAGAGCTCGCATTGACCTCGGATTTCTCATTGATGGATCTAGGCAAACTGGTACAGCAACGTTGGTGCGTATCATTCAATACGTTAAAGAAACAGTGAGACGATTCGACGTCCAAAGGACGCAAGTAAGAATAGGTTTGGCTCTATTCGCCTCTCGACAGCGACTTATATTCGGCTTCGCTCGGTCCCCCAGCCGTGCCCAAGTGTATCGTGAAGTCGGAAAGTTAAGACTTCTACGTGGAAGAAGAAGGAGGACAGCACATGCTTTACTTTATGCTAAACGTTACCTTTTCAGTGGTAAACCCAAGTGTGGTCGCAGAAGGGTGCTTATTCTCCTGACTACTGGTACATCACGTGATAATGTTATCAGACCAGCAAGGATCTTGCATGCTGTAGGAGTGGAGGTATACGCTGTCGGAGTGGGGCGTGTCAGTGTGAAGTATCTTAGGAAGATTGCCACTGATAGGTATCATGTGTTTTCTGTGAGTGGCCGCAGATTGATTACAATCGTAAGAACGATCAAAGACAGGATGTGCTATTCCCCAGGTAAGTCTTCTATTTCAAAGAATTTTTCTATAAAGCGTTTTGTTGATCAGTGTAGATGTTGTTGTTGGGTAGAGGTAGAAGGAGAATCGATCTTCAGCACGTTTTGGACTGAACCTTACTTTAAATACTAGGCTTCATTGTTTGTCATGAGCGTCTTCACTTTTATGTATTTTTGTTCATTTCATTGCCTTGCAAAAAAGAATGTGGCTGTAGAAGTTGTGGCAATCGTCTATTTTAGTCTGAAAGCTTAAAGAGAAATATCTCGGATAGCATCGACATAACAACCTAGTTTTTTTCGCGTATTAAGGCTCTCGACAAACAGTTTTCACTTTTAGGCTGCCAGACACTGGTCTAAAGCGGCGATAGATTTCCAAAACGTTTTTTTTTTTCATAAACAGAAGTTTGCGCAGTTGTCTGTCAGTACTCCTTCTTATTCAAACCATCAATATATGTTAATTTTTATATTATTTACTGAAAAAAACTTTCGTTTCTACTTTTTTAACCAGTGATTGTCTCCAGAGGAGTGGTCGCCACTTATGCCTTTACAAGTGCAGCGAGAGGTAGAGATATAAGTCAATACAAAAACCCACCAGCACGACTTGTAGGCGTCTCCTACATCACGGGCCCAGATGGTCATCCTCAGGGAGCTTATTACTTTCCTGGGAAAACAATTCAAAGGGGAAGGCGAATTAAAAGCTATGTGGTTATTCCCAACAACGGCTGCCTTGACACGCGTTACTCATTGACAATGATATTTTGGGTTTACCCCGAATCTCCTGGGCCTTTGATCCATTTCAACCCGAAAGGATGGGGCGTTCATTTATTGATTACTCGTCTATACCAACTCTACTTCCGGTTGATGCCGCGTAAAAGGTCTGGCATTAGAGTGAAAGCGCTGGTTGGTCGTGGACTTAAACCGAGGACGTGGAACTATGTCGCCGCTACTTACAACCACAGAACTGGCTTGGCGACTTTGTTTATCACTGGCTATCCAATAGCACAACGAAATGTTGGGAAGTTCCGAAATGGACTGGCAACTAATTACCCGATAATCATTGGTAAGAGGCCAAGAAGTCGTCGCGTGTTTCGTGGACGTCTCGCGTGTTTCCAGATATTTAACGTGGCACTCACTCGACTCCAGATCGTCGCACTGCAGAAAAAATGTTTCCGTCCAAGTAAGCACCTAGAATACAGTGTTTATCGGTTTTATTAAATCTTATTAGACTGTTCACCCCATTCTGATGTTTGTCAAGGTCGATCGATCTGATGTTTGTCGAGATCGATGTAAAATCGTAGCCTTAAGAAGGGGGCAGCATGTAAGATAATCTTTCAAGGAGGGGAGTGTATCTAATTTTTTTGTGGGAAGGCTGTCTCTCTAACCATAATACTGATTTCGTATCAAAATATAGCAAAGAGCTAACAATAATAGACCCACCCACGGTTTTTTTCAACATGGCGTAAAAAAACTCCTTAAAATCAGTAAACTTTGCCGAGTTTGAAAGTGATTTGTTGAAAACTGACGAAAATATAGCTCAGCAAAGTCGATGAATTTTACAGAGGTATTTATGGTAGGATGTGGGGTGGGTGGAAGGTCGTGCCCCCACCTGTAAAATTTGGCGGCTTTGTGGAGCAATACTTTCACTCGCTTTGGGTGTATCAACTTTAAACTTGACAAATTTACTACTTTTTAAGGCGCTCTTTCCAGCATTGTATACATTAGCTTACCGGCCTTTATCAAAACTTAAAAAAAAAAAAAAAAAAAAAAACGTGGAAGGGTGCATTAGTACTAAAGCTATGAACAATTCTGGTTACATGATATTTTAGCTCATTTGTAACTACACAGGGGTGTATCCAGGATCTCAGGTAGGGGTGTCCCATTACAAGACAAAAGTAACTAACAGATTTAGTGTCCCCTCAAAAGTTATTACTACTAAATGTAAAGACACCCCCAAGAGGGTGTGGCTTTAGGGGCCCAAAAATGAGCAGCTCAAAGAAACATTGCCAAACATTGAGTCGAACAAAGAGCACCAACTCAGTTCGCGGACGGGCGAATAGCTAAGATAAGGAGCGCCATTAACGATACAGTGGAGGGAAAGAGGGACTAGTAGCTCGCGTTCTGAGTTATGTTCGTGCTGATCATGACTCAACCAGAAATCGAAGGCAGTGATGCAAATGAATCAGAGTATCAATCCAGTGATTCATAAGACGATGCGCAATCAGACTCTTCTAAAATGGTCGGCTTTGTCGAGTGTAGTTTTGAGGTAATGCTCCAGACACAGCCGTCGAAAAACGTTACAGGAAAAAAGGAAGTGAATTCATTGTAATGGAAGTCGAGGAGGAGAGGGGGGGGGTGGTCATAATTTTTAATTGACCTGGAGGTCGGTCAGAACTAACTTGCCTTTGTTGGCAGGGGGAGCTACGTAATATTACTTCATGCCAGGCTCTTTTTTCAGAGCCCCTCCTGATAATTATTGCACAATCCCTTGATTCTTGTGGCGAGCGAAAATTGGGCGGAGTACAAAATATAATTACCCGTTAGGGTTGGGGCGAGAAATCAAGAAAAATATTCTCACTTTCTTTCACTCCCAGTCCCCTTGCTCTCTCCCCAGAGTTCGAACAGCGTATGAAATTATGATGGCGATTTTTTGAACTCAGGGATCTCTCTCGACAATCACCAGGGAAATGGGGGCCATGAATAGCCTAGTATTTTATGCCGTTTCTCCATGAAAACTAACGGTGTTAACGTTGGTTTTGTTTTCCCTCCAGTTCCTACACGCCCACCAACGCCAGTACCAGGTGATTATTCTTTAATCCTCTTTAAAAATGTTTATAGGGAAGTACATGTATATGCTAAAGCCGTGACAGTTATACTCGGCCATAACTTTCTACTTGTTTTGATTCCAGTCTGCAAATCTCGCGTGGACCTTGGAATACTTGTCGATGTCTCCAGAAGTATAATGCGAAAGAACTTCAGAAAGGTCATTGATTTCTTGAAATCTCTGGTTAGCTTCTTTCCGCTTTCTACGCGAGAAACCAGGGTTGGTTTGATGATGTTCCATTCTCGATCCCAAGTCGTGTTTGGTTTCAATCGATATGGTTCACGAGCACAACTTGTGAGGGCAATTGGCCGCTTAAGGTTTGTCTGACTGTAGCAAGAAGATATAAACTGGGAAATTTGTTTCTTAACACTAAATGATTTAAACCTACGTTAGGGGTAATATAATGTAGAGTTTTTTACGTCCACTCTGAAATTTGACTAGGCACCAACCCAGGCGGCGTGGTACGTACATCGGAAGAGCACTGCGTAACGCCAGAAGAAGACTTTTCCGCAGGCGATCACCCCGTGGACGTAAACGAGCTCTGCTTGTCATAACCGACGGTGTCTCCGCGGATCGTGTTCGTCGACCCTCTTTACGGCTCAGGAAAGACGGCGTGGAAATCTTTGCCTTGGGTGTTGGATCTGGTTTTAGAAGACGTCAGTTGCAACTTATTGCCTCAAATCGTCTTAATCTATTTACAGCTGGTTTTAGCCGTCTTGGAAAAGTCGTGAAAGCTATTAAAGAGAAAGTATGCCAGCCTACTAAACCATCACCTAAACGTAAGTTCTCGTGTCTTTTGCAAAGAGTAGAGAGTAGTTCAATCAATAACAGTTATTATCAGCAGTATTATTGTTGTCCTTTAGATCTGTATCAAGATGTCGAGAAAAGTCAAATATTATTCACCAATTGAGAATAATTTTCCCTTTCATTTACCTTATCTCGTTCCAACTTTCTTCTGGCATTTATCCTCTTCATTTCTTCTCCGCCTCCCTGCCCCCCTTCCCCGCTGAATCCTCGCCTGGTGTTCAAAACACTAGTTAGAAACACTTGGAAGAGGTAGGATGGATCATTCTTCAGTTCTTACGAAAATGGTCAGTTTTCTTAAGTCTGTTCTCTTTTTTTTGTTTTGTAGCCCCCGTTCCACCGCCAACAAGTAAGTACGGTATAAATTTAGATAGGTTACCTGTTGGTTCAAGATGTATTTTATTTAATTTAAGAATTATGAATAGTTTTAGGACAATAATAAATAATTGTGTTCCCATTAAAACAGATCAGCTTCATTTGATCATTCAAAGCTATTTTATGGATTCCGGATTTGTAATAAAAAGCTTTGTTTTATCAGGACCACCACGTGCCGCGGCTTTGTACCCTCTTAACAGCAGAACCCAAGGTCGTGATATTGGTCCAAGAAAAAATAAACCTGGGCGTTCTCGAGGAGTACGTCTGTCTCCCGGACCAGATGGCTTCCCCAGGGGTTCATTTTATTTCCTCGGTCAACGTGGGAGTTATACGTATTTTCCAAACCATGGAGGTATCGATACCAGAAACTCGATCACTCTTTTAGCGTGGGTCTATCCCGAGAGTGGTGGACCTATATTCAACTACAGACCTCGGGGCTCAGGCGTCAGCTTGTGGGTCATCAGAACAAGGACGCTGTATGCGAAGTTTGTACGGCGCTCTGGAAAAGGTGCTTTCGTACTGAGAACTCGACAAGCTCTTCGACCGCGCATGTGGAACTACATTGGCGCAAGTTACGACTGTAAGACTGGGCTAGCAACTTTATGGCGGGAGTCTTCGCCCATCGCTCAAAGAAACATCGGAAGAGGGTTAAGGCTGGCCACTAACTATCCTGCTGTTATGGGAAACAAGCCTGGCTCCAGGACATATTTCCGCGGTCGTATCGCATGTATGCAGGTGTTTGATGTGGCTTTGAATGGTCTACAGATGCGCAAGCGCAGGAATGTATGTTTTAGAGGTAAGGAACAAACCTTAGAAGTTCTCCTAGCTAAAAACAGCTCAGAGTTTTCTCAGGTTATTGAAATCTGCAGAGGGTTACAACCAGCTTCCAATTGCAGAAGTTACCTGACTGCCAACCTTGCGTGGACATTTAGACCTGCCCGAGAAGACTGGTTAATCCGCGACTAGAACTTTGGACCGAAAAATCTAGTAGGGGCTTCCTGATGTGCCCCTCTACTTTTTTACCAATACTGTTTGTGAACTATAATCTTTTGCATGACATCAATTTTAACTTTCTGTGTCGTACTTAGTAACCGATAATGAATTTGATTCTCTTCTTAGGTGGCCCTCCGCCCACACCACCTCCAACTGGTAAGTATCTTACTGTATAGGCGAATCTTTGTTTACACTTTTTGCCCCATTAATATATGCTTATCACTATCTGGTGATGCTAATAAAATAAAACCTCTGAATATTGAAAGGGCATAACAGTTTCAGTTATCTCTGAAAATTTGAGCCCAATACACCGAATGGTTTCGGAGAAATTCTCTTCTAAAAACTCGAAGTTTTACAGAGAATGTATGGCTGATATTACGTTGACTTCAAGGGAGGGCTTCGTAACTTGTGCACTTGTTTACAAACTTGCCCGTGATGTTAAGTCATACGGTGTTTCTTCGTCAGAACTTCCACTTCTCGTGGCCATCTTCCCCCTCGACAAGGAATCCAAGACCAAGGACATCACTAAGAACAATCCACCAGGTATACCATCAAACGTCCGCCCTGCTCCAGGCCCTGACGGACGTCCTGACGGATCAACTCTTTTCTTCGGATCAACTAACAGCTACATCGAGTTTCCAAACAATGGCCAACTAGACACCAGGCGTTCCATGACTATCTTAGCCTGGGTATACCATAACGGGCGTTCAGGTCCAATATTTAACTACGACCGGCGTGGTTTTGGTGTTCATTTATGGATGGTTGGACCCAGAGTTCTTTTTGTGCGCTTTGTAAGACGCTCCCGCAGAAGGACTTCGTCAGTAGCAACATACTCTAAAAAACCACGTTACCGCGCGTGGAATTACATTGGCGCCACGTACGATTACAACACTGGTGTGGCGACACTATGGCTCAACTCCAGGCCCGTTGCACGGCAAAGCATCGGTCGCTTTGATTTGGCCACAAGTTATCCAGTCAGAATGGGTGCTCGAATTGGAGATCGAAGAGCATTCCGCGGAAAAATCGCCTGTCTACAGGTGTATAGCGTCGCTTTGACAGCAAAGCAGATTCGTGGGGCGCGGAAGAGGTGCTTCAAAAAGAGTAAGTCGATTTGATTATATCTGTTGAAGAGGGAGACTATTAAAGGGCTAGTTAAAGAAACCAGTCTTTTTTTTTTTCGATTCTACGTTGTCTTCTGACAATGTTTGGAAGAAGCACTTTTTTGGTCAGGTTTAACAATATTTTTGCTGTCTCATTTAACTTCTATTTTGTCCATAAATACTCATAATCTATTCAATGCACTGACCATTTCTTTCTCTTTTCCATTTAGTTATTAAGCCAACTCCACCTGGTGAGTACTATTTTGTGTTTTATGAAACCCAGTTAAAGCAATTTCATGTTCTTTTGTTGACAGATGATGTATGTTCAAGAGAAGATGAAAGAAACAACTAGTCACTTAGCTCAATTTGAGTGCTTGCAATTTATTTTTGTGAAAACGTGGTGTGTGAAAAAACAACTAGTTATTTAGGAGGTTAACGCAAGGCTTGGGAAAAATTATAGGGTTTTTTTTCTAATAGATTAAAGCTGTTTGTCTTTCTTGCTTTTCCATTAGACTTGAAAACTTTTCAACAAATCTTAGTGCCGGAAATGAATTTTTATCCCACTAAGACTTTCGTGACTAAAACTTTCATGCTTGCGTCATGAAAATTACCAATAGGTATCTACTAATGTCTAATCTAGGGAATCGCTACTGGCATATCCTTAAACAAGTGGTTCATTGATTCGTTTAACCTTTTCCCTTTTTCTGAATTCTGGAGGGGATGGTAGACTTTCAATTTGTTTATTAATGTGGCGAATTTAGCTTTTAAGCGTTACTAAGAATTTATTTTCTTTTGTCTCGTGTTTGTCAGGTCCAGTATCGCCCTCGACTCGTCGTCCGGGAAGTAAGTTTATGTATTTTTTTTCTTTTTCGTGGGCATTTTTTCTGAAATTATTTTACTCTTAAAATAACGGTCATACGTCAATATATATGGGAATGATCCTGCTGTTTTCGTCTTCTTTCGTTCTCTTGTTGTCTTTTGCCCTTATTCGTCGCTTTTATAGAAACTAAACAAGTACAGTAAACAAGAATGAATCTGTGGTACTAAAATGCTTACTAAAAAGGATATTTATTTACCTTTCTAAAATACTAAAAAGTTTGAACAGTTAAGAATTAATACATTGGTTATTGTTTCTTCTTAATTGTACTGTTTCTATATGTGATGTTTTGCTTAGTGTGCACACTACCTGTGGACCTCGGTTTTCTCCTCGATGGCTCTGGAAGCATCGAATACCAAGGAAAAGGAAACTTTCCTCGTATGCTCAACTTCGTCAAGTCTGTTGTCAGCTTCTTTGAAGTATCCCGAGGAAAATCACGATTTGGTTTCGTACTCTTCTCCTCTCATACGATTCCGATCTTTCCATTTGGACGATATTCGTCCAAGGGTCAAATTCTCAAGGCAATAGAAAGGGTTCGTTACCCTCGAGGAGGAACTAAAATTGGTAAAGCTTTGGACTTCACTCGTCACTACCTCTTCAAGGGCTCCTCCCTGCAAGGACGAAAGCGAGTGCTGGTCCTACTAACAGATGGTTTGTCACAGGATCGTGTTGGTTTAGCAGCAGGTCGTATGAAAGCTACAGGTGTTGAAGTTTTTGCTATCGGACTTGGAAAGAAGGTTAAGCATCGGCAGCTGAGGCTGATTGCAACAGACCGGACCCACGCGATGACCACATCCTTCAGCACACTGATGACACTCATAATAAAGCTAAAGAATCAAATTTGCCAAAAACTTCGTGAGTGGAATGTTTTTAGTTCCTAACAAAGTTCTGGGCGAAGTTCATATTTATTATGTTTTTACTAGGATCCTCTTAATTTTGGTGCATTTACTTTTCAGTACCTACGGTTCGCCCAGTTACACAACCAACGAAACCAAGGGGTGAGTCACTTTATTGCTTCAATTGGTATTTAATCTTGTAATATTTCTAGAAAGAATTCCATGGCTAAGGGTCACCTTTTCCTGTTAATTCAATGACACAATATAATTTTCCCGTATTATCGGAACAGACTACCATGTTCTGTGTAAAGATTGCGCACTACTCACTTCTGCTTCTCGCGTTTGGTCAAAAAACGATAGATTGATTGACTTATTGGTTGATTGAACGACTGATTGATTGATTGGTCGGATGGTTGATTGATTAATTGATTGATTGATTCATTGATTGATTGGTTGATTGTTTGAGTGAGTGAGTGATTGATTGATTGATTGATTGATTGATTGATTGATTGATTGATTGATTGATTGATTGATTGATTGAATGACTGATTGACTGATTGATTTATTTATTGGTTGCTTGGTTGGTTTGTTGGTTGGTTGGTTAGTTGATTGGTTCGTTGGTTGATTGATTGATTGGTTGATTGTTTGACTGAACGACTTATTGATTGATTGGTTGGTTACTTGGCTGCTTGCTTGATTGAGTGAGTGAGTCATTTATTGAGTGATTGATTGACTGACTGACTGATTGATTGATTGATTCTTCTAACATTGTTCAGAAAAGTTACTTCGTTTTTTTTTACGATCATCAGTTTAAACTGGTCCATCGGCATTATTAGTAGTTCTCTGTAAAGCAATTGTGTAAAAACTGCTGAATTGTAGCCTAAATCGTATTGAACAATGTACGTTTTTGTTTACCATGACCTGACAAAGTAGCATTTCATTAGCAGCGCTAGTGTGGTCGAGAGTTTCCAGTTAGTTGAGGGAATCGTTAATGTAATGAGCAGAATCCAGCTAACCCAACTCGCCACTAGTCCTTCGTATCTCAGTGGTTAGAGCATCCGACCAGTGTACGGAAGCTCGTAGGTTCAATTCCTTTCGGGGACCCAGATTTTTTCTTTGTCCCATGCTATGCTTGTGATATGTTTATCACATCATTTCTCATTTCTGCACCGGGCTTAAAATTTACCATCATTCTTAATTTAAGTTTGGTTTGTGTCTTCATAGTTAAACTGCCCAGAACTCTCGCGGTGTATCCGCTGGACAGGAGAAGAGGTGGACGAGACATTAGCCGAAGTCGAAATCCCAGTGCAAGACTTATCGGAGTTAGATACAACCAAGGCCCTGATGGTCGTCGGGACGGCTCCGTCCAGTTTTACGGACGACGAAACAGCTACGTAGAGATTCCGAACACGGGACGACTGGACGCGCGATACTCCATTACTGTTCTCATCTGGGTGTATAACGAGGGCAGATTTGGCACCATATTGAATTACAACCCTAATCGTAAAGGGTTCCAACTTCGCATGATCAGTAGAAGAGTTCTCCAAGTAGTGATAGTACGGCGCACGCGCAAGAGAGTAATCACGGTACGAACACGTGGACGTTTCATGAAATACAAGGCGTGGAACTATATTGGCGTTACATACAGCGAGAGACGACAAACCATGACGATCAGGGTAAATTTAAAACTTGTCGCAAGAAGGAGAATAGGACGGCTACAGTTAGATACCAGGAGGTCAATCAGGCTTGGAAGCCAGAGTGGAAATAAGAACTACTTCCGGGGTCGCCTATTTTGTCTTCAGTTGTACAGTGAGGCACTGTCTGGAAAGCAGATCAACGAAGCTAAGAAAAAGTGTTTTCTTAAAGGTAAAGATTCACAACTTCTGTAAGTGTTACTCCTTGAAACACCTATTTTGTAACAGCAGCAGACGTTATTGTACTTGTTTAGATACCTAATCGAACAAAACGACGACTGGTACTTACGTCTCTCCCAGGCAATCGTAGTTTATAAATTTTTCCTGTTACTGTCAACATTGTAGAATAAGTAAAGCGAAAGCTTTACCTGCCCCGTTAAAGAAACAGTTTCCCTATATCTTAATCAGAATACAGACATATTTCGATGCTTACACCTCAAAAATCTTGATATTTAGTAGTTTTTCCTAGAATTTTAGCTCTACTTGACTCATAAAGTTTACAAGCCCCTGCCTATTGCTTTTCTTTTCCTTCGCAGGGCCACCCATTGTTACTCCGACACCCACCCCGCGGCCAACGCCTGCGCCAAGGAGTAAGTTTTATTCTGTTCCATTAATTTTTTCCTCCTACCTGTTGTAATCAAAATGCCGGCCAACATTGTTTAGATCTTTTCTGGGATTTCGGTACCAATCACATTTATCGAGTAGTTGTGTTCATTCTATTATTGTTACTCTTCCCCGGAGTTTTTAGAATCATATTATTCCGTGATATAATTAAATATTTGATTAATTAGTTACTCATTTATCTTACAGTACTTTTTGTTTCTTTTTTCTATTTTTAACAGTTTGCCGAGCTCGTATTGATCTCGGGTTCCTTATCGACACCACCACTAAATTCGCCCGCTCCACAAGGCGAAACCTCCAGCAGGTTATCAACTTTGTGCGGGAAACTATTCGTCGATTTACAATCTCTAGAAGAGCAACACGCATCGGTGTAGTAACGTACGCGTCACGTGCTCGTCCAATCTTTGATTTCTCTAGGTCGTACACACTAGGGCGTATTTATAGTGCGATTCGCCGAATTCGGTCTCTCAGAGGTAGAAGACGCTTGGGTAGAGCTTTGTATTATGCCAAACGCTACCTGTTTAGAGGAAAACCGCAGTGTGGAAGACGAAGAATCTTAATCGTGCTGACCGCTGGGCAGTCAATCGATAGAGTGCGGAGACCGGCGGTAGCGCTTCAGGGAGCTGGCGTCGAGTGTTTTGTGGTTGGGCTGGGACGTGTAAGTGGTAGAAGCCTTCAAAGGTTAACAACTGACAGGCATCACGTGTTTGTTGTCGGATTTGCACAACTTTATACTATAGTGCGAACGCTCAAAAACAGGATTTGCTACTCCCCAGGTAAGGGCTCTGCATATTTAAAGTGACTTCAGGTTAATTCAACTTGATTCAAAGCTTTACGCGAGGAAAGAATCAAATTCATTGCTTTGGTTGATGACTCATTTTCTCTTGTAAATTAGTACGCAGTAACGTAATTCACTGGTTTCATAAAGGGCATACTACATTCTAAAGGCACCAAAACTAAAAAAAAAAACTGATTTTACAGGGGAACACAATTACTGGCAAACAAATAGTAATTATTCTGGCCCAAGAGGTTAAGAATCACAACTGCCCGGAGGCAAACCACTTGGTTATTTACAAGGGTGACCGAGGAGCTAAGGAGGGGAACTCGGGCTACCGAGAACAAATCCAGCAGGCTTTAAAGGCGGGGATTGAAATCGGGGCTTCTGGATTAAAATTCCAGAGCTCCAAACGCCTGCCACCCTGCTTCCCCTGTGAATGTCGCTCCACCCTCTGTTTTTTTGTTTTGTTTTGTTTTTTTTTTTTTTCAAATTGAGTCCATGCCCTGATATCTACAATCTAGCACCGCTGCTATCGAACTTTTATGTGCAGCTTTCTAGCGTCAATGTTCCAGACATTCATTGAAATGTTGCTCAGATGTTGTTATTTGTTTTTAGTTATTCGCCGTGGCGCAGTCGCCGTTTACCAGTTTACCAACGCGTCCAAAAACCGTGACGTCAGTAGTTTCGTCAATCCACCAGCGAGATTTGTTGGTGTGTTCTATTCACGTGGCCCTGACAACCACCCTAGAGGCGCCATCTCCTTCAGAGGAATAAGAACTAGCTACGTCCTTATCCCCAACAACGGCTGCCTAGACACGAGGTATTCAATAACAATTATTTTCTGGGTTTATCCCGAGAGTCCTGGACCATTAATTCATTTCAAACCAAATGGCTGGGGTGTTCATGTTTGGATAGTGAAATCATTTAGACTCTACGCCCGGTTCGTTCCTCGTTCTGGTAAATCTGTGAGGCCGCTGTACAAAAAGATCAAGCCACGTCGATGGAACTACGTCGCTGCTACATACGACCACCGGACAGGTTTAGCCACTTTGTGGCTTAGCAGCCTACCCATAATCCAACGGAAGATTGGACGCTTCCGTCTTGGTCTGGCAACTAATTACCCGATTGTGATTGGACGCAAGCCTGGCGATAGACGTAGGTTCCGTGGGAAAATCTCTTGCTTGCAGATTTACAACTTCGCGATGAATGGTGTACAAATTCGCAGCCAAACGAAAAGATGCTTCCGAGCAGGTTCGTATCAGGATTTTTTGGCAAACACTCGCTTTGAATACATTACAATAAAATCCTTTTTTTTTCCTGTTGATCAGAATATGAGCTGAAAAGCAGGCGAATTTTTGGAGTAGCGAACTCCTTAGTTCCTGTTTGTGGTCACTAACTTTCGTATTGAAAGAAGAAATATTTTTGTGGTTGTAATCTTCTTCGCCCTCCGACCCTGTCCGACCCATTCGATCATCCACACATCCCCAACATGACACCAGCGAATGTATATGCTCGCGCGCCCTCGGTAAAGCTTGTACTTCTTGAGCAGGTCAATTCTCTCCGTATTTTACGTGATTTCTGTTTTATTTTACTTTAGTTCCAACGCCTGCGCCTCCCATCCCATCACCAAGCCCAACGAAGCCTCCAGGTAAGATGCACAGCCTGTGCATTTTAATTTGTTGTCTTCTTTTCTAGGATGAAAAGTACATGTACTAGAAAAAGGGTAAAGTCACACCCTTATGTATGACCACCACGGCTCGTAAGCAATATACCATCTATTCCATAAAATCCTCCTAGATCTGCATAATTCTTCACATCCTACTCAGCCTCGTTCAATAATTACTAAAAATGCGTGGTGGCCTAGAAGGGGACGGGGGACCGTTGCTTGCTATTTTATTTAAAATCACAGACTCTCAATACACTTTATAAGTGAGGTTTGCCCTTGGATATAACAGTGGTCTTCTTTGTTTTCAGTTTGTCGATCACGAGTTGATCTGGGCTTCCTCATCGATGGATCGGGAAGTATACGAAAGCATTTTACTCGCGTCCTTGACTTTGTCAAAACGCTCATCAGCTTTTTTCCAATTTCCCCGAGACAAACGCGTGTCGGTGTTGTGATATTCTCATCTCGGCCATATCCCATCTTTCCATTCAACCGTTACTACTCGAAGACAAGCGTGATCAGGGCAGTTGATCGTATAAGGTACCCGCATGGAGGAACTAGGACTGGTCGAGCGTTGAGATTTGTTTCAAGGTATGAATTTTCAAAAGTGAAGTTTGGTTATGGA
This sequence comes from Porites rus, assembly GCA_964035705.1. Classification (NCBI taxonomy): domain Eukaryota; kingdom Metazoa; phylum Cnidaria; class Anthozoa; order Scleractinia; family Poritidae; genus Porites; species Porites rus. Next base: position 13,458,914 of record OZ038002.1, read on the forward strand.
TGTTCGGGGCGACTGTGGGAAAAAGAAATAAAAAATAGAGAACGTTCATTAATACCGAAGAAGAATTTAGGCTTGAATGGCGTTTTAACGTACAATCGAAGAATTTTCGGATGCTCAGTACTCTAACGGCCATAGGCATCCCAGTCAAACAGAAGAATATTTCTCACGTCTTTCAAACGATCTGTTTTTTTTTAGTTCCTGATATCTCGCCTAACGTTTTGAATAATAATTAAGAGGCCAGTTGCAGGATGACATCTTTTTGTCACCAGGACCAGCGTTCATTTCGTTGTTACTTTTATATTTGAATTTGGAAATTCCAGTGAGGGTTAATAACAAAAGCCCTTATTTGCACAAGAAAGAAAAATCCTGAAAACACTGAAAAGGGTGAGAAGTCTAAAATTCAATCAAGCGCTGTTGTAACTTACAGTGGAATCCCGATTTTCCGAACCACCGTTGGGAAAGGTTCGACTGATTGGTTGGTTTGAAAAAAAGACTGTAAAGGGCTTGAAAAATCGGGATTCTACTGTATGTAAATATTTTGTTGTCCCCAGGTTCCTTTTCTCGCGTGGAAGAATAAGAGGAAGAAAGTCCGTTCTTGTCATTTTGACCGACGGCATCTCACAGGATAATGTTGTCCAACCAGCCAGGAGTTTGAAGCGCAAAGGAATTGAACTTTTCTCCTTAGGGATTGGTAGCAAGTTCAGGAGACTCCAACTTCAACAGATGGCGTCAAGTTCATCGCATGTGATGACAGCCGGATTCAGAAAACTGAGCACTGTATTAGCCGCTCTTAAGCACAGGGTTTGCATGCCTTTTGTTCCACGTGAGTGTTTCTTTATTATTACAGTCAAGCCAGGTCAAGCGTATCCCCCTCAAAACTCTATTCATTCCTCTGTGCATTCCTGCATGCTTCATGAGCAGTGAATTAACTCGCGAGGTATCCATCAAATTTCTGTAAGCTCGTCAGTTTTCCTGAATTTGATTTAACTTTCTTCATGGCAATTTTTTCCATTCAAAGATTTTCCAATTTGACCGAATACTTGAATGTTGTAGTCAAACACTTGCTGTCCATTATGCATTCAGGAATGCAGATTCATGTCAACACCACACTAACTTTAGTTGCGGCAACGACTAACGCAGTCATGTTTCAAATAATCATTTCATTAATAGATTCTCTAGAGGTATGCTTAACGTGGCTTGACTAAGTCAATTTGTGCTATTTCTTATTGAAACTTTCTTTTTCACAGGACAATCGGGAGCTTAACCAAAAGTGCCGGCTTAATGCGCGTGACTTGCCTTGTAAACCAAGATACAGTCGAACCCCGTAAATACGGACACTAAGCCGGGGTGTCCGTATTAAGTGGGTTGAATTTAGAGAAAATGTGAGGTCTTACGTTTCCCAGGGACAAGGAAAACTCTTCTTAGTAACGAGGTGTCCATAAGGCGTTGTCCCACTGTAACAAATTTGCTTCTATCCATGCCCAATCCAGGCCCTGATTTTCTATAAATGGATAAACCTGTTACCTCTATCATCGCGATTACGGGGAAACATTAGTCGTGGTTACGATCACTGTGGAAAAAACAATTTCCTGCGGCTAATTCTTCTACATCCAATTGGGCCAGTGAAAGTGTGCGGTGATCTCAGCTGATTAATTATTCTAATTTCCTGGATAGTCTTAGAGATTTTATTTTGTCTTCATTTCATTAATGCTTGGCTGCTCTTTGTTTCCATAGCGACCAGGCCAACTCGTGCACCTGGTAAGTAATAAATATGGGCTGTTTAGAACCAATCAGATTCAAGCATTTTGTTATTGACACAATTAAGTGCTATTGTTATTCATTCAAAATATTTCTCCGTTTCTGATTGGCTAAAATCCCATGCATAACTCATCATAACCAGCTACTGTCGACCAAATTTGGAAGAATTCTGCGATATGTGAAAAATGACGTCAGTTGTGCACCAAAATTGCCAGATTATGGAACAGTTAACCGAGAAGACCTGTGGACGAGATTGAGTTGTTTTGGTAGTGAGTACAAAATGGGGTACATTTCACTCGTTTCACGAGGAAGAAATAGGCGAACTATTCGCTAAAACAAAGCACGAACAGCACGAGGACAACTCGACGGACAACATCTGCTATTTGGAGAATATTTGCAGTACTGAACAACCCTCAATCTCCTAAACTTGCCGATAAACATGTAATTGAAAATGAAATTTACATCGAAGGAAGTAAGCATGTTTTAGCTTGTTTTTAAACTAGGAGTTATTTTGAATGAATAATAAAACAATTATTGAATGTGGCTTTCGTATCATCTGAATAATTATGGAAATCGAGGAGGCTGTTATCCGCCTCGATCTCCATAATTCTTGAGATAATACGAAAGCCGAATTCAATAATTACTAATTCGCAATCACCCATCAATTGTATACGTCAGTACATTTCCGCTAAAAATCGTTCAAAATACAAACGACAACAGTAATACCTGGGGCAAGATTTTATTTAGTTTGATACTTTATGGTATCATCCTGCCTTAAAACGATAGGTATAATGAGGATGTAAGATTGACAGTGAGGTAAACTGGGCAAAGCATGAGCCATATGTGCCACTTACTACATTGAGATGTTTTTATACTCTTAACAACCGCTAAGAAGGCAGAAATCTTGACTTTTCTGGCCTGCATGTACTTATCAATCATACTTCTATTTTGTGACCAGTTTGCAGCTTACCAATTGACATTGGTTTTGTACTGGACGCCTCTGGAAGACAGGCTAGACTGCGCTTCAGACGAATCAAACAGTTTGTGCGTCTTCTTTCGCAGTCATTTTCGATCTCGCCGAGACGAACTCGAGTGGGAGTAATCGTGTATGGCTCAAGACCCCGAATGGCATTCGGACTTAGCCGCTATACCAGTTTACGCAGCGTTGATCGCGCTACCAGAAGACTGCGTTCCAGGCGAGGTTCTAGACGCACCGGAAGAGCATTGCAGCTTGCACTTAATCGACTCTTCAGACGCAGTAGGAAAAAGAGGGTATTAATTGTAGTGACCACTGGACAATCCGCTGACAGCATAAGAGTACCCACCCTCCAGATACACCGAGCGGGTATTGAAGTCTTTGCTGTAGGTGTTGGTACACGAGTACGAAACAGTGAACTTACTGCAATAGCGACTGGCCCTCGTCACATTTACATGGTGACTTTCAAGACGATAAACAGTGCTGTCAAGAGTATAACCAGGAAAGCTTGTAAAGGTATTCGTTAGTGCAGTTAGTTGTATTTCTTTTTATACACTTAATGAACTCAACTCTCGCACCTGAAAAAAGAAACCTTTAATTAGCGATGTTTTTAACTAGCGGAGAACTAGTACGACTTATGACTGTAGGGATCGTTTTGAGGGACAGCAAAAACATGGCAGGCAGCAGCAGCATGCCACCTGTTCAATTCTGTCAGGGTCATTCTGACTAAAGAAGAGAAACTTTGTACCTCAGGTTCTTAAGGAATTTTGTAAAGTTAAAAAAATGTATTTCTGAAACTATTATTGCAGTTTGGAACACAGCATCTTTAGTGCGCTATGATTTGTTGACCTTCGTTCTGTCCCTCCAAAAGATCCCAAGCGTGAGAAGCTTTGTGGCCGCATATTCTACCCAGTTCTTCACTCATCTAGAACAAAAGCTCGTAGCTCCAGGCGGGTACGGGTTGCTAACGTTGTGCAGCATTTCATGGCTTTTAGATTGTGTACCATGTGACACGAGCTACTGTTCTGTGTCCCTGTATTTGTATTTTCAAGAGAGTCTACCGTAATAGTGGGAGTTGTGTTGGTTAAACCTTCTCGTCGGAGCTTGACCTCCTGTGCATAACAGCATGGCGTTGGACCACTAGGCGGAAGCAGACTGTAACTAGGAAAACACGAGAAAAGGCATTCTCTTGTAGGCATGTTTTGTCAACACGTTATTTGGCATAACTTAAAATCACTGCATGGGTCTGAGAGACTCTATCCTTTAAAGAATAAGCTGAACTGCTGAATTACATCCCTAAATTTCAGTTTTGTTGCTGATGTTGTTGTTGTTCATTTCTTTTCCCTTCGTTTTGTTATTGTATTTTTTCTTTTGTAAACGTACTTAACTACTTATCTATTCTTATTTTAGCGCAAATTACGACACGGCCCCCCTCCAAACCAACCAAGGCGCCGACTCCCAAAGCACCAAGTAAGTTTGTTGGCTGGAACTTAGTTGCAGTATCGAAATGATAAAATCGAAGACATATGAAATTATGGCAAATTATGGCAAATTACACTTTCTAGAAGTCAGTTTTTCGCCGCTCAAAGGATTTTGACCTGCTGGCAAGTGTAGGTGTAAATCTCTCTCCGTTTGATGTTTTTTTCTTTTATCTATGACATTTTGGTTAATAAACAAATGAATAGTGATAAAAGTAATCAAAATCAAAGCTAAGTTTTAAATGATGCTCATGTAATCATACAGGCGTGTGGCCACCACAAAAAATTCGCAACTTTTAGAAGATGCATTAGATTAAATCAAAAGAAAAATCTGAGACTTAGATGTTTCAAACGGTTCTTTGCCAGTTTTTTTTTCCTCATTTGGCTTTAACTTTCTTTCCTATTCATGATTTGGAAAAAGGTTTGTCTTCTTAAGGCTGCTTTATAAAAAAGGCTTGTGAAAAGACAATAATGTAAGTGCTAGTCATAACGTTGGTGTTGTTTCGTATTATTTGTTGAGTTTTGAGTACTGCTATTTGTTCTCATGGCCTTCTGTGTTTTCAGGGTTTCCCCAACCTACTGCAATATACGCCCTCGACCAGAAGACTCGTGCCCGCGACATCAGCCCTGGGAAAAACATTCCTGGACGAAGCTACAATATACGGTACGCCCCTGGGCCGTATGGACAACCCCGCGAGTCCACAGAGTTTCTTGGTCGTCGTAACAGCTACATCCGATTCCCTAACAGGGGCAGATTAGACACTAAAAACTCCATTACTCTTCTAGCGTGGGTCTTACCCCTGGGACCCGGACCCATCTTTGAGTTCTTCCGTGGGGTAAAATTCTGGGTCGTCCGGTCGGATACACTGTATGTTCGTTTTATCCGTAGGAATACGCAGCGCACTCGGGCGTTGATAAAACTACGTCTTCGCCCACGACGCTGGAATTACGTGGGTGCAACGTACAATCAGCGGACTGGGATAGCTACACTTTGGCTAGATTCACGACCGATTTTATCGCAGAATATCAAACGTATCAGGCTTGCTTACAAAGGCTCTGCTTACATGGGTACAAACTTCCGTGGAAGAATTGCTTGTATGCAGGTTTATTCCGTGGCTATGACAGGGCCTCAGATAAAGAAGGTCAAGAATCTTTGTAATCAACCAGGTAATTCACGTGATTACAATAATAAGCTTTCTACTCGTATATCTCGTTACTGATATTTACTCATACTTTAACGTCACTCCATTTGATAGCCTATGACAGCTTAAGCTGAGGTTACTATTCTCCTAGGCCAATTATCACTGGGTTTGTCTTGAAGATGATAGGCATGGAGACACTGTTGTATGCTATTGAATTGTATTGAAATATAATTGTTTGGTGATGGTATGGTAGGGCTTTATTGATACTGACAAGGCTTTTCCCATCTCCCTTTTGGTATTTCCTAGCTTGTAGCAGAGACATACTTTTATCAAAATTATACCCCTGCAACAATACCCTGTAAAGCATTATCTTGTCTTCTTTTTTTGTTTTTCCCTTAGGTCCAATTACACCAACAAAACCTTCCACAAGTAAGCATTATGCTGTGCTCTGTTATTAACCCCCTAATTAGTGAAAAACATAAGCAATCTAAAAGGGTATTCTTAAAGAGAGTCATCATTGACTGCTTGGTTCATAAGTCCGAAGCTGATAACACTAACCTAAACAGAGAGCCAATGAGAAGATAGATAGCGAGTGCAATGTCAATAATTCAGGGAATATGTCAAACGCGTTTTCCTTCCGTGATCCAAGAAGCGATAAGAACAAACGAGGCACAGTCCCGGTTTTTTTAGAGCGACTTCTCGATACCTGGGAATTGGATGAATCACTGCCAACTGTGATGTAGGTTCTCAAATGATGAATTACAACTTTTGAAGAAATCCTAAAATGCAGTTCGAAAAAAATTATGGTAATGAGTATCCGACTTTCAAATCTTGTTCAGAGTAGTGATTTCCTTTGTTTGGTCTTTATGAATTAATGACTATTTTCGTTACTGTAGGCTTACCACCCGCTATGGCGTTCTATCCTTTAAATGTTCGTTACCACACTCGTGACGTCAGCAGGAGTAAAAACCCACCGGGGCGCATGGCAAATGTGCGGCCAGGCCTGGGCCCAGATGGAAGGCCTGGAGGCTCATTCAGGTTCAAAGGTCGATCAGACAGTTATATAGAATTTCCCAACAAAGGTCGACTGGATGCCCGTAACTCTATATCAATCCTAGCTTGGATAAATCCAGATGGACCCGTTGGTCCTATTTTCAATTACAAGCCTAATGGTTTTGGCGTTCACGTGTGGATGGTCCGTCGACGCGTATTGCTGGTCCGTTTCGTGACGCGAACACGGAGGTTTACAGCACCAGTGACAACAAACCTTATTAAACCAAAGGCCTGGAATTTCATAACAGCTACCTATGATCAGCGTTCGGGTTTTGCCCGATTGTATATTGATTACCGAGAGGTTGCTCGGAAAAGAATCGGCCGGTTCCGACTAGCAACAAACTACCCAGTTCGAATGGGAGCCCGGATCGGTGATAAGCGTTATTTCCGCGGACGAATCACCTGCGTGCAAATATACGACGTTCCACTTCAACCGAGACAGATTCAAGCCGCAAAAAGACTTTGTCTCAAGACAAGTAAGCGACAATTAATCTTATCTCTGTGTAGCCTAAAGTCAGTCTAACCGATCTACTAAATGAAAGCGTAACCGATCTACCAAATGAAAGTAAACGTTGATAGACGAAGACATAACAAAAAACTATTCATACCATGAAGATAAACAATTTATGACCACTGAGTAGTGTGAAAGATAGTAAGCTGCAAAACTAGTCGGTTACATATTGAGAGGCCTAATATACATACTGACCGTATAATTAAAGTGACTGCCTGTTAAGCTAATCCACTGTTTGAATGAACTTCGTTTCTTTTGTGCCGTAATTAAAAATTTCCCCCGACCAGTTTTCTTTTTCAGAGGAGGCAGCGTGGCCGAGCGGTTAGAGCGTTGGACTTGCAATCCGGAGATCCCGAGTTCAAGTCCCGTCCTGACCGCTGGCTGAGACCACTCCAGTTAAATAGCCGACTGGTTTGCCTTCGGCCAGGTGGGATTCATAACCTTGTTATGTTTATTCAACATTTCCACATAGACCAAAATGCTCCTTGTTTACCCCCAAAATTTTGCATAACTATTGTCTTCGATTTTTCTTGGGACAACTGTAATACCTAGAAGAAATTGGGATCAATGGTTTCTGCAAAATTTTGGGGTGTAAAACGAGGTGCATTATAGTCTGTGTGAAAATGATGAATTTGATTTATTTGCCTCTGTCGTTTTCTCGGCCTCATTAGCGTTTGCGATAAATGAAATACCGTTGCCCAGGGTAAGTAGAGGAATTGTTATTGATATCGTTTGAATATGAACACTGTCACTTTCTTTCTTTCTCTTTAACAGAGGTTATAACTACACCTACAACACGTCCCACCCCAACCAAGCCAACACCACCAAGACGTAAGTCACTAGATGCATTCCCAATATTTTTCTATAAAACGTCTTATTTTTGCTCTTATTTCAGGAGGAACTTTAACTTCATATCTCTTTAAACTTTTAACAAGTTAAATGTTTTTTTTTTCAATAATATTAAGGAACTTAAGCAAAGGCGTTCTTGAGTGGCAAGCATGCCAACCGAAGTGAGGCCTTTTCTCTTTCAATAGACAGGAGAAGTGTGACGTCACGTTACTATGGTAGCAAAATTTCTGGACCACAACAATGGGGAGCTTTTGCAACAGCAAAAAAGCAATAGGTTTAAATTGGAAAGAGAACATCTTTGCACATGCATCACGCTTTTTTGTACATTTCTTAGCCGTTGTTGCACGACTGCGACATGAAACTTCCTAATTTGACTCGCCTGCTTTATTGAGTAGATGAGCACAACACAAAAATTTTCTTTCTTTTTCTAAACTTAGATACGGTCCTTTCGGATTCAACCCAGAACATTTCGCCAACATTTGACAAATTGAATGAAACTGAATAACATCCATGAAGTTTGAAACATCGCGAATCTTAATCCACCTTTTAAGTGACGTTTTGATTTGTTGTCATCTGGAAATTTTGCTTCTATGGTAACGTGACGTAACGACTTCTCCTCTCTGTATATACCTCGACGCTAACAAATTTGGTTTGTAAAGTGCCTTTACTCTTTTAGAGACGATTTGCCAGAAGGTTCGGGCAAAACTACTGCTCAAGAATGCAAAAAGTCCACTTCCGGTTGACGAGTGTCGCTCAAAATCGCCTTTGCTTAAGCTTCCTGTTATGTTTACAGGACGTGCATTCCAGCTAATGTTCAGTCAACATTTACTGCATTCTTACGGTTATCTCTTCATATTACTTCATGTCGAAACTGACGGAAAAGAATGTTCTTAACTGACCTTCGGCCTGTGCTTAGGGTGTTTTCATGTATTTTTGTTTGTTTGTTTTTCTTTTTTCATTCTCAGGCTTCTTATTTGAGTTGACTGGGAAACTTCGGTTCTTTTCCTTAAATGTGACACGTGATCAAGAATTATTCGAGATTATACGATTTTGCCGTGTTGTGTTTTTTTTTTCAGCATGCCAAGCGAACTTGGATCTCGGTTTCCTGATTGACAATTCCTATAATATTAGACGAACGGGACGAAGTACATTCAAATTCCTGATACGTTACATCGCCAGGATTCTGTATTCTCTACGCATCTCCCGGCAAAACACTCGCGTAGGAATGTTAGCATATGCCTCAAGACCCACGGTTTTGTTCAGGTTCAACCGATTCTTTAAGGTTTCTAGAATACTGTCAGTGTTACGAAGAATCCGACTCCTAAGAGGATCTCTGAGGATTGGACGAGCACTGTACTCTGCTCGTAGGTACCTTTTTAGGCGGAAGCGCCAGTGTGGACGCAAGCGCGTTCTCGTGGTGTTTGCAAGTGCACGTTCAAGAGATCGTGTCCAGAGAGCCGCACGTTCTTTGAGGAGATACCGAGTTGAAATATTCGTGGTTGGTATTGGCACACAAGTTAAGAAGACAGAATTAATCAAAATTGCTTCCGACGGAAGGCACGTGTTTACAGCATCCCTCAGGACATTGCCCGCCGTGTTAAATACCATAAGGATGAAAGCATGTTCAGGTATGTTTTAATTCTTTGTACAGTGTTGCATTTTAGTTGAGTACGGTTTTTGATGACAAACAATTTGCTCTTTAACAATTACTTGCCAGCTTTGGGACAAAACCTTAAGTTGTACTTTGGCATAACAAACTGGCTTTGTTTTTACGATTACAGCTTTTCTAGTAAGTCCGTATTGTACTATGTAAACACTCCGACGATATAGTGACCTTCACATTTTGGTCGGCATATTTCCCAACAGATACCGCCGTAAATCACCATAGGGCTTTCCGTCACCATTTTCAACCATTTCACAAACGATTTCTCCATAAAATCCGAGCGTAACATTGTTTTGTTTGATATAATAACAAACTGGTTAGTTAGCAGGTTTCAAAATCTCGATCAGTACGCCGTTTAAAGCGCTAATCATTAAAATTTAGTTTAAACAAAGGTACCCGTAATCACATGCACTCCTGGCGTGCGTATTTTCCACTTCTCCTCTGTTTTCCGTTTCTTACAGTTACCGGATCAGCTGCTGCAAGAGCTATATTCCCCCTCACCGGCTTAACACGAGGACGAGACATCAGCATCAACCGCAATACTGCTGCCAGACTTGTAAATGTCAAGCCAGCTCCAGGTCCTGATGGTCTTCCTCTAGGCTCCTTTCATCTGCAGGGTATAGCAAACAGCTACATTTACTTCCCTAACACAGGTTGCCTCGATACCAAAAATTCTCTTACCATACTTTTATGGGTTTATCCGGAAGGAAGAGGACCTATATTTCATTACTTTCCCAAGGGCTGGGGAGTGCATTTGTGGTTGAAGAACATGCGCACACTTCTAGTAAAGTTCGTGCCCAGGTCTTTGCAAACCATCAGTGTTGTCACCAGCCGAAAAATAAGACCAAGAGCTTGGAACTACATAGCTGCGACTTATGACCACGTCACAGGCTTGGCCACGTTGTGGAATGACGCTATACCTATTTCCCAAAGAAATATTGGAAAAATACAGTTAGCCACAAATTATCCGGCGATATCAGGGAAGAAACTTAAGGATAGAAGGATATTCCGCGGTCGGATAGCGTGCCTGCAGATCTACGATCGTGCTCTGAATGGAAGGCAACTCAGATCCATCAAAAAGAAATGTTTTAGAGGTTTGTGGAGGTTATTGCAGTTGTTTGTTACTTTTATAAAGGTTATCTTAAGCTTGACGATTTGTCAACACCACTGAAAGGCAACCACGAAAACATCGCACTCAATAATCTTTATCGGTGGAAAGAACTTCAAATGTATGAAACGTTGTTAGTCCAACTTGCTCAAATTTCTCAAAAAAAAAATTAATTATTTCCTATGTTGATTATTTTAAGCCAAACATCAAGAAGGTAGAAAATATATCGGATTCCCACGCGGCAATCATGTAAAGCAGCTGTAATTAGTTTTAGTTTTTAACTTAAGCTTAACTGATGATTTTCCGTGTATAAATGAAGATTTACATACCTACATACATACAATTAATTTCTTTTTGGAGGTAGCACATACGTAGTGATTCTTCGTCTACCAGTCCTGGTCGAATTGGAATTTGGAAATGTAGGTTTTTTAGAAGAGGGGGAAACCGGAATACCTGGAGAAAGACCTCTCGGTGCAAAGGAGAGAACCAACAACAAACTCAACCCACATATGGCTCAATCTCGTACACTTACCCAGTCCTCTAGCTTTTTGGTCAGCGGGCAACGCCAGCGAGAACTTCGCACAATAAGAATGATCGTGAACAAGTTATGATTTTCCGTGTTGTGTGAATGGTAACTAACCTGTACAAATTAACTTTATTATTTTCGTTTTCTTTTTTCAGCGCGACCGACACCAACTCGTCCACCGCCAGGTCAGATTCTCCTTTTACACGTATTTTATTTTTTTAAGAGTAGTTGTCTCCAATTTTGGTTTTACGTTAAGAATTTGTCATTCTTTTCTGCAATCGAGGGTCGACTTTCCAAGCATGATTAAATCTGTAGGTATAAATAGCCCGATTTTCTCACTAATTGTTGAATTCTTCCACACAATGGGATTTAATGTTTTCATTGTCCTCTTTATTTTTACCAGTTCTTCCGCTTGTGGTAGCCATTTATCCGCTGGACAAAATAAATGGCGGACGCGACATCAGTAGTCGTAAGTGTCCAACTGGACGACGAGCCGGTGTAAAATTTGGTCCAGGCCCAGATGGCAGAAAGGATGGCGCTACTCAGTTCTTTGGCAATCCTAAGAGCTACATAGAAATCCCAAATAACGGAAAACTAGACACTGTAGCCTCCATTTCCATTCTCACATGGGTGTATCACGAGGGTATCAAAGGTCCTATCGTTAACTACAGACCAGGCCCGGGCTGGGGAGTGCATTTGTGGATGATAGGACCACGTACACTATTTGCCAGGTTCGTCCGCAGGGACGGTGTATTCACTAAGGCTGTGTTCATTACGAGCAGGAAGATACGCTACAGAGCTTGGAACTACATCGGTGCGACTTACGACTACAAGACTGGCGTGGCCAAACTTTGGGTGAACTCTAGGCTACTGGTAGCACAGAGCGTTGGCCGCTTCAGATTGGCTACAAATTATCCAATCAGAATTGGAGCACGTCGTGGCGATAAGCGCTACTTCAAAGGAAAGATCTTTTGTGTGCAGATTTATAGCCGTGCCCTGAACCGGAAACAGATCTTAGCGGCTAGTTCAACCTGCTTCAAACGTCGTAAGTAATTTAAATTTGTGTTCAGGATAGACCTATAGTAGAATGGGCCAAATGAAAAAAAAGCACAAAAAATACTAAGCAGGTGCTATTGACACTTAATGTTCGTATCAGTCGCTCGAAAAGTCGGAAAGTGTGAGGTACATTTTTTCTATACATTTTTTGAAGAACGTATAGTTTAGTTAAAATATCGCACCGAATAGTGATATTTCTACCATGCATCAATCAGTAACAGTCGAAATAAAATCCGTTCTGAGGTTAAACCATTATCCTGCCCATAAAGATAAAATTTTTCCAGTTCTATCCCTGGTAACCTTTGAAGGCTAAAAAAATGTTTTTAACCTGGGAACAGATTTTACCCTCAACACAGCTTTCCGATCTTAATCCCATCTATACCTGCCCAATTTCTTAAATTGGTAGTTACTTAACTTAATATTTAAGATGCCTTCTTTACAGTGCCTCCATTCACCAAACCAAGCGCCAAACCAAGAATAACACCGACCACACCTCGTCCCACCAGACCTCGCAAAGGTGAGATATAAATCAGTTATGAAACCCAGTAATTCATGGAAGAGTTATTTAATTTGTTTGTCTTGTAAAGCAGTTGAGGTAGGGAAGTGTTGTGTTTTCAAAAGCGCTTGGTTATGCCCCGGCCGACTTTTGTCAAGGTAAGAACTAATTAACCGAAAATCGAGGTGACGGTAGTGAATATGGACCGCACCTTTGCATTCCCTAGTGAGTACACATCTTGCAAACTGATTGCCCACTTAAAACTTTTTTTGATTTAGATCTAAATATAAAAAACATCGAACTTCTTATTTCGTAAATGATTTTGCTTGCAGGACCCCTTAGAGCCTCTGCATTTTATCCTCTGACTTCTAAAACAAGGGGCCGAGATATGAGCATGTTCGGAAGCCCTCCAGGAAAACTTGGCTACGTTCGGTCAGCACCTGGTCCTGACAAGTTACCTGGTGGCTCGTACCAGTTCTATGGACGCCCAGACAGCTTCATCGAGTTTCCAAACCGTGGAAAACTTGATACAAGAACATCGATCACAATTATTGCTTGGATCTACCATGAAGGGCGCGCGGGACCTATCTTCAATTACATGCCGAACGGCTTGGGCGTTCATCTTTGGATGGTGACTCCAAACACGTTGTTCGTGCGCTTCACACGCCGTCAAGGGAGAACCTTCACGGCGGCGCTTTCTAGTCGTAGGATAACACCACGCAAGTGGCAGTACGTCGCCGCCACATATGATTACTTGACAGGTTACGCCAAATTGTACCTTGACAGCAGAGTAATAGCGCAAAAGAAGCTTGGAAGGATACGACTTGCGACAAACTATCCCGTGAGGATGGGGGTCAGGAAAGGAGATCGGCGGTACTTTCGGGGGCGAATTTCTTGCGTAATGGTGTTTGACGTGGCGTTGAATCCTAATCAGATTGCACGCAGAAAGAAGAGATGCTTTAGACGTAAGTTTGCTGTCTATACGTTTATCGGTAACACCACTTTATTCTTTTCGATGGAAAATCTTTTGTTTGGAATATTCAGCTAAAGAACCCGAAAGATTACCTCTAAAGGCAATTCAAAGATACAGATATTTGCCTCTCTGTGTCTTTCTCTGGAGTCCTTTTTCCTCACTTTTTACTGCTGGCTTTGCTTTTTTGTAGCTGTTTATGTGTTACCAACAGCACCACTCACCTTGTTTATACTTTTCAAAACCTAAATAATACTACTCTTCTTTTTCTACGTTTTAATTTTATATTTCTCTCTGAGTTGTCCTCAAGAATCCTGTGCTTCGGGTTATTTTGCAGATACCTATCTCCATTCATCCAAAAACCAAACCAAACCAAGATTAACGAAAATTTGCCAACCGAAAACTGAAAGATTTCATTTTACAAACGATTCGAGTAAACTTAATCTTGGTCTTTTGTTTTGTATTAAACGTGTACTTGACCCAAAAAAGTTCGCGGCTTAAATGGAGTAAACAATTTTTAACTATGCTTAACTTAATATCAACTCTTAACCGTGTTTAAGCTCTGGGTGCTTCTGGACTGAAGCTCTTGGTTCTTGACTTGCATCCTTTTAACGCCACTGTACCGTATTTATCCTAGGTGGACCACCCGGACCAAGCGGAAAAGGTTAGACTATTTTATGTTTAAAAAGTTTGCAGTGGTTGAGCCACCATTATCGTGAAGAACTAAATAAATGTATATGATTTTTTTCATGTTATTAACAAGACCCCCATAAGGGCGGTTCATTGGGCTGTCGACTGCGCGTTCTTAAGCTGGGGCTGTATAGTAAATTCAAAAATAGGCAAGTTAGCCTCTTGAAGCAAGAGGCGATTGGCATTATTTTTAACAGGGACATTTCCACAATGCACACCCTTCCCTTATCCCTCAGCCCCCAAATATATAGCATCACAGTATAACGTAACGTATTTGATCTAACCGGAAATTCCAAAATTATTGTGTCGTTCTATGCTTATAAAACTTGACAGGGTCAAAGTCTGATGTTTTAAATACTGTTATATAACAGTAATTTTCTGTTTATGAAAACTCGCAAAGGAAATTTAGTTTCAGTTCTGTTGGATATTGCATTTACATGTAAAGCCCTTCTAACTATCCAAGTGAGTATGTTTGTGTTTGATGGGGCGATCTACAAATAGCATATTCCTTTCTTGTAAGGAACGAGTTTTCACACGCAGGGAGAGAATTCTAACAAGTTGAAGCTTTTGGGCTTTGGGGACCGTGGGAGGGAATTGTTTCTGCAGCTCCCGCGCAGGCTAACTACTAACATCATCGAATAATGTATTTATATCATCATTCGGCAAAGATATAGGGCCAATAACTCCACGCACTAATTCCGTGTTCGTTCCAATCGACTTCCAAATCTGTTCGCCAGACGACTTGAAATGACCTGACCCCTCCCCGGAAAAATCGGCCCAATTTATGTGGGAGTGGGACACCCAAAGCCTTCTGGGATATCCCTCCGTCATTTTTATCCCGATATTTTATCACCACAGAAAGAATGTTGCTTCTCATTTCTTGATTGGGCGTTGCCCTCACGGGCAGCCCAATAATGATAAATGCAAGACTCACAAATCGGTTCTTTTTTGTTTTGTTTTTGTTTTTGTTTTTTGGTTTTTTTTCCTTTTTTTTTCCAGGTGAAGTCGATACATTTTTGTTCGGCACTGACTGTAAAAAAATAAATAATGGCTCACTGTACAGTTCCCTGCTGCAGGAATATCCGGGCCTTGTTGGGAGCAAGGCTGTTTTGATAAACATTTCACCGCATCTTTAAATGTAAATTATGCTCTTGTGACAAAAAATGACGCTGGAGTTTTCTTATGAAAACAAAATCACCGCCAGCCTCACTCCCTCAAATGCTAGGTTCCTTAGCATACAACTGAAAATTGTTCTGTGGAGGTGACGAAATTGGATGGCTCATAAATAGCCACCAATGCAGAAGATAAATGAAATGACTGAATCATGGCAGTTGAAGTCAAAACTTATGCAGTTGCAAAAAGAAAGCCTCAACTTCATAAGTTACGTTTTCAACTGTGACGATCTTCTTTACATTTATCTCTTCATCCTGCAGTTCAAATATATGAAATTCCAAAAATTAAATATTTCAAAGCAGAAATGGTTTATACAAAATGCCTCAATTTTTTATTTGTTAAGCATTACGTTTTTTTTTTCTCTTTTTTTGTACAGTTTGCAAACCCAAGATCGACCTGACTTTCGTAGTGGACGCCTGCAGCGAAAACGTGCGTTTCACAAAAGCAAACTTCCTTCGAGTTAAGAACTTCCTAGTGCGTTTAGTTGGCGAGTTCCGCCTATCGATCAGAAGCGTTCGAACAAGCCTAGTACTGTACGCACAGGCGCCCAAACTTGTCATCAGGTTCAGCTCGAAAAAGTCCTATGTCATCAGGCTGATAAGGGCCATGAAGCTTGTGTGTGGTGCACGATATACCGGAGCTGCCCTACAGTACTCTTACACGAACATCATACGGCGGAGCTCCAGAAAAAGGGTCCTTGTTTTGTTAACAACGGGAGGCTCTAAAGACGACGTTCGTGGAGCAGCTGCTCTGCTACAACGATCACGAACAGAGACATTTTGTGTGGGAATAGGAAGACGTTACAGTCTGAGCGAGTTGCAATATATCGCCTCCGACAGAAGACATGTTTATACAGCGGCCTTCAGAAATTTAGGTTCTCTTGTCAGCCTAATCAAAAGGAAGATCTGCAAATCAGGTTTGCCAGAGCTTTTCCATTATCCGGTCAGTGATCAGCCCTTTTTAACTTGTCGTAGAGGTTTTTTAATTTTTAAAGAAGTCTAGTTGTACCAAAAGTACCTCAGTCATCCTGTGTTACTAGAAACACATTTATTAGTATCGGTGCACAATGCTCAAGGAGAGATTACAAGAAAGCTAAGCAAGGAACGTTAACGTAGAGAATTGTTTTAAAGTGACGAAGTTGGTGAAGCAAAGAGTAAAAACTCGTTAGTGTTGTTGGTTTCATTTTTCATCATGATCGCTAGAGTACGCTTTTTCTGACGCGCATCAATTCTAAGGCCTTTGTCACATCAAGCCAGCTTCGCAGTATCGCTTCATGAACAATCAACTAATTATTTTCAAAGACACGTCTCGTTCCCCACTCTGCGATTGCCGACACAAACTCGCATTCTCGAGCATGCCCTCAATAACGGGAGTTAATTTTGTTCATTATTTTCCTTTATCGTCTTAAATATGTTGTTTAATTATGTTATTTTATAGATACGTTCATACCGCCGACTAAACCAACCCAACGACCTATGCGACCAATTCCTCCCCGACCACCCAGGCCTACTGTACGACCTACTAATCGTAAGTAATGATGTTAGTTTACTGAATTTTTCCTTTCTGGCGTGCATTACCGCGAACATTGCGAATAAAATTTCTTTTTCTGAAGGTTTGTTGATCTTCAGTTTTCTTGAGCCTGTGACTTGAGCGCATTTTTATTTTCTTTACTAAAACCATCCGAGGAAACGTACGTTACTCCATTGCTGTTGTGTTATAGTTCTGGGAAACTCCTTTTTTCCATCGATTTTCATTAAAACACCCACATGATAAGAAAATACTTCTAATTTTGAGCATTTTGAGAGGAGTCCCGCACATTGTTTTATTCTTAAATTACAACTTCTCTCTCTTTTTTGGAAATATTGTAGCACCTGTTCGGGCTCTGGCTATTTATCCTTTGATGAGAGTAACCAGGGCAAAAGACATCAGTCTTAACAGCAACCCCGCAGGAATTATGGGAAAAGTGGGAACTAACACCGGACCCGATGGTCGACCGGACACCTCCCACGAATTTTTTGGTCGCAAGAACAGCTACATCATATTCCCTAATAAAGGGCGTTTGGATGCAATGAGAGCAATTACGTTACTCGCATGGGTGTTTACAAAGGGAGAAGGACCCATCTTTAGTTACGGAGTTGACTTCTCAGTTTGTCGTCAAAGCAGTATATGTATGGAGATTTTTCAACGTGGCTCACAAAGCGGTGCAGTTGATCGACTGCGAGCACCAAGGGTAATCAATTATCGAAGATGGCAGTTTGTTGGCGTCACATATGAGCAGCGAACGGGTGAAGTGAAAATCTTTGTTGACAGAAAGTTTGTTGCTCGTAAACAGCTTAAAAAAGTTCTCCTTCGTACCAATGCACGTCAGGCGTCTATGGGAGCTCTTGGTCAGCGGTATTTCCGGGGCAGAATCTCTTGTATGCAAGTGTATGGACATGCTCTAACATCGTTACAGATTATTAGGCGAAAAGCAAGGTGCTTTAAAGGTAAACAATGACTGATTTGTTAGTCCTCTTAGGATCAATGTTCTGGCCAGTTCGATAACCAATAACTGGTAGCCGGTGTTCAGTATCGTCTATTCGTTCTGAACCTTTTGACATATTATGATACTTCACTGAAATTGAGAATCCAACTGGAAGGAAACAAATGCGAAGTGTACCATCTGCTGTTTCGCGAGGTTTGGTACTGTTGTTGTTTTTCGCTACAAACGTCATCCTTGCAACTGAATTTTTATACGGTGATAAACAGACTTCATCAACCGAGTTAATGAAACTTGAATTTTGTATTTTACTCCCCACCGACATCAACACCACATTTTTGTTTGTTTCTTCTGTAATTAACCCTACCTTCATTCCTTTCATAACACCAACCGGTACTTTTTACTTTCTTACTTACGCTGTCTCACAGATTCCTTGCAAACAAACCAGTTTATACTACATACTCAAGTCAGTGGTGTGACTTTGTCTTTACATTTTAGGAGTATATCCACTTCCTGCTCCTGTTCAACCCACGCGTCCAATGCGTCCCCGTCCAACTTCTACCTCAAAACCTGGTACGTATTTGATAATTATTCGCCGTCGTAATAATCTTATGCAGTGCTTGTTTTTAGTCTCCGGGGTTTTGTCTTCAACGCGAGACCAAGTTTGCTGTCCTCATTTTCTTTAGCTCTTGGATCAGTGCAGACACATACTTTCCCTTTCACATCTGCAGAAATGATAAATTTCATAGCGGGTACAACGCCACCTTCGCTTTCAAGTTTTGTGACACTTAAAGGCCACTTCACCTCACTTCTCAAAACTGAAACCACTTGATTATTGAACATTTTAACGTCATTTCTACGGTCTATTAGAGAATAGATCATGGAAAATTGTTGTCTATTTGTTAAAAAGACCATAAATATGATCTAAAAGCAATTGTTTATCTGGATTTTTTTAAGGGAAATTGTCTTAGGAATTTGTAATTCTGTATTCTTTTAGACATACAAATATCAATTGTGGAATGAAATGAGCTCTTTTTCGCTTGATAGCATTCTTGTCAAATAGCTCGCCACCAACAGATGGTTCCTCATTATTTTTTGTTTAGTTCATCCCCGAGCACAAGCTATTTATCCTCTCTCTCAGCGGACTCGTACCCGTGACGTAGGCTTGTATAGTAATCCTCCGGGAACTGCTCGCAACATCCGATACGCGCCAGGTCCTGACAGGAGACAAAACACTGCAACACAATTCCTTGGAAGATCAAGCAGCTACGTTGAGTTTCCCAATAAGGGAAGACTGGATACTAAACGTTCCATTTCCCTCTTGGCATGGATATATCATGAGGGACGCGCGGGTCCCATCTTCAATTATATGCCCAATGGCTGGGGCGTTCACTTCTGGATGACATCTCGTAGAACGCTGTTTGTACGTTTCACTCGCCGACGCGGACGGCGTTTCACTGCAGCAGTATTCAGCAGGAGAATTCTGCGTCGCCAATGGCAGTACGTGGGAGCAACCTATGACTTTAGGAAGAAAACTGCTAAGCTCTTTATAAGCAGGCGGTTTGTCGCACGTAAACGTATCGGGCGTATACGATTGGCAACAAATTATCCTGTTAGGATGGGAGCCCGGATAGGTGATAGACGTTACTTCAGGGGACGTATCTCTTGTATGCAAGTTTACGATCAGGCGCTGACGACATCGCAGATTTTGCGGCGAAAGAAGAGGTGCTTTACTCGAGGTAACGGTTTGATACAGATGACCTTTTTTAAGCCTTATTTGCACTTTATGCTTCATTAGGATATCCACCTCATTCTGTGGTGGAACCATAAAAATATGAACTCCAGACTTTGCCATAGTATAGCACAGCACCTGTTCCCAGTTTTTCTTTAGTCACTTCAATTTGACGAAAACGCATCGCATCAAGAGAAGGTCTGGGACGAAAATCGCGGAGTGTATGATGAACTGCTGCTTTGTCCTTCCTGACACTTCCTGGACAAGCCTAGTAACTTCCTCGGACTTTATAGTTATGGGAAAAAAAAAGTAGAAAATAATAACGCGTTTCACACGGTACATTTAGTTATTAGAACGTAGCGCGAGTACTTGCCCTATATAAGTGCAATTGAGTAGCTATGAACAAATCTGTATTTACGCACGCACTTGCGTAAATAAGATGACGTGTTCAGTTTTGTCTATGAGACTCGCATTTTCGTCTCTTTTTCTCAACTAAGTTTCCAATAAATCGAAGACAATGATGAAGGGTTTTCTAAAAGAAAAGAAGGTATGGTAAATTTGCGCATTTGCCTTGCAACAATTCTGCAGTTAATATTATTATTTTAATTGTTATCTTGTAAAACTGTTTTGCCAGGTCCTGTTATTGTGCCACCAGTTATCCGCCCAGCTGGGCCAGGTAAATATCAAATTATTCTTCTCGTTTATTTTCTTTTCCGTTGCAATAGAAACCTCTATAGTATAGTTTGGGAGTAAATATTGGGGCTTAAATCGATTTAACCGTTGAATAATTTGTCCTTTCCTTTGCATGTAACGTCTATGCTTCTAGACATAAAGGTACATCATTTTTCATGTCTGAAGGGAGGGAGGTTGTGAATATCAGGGGAGTTATCTACCCCAGGGAGTTTCTGCTGAAACCAAGGGATTGGGGAGACGCGAGAAAAGACGTTATCCTTCGTAACTCACTGCTCCTTAGCCTCGTCCTAATTCTTCTCGTCCCCATGTTTTCCCACGAGTATGGAGTGATAGGGAGTACTTCAGGGGGGAAATTCCAGAAAGAAAATGACTGCAAGCACTCGCTTGCATGCGTACTTAAATAGACGAACAAATCACCTGAGAGATCACGTCATCTACATATGCAATAAGCTATTAGTAAAAGCTAATACCTATTACTTTTGCGTAGGCACAAAAGTAAAAAAGAGCTTAACAACATGTTTTTGTTTTCTTACCCAGTTTGCCAAGCGTGTATTGACCTTGCGTTTGTAATTGACGCATCTGGCAGTATCGAAGCCTCAGGGCGTGGAAACTTCAAACGTTGTCTCAACTTCGTAAAAAGATTGGTTGCTTCCTTTAAAATTTCACCCCGGTACGCGCGCTTCGGGGCAGTCGTGTATTCCTCAAAAGCGAGAATGATGTTTGGTTTCAAAAGATATTACAAGAAGAGGCAACTGATGAAAGCTATTGACCGAATTCCCTATCTTCGGCGTGGCACGAGAACAGGTTACGCCTTGTGGTATGCACAGCGGTATCTTTTCAGAGGTCAGCGAAGGCGTTGTAAGCGTGTATTGATTGTGATGACTGACGGAAGATCTAGTGACCGAGTGCGTAGTAGAGCAAAAGCACTACATCGATCAGGCATCAACACATTTGCGATTGGTATTGGCAAAAACTACAATATGAGACAATTGATACAAATAGCGTCTTCCAAGAGAAATGTTTATGTGGCCAGATTCAGAAACCTTCCAAATATTGTACGAGTCATAAAGTCAAAAGCTTGCAAAGGTAAGTTATTAATATATTTCAGATACACTCTAGAGTGTAGTAGTATAGTGGGCACTGGTCAAGTCGCATTGCGCAGGATTTTCCCTCCACCACCACTACCACCACATTTCTATTGTTTTTCCTCCACTACCACCACCACCACCGCATTTCTATTGTTTTCTCCACAATCACCACCACCACCGCATTTCTATTGTTTTCTCTCCACAATCACCACCACCTCTTTTCTATTGTTTGTCCTCCTCCACCACCACCACATTCCAATTGTTTTCCCTCCACCACCCCCACGACCACACTTCTATGTTCGGGAACTGATTTCAAGTAGAATAGCCGTTTAACCTTTTCAAAACAAAACCGCAAGCATGCTAAGAAATGTCGGTAAATAGCAATAACTTGGTTAAAATACTCTTTTAACCTCTCTTTTTAAATGCGTTTATTAAAGTCTTAAACCTAATTTCAGCCGCCAGACCTACTCCTAGACCTACCTCCAGGCCTCCCGTCAGACCTCCGATCAGACCTCCTGTACGTCCTCCTGTTCGACCACCGGTCAGACCTAAGCCTCGACCTCGTAAGTTTGTTTTAAGGTTACATTGCTTTTTTGAATATGGCTTAATATGTTAAATGGGTAATCAAATTTTCAGAGCCTGTGTTAAAAGCTGACACTAGTTGCTCCACCAATAGTTGCAAAGTGTCAGCCGTTATATACAGTTTACTTTTTATTATGACCGCCAACGGCAACAGTCGCAGGGAAATCTGCTGCTAATGGACCAGAGAATGACACGATTTGCTGACTTGAACTACGTTTATATTACTCTGGTAAACATTTTAAGTGCATAAATGTAGCAAAAGTGACTGCGAGACTGTGTGTTTGTGTGGGCGAAAGAAAAACCCAGAAAAGCTTCTGTACTGGTACATTTGTTAAAAAAAACCTTACCGGAGTTGATAGTTGGATTTGTCTATTTGTTTTCCTCTGTGAATCATATTTGGATGGAAAAGCAATGAAATATTTTGCAATATTGTAAGTTAATTTTTACCTCGTTACATACGTTATTGGCACTCTAAAATGCTATTATTGAATATTTCGCAATATTGTAAGTTAATTTGCCAATGGTGACATTTGTTAGTAGCACTCTAAAAAGCTATTATTGAATAAGAAAATTTTCATGGCTTTTGAGTAAGTAAGTAATGCTCAGGCAGTAGAGAAATTGTTATCCTTCCTTCCTGTTCAGGTCCAGTGCGCGCATCTGCTGTCTATCCTCTGACGTCAAAAACACGTGGTCGAGATGTCAGCCTGTTCGGTAACCCACCAGGAATCATCAGGGATGCTAGACTAGCTCCAGGTCCTGACGGAAAGCCCCTAGGCTCCTATCAATTCTTTGGTCGATCAAGCAGCTACATCGAATTTCCCAATCGAGGGAAGATAGATACGAAGCGTTCCATCACCCTCTTGGCCTGGATTTACCATCAGGGACACGCGGGGCCCATCTTCAACTACAAGCGAAATGGTTGGGGCGTGCACTTTTGGATGATCTCTCCCAGAATGCTGTTTGCGCGGTTCACGCGTCGTAGAAGACGCCGTTTCACCAAAGTAGTGTTAAGTAGAAAAGTGGTACCTCAGAGATGGCAGTTTGTAGGTGCGACGTTTAACGGACGGACAGGACGAGCGAAATTGTTTGTCAATAAAAGATTTACAGCAAGTAAATATATCGGGCGAATACGACTCGCCACCAACTACCCAGTAAGGATGGGAGCTCGTATTGGTGACCGGAGGTATTTCCGTGGTCGAATCAGCTGTATGCAGGTGTACGACAGGGCTCTCACTACAAGGCAAATACTGCGCAGAAAGAGGAGATGCTTCAGGAAAGGTATACGTTTCTTTACATTATGACCCATTTTGGGAATTTGAATTAGTTTTCTCTAGTGTTAAAAGCGAAAGCCAGGGATAGGAGATAAAATGTTAAATACTTTTTTAGATAGCTCTTTCGGACTGACTGTCTTCCTTATCTACTCTTTTCCTTTTTTAGGGCCAGTTGTTGTTCCTGGAGTTCCCAGTTTGCCAATTCGTCCGGCTGGAAAAGGTACTTAACTTTTTCACTTTTATTTCAATTGAAAGATGTTCCCATTGTACTAGTGGGGAGTGGCTGAACGTCCCTCTAAACGTAGGCAGGCATCAGGGTCCCATCTCTCTTTTAACTGTACTTTTTTACTACCAGAGACGATAATGGAGCCAAGCTCTAAATTTTGGCCATTCCAATGAAACGTTCGGCTGTGTGTATGTTAGGATTTTCGCCCTTAAGAGCGAAAGGATTAACTTATTAATAGGCCATTTTCACTATGACGACGTTTGACTGCAACTATCAGAATTCATCTCGTTTTTGCTTTCTCATGTAAATTTGTCAATCCCTCTAAGGTTTAAAACATAACAGCCCTAATTTCTGTACTTAAGAAAACAACAGCGAACTGAAGGATTCTGGTAGTCGTAGAAACATGACATCATCGTGCAATTGTCCTATTCTAGGCAGTCTACTTTGATGTCTCGCTTAGAGAGAGTTCAGTATACTGTTATATGCTCATTTTCCAGTTCTCTACGTTAACGTTGTATATAGCTAGTTTTAGTAGTTAAACAGTATAGTTTTCCTCACTGGTAGTCAGACTTTCCCAAGGCAGAATAATGTCATTACGCTGGGGTACAGTGCAGGGGTAGCACTTATTATTTCAAAGTTCCTTTCATATTATCGCAATTTGCTAAAAGTAAAAATCAATCAACCAAAACAGACGTTCAACGCGTCAGGACTGTTGAGGTATCTATGTCTTTTCAGTCGTTATCATTGACGGAAGTACTAGCCTGACAAATTCGCGACGCCACCACTGGTTTCTCCGCGAAATGACATCTGAGTAAGCAGTGCAGAAATTCCATACTGATGACGTGTCACAACCCAGGTCTGGGTGGTGCCTCTGATTGGTTGAAGCAAATTTGCCACGCGGCACAACCAATCAGAAGCACTACCCTGATCTGGATAGTGACACACCATCAATATGGAATTTCTGCAATCGTTTCTCAGACGTCATTTCGCGAGGAAACAAGTGATGGCGTCGCGAGATGTCGGCTGTTTTTGCATGCTACGGAAAAAGTCCTTTCTAAATTTATCAAAGATAATGACTTGGGTTAAAAGCTGTTTAGTGTAAGAAATGGCACACACAAAACTCTGACTTAAAATTTATTGATGTTAATTTACAGTTTGCAAAGCAAAGGTTGACCTGGCCTTTGTCATCGACGGTTCTGGGAGTATTGAATCCTATGGGAGAGGAAATTTCAAGCGCTGCCTTAACTTTGTGAAGCGAATGGTTGTGTCCTTCAAGATCTCCAAGGGACTCACGCGTATAGGCATCGTTCTATTCTCATTTCGCCCTCGCCTTATATTTAACTTCAATACCTACAGCAGAAAACGAGATATTCTTCGAGCCATTAACAACATCAAATATCCAAGCGGAGGCACTAGGACAGGATTAGCAATGTCTTATGCACAGCGGACTCTCTTTAAGAGCAGGAGCAGTAGTAGTAAGTGTGTAATGATCGTGATGACTGATGGCCGTTCCCAGGACCGAGTGGGCAGACCCGCATGGGCGCTGAAAAGGCGTGGTATCAAGATATTTGCTATAGGTATCGGAAAGCATTACAACTTGCCGCAGCTCCTCAAGATTGCTTCATCCAAAAGACATGTTTATACGGCAGGATTTAGAAATTTGGCCTCAATTGTAAGAGTTATCAAGAAAAAGGCTTGCTCAGGTAAAATGTGCTTTGTCAGTTACATATCATTCATTAGACTTTTCTATTCCGGTTATCGTGAAAAAGGAATCATAATGGTTAATCTACTAGTCCGACGAAATTTCTGTTATTGCCGCTACTGTTAATATTATTTTGTTTGAGAAAAATTGACTGACTGAGATTTGATCAACCTGACGCCATGTGATTATCATGCCTAGTATTAGACAAGTTTCTCTTGTATCTCCAGGTGCGGGCAAGCCAAGCAAACCAGCAAAGCCCAACCGTCCATCACGTGAGTACCATCAAATTTGTCTACTTGCATCTTTGCTATCCCGCAACCTGACCGCATGTCGAGGCTTGCGCACTAGATAAACTCTCTTTGTTTCATTCAGTGGCGGGCGCTAAAATGAAAATCCAGCAAATCGTACAATCGAAGAGCTCTTTAATTTATGATTCAAGTTAATTACAATTTCTGTATCACAGTTAATGGTCATCGAGCGCTAGCTCATAACCTGTTGAAAGGGGCCTCATGCATGATTAGGCAAAACTTCGAAACTTTACCAATTTCAAAACGAGGTTTGGTTGTGAAATTTGCTCGCGGACGGACTTAAACATGTATAAGAGATGAATTAAGGGTTTAGGTTCCTAGAGGTATCAGTTGGGATAAAATACAATGAATTGGTTTTATCAGTTAGATTGATTAGCAGCAGATTGGGGACCACCGTAGGAGAGTTGTGAAGCTAACGTTTGGAGCCCTCGAATCGTCAGCCATTTTACAGTTAGTGAGACAACCCCCCTACGGTGGCCAACCTACTTAGTGAACTCAGTTGATAAAAGCAATTCTTTGCGCTAAAAGTATAAGCTGTTTATTTCAAAAATGAAAGTAACGATAATAATGTATGTTTTTGTGGGTTCGAATCTCGTCAAACTTGAACTGCGTTGTCCCGCTATTATTCGTGATCGTGTTTATAACGAATATTACGTATTTCTCTAAAGTAAAGTGTGGTATAAACTATGTTTTCCTTTGCTTCCTCTATCCTTTATATGTACCAAGCAGTTAAAGACAAGCCACTAACAAATGATACTAATCTTTCAAAGGTAACGTTCGTGCCATAGCCATTTACCCGCTTTCATACCGAACCAAGGGAAAAGATATCAGCGTTTTCTCAAACCCATCCGGGAAACTAGGGTATGTCAGATTTACCCCAGGCCCTGATGGACGACCGAACACTGCGACCCAGTTCTATGGTAAACCGAACAGCTACATTCAGTTCCCTAACAATGGGAAGCTCGACGCTAGGCGATCCATCACTCTGCTGGCATGGATATTCCACCAGGGAAGCGCTGGTCCAATCTTCAACTACATGCCAAACGGATGGGGCGTACACTTTTGGATGGTGTCTCCATCAACGCTGTTCGTGCGATTCACCCGTCGGCAAAGGCGTCTGTTCACGCGGCATCTTCAGTACCGAGGTGTTAGGCATCGAAAATGGCAGTACGTTGGAGCAACATATAGCAGTCGAACTGGTGTCGCTAAATTGTACGTAAACAATAGATTGGTGGCAAGAAAGCGCATTGGAAGGTTTAGATTGGCAACAAATTACCCTGTCAGAATGGGGGCAAGGATTGGTGACAGCCGCTTCTTCAGAGGAAAGATCTCTTGTATGCAGGTTTACAGCGTGGCCTTGAATTCCAGACAAATTGCTGCTCGCATGAAGAGGTGTTTCTTAAAAGGTAAGTTTTTTCTAATCCATCCTTGATATTCTATCGAGAGTCAAATAGATTTTTAGGGGACACTAGTACTTGTGGTTAACGAATGATTGAGGTAGTAATTTATTGTGCCATTGTTATACAAGGCATACTTTGTGGGGCTCAGGTAAGGTAAGATCTAGAGTTGACAGAAGCACTTTGATATCGTACTCAAAATTACACTTCAGCTGAACTTACGAAAGACCAAAGTGCAATTAACTAACATTTTGCAACTTTTTTGCATTTTCTAGGTCCAAGGCCTGGAAGCCCTGTTGTTCCAGGTGGAGTACCTCTTCGCCCAGGAAAACCGAGTACGTATCAGGCGGTTTGTTTCTAGAATGCGCACTAGGAAACTGTGGCCAGGTGTTAAAAGTATTCATCTTTGGTAAAATAAAGAAAAGCAAACTTGAACGCACTTAATTAAGCTTGAAGGCCATTTTTTATCGTTCCATTACTTACAAAGCAATTTTCGTTTTCGGAAAATTCTGTTGCACACTTTAGCGAATCATTGTTTATGATATTCATCATTACTTATATTAATACTGTTATTAAAACATTTTTCTTTTTTAATTCTACCCGGTTTCCTTATGAATTGTTTTGGACCTGGCAGTATTTCAGTACAGACGAGCGGTATTAGTTTCGCATCCAGAGTAACACTTGCGTAAAAGCACCTCTTCCTACTTCCGTATATTTTTCATAAAATGTATTTTTACTTCATAGTTTTTCTGTTTATTATCATTATCATTATTGTTATTATTATTATTATTATTATTATTATTATCATTATTATTATTATGGTTTTTTTTAATTAATATAAGAAAAGAATCTTTATTACAAAACCTCAATTAAAATCCTATTTACAATCAACCTGCTGTTACAAAAAATCTAATTAATTCATCAAAACACTATCTACAATTCCATCCGTTACAAAAGAAACCCCTCGTCCTTCATTAGAGAACAAAAACAATCCTATATATTATAAGTGAAGATAGAAAAAACTATTCATTTACAAATTCTAAAAAATAGAAGTAACTTAACCTTACATAAAAGAAGAGGAAATAGATATAATTAATAATAAAAGTTCAAAATTCTATAAAATTGAGAATTCCATTATGCAGAGATATTAAGATCCTGCAATCGAATTATACTAATGACGGCTAAACCAGTGTCCATAAAAAGCCCTAAGTATAAAAGCATATAGACACGTATTTCAGATATCCGCACTAGCGACATTTATTTTACAGTCTAATGATTGCTCTATCTTGCTACGAAACGGCGTTCGCGAACCTCTGACGCATGCATGTACCGATCTTAAGAGTTCAAACGAGATCTGTGTCCTGAGCCAAGTGATTACAACATGATAAGGCTCGGTGTCTTTCTGAGCTATCTTGTCTGCGAGATGCTTTAAGAACCGCTGACACTCGTTTCCCATTCCGCCATTGGTTCCAAACACTAAAGGCTTATTATTATGGTTTTCTGAATCCCTCAATAATAACTGGTGATAATTATCGTCCACATCTTCTTTTCTAACCCAGTCCAAGTGCCTATATGTCCTAGAATTAACAGATGGTTTCGAGTCTAACCTTAACAACAATGCAGTGCGTAAGAAAGAAAAATATCTGAACTTGGTCAACAAAATGAGCAGAAATTATAGATGTGTGAGATTTGTAAATCTTTCCATGAGTTCCCTTGGTGTTTTCTCCAATGAATGTTCCACGTTCTTCGACATGATGAATGACATTGGCATTGACAAAAAGCAGTAACGTTATATAATCAAGAAAATGATAAATATAGCCATTAGAGCAACATATTATATCTTTTGTTGTAGAAATAGGAACTGGGATAGCCCAGACTTATTGCCTATACGTAGCGAGATTTACAATTGTACATTCAAAAACACAAATAAAGTTTCCATTATTATTATTATTATTATTGTTATTATTATTTTGTATTATCACTTCCGTTTATTTTTCACCAGCATTCCAGTTTATTTATTTTTCATTATTAATTTCAGTGTGCAAAGCAAAGGTCGATCTTGGTTTCCTTGTCGATGCATCTGGAAGCATCGAAATGTACGGTAAAGGAAACTACCAACGCGTCAAAGACTTTGTGAAGGAGGTAGCTGGAAGCTTCATTATTTCCAGACGCGGGACACATGTTGGTGTGGTCGTGTTTGCAAGCAGACCGGAACCAGTCTTCCAGTTTAATACGTACTACTCACGTCGTGGCGTCATGAACGCCATTCAAAAGATGCCTTATATCAATGGAGGAACTCGAATCGGCTTAGCTATCCGAAGAGCAACCAGGTACCTATTCAGGCCCCAACCCCATCCTGGGCGAAAAAAGGTCTTGGTGGTTTTGACGGATGGTATTTCCTATGATGATGTCATCGTTCCTGCGAGGAGGTTGCGTCGTACTGGCGTTTCCATCTACGCACTTGGCGTCGGTCTCAAGTACAGCCGGCGGCAGTTGAAGAAGATAGCTGGTACTCCAAGGCATGTGTTCACGTCCAAATTTGCCACCTTAAGATCCGCTGCACGTAAAATCGTCAGTCGCATATGCTCAGGTTGGAACCCCATTTTTATATTAATTATTAATTATGTACGTATAATATCAAAATAATAGCATTCATTGATATTCAAACTTCATACATTGTGTGAAATTCTAGCGGCTCATTTGATGATACGATACCATTTAAGGAACGCAAGGCTTAGCGACTAGTTCGTTAGCTTACCAGCAAATAAACGCAAATTTTGTTCAGCGATATTACGGTATATAGTAAAGATAACACCGTTTGAAATTTTTGTATTTATTTTGTCTTCTAGAACCTGGAGCGAAGCCTGTAAAGCCAACAGGTCCTGTCAAACCACGCCCACCGCGTATGTTGTACCCTTTTTAATGCTAAAGAAATTATATTGAAGGCAATAAATCTCCATACTCAGCCTGTGAGGGAGCGGGGGAGTGGTTACATTCGCAAGTTTTGTTGAGTATGTTTTGCGTACTTTGGCACCTACAGAAGTGGGTCCTGACGCTGGTTTTGAAATAGACGGCTGCCAGGCGTCGAAACCGTCAAACGATTTTTTCTGGCTTTGTTTAAAGAACTATTATAATTTTAATTTAATTAATTTAAATGTTTAAAGAACTATTTTAATTTTAATTTTAATTTATTTGGCCCTTCTTAGCCGAATGAATTTCCTCGAGGGAAAAACAATATAAACAGTCCTATTAAAGTTCATCTCTTCTTCTTGCAGCCACCGTGCGAGCTGTTGCGATCTATCCCCTTAATGGTGGAGTGAGAGGCCGCGACATAAGTCTTAGTAGGAACCCCCCTGGCATCTTAAGAAATGTCAGGACTGCGCCTGGCCCTGATGGAACACGTGACGGCTCGTTCCAGTTTCTTGGTAGATCCACCAGTTATATTTATTTTCCTAACCGCGGAAAACTGGATACTAGACGATCCATTACGTTGATGGCATGGATTTACCACGAGGGACGAGCGGGACCCATCTTTAACTACATGCCGAACGGGTGGGGCGTCCACTTTTGGATGATTTCACCAAGAACGCTGTTTGTACGGTTTACACGTCGAAGGGGACGCAGCTTCACCAAAGCGGTAATAAGTAGAAGAGTTGTGCCTCGGAGATGGCAGCTTGTGGCGGCAACATACAATCACAGATCAGGACGAGCCAAGTTGTTCGTACAAAATCGATTTGTAGCACGCAAGTACATTGGAAGAATACGATTAGCAACTAATTATCCTGTCAGAATGGGAGCGCGTATTGGTGACAGACGGTACTTCCGAGGAAGAATCTCTTGCATGCAAGTTTATCCGTTGTCACTGAAAGCAAAGCAGATCAATGAACGCAAAAAGAGATGCTTTAGAAAAGGTCAGTAATCAAATCTGACAAAAATACCGTGCATTCAAATATTAAGTACTATTTTAAAAACGAGCAGGGTTGTATTATCACCTTTTTGAACCGCTTCAAAATCTCTGATTTAGGTCATCTCATTCTTGGACTAATATTTAGATTTGGGGTTATTTTGGTCTATAAAATTGGACCTAAAGTTTCGCCGTGTTTTTATCAGATATAAATTTCTTTTGATTTTAATTTCTTTTTTTTTATCATTATGAATTATTAATGAATTTTTGAAGTTTTAAAACTTCAAAAACTTGAAAATCTTCCCACTTTAATAAATTCAGCAAGGTAATAGCCGCTTCACTTCACTGCATGTAGTCCCAAGTAGTGAAGGAGGAGCACTTCACAGTTTGCAAAACTGTGACAGGGGATAAAGTAAGGTGGATACTTGCGAGGTTATTTATTTATTTTTTATTTATTTACTTACTTACCAACTAACTAACTTACTCGTCTTTTACAGTTATTCGACCTCCAAGACCGAGGCCCAAACCTCCACGTCCAATAAGACCCGGTGGAAAAGGTATTGTCACTGTTATCTTTCCAGATCCTTTGTCGTGAGCCGGTGTCTAGCTATATGTCTAATAATGCCCTCAGTTTTGTAATTTTGTTAAAATCATGATAATAAATTCATCATCTTACGTCCAGACTATCAGATTGCAACATATGACGGATAGGGAGAAAAAAGTAAAGTTCCTTTCTTTCTTAAAGAATAGCCTGCGAGCAAGCTCTCCGGGGCGCTGTGGCGGCGGGGCGGGAAAAGGAAGGAGAGCTTGCAACTATGTCTCTGGAATTTGATTATCTGCATCGAAAAAGTCCATACGAAATGCTGATGGGCGAAGATGACATTAGTAATGACGTCATTACCCTTGGCACGTATTTTTCAATGTCTGTTTACGACAGGGAGTCACTGGGAAAGTGGAGGTGGAATTCAAATTCTAGAGACGTAGTTGCAGGCTCTTGTTCCTTTTCCCGCCCTGCCGCCAGATCGCCCCGGAGAGCTTGCTCGCAGGCTATTAAAGAAAGGCCCCAAGAGTTACGAGGCACAAGGAGGATGGGTGACGGTGAAGGTCTTTCTTGAATAATAAATTAAGGGCATCAAAATCGCCTTCCCTGGATATTAGCCTCAAACTATGCTCTTTTGCTTTAGCATATTGTTGTTACATAATTCTTTAATATCATATTCTCTTCCAGTTTGTCGTGCCAGGCTTGACTTGGTCTTCATCATTGACGGCTCCGGGAGTATCGAGAATTACGGCAGAGGAAACTTCAAACGTTGCCTCCGCTTCGTTAAAAACATGGTTCGTTCATTTACGATATCAAGAAGTTACGTTCGCGTGGGCATTATCCTTTTCTCTTCGCGATCAGAGCTAGTTCTCCGCTTCAATCAAAACCGTGGAGTCAATAACGTACTACGAGTTATCGACCGCATCAGATACCCCGGACGGGGCACCAGAACAGGAGTAGCTCTCCGTTATGCCTTCTCCCGTCTCTTCTCTCGCGCCAACAGAAGGAGCTCAAACGTCGCAATAGTCATGACTGATGGCAGGTCACAGGATTCAGTGAAGAAGCCCGCTCAGTTGCTTCGTAGACATGGAATCAAAATATTCTGTCTAGGTATCGGTAAGAAGTACAACATGGGTCAGTTGCTGCAGATGGCAGGCAGTCAACGTTATGTATTTACAGCTGATTTCCGTAACCTTAGATCTGTGGTGAGAGCAGTGAAACAAAAGGCCTGTATAGGTAAGCAACCGAAAGGAATAGTCAATTTTACATTCAGGGGTGCAAACAAAGCTGGAGTTGACCATGTTTTGATACAACCGTTCCTCCTTTATTATGTTAATCCATGTTATTCTTATTTTTTAGCATGATTTTCATAAGGAAAGGAAAGAGGTTTGTATAAAAACAAGGTCAACCTCAGCCTCACCTTCACTCAGAGGCTAGGGTACTAAGCTCATAACTGTAATGGTCTATTATATAAGGATCTCATTTTATGCAAAGTAGAAGTAAATAGATCAGTTAAAATGAGATTCTTAATCACCCACGGTCGAGCTTCGAGAGGTTCAAAATTACAATTACACAAAGATGGAAAAGTATGGACCGATAGTAATATGAAATAGTACAGTTATACGGGTTGAGGCAAATAACTTGGCAGGTCGACCGTTTACACCAAATAACGTCCGTGCTCTGAAGAATTTCCACTAGTATCCAAACTTTACAGTATAATTTAAGTTTTTATATATGTCTGTTTTGCAATGTAACAATTCAGTAACTTAAAAGTATGAAATATTTATCGTTTCACGATCGTGAGGCAGAGAAGAATGTGATTCTTCAAAGCAATAAGAACCCAAGACCTCCCATACACGCGTCATGCGCACTAACCTCTTAGCTAAGGAGAATCTCATGGCGCGCAGGACATTTACAAGGATCTTATCACGTGCACTTATAGAACTCTCTACAAAGGATAATTAAAACTCCTCATAAATTTGAACCTAGGTTTTAACCCCATAAGTTGGAAGGGTTCTGAAGGTTCCCAATCCTCTTAATTTTACTCTTGTTCGTTCATCAAATAATGATAATTGCGGTCAAAGGTACACCACAACAAACAATTAAAAGACATACACAAAAACTAAGGACCTAATACATAACCCCTGATTCATTTGTGAAGAAGGTGAAGATCTGGCCGTATAATTGTGTTGCAGTGTCCAAGCCACCACGACCGACTAAACCAGGAAAACCTACAGGTGGGTTCTTTACAGTTCTCTCGCCAGACAGTCTCCAACCCCCCCTCCCCCCCCCCGGGCAGCCGTCTGATCCGACGACGGCGACGCCGAAAACGTAAGAAAATCAATAAGTTTAATAAGCAAAGCAAAAACTCCGCACAGCATCGCGCTTTTTTGCACATTCTTTTTGCCCTAACTTACGACTACGACGTAAGTTTGCTAATTTCATGTTTAATGGATCAGAACGTAAGCAAGCGTCGACAAAATTTTCCGCGATGAAGATTGACAAAACGCGCTGTTCCTTTTTAAGCGACGTCCTCTGATCTTTACGCGGGAAGACTTCTGGGGCCAGTTGC
Organism: Porites rus; assembly: GCA_964035705.1. Lineage (NCBI taxonomy): Eukaryota > Metazoa > Cnidaria > Anthozoa > Scleractinia > Poritidae > Porites > Porites rus. Next base: position 13,492,858 of record OZ038002.1, read on the forward strand.
ATAAACCTTAACGTCGGAGGCAATCGGTAACGGCTGACGTTAGGATTTATTTGATTGGCACCTGGCTTTAGACTTAATCTTCATCATTTACGTCATTTTATCATAATCAAAATTCTAAAAAACTCTTGGACTATTTCGACAGCCGTGATATGTGATTTTTAAGCTGCGCTGTCATATTGAATTCTGAGCCAGGAAGACGATTGCCTTTTTTTTCCAAAAAATTACTCTTGCAACCTGACCGTGTTCCAATTTGTTTGTTCAGTTTTTTGGTTTTTGTTTGTTTGTTCTGATTATCTTGAATTAAGTTTACTTATGTTTTAATTTAGATCTGGTTTTTTTGTGATGACCTCGCTTTTTTAGAGTAATCAGCTCAAAGTATTCTCTAAAATCTATAACGATATTTTTTATTAGCTGTTGGACGCGCAGGCGCTGTATATCCGCTCAGTTCTTCAACTCGAGGAAGAGATATAAGTATCAATGACAACCCACGAGGACGTTCTGTTAACGTCAGGTACACACGAGGTCCTGACGGCGTGCGAGGGACGGCAACAAAATTTTACGGCCGACGCAACAGCTACATCCAGTTTCCTAACCGCGGTAGACTGGACACAAGGCTGTCAATAACCCTTTTGGCGTGGATTTATCATCAAGGTCACGCTGGTCCCATCTTTAATTACATGCCGAATGGCTGGGGCGTGCACTTCTGGATGGTGTCTCCAAAAACATTGTTTGTACGATTTACTCGTCGACGTGGACGCCGCTTCACAAGAGCAGTTTCAAGTCGCACAGTTCGCTATCGAACTTGGCAGTACGTCGGTGCTACGTACGATTACCGAACTGGTATAGCAAGGTTGTTTGTTAGTAAAAGATTTGTTGCTTCTCGGCGAATTGGCCGCTTTAGACTGGCCACTAACTATCCCGTAAGAATGGGTGCGAGGATTGGAGACAGGAGGTACTTCCGTGGTAGTATATCCTGTATGCAAGTTTACAAGAAGGCTTTAACTGCGGGACAGATTATCGCACGTCGAACGAGGTGTTTTAAGAGAGGTAGGACTTTCTTACTCACGCACTTACGCACTCACTCACTCACAAACTTACTTGCTAACTTACTTAATGTATTTGATTATTTTAAGTGCCTCGACCAAGACCCAGACCGAGGCCCAGGCCCAGGCCCACACCCCGACCGAGACCTGCTTCAAGGCCCAGACTTCCTGTCCGTCCCCGCCCTGGTGGTAAAGGTACCTGTGATTATAAATTTGGCAATTTTAGGTTGTTTACCGGTTATTTAAATTTCTTTCTTGTTGGCCGAAAACAACACTCTGTATCTTAAGATGCAACTTTTCAAGCTAAACTTTCTTCTTTCTTTTTTCAGTTTGTCGAGGAAAGATTGATCTCGCTTTCCTCATGGACGCTTCTGGAAGTGTTGGTCTCCGTAATTTCCGCCGCTGTTTGGCTTTTGTCAAAAACATGGCGCGCGTGTTTACCATCTCGAGAAGTTACACCCGCTTCGCTGTCGTAGTTTATTCGTCACGTTCGACGAAGATCTTCGGCTTCAATCGTTATACCAATCGTCGTTCCCTATTGCGAGCTATTGGCCGCATACGATACACAGGCGGAGAGACTAAAACAGGTTACGCACTATCGTACACCTATCAAAGGGTCCTTCGCTTCAGCAGGCGAAAAACTAAGGTGCTGGTTGTCATGACAGATGGGCGATCCTACGATAACGTCAAGCGACCAGCAAGGATTCTTAGACGTCGCGGTATTAGGATACTATCCTTTGGCGTTGGAAAGAGATACAGCATGAAACAACTATTGCAGATGTCTTCAAGTAGAAGAGACGTGTTCACTGCTGACTTTAGAAACTTAGGATCTGCTGTCAGGTTGATAAAACGGAAAGCTTGTAAGGGTAAGTTTAATCTGGGGTAATGCATTAGCATGCAGATAATGAAAAGCCGCTTTTTATTCTCAGCTTCCCGCTTTTTTTGTCTCAGTTTGACTGGTTCAATCCGAATTGCGGATTCCAGATTTTTAACTTCGGAAGAACCTTAAAAAAACATGTTCTATCTCCTTTTAAGCGAGTGTTATCAGAGTTAGATTCAGAGTCAGTCGAAGTCCCTGAACAATAACTTTTCTTTTTCTCGCCCTCCGCGTAAAAATTATCAGTTTTAGTCAGTCTTCTAAACTAGTTCCGTTCTCTATGTCTACCCAAACTTCGCAACGAAAGGTTATAACTGCTTTCCATTACCCTTAAGTCGTTTTGCTGAATATTTTTTCTGTTTTTTCAGCCGGCAATCCTCAGCCTCCAAGACCAGTACGTCCTTTGAAACCAGTAGGTAAGCAGGCCGAGAAACTCTTGACTAACCTTTTTATAACACCCACTTTTCTATCATTCCAACAAGTGAATTTCATTCTTTTCAGTCAAATTCCATAAATACATTCGAGATTTGACGTAGGCAGCTCAACAGTTAACATTTCGAGTGGCAGCCCTTTCGGATTAGCTCTGCGTATTGCAGTAACTCTTCTCTATACTAGATACCAGAAATCCCTACCATTTACAGAAGGAACTGGAAATTTATTCCCCGAAATATTAAAAGTGATTTTCTGAGTATTTAGTATAGAATCTTGTCGTTTTAGGTAGTCAATCTGACCTTGAGCACTTTTTAACTCGAGCAAATGCATTATTTCTTGTTACTAGTATTATTTGAGCACCAAAACCGAACCTAAAAAAGTTATAAATGTGATAAATACGTTATAAATGTGATTTTGCAAGCAAGCATAATTTTAGCTTAAGGCAGATGACAAAGAGCCTAAAAACTTCAACCTTCGGGGTTTCAAACCCTTGCCTTTGCGATTACTGGAATCAAGGCGTGTCAAGCAAAGAAAAACTGCTGTAGGGTTGTTAGTTGTCGCTTGGCCGCAAGAAAGCTTTCTTGCAAATGGATAAATTGCCTGCAGGCTAATTATTCACTTTCCAAGCACTTCTATGATTGCGCAAACGTCGCATTTGAAGCTTTTCAAGGGTAACATCTTATTGCCTAATATTTCCCATCCAGTTATCAAGAGAGCTATGGCCGTTTATCCACTCAACCGTAACACGAAAGGGAGAGACATCAGTTTCTCAAGAAACCCCCATGGACGACTGAGGGGTGTCAGGTACGCCTTAGGTCCCGACAACTCGCGGGGAGGCTCGGTTGAGTTTTACGGTCGCAGTAACAGCTACATCGAGCTCCCAAACCGAGGGAAAATCGACACTAAGCGCTCAATAACGCTGTTAGCCTGGATTTACCACATTGGACAAGCGGGTCCCATCTTCAACTATATGCCGAATGGCTGGGGAGTCCACTTCTGGATGGTGTCCCCGACAACGTTGTTTGCTCGGTTCACACGTCGAAGAGGCAGGCGCTTCACGCTAGCTATTTATAGCCGAAGTGTACGACGACGGAAATGGCAATTTGTCGGTGCAACGTACAACTACAGGACCGGCATGGCGCGGCTCTTCCTGAACTCAAGGTTTGTTGCTCGAAAACGCATTGGAAGATTTAGGCTGGCGACAAACTACCCCGCAAGAATGGGAGCTCGCATCGGAGACCGGAGATATTTCCGAGGTCGAATCTCCTGTATGCAGGTATACAATCAAGCACTAAACAAAAATCAGATCCTGGTTCGTCAGAGGAGGTGCTTCAGACCAGGTAATAGTCAGTTAAGCAGTGTATCGAAGGATTTCTCAAACAATTCACAGTTTTTACAGACCGAGACATTTACATCTTAAAGTTGTTCTCTGTGCATTTTATTAAATGCAGCTTTCTTAACAAAGGTGCTATTTGAAAGCCTGAATGAATGTATTCTGACTTATGGAAATACAAATCTACAGTGTTTGTCATTTTATTTGTAGTGTTTTCATGGTGAAGTTAATCACACTCTAATCATCTGATCTTGACGTCTGAAGAGTCTTTCTGCTTTCGCGATGTTCTGCTTGATGTTATTTCTTCTATAAATGACAATGGTATTTCTTTTAATTTTTTGTAAGTTATTTCTTCTCTTTTTCTATCGCCCAATGTTTAGTTCCCGTTAAACCCAAACCAAGACCCGTCAGACCTATAAAACCAGTCAGGCCACCATACAGACCAAAAGGTAGGTGTAATGCTGCTCCCTATTCTTGTTACTTAAGCTGGGAGCGGACTTGAAATTGTTAGTATTCATTCAAAGCATTTTTTAAAATATCCGTTTCTGACTTACCGTTAATCCTCCGGCTAATTCTTCATAAAGAGCTTGCGCTGGCCAAATTTGGAAGATGTTTGAGTTCACGGCTATGCGAAGACGAAATAGCCGAATTACTGACTTAATATGATAGTAATAATACGCACGAAGTTTTCTTGAAGGATGTGAATTGCTTTCTTGGTAATATCTGCACAGAAAAAATATCTACCCCCCCCCCCCCCCCCACCTATTTATTCTGGTACTGCCGAGGAACAGGCACTTTTTGGAATATAGTTTCTTCAAGTAAGGATGTTAAGAACTTGGAAATATTAAGTGAATGATAAGACAGTTTTTTAAATCGGCTTTCGCATTATATGAAGAATTATACAGATTTGGTGGGTGTTATTCCCCTTTGCCTGCGGCTTCGGTGGATAATACACTCCTCGATCTGCATAACTCTTCATATGTTGCGAAAGCCGAATTCAGTAACAATTAAAGTATATCTTCATTTTCAGTCAAAACTCAAGCCGTGGCAATCTTCCCGCTTAATGGTGCTATTAGAGGCAAAGATATTAGTCTTCGTCAGAATCCGCGTGGAATACTACGCAACGTAAGACCGGCCCCAGGCCCCGACCGAACCCGGGATGGAGCATACCAGTTCTACGGAAGAAGCAACAGTTATATTCTTTTCCCTAACAGAGGTGGAATGGACACGAAAAGGTCCATTACCCTCTTGGCGTGGATTTACCATCAGGGGCGTGCGGGACCAATTTTTAACTATATGCCGAACGGCTGGGGCGTGCATTTCTGGATGATTTCACCTAGAACGCTTTTTGTACGATTCACGCGCCGCCGAGGACGCCGCTTCACCAGAGCGGTAATTAGTAGGACAGTCTCGCCCAACAGATGGCAGTTTGTTGGTGCCACGTATAGTCAAAAGACCGGAGTGGCAAAGTTGTTTGTAAATTCGAGGTTTGTCGTTAGAAAGCGCATTGGAAGAATAAGACTAGCGACAAACTATCCCGTTAGGATGGGGGCACGCATTGGAGATGGGAGATACTTTCGAGGACGAATATCCTGTATGCAGGTGTACAATGGCGCACTATCTCGCTTTCAAATCAAGACTAAAAAGCAAAGATGTTTTAGAAGTAAGTCATTTTTTTAAAGACATTTTTTTCCTTACCATAGTTTACAGATTTAAGTTACTCTTTCTTTTTCTTCCTCTAAATTTAAGGAACATAGACATAAACACTGATCTCAGGTACTGCTGGCCATCTTGAATATAATTTCTCAAAAGACCTCGGTACTTTATTTTCGCCGTTTGAGTAAAACGGACAAGCCGCATGATCGACGATGACCAGTACAAAATATGGATCTACAAGCTTTAGCAGAAATCCCCCTCTCTGTGTCTTATCGAAGCTCTTTGCTGGAATTTTGTACAATAACAATGTTTTCGTTCTTCCTTGCTGTGATAGAACCCACACGTCCTCGCCCCAGGCCCAGGCCTAGACCCAGACCACGACCGAGACCACTGCCAAAGCCAAAGCCGAGACCCAGACCTAAGCCTGGACCAGGTGACAATTTTAATGTTGAGTCTTTTTAACCGTTCAATCACTGACGCATAAGAAACTCTCCATTTTCTCCTCCAAGAAAAAAAAAATTTCTTTTTTATCATCCTTTGTTTTGTTTGGTTTAGTTTAGTTTAATTTTAGGGCGTTAGTAAATTATATCATTTGCCCTTCAGTTAGGACGCCCCAAAAAGGAAATAAAGAAACTGGCACTGTTAACAGAAGTCGAAGTCTTCTTTTATGTTTTCCTATTGATAGCGTCATGCGTGGCTCTCCCATTTTGTTTTTACTTCTAATTTTTTTCCTTATTGATATATTTTGTATTAGTGTGTAGAGCATCAATCGACCTTGCCTTCCTGATTGATGGTTCTGGAAGTGTCGGTGTAAAGAACTTCCGCCGCTGCCTTGCATTTGTCCAGAACCTCATCCGAGGATTTAAGATTTCACCTCGCTACAATCGCGTCGCAGCAGAGGTTTATTCTTCCAGTCCGCGTAGAATATTTCCATTCACACGCTACAGAAATGTGTACCAAGTATTAAGAGCCGTTGGATCCATAAAATATCCTCATGGAGGCACCAAGACAGGAAATGCTCTTAGGGATGTTAGAAGATATCTGTACCGTGGAAGATGCAGGCGAAAGAGGGTTCTCATTGTATTGACTGACGGACGATCACAAGATGCTGTCCTTAAACCATCACGGGCGTTAAAACGCGCCAAAGTTGATATTTTTGCTGTCGGCATGGGTCGGGGCTACAGTGTGACGCAGTTAAATGAAATAGCGACCGACAGAGGTCACGTGTTTACGGTTGATTTTCGAAACCTCAACTCCATCATTAAGGCCATTAAAAAGATAGCTTGCAAAGGTAAGCAATGGTGCATTTTTGCGGGCCACTTTATATACTAACTGATAGTACTGAAAATGTAAGGATTACTAGCGATGCGAAGTTCGTGATTGTGAAATAACACTTCACTGGCTTATTACTCCACCAAGCGGCCTGTCAGAACACAGTTTTTTGCGTTTTGTGCATCATTATGACACTTAGTAATTCCTTCGTTTTGCATTCTTATTTTGTGTTTCAATTAATACTTTAAATTCTTCTCTTGCTATTTTAAGGAGGACGAAAGCCACCAGCTCCACACAGACCGTCAGGTATGGCTCGTGGACAATTTTCCTTTGGTTTTTCCTCTTTTTTCTGTTTTTTTCTAATGGGAGTGGCAGGATGTCTGACGGAGGAGGCTATATTCCCATTCTGAGGAAGAGAACCAACTAAAATATTAAAGGCTTTCTAAACTTCTCAAGGGCTTATAATTTCTTTTCAGGAACACTACGAGCCGTTGCTGTGTACCCGTTAAACGTCCTCACTAAGTCACGTGACATCAGTTTTAGCAGAAATCCACCAGGTATTATGTCGAATGTTCGACCTGCTCCAGGCCCTGACGGACGGCGTGGGACGAGCTTTGAGTTCCAGGGACAAAGGAATAGCTTCATAGAGTTCCCAAACAACGGTAAACTAGACGCGCGAAAGTCCATTACCATCCTAGCTTGGGTGTACCATTTGGGTCGAGCAGGACCAATATTTAACTACCATCCAAAAGCTTGGGGTGTTCATCTCTGGATGATTGGCAGTCGGGCTCTGTTTGTTCGTTTTACAAAACGCCGAACGCGAGACTTTACAGCTGCTTTGGTGAGTAAGACTGTAAAACCCAGCCGCTGGCAGTACGTAGGCGCGTCTTACGATCATTCAACTGGAACTGCCAAGTTGTTCGTCAGTGGTAGACTGGTAGCGAAGAAGCGTGTCGGAAGAATACGATTGGCAACAAATTACCCGGCGCGGACGGGAGTGCGGATTGGTGATCGCCGATATTTCCGCGGTAGAATTTCATGTATTCAAGTGTACAACGTCGCGCTAACAGCACGACAGATACAGGCACGAGCCAAGAGATGTTTTGTGCCAGGTTAGTGTTCTATCAACGGAGAAAGCTATTTCATTTGAATGCAACGCAGGGCATTGATATTATTAAATTCCTTTTTGCATGTCTTTTATACGCCCATTTAAACTTAAAATGCGTTGCAATTACTTACTTACAAATATTAAGTAACTTAATTAAAATTGGTCAAGAGTTAAGTGGTCAACACATGCAAATGTCTTTTGTTAATAGAATATTATAAATAGTTTACAAAATTTTTTAGTGTCTTTTTTGTCCATTATTTTACCTGTTTGCGCAGGGGCATTTCAATAATTCATTTGATGATCTCTTAACCGAAAAATGGAAGATAATGTTGTCATTTGAAATCAGCAAATTGCGCTTTAGTTGGCCTTTTTTTTTCTTGCTTTACTGACCTTTTGCGTTCCTCTCAATCCAAATCCACCCCAGGGCTCCCAAAACCACGTCCACCACCACGCCCATCAGGTAACTTGTATAAGAGCAGAGGATGCTTCAGAGACAAGCCGCGCAGAGCCATGGGGAGGCTTCTTGGCAACTTGCGTCGAAGAAGAGATGCGATTATGTGTTGCTTTATGTTAGCGTCCAGAAGAGGGTATCGCATGTTTGGTGTACAGGATGGTGGAGAATGCTGGTCAGGTCCTTTAGCGCACCGGACATTTAAGAGATATGGACGCTCAAACAGGTGCAGAAATGGAAGAGGAGGTCCTTGGGCGAATGACGTATATATCATTATCACTAGAAGTGAGTAGAGCGGAAATTAGATGTAGAAATCCTGATGACTGTTTTGTTCCTCCTGTAGTTTTTCTTATTTTATTTTATTTTTTATCTGATTTTGAACCCAGGCCTAGTTGTTCGAAGGCCGATTAGCGCTAACCCAGGGTTAAATTTTAACCCAGGTTTCTTTTTCTTTTGTTCAAAAGAATTTTCCCAGATTATTTTCTCTATTCTGTTTAGGCCATCCAATCATCAAATTGTAAAGAAAAAGAATAAAAGTAATTTTGCTTTTTGAGCTTTGATATCTGAATTCAAATTTCGCACTAACCCAGGGTTATCTTCGGTTATCTTAACCCTGCTTTAAACAACCCGGCCCAGATGTTCAAGGAACGTCCGTGTATTAATTCGTACACACCTCTGTTCGGGTAGACATTTTGATGATAACTGCGCGACAATGTAGTGTTGGTTTTAATTTTAAAAAAAGCTAAACATTCTCCGAAGATTCTGTGTTCTAATGTCAGTGCTCATGTAAACTGCATGTGAGGGTGACAAGTAGCCCGGACCAAATTGCAGCCTTATCTCTATCTGAGAGAACAAAAATGGCTGGCTATATTTAAAAATTCTTAAGTTAAGCACAGTCCTAACAAAGATGAATTGTAATTTCTGATGCATTTTTGTTTTAATTTATTAATTAACTTTTTTTTTTTTTTTTACCGTTTGTCATCTTAGGACCTGTTCCGCGACCGCTTCCTCGTCCCAGACCTCGGCCTCGTCCAGCCCTGCCAGGTATCACTGCTTTACATACATACTTGCTGAAGTGATATTCAACCTAATACTCCTCAAAATATATAAACTTTAAATTGCTTTCCAATCTTTTTTCTTCTTTATATGCATGGCAAATTACAAAAACAAATGACGATCTGTGTTATTTTCTTATATCTTTAGGATTTACATTACCTGCAGAATTAATATTTTTCTTGCGACCAAGGCTGCTTAAAAATGATCGCTTATAAAAACATCACCCTTAATTTCTAAGCGGTAAATAGAGGATTGGGTTTAGGTGTTAATTTAATCGGAACTTGTTGTTGGATCAGAAGGGAACATTAATCCGCGTTCGAATCGATAAAAAAATGATACCATTTTTTTCTAATATAGTCTGCAAGGCACGCGTAGACCTGGGCTTCATTGTGGATGGTTCCGGAAGTGTTGGCCGTGCCAACTTTATCAGATGTTTGAACTTCGTCAAAAACTTGGTGAGCTCGTTTACTATCTCACCTCGGTATTCAAGGGTGGGCATCTTAGTATACTCTCATCGCGTCATCCCAGTATTCTCGTTCGGAAGATACCAACGTCTCGGCGACGTACTGCGTGCTATCAACAAGATCAAGTACCCTAGCGGAGGAACCAAGACAGGTCGCGCGCTATCATACTCAAGAAAGTACCTGTTTGCAAGGAGTAATTACCGAAAGGTCCTCATATTGATGACAGATGGCAAGTCGTACGACAAAGTGAGGCAGCCAGCCGCGACGTTACGAAACATGGGTGTGGAGGTTTTTGCTTTGGGCGTTGGAAAACGTTTCAGCATGCAGCAGCTCATTCAGATAGCAAGCAATCGTCGGCATGTTTTTACCGCAGACTTTAAAAACTTGGGTTCATTTGTGAGAGCGATTAAGCAGAAGGCTTGCAAAGGTAACCGCTTTTTTCAACATCCGTATTACCGTGAAGTAAGGGAGATTTTATGTTCATAAAGGTGTTGATGCGAATGTGGTGTCATTAATCAAGCGTAACCTGCATCGCTTAGGTTACATTCAAATTTTTTAACAAGGCGCTGTTGGATCTTAAACAGCATCTCCATGTTCGTAAATTTTGAAGCTTACTTGAAAAATTGAAGTGGCTTGGTTATAAATTTGAACGTGAACTATGCCATGCAGGTTATGTCGGATGCACATGCCGACACTATCAAATTTCCAGATAGGTAACAATCAAATTGCTTGGAAAACCGCTTGAATGAAACAAATTACCTTGGCATAAAATTTATTTAGAATTAAGGTATACCATGATCTTACGCAGCGTTCACACTTGCTGCCCGTGCGTGGTGCCCGAATGCGGTACTCGTTCGGCACTGATGCATAGACACCCTTTTTTTAAGTACCCACGCTAGAATTCGGGCACGTTTCTGGTGCTAGAGACATTGTATTCGGGCACAAAAGTGGGCACCGGGTTCAGTGCGCATAACGTTTTATTTAGTTTTGGGGCAGTCCACTGCTTTGTAGACGCTGCTAAGGTCATGTTTCAAAGAGGCGTCCGACAGGACGAAATGGGGTAACTATGTACATAGTTATATATCGGGTAGTCAAGGTGTGAACATCACACTATTTGTTTTTGGTGTTGTTATTGTTGTTTATATTGTTTCCGTGTCGGTGGTGTTTTTTTTTTTTTTTTTTTGGGGGGGGGGGGGTATGCTTTGTTTTGGTTGTTTTGTTTTGTTTTGTTTTTGTAGTAGCCTATGCTCTTTCGTTGTTACGATTGCTGTTAGTGTTATTCATGGTTGAAAGTATCTTCTATTAGAACAGCATTTCAACGATCTATCAATTTTTTTTGTCTCTCTTTTTTAGGTTTGAAAAAACCCAACAAGCCACGTAAGTAAACAAGTGTGACACTTTTGTACTATAAACATCTATCTTAAATTCAGCTTGTTTCAGGGTACGTTTTTCTCGAAAACTGGTCCCTTCATTTGATATCAGACCACTACACAGACAATGGGCAACGGTTTAAGTAATATTATCTGAAGAAAATATGAATCAACAAATCGGTGACCGTATGGATTATTTTATTTATTGGGTTAGGGGAGACATGCATAGCTGAATAATTAATATCCATCTTTAGACAGATATCTTTTCTTTGTTTCCTAACAGACGCCATATCGTCTATCGCCATATTTCCGTTTAGTAAAGCATACGGAGGAAGAGAAATACGGAACAGAAACCCAGCTGGTCGTCCCATCCGGGTCTTTTTTGCCCCAGGCCCTGATGGGCTGCCATATGGCTCTTACTACTTCCCTGGCCGACGAAGTAGTTACGTGGAAATCCCTAACAGAGGAACACTGGACTTAAGGAACTGTGTGACCATATTAGGATGGATATATCACCAAGGAAACGCGGGTCCAATCGTGAACTATAAACGCAACGGATGGGGAGTGCACTTATGGATGGTAAGTCCTAAGACGCTCTTTGTACGATACACGCAGCGTCTTGGCCGGCGCTTCACGCATGCTTTGGCGTACCGCGGAGTCAGGCCGCGAACTTGGCAATTCGTGGGAACGTCCTACAACAAAAATACGGGTGTTGCCAAGCTCTATATCAACGGCAAGATGGTAGCACGTCGCAAGATTGGCAAGGTATCATTGGCTACAAATTACGAGATCAGAGTTGGAGCACGACAAGGTGACCGACGCTACTTCCGTGGAAGAATTGCCTGCCTGCAATTTTACAGTGCGGCTCTGACCACTAATATGATCCGACGGCGTATGAAGACTTGCTTTAGAAAAGGTAGGCGCTTGTAAAATGACATGGTTTTTTTGTCGTAATGGTTAATGATTACAGTGGCGGATACAGGGGAGGGGCCCGAGGGCCCGCCCTCCCCCCCCCGCCCCCCTTATTGTTACACCGAACTGAGGCCAGAATGGCCGAAAAGAAATTTTTTATGAGACCGCCCCCCCCCCCCCTTATCTCAGGGTCTCGATAACCCCCGCCCCCCTTTCCCTCATTATCTGAAGGTCTGGATCCGCCACTGAATTATGGGCTCCAAGTGCTTAAACTAGCTATGTCACGAGGATATTAATGTTTTAGGTAAATTCTGTGTTGAAGTCATTACTTAATGCCTTTACGTATACACAAAGTGCTTCTGTGGAAGAAGATGTCGAACAAATTTCACTGGGGAGTACTAACCATGATATTTTAGGTAATTTTTGCAGGCATGGCTTTAAAAATTGAAAACATTGGCCCAACTTTCAATCCATTTTTGTCGTCTGTGCCATCCGTTTTCAACAAATGAAAGGAAACAGAGTCACTCCCTAAATATAGTATTAAATAACAATTCAACCGATAAAAAGACATCTTTCAGCTTTTTTAAAAGATACAAAATAGCGTGACGTAGCCACTTTAAGTAAATGACCCAGTATTAGAAGTAATCTCAACAAAAAAAATGAAAGTCAAACGGTTATGGTGACGGCTGATTGTATACACAGTAGCAGGGGCACCCAACGACAGTTTTCTCCTTATACATTGAAAACACTTTTTAGGCTGTCAAGAGTACTTCTAGAAATGCATTCTAAGTGGCGCTGTAAAATTTGTATCTGTTCGGTCACCTAGGGGAACTCGAGTCTCTACGAAATTACAAGAGATTCATCTTTATTATTCCGAAAATTTTAGAGGCAATTTGACGTATTACGAAAGTGAGAATTTTTCTGATTGCTCCCTCCAACACATTTTTGAATCCGAAAATTTTAGGTTTCCTTTTTTCTGTGAAAAATGGCCTAACCTAAGGAGTGAAATATGAAAAAAATAAACTTAAGAAAATCGTAGGGCATTTATTGGAGAAGCTTCGAAAATTGTACATGAGTGGAACGGTCATTTAGAATTTTCCAGCCGTCCTCTAGTAACAGAAAATCCTAGGTAAAATCTACTTCTCCGAACAGCTATTTTACAGAAAGCAGTCGTTGGGTGCCTCTGACATAGTTACCAGCTACATTTGTCCCAAAAGGAACTCGCTCAAACTCACCAAAGATGACTGATCGTAACAAGCATAGTCAAATAAAGGTGGATCTTGAATATTTTGTCGTAGGGTCGAGGCCTGTTCCTGTGCCCAGACCAAGACCTGGTGGAAGAGGTAAGTATATAAACTAAATTTACAAGAATTTCAAAAACGAGTCCTTTATACAGTTTATGGATAACAGGTGAGTGATTTCGGGCGTTTGCCAACGTGTTGTTTAGTTCAGCAGTACATTGGATACAAAAACCAGCTGAATACCCTCTGCCAGCAACAGACAATTATAAGTGACTTCGAAAAACCTTCTTGCTTCTACATCCTTCATGGTGTTCCTTTATTTGTCAAAAATACGCCTCTAATTTATTATTTACGGACAATGCAACATGTAATCCTTTTTAGCAAGGGATTAACTTGGAAAAGAAGAAGAATTTCATTGCTTTAACTATTTTCTTCCATTTTCCTTTACATTTCATTTTTGTTTTTTTAGTTTGCAAAGCTAAACTTGACCTTGGTTTTGTCATTGATGGCTCTGGTAGCGTAGGAATCAAGAACTTTAAGCGCTGTCTTCAGTTCATAAAGAACATGGTTCGCACATTCGTCTTATCGCGCCGTTTCACACGAATTGGTGCCGTTCTGTATAACACCAGGGCTTACAAGATATTTGGATTTAATCGGTATGGAAACAAAAACCAGGTCCTTAAAGCTGTAAGCCTCATACGGTACCCAAGGGGAGGGACCAAGACAGGCAGGGCCCTTAGATACGCGTACCGTTATCTCTTCCGTCTAAGTAAGAGACGAAAGGTATGTATGATTTGACTGCTGTAACGTATAAGAGTGTCGGGTGGAAAATCCAAAGAATCATAGTTGTCCCTTCCCTTGCCACAGTACTCATGTTATGCCCTTAGCATTAAAGCTACGGTAAAACAAACAACAAAACGTACAACTTTTTTGTAACATTGCTACAAAACGAGTTGAAAAGCTACGTTGTTGCGCGTTTCACTGACTTCTGATTGGATAAAATTACGCGGAAGTCCCGCTATACACGGGTCTTACGTCACTTGCTACAAAACAAGTTTGCCTTAGACCGGTAAAACGAGCACCATGTACAGATTTTGTTGCAGAAGTAAAATCAGGTACCTACTTTCTGCAACAACTTTTCGCCACCTGCAACAACGCGATTTGTTGCAATACAGGTTGGGCTGGTTAAAAGGGCAACATCGGTATTCAACTCGTTTTGCACCAATGTTGTAAAACAAAATGCACCTTTTTGGATAGGTGTGTATGAAATAAATCAAATGATAATCAGCTCCCAACATCAGTGGCTTCATAGCTCAGTTGATTAGAGCATGGCACCAGTAATGCGAGGTCACGGGTTCAAATCCCGTTGAAGTTATGAATTTTTTTCAGGCTTCTTACGCAACTGCATAAATTGCTTTCACAGCGGCGGAGATCATTCTTCATTTGATTGGATGTTTTTGTTACCCGTTTTACCGTATCGTAAAGAACGTTCGTCAAGGCACATGCATGCAATTGATGATAGTTAACATGGGTGACCCCAGCCTTCATCTGGCACCTTTCAAGTCTCTCTAACAGTGGTTGCTATCAAAGAATCGAAAAAAAGAAAGAAATTAGTGTGTTGAATGTTTAGGCTTGGAATTGAATGTTACCTTTCCACGTCGCTCGATGATATAGTGTAATGATCAAACCGGTCACTTCAGTAAGTTTTTCAGAAAAGGTCTTCTGATTCGCATTCTCATTTAAGGCCGTCGGGGCCTAAGTCGCGTCTAACCATGGAGAACGAAAGAGATCCAGTGTTACTAACAGAAAACGTACAGTTGAATACGAGAAGGCCTGGCTTTGAAAAAAACAGAACAATCTCTCAAACAATGGACAAGCAATTTGTTATGTCACGTGCATAGACCATATAACTAATCTGATCGATACAATTTCCTTTTTCGTCTTCTTAAGGTGTGTATTGTCATGACAGATGGTCGCTCGTACGACAGCGTGACTGCACCTGCGCGAACCATGCGCAAAGGAGGAGTTGAAGTGATCTCGTTAGGTTTGGGATTGCGTTACAACATTCGCCAATTACGACAAATGGCATCCAGCCGTCGACTGGTGTTCACAGCACGATTCAGAAATCTGAATTCGGTTGTCAGAGTGATAAAAAGAAAAGCTTGCGGTGCAACAGGTCGGTAAACACTGAAACAAACAAGGTATTATGATTACAGGGTGTTAAAATGTGACTAGCGTGTTTAGCAGCCAAGGCAAAATAACCTTTACGCTTTATAGCTAGTTTCGATAGTAGTGTTTGTAAAAGGAAAGACATTTTTCCTTTTCCTTTTCTTTTTTTAAACCCTATCCTTTTAAATTTTTTCCTACCTTAGGTGTAAAGCCAAGACCACCTCCTCGACCCAAACCTCCACGTCCTGGACAGGCGACTTACTACTGGGAAGGCTGTTATAATGACAAAAGAAGACGAGCTATTAAATCTAGACTCGGCAACTTCCACAGGCACAAAGATCCTATCAACGCATGTGCTATGGCAGCCTTAAGGCGAGGTTACAAAGTCTTTGCAGTAGAGAACGGTGGAGAATGTTACTCGGGCCCACGGGCGTATCAGACATATAACCGATATGGACCGACCAATCGCTGCAGGCGAGGAAGAGGAGGATCATGGGCAATGGATGTGTACAAATTTGGAAAACGTAAGTCTAGTTAAAAATTTCTCTGTTGACCCTTGGCATGAGGTGCCTTGGACTGGCCGTCTTCAGAATTAAGGATAATCTAAATCCGTTTTTACGGTAAGATTACTCCCTGGCATTTACAACCCTGATTGGCTGACATGTACAATAGTTGTTTTTACAGTTATTACCGTGTTTAATGTGGAAACAAGACGAAAAGGTCATTCTGCATTGAAATTACCCATCAACCTCGTTTGATCGTTTGTATGCCTCCTTTGGCATAGGAATGTTTAACCGTAGTATCAACTGTGGTTATATATGTACAAAACATTTCTGAATCAGTTGTTTCAACACCTTGGGGGAAAAAATATTTCCAACGTCTTTGTCTATCCTCATTCCAAACCACTTTCAATTGAAAGAGCTCAAGAATCAAAGTAGAGAGAACCATATGTGTTCACTTTCTTTTTTTACCCCATTCGTGCCTCGAAGTTTATTGGGCCTCTGTATAAAACTGACCATAGATTTGTGCTTCATCCAGTTGTCAGCATATTGCTCCTGCCAAAAGCAAATAAGTTCAGTTCAGCTGGTGGTTTCCACTTTTGGTCTGCCAAACCTTTTTAATGCACAAATACTGTAATGATGGTGTGAATAGAGCAAAGTGGTAAAGGTCTCTAAGTAGATTTAACCAGGAGCCTTGATATGTAGAATAAAAACAACAACAACGACACCAAAGGTCTTGATGAATTTTTCTTACTGATGACCAAACATTAAACTTAATCATGTAATAGAAATTAATGCCACATACTAGTATTTTGCTTTTGTCTAACCATCCTCTGTTATATTCTAGTTCGTGGCTGGTCCAATGTCGTTATCCGAAACCTTGGCTGTTTTAGAGACAAACGAAGGCGATCTGCAGGAAGTATGGTGGCTAACTTGAGAGGCTTGAAGTATTCTGTCAGAGACTGCGCGCGCCAAGCCCGAAAGCGAGGTTACAGAATCTTTGCCGTACAAAACGGTGGCGAGTGCTTTATGGGTCCGAGAGCTAAAATCACATACAAAATGTACGGTCGATCAAAGCGATGTAGAGGAGGGAAAGGAGGTCCTTGGGCGAATGATGTTTACATCATTATCATAAAAGGTACACTCCGAGATCTGTTCAGTAGTGATTTCAGAAAACATCTGATGACTGAATAGACTTCTTGTCTTTAGAGTTTTGTGCGCATGCTCTGTAGACTTAATATGGTCAATGGTGTCCACAGTCCACACTTCTGAGAGGAGTATCGTCCAAATCAACCCGGTAAAGGTTAAGCGAATGGAACGAGGAAAATTCCGATTACCTGATCGGAATAATTCCTCTCTCAAAACTTAAATCGCCCAGTGCGACCACGACAAGTATTCCCGTCATTGGACACAAAACTGTCAACTTCTGAAAACATTATCTTAATTTTCATGACTCGCACAAACTCTTTCTCCAAGTTGGTAAATTGGTGAATTTAGAAGTCAAATACCCATCTTTGTCCATCAATTAGTTGAATCGAATCATAGGAAGTGTGTTGTACTATGTATACTCTAAGAATATCTAAGTTGAAGGACTAAAAACAAATATCGGAAGATGTTAATAGCTACGATTACTTTTGTGGAAATATTCTTTGTCATTTAAATGCAGCTGAAGCTTAAGCTACGTGCAAACGTACGAAACAACTCCCAACAATGTTGGGACTTGTTGCCAAACAATGTTGCGCCCGTTTGCAAGGGGCTAAAAGTTTGACCGGTTTCAAACTTTGCAGAACAACACGTAACAACATCCAACAACATGCAACAGGGTGTGCAAACGGACGCAACATGTAATATCCAACAATAATGGGAGTTGTTGGCCAACAGTGTTGCGTCCGTTTGCATGTAGCTTTAGTCATTTTGGTGTTCTGTGTTCTTTAGGTCGACCACGGCCCAGGCCTAGGCCGAGACCAAGGCCACGGCCCAGACCTAGACCAAGACCGAGGCCACGACCCAGACCTAGACCAAGACCGAGGCCACGACCCAGACCTAGACCAAGACCAAGGCCACGACCCAGACCTAGACCGAGACCAAGGCCGCGACCCAGACCCAGACCTAGACCTAGACCACGGCCAATACCTGTTCCCAGACCGTCTGGCAAAGGTAGGTACATAATAAAGAATGTGTGCCTAATTAATTGAACCGTAGATTTAATGATGCGTCCAATTTGCGCTTTGAAGACATGGCTTCAGACGTGGCTGCTGTAAAATCGCACTGATCGATATAAAACCTCTTATTGGATTTTCATGGAAGAGTTTGTAGAACTTTAAGAGCTAGGAGTCAAACACTCTTCTAATCGAATGACCTGTATACGGTCGAATTTGTTATTATTACTGCATCACTCGCTTAGTATTATTTTAACCTTTTTCTTTTTTCTCTCAGTTTGTCGTGCGCGTCTGGACTTGGCTTTCTTGATTGACGGTTCTGGCAGCATTGAGCGTTCAGGCAAAGGCAACTTCCGGCGCTGTCTAAATTTCGTCAAAAGAATGGTATCTTCCTTCAAAGTGTCACCCTCCTACACCCGGGTTGGCGTAGCTCTCTTCTCATCTCGAACTTGGCTTGTTTTTGGTTTCAACCGTTTCAGAAATAAGCGACAGATCTCCCGAGCAATAGATAGAATCAGGTATCCGAGTGGAGGAACAAGGATTGGAAGCGCCCTTCGCTTTGTAAAATACAGAATTTTCCAAGGGAGCAAACGGCGAAAGGTGGGCATTGCAAAGTTAAATACTTTACGTATTTGCTTAGGAAAGAAATCATTTTCTGGAACTTAGATGTCGCTCATTAAAAACTGAAGCAGAGCATTTAAGTTTAAATGATTCCGCCATTGAATAAATGATGTGAAACTTGACAACAGCAAACAAGACACATTCATTGTTGTGTTATTTCGTTTTCCCGTGGAAAGCAGTCTTCTTTGACAGCGACATTAGAGTTTAACGGTGTAATTCTGTTTATCTTACAATGCAGCAACTAAAAAAACAATATTGAAATGGTAAGCTGTCTATATTACAGCTATAATAATCAATTTAACCACATACTTCC
This sequence comes from Porites rus, assembly GCA_964035705.1. Lineage (NCBI taxonomy): Eukaryota > Metazoa > Cnidaria > Anthozoa > Scleractinia > Poritidae > Porites > Porites rus. The sequence goes on from OZ038002.1 coordinate 13,511,835, forward strand.
TCCGATTTAACTTTGATGACGTTAATATTCTGGATTTATTTCTTTTATTAGGCCCTTATTTTGCTAACGGATGGCATGTCGCAGGATCGAGTCTTAAGGCCATCTCTCGCGCTTCGTCACAGTGGAGTAAACACTTTCGTAGTTGCAATCGGAAGAAGGACGAGCCGTCGACAATTGACTCAAATCGCGCCCAGTTCGAAGAATGTTTACAGAACAAGCTTTGCCAGACTAAACTACCTTGTACGGTCCATCAAGAGACAAGTCTGTGCAGGGAAAGGTGGGATTGGAACTTAGTTTACTTTTGCTCTGGTAATTATATGTGGGACAACGTCATGTTTTTAACACAAATGAAAGTGAATATCAAGGGAGGGGTTTCAAATTATGAATTATTAGTGCCATATTTCTGACTGTTCTTACTTCTCCAAGTCGTAATATTCTCTTCCCCTTAAGTGTTTACCATTTTTTGCTCCCTAGGTAAGTATAAGGTTCCTTGGAAATTTTCAAGTTGAATCAGAAAACTTCGTTGTGATGTTAGAATTTTTGACATATCGGGACCTTTGGCTTATTGCTGAAAAATTGGTGTAGGCGTCGCAGTTTATTTGTCGACGCGTCGATTCGAACTGTTCGGATTGCCGTCTGGGTTCGAGCCGTAGCGTTCCCATAGCGAAACCCGGTGATGGACCAAGTATCTTGTTCAGTGGGTGAAAGTTGTAACACTCGTGGGTGGTTAACAAGGGAAACGTCCAGCTCTGTGTACCTTTATGGTTGTGAACACCTTTATTTTCCCTGAATTGTTACAAAAATGGTTCTTCATTGCGCACATATAATAAAATGCATATGTTTATTTCTATCACAGTCCCAGCTGGGCCCAGGCCTTCTGGTCGAGGTAAGTCAATGCCTTAAGGTGACTCGACCCAGTTTTTTTGGGGAGGTACCATCCTACTTTGAAGCTCTCTGGTATCCCCACCTTTACTTTTATCGTAAGTCTAACACATAGAATGGATAACATATAGATCAATCTACAATACAACATAAAATTTTTGACGATCGGAGTAAATGTCACGTGGTTATAATGCCACGCCCCTTTGAGGTCTGAGTCGAAAATCTGCTGTTGCCGGCATTTTTTTCGTGAAAATCTCTCGGCTACACTTAGTGCGCATTAGTGCCTTGCGCTGGACAGAGTTTCAACAAAATCGCAAAGACCCAATTCGAGAAATTCAGCGGTTTCAAAATTGGGGTCATAATTTATGCGAAAATGATAAGCAAACTTTACACGATTATATCTAATAAACTATGAGACTGATCCCTTTATTTTGGGGATCGTTATAACAGATGGGTCCTTGCAAGTCAGCAAAAGGCTTTAGGGCCTTGTAAATGCGCGCGATTTCGAGCAAAGAAAACATATACAAATTATAGTTTTCGCTATTTGTTGACGTTTGTCAGCGTTTAAGAGTCAATCTCACGAAAAAAGCATTTTCTTAAAAATTCGTAGTTTTTTTTCCTTCAAATTTTTTCAGGGCCACAATTGATTAACTAACTACCCAGACTCTGAATTTCATGGTCATTGAAAAACTGTGACATTACTTTCTATAAGCCCAAACTTGAGTAAACATTGAAGATTTTTAGCGTTTTGGATGAGTTTGTGCTTTGGAAGTTGTCTATTGTTTCTAGTCTGTCATTATACAGCATTCTTGTTCAGCACGCGTGCAATGACCACGCTTGGCTGACTTCCGAATGCTCACCGAGATACCGTATGATAATTTAGTATAAGAAAATAAAAGGGATTCCCGTCACGAGTTGGTTTAATTATTGGCTTGCATTAAACCTATGAAAAAATGATATTTTTTTAATAGTAAGTAGATTTAGTGTGTAGCACTTCTTGATTTTTTTGCAAAGGCACAAGAAGCACGAGAATTGATTAAAAATTGTGAGTTAAACCTCTATGTATCACGCGATTGCCTGTCTCGAAATCGCGCGCATTTACAAGGCCCTAAAGCGTTTTGCTGACTTGCAAGGACCCATCTGTTATAACGATGCCCAAAATAAAGAGATGAATCTCATAGTTTATTAGATATAATCCGTTTTAAGTTTGCTTATCATTTTCGCGTAAATTATGACATAAACTTGGAAACCGCTGAATTTCTCGAATTGGGTCTTTGCGATTTTGTTGAAACTCTGTTCAGCGCAAGGCACTAATGCGCACTAAGTGTAGCCGAGAGATTTTCACGAAAAAATGCCGGCAACAGCAGATTTTCGACTCAGACCTCAAAGGGGCGTGGCATTATAACCACGTGACATTTACTCCGATCGCCAAAAATTTTATGTTATATTGTAGATTGATCTATATGTTATCCATTCTATGTGTTAGACTTACGATAAAAGTAAAGGTGGGGATACCAGAGAGCTTCAAAGTAGGATGGTACCTCCCCAAAAAAAAAAAAAAAAACTGGGTCGAGTCACCTTAATAGCCCATTTTGGAGTTCTCTATGACCGCTGAATTAAAGAAATGAAGACGCATTTTTTACAGCCTTAGCCTCAATCTGAAAAAATATATTCACAAATTCCAATGAGAAAATGACCTGTTTATTACTCTGTCTATTATGTATATTCAAATTTCAAACACTTACTTGCCAGAATTTCTGAATATTTTACTTTACGTCGAGGTTAACCCTGTATGAATGTGTCATTAATATTTGTATTCAGCGGTGATTTTTAATTCGAAACTGGACTATTTCAGAGTTCTTTTTCTTGTGTTCTCTTTCATTTACTGATACTTTTATGGAACTCGTGCTCTCATTTAAATTCCAGATACGTCTTGACTTCACTCTTCTACTTTTTTTTATTCAGTGTGTCGTCGACGACTAGACCTGGCTTTCTTGATTGATGGATCTGGGAGTATCGAAACCTCTGGTCGTGGTAACTTCCAACGATGTATTGAATTTGTCAAGACCGTAGTGTCCTCATTCAGTATTTCACCCAGCCGTACCCGTGTGGGGGTAGCTTTGTTTTCTTCCCGTGCTTGGCTAATACTGAACTTCTATCACAGCACGAGCAAGGCAAAAGTGTTGTACACCATAAGTAGAATCAGATACCCTCATGGAGGAACCAGGATTGGAAAAGCTTTGTACTTTGTCCTGAATCGATTGTTTAGACGAAGCAGAAGAGCGCTTAAGGTAAAACTTTATAAAGGAATGACGCTTCAAAATTTTCTTCCCAATTAAATGTTTTACGTTATTTCATTACTCGTGCAAAGGAATCAAATTTTTTTATGTTACTAGTGCATTTGAACCATAACTAACGGTCCATTTTCTCTAATCTCCTACACACTGTATCTGAATTTCGTTCCCTCTACAGGCTCTTGTCGTTCTGACGGATGGCATCTCACAAGACTCAGTTCGAAGACCCGCACTTGCTTTACGGAGCAGAGGTGTATGGGTGATTGCTTTGGGAATCGGCAGACGATACCGAAGAAGACAACTTCAACAAATAGCTACAAATAGGCTATTAGTGTTCACCGGCAACTTTAGAGGGCTAACCCAGGTGGCGCGACGAATCGCAAGGAGATTGTGCCGACGTAAGATCCAAATTTAGTATCTTTGGTATAGATATGGAATACTCGCACTAATTCTAGGATTTCTGGCCCTTCAAGCGGCCACTATGGTAGCTTCAACGTTTTTGCTGTACTTGGCCCACGCCTCTTACCTAGGAGAGCTTTATTTATTTAAGTCCTTGAATTAGTTGTTGTTAATTGCCATCCATACTGCTTGCATCTGATCAATAATAAACATATTTGTGCCAGGTCGCCCACTTCGTCCCAGGCCTTCCCTTCCAGGACCCATCATAAGGCCAAGTGGTCTCAGTAAGTCATTCGAATTTTGTATTTCTTGCATCCAATTCGTTTCTGAGCCAATCACAAACAACCAGATCCCTTAAAAGAAAAATTTTCTTTTAAGTTTTCCCGACGAAAGTGTGAAAAGTATGTCAAAAGTACTGTACCCCGTATTTACAAGGGAAATCCGGAAATCTGGTTGGAAATCAAATGGTTCGCGCCATTCCCTTTGGGGAGCTTCAGAGATCATGGGCTGTGATTTGATCATGAGGGGATGCAATTTTTCTGCACTTTTTAGTCTGTTTAGCTGATTTGGATATACTTTGTCGGTAACGGGTCGTTCTACCACCACGTCAAATTTCATAGTTTTATGTTTATGCACAGGATTTCCAGCCGTTTGGTTTGTGTCAATGGTAAGCATAACAGGTGAAAAAAGAAACTGAGGAAAACCCTGTACGAAGTATTAGTAAAAAGACGTTGTAAAAAACAACGCCCAACGATGAGAACTGGGTAAGCTAAGCATTATTAGGATTTTTTTAATAAAACTAGACCCTTTTAATTTTCAGTTTGTCGCAGACGTCTTGATTTGGCTTTCTTAATTGACGGATCTGGAAGTATCGAGGCGTACGGTCGAGGAAACTTCCGTCGATGTCTCAATTTTGTCAAACGAGTAGTGGCATCTTTCCACATCTCCCCGAGACACACTCGAGTTGGCGTTGTTTTGTTCGCTTCCCGTGCATGGCTAGTGTTCAATTTCAGACGCTTTAGAAACAAACATAGCGTTTTATACGCTATAAGTCGCATCAGGTACCCGAGAGGAGGTACGAGAATCGGACGCGCGCTAAAATTTGCCAGATATCGGTTGTTTAGAAGAAGGAACAATAGGCGGAAGGTAAGTGTTGAATATAAAGTCCTTCATTCAGAGCCATTCCCAAATTGAGTCGGATCCAGTAATGTCCATCCCGTGGAAAGTGTTGACGGTCGGACAGTTTTTGCAATTGCTGACACTTTACAGTTGAGTATGATGAAAGTTTTTGAAACCAAACGTAAATTTAAGCCTTCTTCGAAATCTTAGATTCTAAATGTCATAGGATCGTGCCCTCAAGTCTTCGAAAAAGAATGCTTTTAACCAGACTACCCTGTTAAGAAGCTATCAAGAATCCAAACACATTTTCGAAGCCGGTTTAAGGTTGGGGTTAGGTTGTGCCTTGTCGCCTGAAACAATTCTGTGTCTGGAAACCTGATGAAACACTCCTTCTTGTGTTTAAGGTAGCATTAAGATTCCGAATTCCAGGAAGAAAAACAAGTTTTGCCTGTTGGATAGCTCTAATATCCATTTTAACAGACACACCAAAGACAAATTGCTCATGGCTTGTAACAATGAAATATGCGATTAACGAAACAATGGTCTCTTCCTTGGTGTTACTATATATGATCTACGATTTCCACTACAGGTTCTTATCGTCATGACTGATGGCATTTCACAAGACAGGGTTGTAAAACCGTCACGTGACCTCCGAAACACGGGCGTGCGTATTTTAGCGCTTGGAATCGGCAAAAAATTCAGACGGGTTCAGCTTATTCAAATGGCAGCGAGTCGACGATATGTGTTCAACGCTGATTTCAGACGCCTGAACCGAGTGGTGAAGTCCATTAAACGAACAGCATGTGGAGGTAATTAGAATGGGTTATGGCGCCATAAGCCAGTGGTTTGTTCAATATAACTAGTGAGCACTCTTTCTATAAGAACCTTTTTGCAACAACGTTCAGCATTAAATTTGCAAAAATATTAAGAGCATGCTAACAACATACTTGAGGCTCAGAGAAGAACAATTTATTTTTCACTGCTTTTAAATCGTACTTTCCTAAATCCAGAAAATCTGTTTTACATAATGTTCTACATGGAATCAGAGTGCAAGTAAAATTTTGCTTTTCCAACACATTCCCATTGTGTATGGTCAATGATACATTTACATTGTACTTGTACAATTCATTAATGTGAAAACTATAATCATTGTCTTGCCTATATGTACCTATATGTTATCAGATTTCCGTTTCGGAAAAGTAAGAACATCCGCAGGGACAAATCCAGGCTGAAACTGCCCAGAAAATGAGAACCGTCCAGGCTCAACTCAAAAACTGGACGTTCTTATAAAAAAGATGTAGTACAAGTGTAATGTACAAATGTAGCTGTAGTTTTCAAACTCTGAAGTAACTTAATAGTCACTTGTCTTGGTTCGGGATTCCTTCGGCATTGAAATATGATATATGCTTTCAAGAAACTATGAACGTGTGTTGCGGAAGCTACGCGAGATTCAGATATGTGAAAAAAAAAAACAATTTGAAACCCAATTGAGTTTAGTCAAATCGTTTATTTAGCAACAACACAATATCAAGTTAAAAGGGCAACTTACGTAAAGGTTTCACCTCGCCTAAGATGCACACTCTCATGCTTGGAATAGATAATAATCAATCTTGTGTCTGTGTTATAGCCAAAGGACTGGGGCGAGCTAGAGGAAAGGGCCGAGGAGGACGTCGTATACGATGGAGAGGATTCGGACGTAAATTGCGACGTGGCAGACGATTTCGTCGAATAATGATGAGGCGACGTGGACGACGAATTCGTCGAATACGTCCGCGTCGCGGGCGAAAAATGGTGCGTGGACGACGAATACATCGCATAAGGATGAGACGACGGGGACGACGAATTCGAGGTGTACGTCGGCGTCGCAGGCGAAAAATGATGCGTGGACGACGAATACATCGCATAAGGATGAGACGACGGGGACGACGAATTCGAGGTGTACGTCGGCGTCGCAGGCGAAAAATGATGCGTGGACGACGAATACATCGCATAAGGATGAGACGACGGGGACGACGAATTCGAGGTGTACGTCGGCGTCGCAGGCGAAAAATGATGCGTGGACGACGAATACATCGCATAAGGATGAGACGACGGGGACGACGAATTCGAGGTGTACGTCGGCGTCGCAGGCGAAAAATGATGCGTGGACGACGAATACATCGCATAAGGATGAGACGACGGGGACGACGAATTCGAGGTGTACGTCGGCGTCGCAGGCGAAAAATGGTGCGTGGACGACGAATACATCGCATAAGGATGAGACGACGGGGACGACGAATTCGAGGTGTACGTCGGCGTCGCAGGCGAAAAATGATGCGTGGACGACGAATACATCGCATAAGGATGAGACGACGGGGACGACGAATTCGAGGTGTACGTCGGCGTCGCAGGCGAAAAATGATGCGTGGACGACGAATACATCGCATAAGGATGAGACGACGGGGACGACGAGTTCATCGTATACGTCGGCGTCGCAGGCGAAAAATGATGCGTGGCCGACGGATACGTCGCATAAAGATAAGACGACGTGGACGACGAATTCATCGTATACGTCGGCGTCGCAAACGGAAAATGATGCGTGGACGACGAATACGTCACATAAGGATGAGACGACGGGGACGACGAATACGCAGACCAATCAGACGAAGACGAGGGAAGCAAAGTATGTGGAACTGATAATCGCATACTCTAATTTATCTATGTTGTTTTAGCTTTATAGCAGTGGTGCATAAAACGAGACGTAAGTAGTAATAACCTCCTTGCGACTCTCTTCCGCAGGGGCCGGAAAGAAAAGAAGCTTAGTTATTAAAATACCCAACCATAACGATGGCATTGGTGAGTCACCAGGCAATAATCTCCAAATGGCGTGGGGCGAACGAAGCACAATAGCAAGGTCCAAGAATTCAGGTGAGTGACCACAACATCAACTCTAATTACGTCTGTTAATACAGTGACTAAGATTAGACCCATGAGCCCTTGTTTGAGATTATCTATCCCTCCCCCCCGTGGATTTCTGCTCCCAGGAGCCAGCTTCACAGGCGCCTCCTGACGTATCTCCTAATTACAAATAACAGATTATTGTTATGATGGCCAAGCAATAAATTGAATTGCTTCATGATGACAGTATTACACAATCTTACATACATCGTGAGGATGTAATACAATGAAGAAGAGACAATCACTATGATGGGTACAGTAAAACCTCTTGAGCTGTGCTGAAGTTTCAAACTCGATCATGACCACCTTTCCTACATCCAATATCCTAGGCGTGTGAATTTGTCAATGCCATGACGAAGCAAGGCTTCTTAAAAGGAGCACAAGTTTGCAAACCTTGTCATAATCTCATCACTAGATTGTTGCGCAGTCAGTGTCATTTGAACATGCCTGTGTCCAGACTATTACATGGCAGTTACTTTCGTCCATTACCTGTTACAAATCTGGCTAAGGCAGACTACCTATTTGCAAACCATGATAATTCTTTTAGGCTCCTGCTTATCATCGGTAAAAGTTATGTCGGTATTTCATCTTACCATTGCTGTAATACCTGTATAGCATCAAGGACAAATATGAAGGAAAGCTTTAAACTGTGATAACTCTCTTAGGCTCCTGCTTATTATCGGTAACTGATATTTTAAGTATTTCATCTTTTTATCGAGAGATATCTTATCTGCTGTGTTTTCTCTACAGCATCAACGACAAGAATGGACGCAAGCTGCCTGTGGCACTTCAAATCGTCTGTAAACAATTCTGTTCTTATTGATGAAGTACGTGGTCGAAAAATCCATCTAGAGGGCGGTGCCCTTGTTACAAATACAACAGAGAGGGGTCTGGTTGTAGATACCAATGGCGGATGGATTTCTCTGAAAGAAACTAATGGTAAGTTCCGCAGAAACTACGTTAATAACTGCAACAAACGAGTCAACAGTATAAAAGAGAAAGTCTATCTTTCCCAACTCAACGATTGTGAAGGCAGAAGGAGAATATACTGAAGAAGGCCTTTTTTACTTCTAATTGTGTGAAATTCATTAATTGAATCCAATTTTGTCCTTCCGAGCGGATATAAAGAGGACTGAAAAGGAAGAATGTTCATAGTCTGAGAAATGACATGGATAATTATCATTATTTTATTAGTTTTTGCCAAGTCACTATCCCTACGATTTTGCAAGACAGTACACAGAAAAATCCTTACATTCGCGAACAAAGATTTTAGTCTTGAGGCAGTAGGCGTTGGCCGCATGTCATTATTGCTGGCGTAGTGATGAAATACATTAGCGTAAAAACGCTTTTTTTCCATATCTGAAACTTTAAATGGTTTTATTGCGTTAAGCGCTAACAAAACTGAATTATTCGTTCAGACACCTGCTTTAGTGATCCCGGACGCTGCGCAGACAACGGCATAACGGTCATGTCGTGGTTAAAACTCAACAAAACGTTGCTCAACAAGACGACAAGCTCCTACATCATGTCGAGTGGCGGCCAGTCTACTAAAGCGCGTGGTTTTGCCGTTTTGTATTTGCCAACGAGGTACATCGTGATACTAAGCATAAAGAACAAACAGTGGAAACTGGACACACCTGTTCTTCCCAGCGGTTGGTTCAACCTCGCTTTCACTTGGCGGGAAAAGGGTCAACTCAAGCTTTTTGTCAATGGTACCTTCGTAGCCAGCGCTAGGCCGGCTCTTGTTTCCAGACCTCAGGATTCGTTCACAACATTTGTAATTGGTCGGCCAAACAATTCAGATCAACCGCTGTATGGCTTCCCATTAAAGATTGATAACCTGGCATTCTGGGAAAGAGAACTATCTGAGCGGGAAGTCAAGACTGGTATGTGCTTTTGCTTTTATACTGAATTAATGTAAGAACATTGCAACCAGTGTTAATTCTAGCTATATTTCAAGTTTAGTAGTTTGCCTAACATTATGGAAGCAGATTATTTCGAAAAACACCAGGAAAGTTGTTTTACCAAAAATAATATCCACCCCATGAAAATAAACTGTCAGACTTAATTTAATGAACTGTTTATTTATTTTACCAGTAATGCACTTTGAGTCAAGCAAACTGAGTAAATTTAAAGGGAAAGACCAGAATAATCAAGGTAAGGTATTATTTTACTGTGATCGTACCACGGCAGTTGCTTCAATACCATGTTTTGTGATGAGACATTTTTATAGTTACGTTTGGAGAAAAGCGGAGATTCCTAAAGTGCGCGGCTGGTTAAAAACCCTTGGATCGGTAGCGCGACGTATAATTGATTAAAAATCACTTTCTGCTTAGAAGCGAAAAAGTTCACGTTCCGTTGACATCAATGAGCAGAAATTGTAGACTGGAACACAAGTGAATGCAGGACTACATAGCACTCACGTGACCCCAGGACGGTCACGTGACAAGAGAATTGCATCAAATATGGTTGATAGTTCTAGCCCGCCATCACGGTTGCAATTCTCTTGTCACGTAACCGTCCTGAGGCCACATGACTGCTGAAAGCCAATCCATTTTTACTGAAATCAGGAGCGAAATATCTAGAAGCAAACATTTTATAGGTTCCAGTCTATAATTTCTTCTCATTTACTTTCTGTTTGCCTTTCTACTCACAGATACCTCAACCCAAGATCATGAAACGACAGATGGTCGATAGAGGTGGCAAGATATGTTGATATAATATTTTAGGATTTCATTAGACTGTGTCTAAACTTTTACTATGCATCAATAACGATGAATATTGAAAAATAAATTATCATTGTACTTTATCACACCTCATTTTGTTGTCATAAATATTATCCTGACCCCCAGTTGTTCAAGAGGTGGATAATGCCTCAGAATATTAATTCCTTCCACACGAATTTGCAGCAATTCGCAAAAAGACTCTCACCGAGGCAGGCCTCGTCTCTACATGAACGTCGACCAGAATTCACCGGCAATCAGAGGTTAATGCGTACAGTGACGTTATAGACAAATTGGTACAGTCAACTCTCTCTAAACGGACACCTCTCTAAGACGGACACTTAGTGCAGGTCCCAAAGGTGTCCGTCTTAGAGACAGTTGACTGTATCTTTTCTATCATTCTAACATAGAATCGTAGACTTTAACATCCTCGTTCTATTCGACTGGGTTTCTAAACTTGATTTTATACTTGGTTACAAACCTAGCTTCTGCAAAGCGAAATGTAAGGCTTTATATTGAAAAAAAATGGTTAATGCAATTCTATATTAAATGGATTGGAGGCTTTCGAAATGTTAGTTTGAAAACATTTTTATTTAAAGGTACTATGCGTTACAGTTCGACTGTAGGGTTGTCAGATACATCATTCTTCTTACAAAGTAGGAAATGTATTAAAGGGTGCCATAATAAGAACCTCTGAAATCATAGCTGGCACTGTTCAAATATCATTAGCCTCTAGAGACTATATACAACACAATACTCTTCTCAGCAATGTATTAGAAATATCTAGGTTGGCTTCCGAAGTTTTCCAAACAAGTTGCTTTAAAATCTGAAAAGTTGCTCTCAACACAAGCAGACCACCTTCTGTTCTTGGGCCGAACAGAGGGAGATCTGCCCATGCTCTCAAAAATTGTTTTTAACCAAATATTGACAGGATCATATTCGAACTACTTTCATTTTCATTTCAGTCTTGCTTATTATTATTCCATTTAAACTTATTCCTTCATTTACTTTCATGAGAGATCATACTGTCGAAAGAGCCGGTTAGAGTGCTATTCATTGATTTACCTGTGGTCGTTAAGAGAGCTTACATTAGCTTGTTAAAAACCTATACAAATGGATCAACTCCTAGCTATGGTGTAAAACTAGTGATTTTCAACATTAGTCTCTATCCTTTACGCTATATATGCACATTTGCACTATCATATATTGCCAAGAAAAATAACTTTTGCGTATCTCAGACTACGTACCACAGTCAAGCCTCGCTGTCAATCTGACAGCTCCCCAGCGAAAACGGATTCATGGAGATATTCGCTCCTGTTGGTATTAATTTTCCTCGACTGTCCATAAAGTAGAAACTCCCCTAAGACGGACACTTAGGTGAAGTTCAAAACGTCGAGAGCTTGTTTATGCCAAACGTGTAGTTAAGGTGGCTAGATTGGTCAAGTTTTTGAATGGATCGTTCCTTAGACTAAACTAAACAACGTCAGTCACCAAAATTACTTTAATTAAGTTATTTTATGTTAGGTTATTATTATTATCAGGGGCGTACCTGATCACGAAAGCCAGTCGAGTGTAGAAAAAATCGAATAAACTGGTAAAAGATTACATCAACGTAGAGTGCTTTTGTCAGTCAAAGACAATGTGGCAAACAAACAAATCAATCAAATGTAAATATAAGACTGAGATACTTAACTACCAAAGCGATTGATGATAAACCCAAAAAGTCGACAAAGAAATCTGCGACTTACTAACGTCATTTCATAGACAGTAAAAACGCTTTGGCTTGTAGTGTAACCTCACCTTTGATCAGGGGGTAATAGATTTGGGACTTAGGGAAGGGAGCTGGGAAATTTGAAAACTGAATTGTGTGTACCTGTGGAAAAATCCTGGTTGGCTACGCCCCTGCCTGTCTCAGTTATACTACAACGCCTACTTTCCAACTCCTGAAATTACCGTTGTTTAAATCAATATATGGCCAGTGCAAAGCTGTGATGCACTCACTACAGGCATGTCCTAAGATTGCCTCAACTTTTGGCTTGGTTTTAATTTGACTTTTCTTGGTGCGGACAGAACTGATGACTTTCTACTTCCATTGGCTTCTATTAAGAGCCTGCAAATAACAATAAATAGTATAAGTAATTCAGTCTCAAAAATGACTTCAGGTTAGACTGCGAGCAGTCAATTTTTTTCCTTCAAAGTTAATCCACGCGTAACCTATGCACCCGAGCAGCGAGCTGTGAATCCGTGAGCAGCAATAAACGTCTTTGTTTGCAAATGCGCTGGCTCGGATGGGAACTCGGTGGATAATGAGAGAAAAGGCGTAACTTCAGTAACTTTAGGTGTACTTGTTGAGAGAGGGCTTATACTGTCATGTATAGTGATTATTAATTACTGATTATCGTGACAAAGTATTGCTTTTTTAAGCCATTGAGACCACTACAACATCCCATATTTATATTCGCAGGTATAGAAATAGAATATATTGTGCGAATTTATCACAGAACGTTTTTCAGTGCAGCTGTTCTGGATTTGGAAACTCGGGTGAGGGATTTAGATCTGTAGGAAAAGAAAGGATTAAAATGTACTCCATCAGCGAAAAATTTCTATAAGTGAATCTTCTATGTTGTCTAGCTTCATGCAGATATAGCTAGTGACTGGGTGATTCCCTGGGGAACCCCATATAAAAGTGACGGGGATGCGAGTCGGAAAATTAAACCTCTGAGGGAGACCAATGTCAGTAGTGTGGCTCAAGCTTAAACTGACCCGCAAAGGAGACCATAGTAAAACAGACATCGCGGCATTTTTTGTAAATGTCTTTATGCAGAGCCCTAAGCGATACCTGAATAGGCAAATATAGTGACTCTTGGTCCCAAACACCCTAAATGAGACCAAAATCTACAATTTACACCCCTGCGGGAGACGACCAGCATCGCCGTCACTTGTTCATGGGAGTCCTCCTCGAGGGGTTATTGCACGAGCCACATATTAACGAAGAGTACTTACAGTTCTGTTTTGTTTTTTGAGCCCTTGTTACCAGGCTTTATCCAGTAAAACTTGGCAGGGCCGTGCTTTGACACAAATGATATCTCAGAGGCCATCCCGTTGACCATGCCTTTATGGAATGACTCATCTCTTAAATGAGCTGCCCTATTTTCATCAGTTTTATTGTCCTTGTTATCGTGACTTCTATCCTTCATTAATCTGGGTACGTCTTGCTTTGAGACTGCATCTTCATCATCGACATCATCCTCCTCGTCCTCGTGGCTACTTTTGTGTAATTTATGTTTTTTACTTCTATGCACATGGCTTATTTTTTCATCATCGCCATCATTATCACTATCATCATCATCATAACTTTCATCGTCGTCGTCATTATCATGATCTTCGTGGACATCGTCCTTGTTGTCCTCACCTTCATCGTCGTAATTTTCTTTTTCTGACACGTCTTCTACATCCGGGATATCATCATTGTCCGAGTCATCTTTCGAGTCATCTTTCGAGTCATCTTCATCATCGTCCTCTTTAAAGTGAACAGTCAAAATGTATTAGTCCAGTGGTCCTGCTAGCACCCAGCTCTTGTTTCACAAGCACTGATAAGATGACTGCACTTCTCGCTCCCCCATGTAAGGGTTTTGAGGTATTACTCTACTACTAGATTATCTTATAGATGAAGACGGTACTAGGCGCAAAAGGACTTCCCGGAAAAAAACTTAACTTTCTGGATGTGAGTTAATTGTCCAGTGGAGGTTCAGAGATGTTAGTCTGCATCAAAACGCCAAAGCTACCTTGTTTCGTGTATTATATTGTTTAGTAGATTTGTCTCTTTCTGTTCGTCAAGAATAATTTGCAGTTGCTTATTTCTAACTTGGAGGAGGGTAGAGAACAAGGAGTGCCTTGTTATTCTTTATTGATAAACCGTTATTTTGACGGAAAAAGTAAGAACATTTCTTATAATCAAATTATAGAGTTGAACTTGCCAGAACAGTGTGCGTATTGATCAAATGTGTCTATAAATCGAGTGCACACCTAGGCATATTTGCCTCCGAATTAACAAAGTTTCAAACCGTTTTCAAAGCTGTTTCTCCAGCATTATATGTCATACAGAAAATTTTTTAGTTTCTTGTCCATTTAAATTCAATTTTATCGCTCGCTCTAGACGACTTTATGTTGTGAACCAAATTGCACTGAAAGCTGTTTTAGCGTCACTTTTCATCACGCGACCAGGTGGAATTAAATGAGTCGATGATGACTTATGTAAAGCAGCGGTTCGGGCCCAGTTTCATGTTTTATTCTTTTTCATCTTTGTACAACTTTGCCAGTGTATTAATGCTTGTTATTTACCTACGCATTCGTCCAGTATTCGTTCAGTATTGGTAATAAAGGTCGGTTTACACTGCGCGTCGGCGACACAGTGGGCTGTCAAGTCAACTTTACATGCCTTTTCAAAGCATGGGTCGAAGCCGCATATCGTAGTGGCGGGTACTGTTAAAATGCCTGTTAGTTTAAAGAAGAAAGTCGCTGAGTGATGCAAAAATGATAATGAACTATGCTGGCACAAACGTGGAGGGTTTGTTCATACTTTGTGCCCGAGTACGGTAATAGCTGTGTACAAATGGGCCCAATACCTGGAACACCCTTTTTATGGTACCCACGCCCGACGCTCGTGTACAAAGTCGAGACCTTGTATACTGTTTTCATACCCCCAACTTCCTTCTCACTCATGTTTCAAAATGTTGTCTGACAGGGTGATATGGAGCAAACACAGTTACATATCGGGCACCCACGGTGTGAGCACAACACCATTTTGTGCTAGTATCCAGGCACGAGTGAGTGGGTACTAAATGTAAACACAACCTAATAGTTATTTAACAACATGTCTTTTACCTCTGCAGTAAGCTCTTTCTCCGTCTGCACCAAAAAAGATAGGCTTGCACTTATAGGACACTACACAGCGCTCCGCTTCATTCGTGAAACAAGCAGATTTTTCACAGGGGTTGAAATGACAAACTTGTTCTGGAGGAACAGAAAGCACAACTGCATCTCCTGCAATAATGAAAAATGTATATTTTGTTTTGCCTAGTTCGTTAATCGATCTCTTCTAGGCGTAAGCCTTGAAGTGGAATTTCTGGTCTACAACCAAACAGAGTTGACGAGAATGTAGTTTTTACTCATAAAAAATTTAAACCAATGTTCCATTTTATGTCAAAGAGTTGTCCAACCCGCGCGCCCAGCCGAAAATAAACAACATGAAAATATAGATCTACGTGGCATCAGAAATTATGCTGCAAAAAAAGACGTCCGGAAAGACGGACCTTGCTACACAATGTTTGGAAATAAAACTTCTATATCTAGGTTCAAAGAACAAAATCTTAACAACCAGCCTGTCAAAATAAATCATGACCAGAGTGTCCATAGAAAGTTTTAAACTCTTACCTTTGCATGACTCGATAATTTTTCCATTCGTGTTAAAGAAAACTGGTTTGCATTCGGAGTCGCTTACGCACATGGTTGTGGGAGTGGTTAAACATTTAGCCACCTTGCAAGGATGATAGCCGCACATTTCAACTGGGTCCTTCCGAATGAGGAAGTTCTCGTCTGAGGTTGAAAAGAAAAAAATCAGTGGAGTTCGCAATATACTTGTTAAATGAACGAATTTCACTTTCTGTGAATGTAGCCATCTCCCCTCAACGTTCACGTATTCCTAAGATTCACAAATTCCGCTCGATTTCCGTAACACTCCATAATAATCAATTAATCGCTTAAGGGCGCTCCAAGCTACCAAAAAAAAACTCTTAACAAGGGCCATCTAACTCCACTACTAAAAAACAGCCACCTATCCACAAAGGCAACTAAAAAGGGTCGCAAACTGCCAAAATAACCTCGCCACTAAGGCCCGCCATGCAAGTGCACCTCCAGTTAAAATTTACCCCTCTTCCTATTCAAGGAGTATCCACTTTTATGAAGGTTGGGCTGCAGTATTTTACCGGTCAAGTGGTTTGGTGTTGGAGAAAAAATGTACACTCACCTGGACAACTGTGTTCGTTGCATCGTTTCCTTTGAACGCGTGGTCCGTGGCAGCCGTGTGAAGGTTTTCGACATCTACGTCTTCTTTTTTTCACTCCACCACCACACGAATGGGAGCATCTACTAAATGAAGACCACGGACCA
Source organism: Porites rus (assembly GCA_964035705.1). NCBI lineage: Eukaryota > Metazoa > Cnidaria > Anthozoa > Scleractinia > Poritidae > Porites > Porites rus. The sequence continues at coordinate 13,528,357 of OZ038002.1, forward strand.
AATCCCAGCGTTGCTGAAACAAGGGCAAACGACAACTGGTTAGTAAACTATCGTTCAAAATAATTCCTATCTTTTCCTCCATATAAAACCTATACCTAGTAAAAAAAATTCTTATTCTTGTACCGTATGTGTAAACCAGGCCGTAGTAAACGTGACTTACATTTACAATGTTTCCTAGGGCATTTCAGCTCCTGAACAAGTGGCCCTGCGCACGGTTTTCCCCCATTTGCTGGTGGCGGGTTGTTACACTTCCGCGTTCTTTTTCTTTTTGATTTCCCACAGTGTCGACACACAGACCACTTGGACCACTCTGACAAACCACCGTCAACTGCAACGTATAATGCGACTAGTTTCAGGTGAGTGTAAAGATGTCACTATATTTGGCGAATTGATCAGTTCTACTTATCTAAACGTTAACTCGAGACTAGAGTTTGTTGAAGCGAGCACGGCCTTTTGCCTACCCATCAAATAAATTAATTTACATTAATTTGAGAGGTTGGCAGAAGGCCGGGCTCGCCTCAACAAACTCCAATCTTAAGTTAATGGGTACTTAAGTTGAACTGATCGATTCACTAAATAAACTGACATCTTTAATATATATATGTCCGTGAAGACGTTGGTGCCACACTAAAGTATGTAGCTCTGTAATTTTATAAAACGTCGCAAATTTGAAAAAAGAAAAGCATTTATGACTGAAGAGTTCAGCTTACCAATAACAGAAAGTAATAAAAAGACAGAACCTTAGCAAAGATGCTGTATATCATTCTTACGTTTACCTGGACATTTCTGTGATGCGCATGGTCTTGCTTGCATCCTCTGACCCACGCAGTCTTTTCCATTACCCTGTGGAGGAGGGTTAGTACAGTAACGCTGCCGGGTACTAACCGCGTTGGTATTGCAGGTTTTGCTACAAGCTGACCATGCTGTCCAACCAGTTAATCCTCCATCCACTGACGACAAAACACAAAGGGTTCATGTTCAACCATAAAAATGTCGGGTAGCGAGAACCTAATAGTTTTTGGCGCTTTACACGAAGAGTAAAGCCTGTTAGAAAGGGAGCAAATAAACTTCTGTTTCTTGCGGGTTTTTTATTTTATGTTTCAACGAAAAGATAATGTTGGCTCTTCTCGATAAGAAATTCCAGCTGAGACAAAGTTGCATGTTAATTAACTGATGAATACAGAAGTACTGAATTACATTCTCGACAACCCAGTAAGCTTCGCAACTTAGATGGAGCTCCTTTAAATTGCACTTAGCATAGTTACATTCCTTTTCAACCAATTTCATTTCCTAAGCTTTTGGAAGGTGAAAACGTACCTGGGCACTTGACCAACTGGCATGGCTTAGTCTGTTTGTACAGTCCCTGACAACCCGTCTTCACTTTGCAGGTTCGTTCACGTGACATCACAGCTTTGGGCGAACACGTGGCGGAACACTTTGACCAAGCCGACCAATCGGAATAGCCTGAATCTGAAGATGAGTTAACCGCTGATGAATTTGATGAGGTGAATGGAGGCTGAGATGGTTGAGGATTTGAACTAGCTGCTATTGAGACTGGTTCGTTCAATGTATCTAATGTGTCACTTAAAGCTGTCAGGAAATGAGGGGAAAGCAGTATATTAGTGAAAGATAGTGAATGGAAAGGCGAACTGTGAACAAAACTGTAAGTAAGTCATTGCCTAGTAATTTTAAAGCAGAAGTATCATAATAATATCCGACTTATGGCTCTCCTGTAAGCGACCACCCGAAATGTGAAGATTTAGTGGTCGCTTACAAGAATCGAACAACTGGGGGTCTGTTCCGAGAAGAATTCCAGACACATCTTCTGTTTGGAAAAAAATTATTGTGTGCAATTTCTTAGTACCAACGTGTGAAGTTCCATGTTGTACTAAAAATTGTTCGCATGCTGTGATCAGTGTAGTATATACTGAAAACATAGATGTCAGATCATGAGTCAAATGGTTTCTTACCTCAGAGGAAAGAAACGATGGAACATTACAGAACCGTCACCACAAAAAGTGGCCGCAGTTGTCTACAAGAACTTAACTACAGGGCTTGTCTGCGAAGATTCTAGTGCTTTTTATCGGATAGGTATCGTTTATGGTAGGGGGTCACACGTGGGGGCTCGACATTATGCTACAATTAGGAGGGTAGGGCGAGATAAACAAGCTAAAGCAAGAGAGACCTAAATCAATTCGGTCTCAAAGGCGGAAGCAAACCCAATTTGCCGACTGTAACTTGACGTTCTTTTAGCCCGACATTTTTTTAACAGTTTCCATGTACTACTCTAGTAAGGAGAATAACTACATTACAGTAATACTACTACCCTCGATGAAGAATACAAAAACGTCGGACTCCTCCCTTCCCAGGGAGAAATCGATAAGCATTTATAGATATCAAATTCTTCACTAAGGATGTTGTGATTGTTTTTCTCCGACAAATCCCCCCCTTCAGTAGAAAAGAGAAGCTTCCTTTTTTTCTTTTTTGGTCACTCACCTTTTATGAGGGTATTGTTAGGCCTGCCTGCTGCTTGCTCAGGACATAAAGGCACATTACACGGCATTTTTTCAATATTCGAACCAATACACAGCTTTCCATCATTTTCCGTCAGAGAGAACGAACACGTCTTCTCGCGTTTGCGGTAAGAGCCACTACCACAAGTCTTTGAACATTCGGACCAAGGGCTCCAATCGAATTCATTCTTCACGGAGACTGTCTCAAAAGTAACGGTATTAATGTCATTTTAAGGTTCGGTCAGTTTCCTCCAATCGCAATTTTTCTGATCAGTGGGTATCATTCAGTTTAGAGATGTATTTACATTCGGCAGAGCTAAACGTAGTGGCAGTGACAGAGAATATGTAAATACTTTCCTGAGTAACGTCTAAAATAGACTGCGTAGCAGGCTCTCGCGCGCTCTATATAAAACTAACCAAAAAAAACTAACCGGCGCCTGCCACGAAGGCTATGTCTGAAAATGATATAATAACAGAATTGTATGGAGACCCTTTTAGCATTTCGGGGACAAAACGTATGCTGAGGTAATTTTTTCACTCTCTTATCATGGGGAAAAAAGATTTCTTCAACCAAACGTGTAGAACTCACCCTCGAAGGGTTCAGATGTTTTGAGACTCAATTTAACCCCTCCCACAGTTTATCTCTTCCACACAGTAAAACAATTAATGGGAAAATAGTATGGTTGCATCCTACTTGAGACAATTGAGAACCTATCTGAAATAATTAAATTCCAATTCCATCTTGCATAAATAGCAATTTAAATAGAAAATTACACTCACTGTTATGCGAGCTCTTTCCATTAATCCCTAAATCTTCACTCAAAGCGAGATCATCAGGACATTTTGGAAGAAAACACGGTTTAACTTCTGATGTGGAGCCAGTGCAGCTCTGACTGCTCGAGTTAAAACAGGATCGTTTACGCACGCGCAGTACATTTGAACCGCAGGTTTTTGAACAAGGAGACCACGGGCCCCACTCAGTGAATCCATCGGTAGAATTTGTTGTAGGTTTAACTGCAAAACATAATGATTCAGGAAAATGGGTGTTGGCATTTGTTCAAGCATGCTTGTTAATAAAATACACAGATATTTATACACAGATTTTGGGTAAGCCATGAACCGTAATGGAGTTCTAACCTTTTCTTGAATTCACAACTTGGTAAAACACTTTGCTTATATTATAAAGATCCAGTTTAGGGAGGCAAGGAGACTTCAGGCAGTGTTGCCTTTGCGCATGTCTCCCCTCGCAGTCTTCTCCACCGTACCTCGGGGGAGGATTGGTGCAGGTTCTCTCGCGCTTCCGGTACGAATCAGAACCACAAGTTTTGGAGCATTCAGACCAGTCACTCCATGGTGTAAACTGGCCATCCACTTGAAAGAAGAAAAAGTTAGGACAAAAATGAGTCAATGACTGTGAAAACGAACCTTTAACTCATACACAAACAAGTTGCTTCTCTGGACGAAGCAGGTGACCTCAACTATCTCCTATTTCCACGAATTCCCCCCGCAGCGCGAGGGATACTTTTCTATCTCAGAGATATCCAAAGCATCATATCGAAAGGAGGCACTATGAAGAGCGAAGCTCATGCAGTAACAAACGTTGGAACCATCGACTAAAGATTTCAAGTCCAGAGAAGTACCTTACCAAAATTACGTCAACATTTACATTATTACTCTTTGCGGTTACCCTGTTGAGGCCTTGATATTGGAAGGTATGCATGTTTTTTCAAAGTAATAGTCGCCAATAGACACTTCTTCGTGAAAACCAATTACCTGGGCATCTTTGAATGCGACAGCGTCTGGTCTGTACTGTAGGTCCTAGGCACAAACGGTCGACACCCATTGCATTATAACTGCTTAAACATGAACGTGTTCGCGTTCGAATTCCACGTCCACATGAAGCACTGCAACTCGTCCACTCACTCCAAGGTGTGAACCCCACATTCTCGTTACTAACTTGCAAGTGAATAGTGTTCCCCCCATTTTCGTAGGTTTCCTGTGGTCCTCGTGGCATTGACCTCATACCGGGTAGCATGTTTGGTCGAAGAGAGCCTGGCAAAAAGGCAGATCCGTGTGGTGGTCCCATAAACTCTTTAAACCCGAGCATGTTCGAAAAGCTAGGAGTAGTTTGCTGCATGTTTAGAAGTGACTGTACATCTCCCATATCTTGCTCGACACTGGCCAATCCACTGTACCTGGAGGGAGTCCCCTCGTTGACGCTGGTTTTAGTTGGAGCGCTTTGCTGCTTGCTTGCCATCCCCTCGATTAAAGGCGTTGCAGAAAGAGTTTTGAAAATGATCCGTTTGTTTGTTTTTGACTTTCGCAAACCCGGCAAAACCTTCGTGGTCTTTGAGGCTGCTGTAGCTGTTAAAGAAAATGACTAGACGAGTTCCCCTTTTAAAGATACAATTGCTACCTCTCGTCCTTTTTAACAATTTTTAGCCATAATTATAACTTTTAAAGGACTTAGGCCTTGGCTCATTGATTCTCCATATTTAAAGCTCTCAAGTTATAACTACAGTCCTGGTCCTGGTGGATAATGCAATTGGTGGAATATTTGACCAGCGGAAAGCGTCATTCACTGGATACCCTACCATACACTATCAATACCATACAATTTATTACATCATTAACACTATGCCCCTGTAGTTTTTGAGGCTGGGCCGCTTACCATAAACGCCGTTCATCTAATCAGCCTGCAAACTAGCAAGTCTTTTTTTAACAATTATCACAGGAACTTGTAACATTAATGTTTGTGCATTTCCCTACGCTTTCTTAATATTCGTTCAAAATATTTTACACCTATTTTCCTGTTCCTATTTCGGGATATAAACGGGTGCTTTTCTTGCAGATACACTTCAAAAAGTAGTGGTTTTCCTTTGGATGATGTTTTTATGCTTATTTTCCCCTTATTTGAGGCAATAATCTTGCTATTTAGATGAACTGAACTTTTTGCCATTTTCTTGCCAAACGAAGTGAACCGACGTATCGCTGTCTTTTCCTGGCGTCAGTCAGTCTGTGTTTCAGTTTACTTGACATTTATACTTCCCAAATTTGGTCAATGCTCGCTGGTTATGAAAGATTAGCCCTGAGGCTAAAGGCAATTAGGAACGAAGAAATCTGGTACTCAATGTCATACTCTTAATCCAATCTAAAGGTCCTGTGTTTCCTCTATTGACTTAAAGAAAGCAACTTTCCTGCTCTTAACCTACCGCCTTTTAAGAAAAATTTTGAGATATCTTTTTCTAATTTTAAGAAAATTATTTACCAGAAGTATGTGGACATTCCTGGGATCTACAATATTCAACTTCAAATCTCCAACCGGAACAATCTTTCCCTCCGTAAGCTGGAGGAGGGTTCGTGCAAAGACGCATGCGCATGCGTACTGCTTTAGGACCGCAGGTCTCTGAGCATGCAGACCACTCCGTCCACTTGGTGAAGCCACCGTTAACTACGACAATCAAACAACACCAAATCGTCAATTATAAAAAGTAAAATGTTAGTTTCTAGTAAAATTGCCAATCTACCCATCCCTTACCCAGTGTTAACCTTAGCTTCTTGCTAAGGGTTAATTTTGGGTTAGTGGAGGGAAAGGTGGGCAGCTTCCCACCAACCCCTCCTGTAACCCACTGTTGATACTAAATTCTCAATTAAGGCAAAATGTTGGGTTAGGGGAGGGGTAGGTGTATGGGCAGTTTCCAAGGTTCGTCAATACAGTTTAAAATGGCCTTTCAGTGCCCTTTCGAAGCCACTTGATAAAAATCTTCATTGCTCATTTCTCTTTGAGCAAGATTAGCAAAATGCGTAACGGACGTTACCAATTTCCTCTTAATCGCCAATCCAAGTGCCTGTTACACATGCAAGTAACATATCACGAGATTACGTCACTTATAAACTACAGCCAGTAGAAGAACGAGCATGTCAACGATTTCAGTATTGCTTTATTCAGTGTTAACAATTAATTCTTGATTTACTGCTTCAAGTCACAATCTTAGTCTGTAATATAAATCCATGATAGTTAATTCGTTGCTTAAGTGAGAGGGTACAGGATCTTTGAGTTTATTTCAGTGGAAAACCTTACTTGGGCAGTTTTTGGGGACATCGCAGGGTACCATCTGGTGGTTCCATCCTGGGCATTTTACAAAACTGTCTGATGATGATTTTTCAATGCAATATCTCGAGCGTGTCTTCATGCTCCCGTTCCCACAAGTCTTTGAACACTTTGACCATGCACTCCACATTAAGTTTGAATCTAAGCAAATGTAAATGACCACAGTCAGATGATGCCTTTGTGATAAGAAACGTTCTGCGCGATGTGGTTAGCTTACTCTGGGAATTTTAATCCATCTAAACCATAACAAATCAAACAGGGGTTATTCTAGTAATTTAAGAAGGTAATGTTCAACTCGTACCGATACAAATCTTCGAAACTGAATTTAAATAATGTTGACCTGTCTGATATGTTACAATAAATGAAGAATGGCACCAAAAAAATATTAATCACGAAAGAACAGAGAAATCTGTAAAAGCTCAACTATTTATTAACCAGACAGGACTGCCAAGGACTGCAAACGAATATGCCGAAGAACGTAGTCTATAACGACCTGACCAGCAAAAATAACAAGTAGACATAACAAATTCTGAAGATAGAATACTGTATGTATTTTGGGGCCGTAGATCTATCTTATTGATCCGATATACTGTAATTTTGCTTAGTTTTGTCCATGTTTATGAGATTGGTTTTGGTCAATCCTTTATATTTTCTTTGCGAGACATCAACTTGACACTTGGACTCTTGTCCTTTAGGATGTACGCGATATGGCGTTATTCTGTGGGTGTTGGGAGTTCTAGGTTAAATCAGAGTGTACGGGGTTATTTTCCAACAGAGCTCCTCTCTCTGTTTGTTACGCCATACTGATGAGCTACAATAATAGCGAAGCAGCTGTCTATGGTTTGAGTTCTCGGTGTCGAGTTGAGTTGCATAATTAATTTTCACGTAGTACGATCAGCATTGCAGTGTTCTGTTTTCAGAATTTAATATGTCTATTTATTAACACATTACTTTACCAATATTCTGTTTATTTTCTAAACGTTTTGAAGTTTTATGCTTAAAAAACGTTTTTATTGTTTGCTGACTAAAGATCTCACTCATTCTTTCTTCCATTTCACATTTGCAGTCTTGAAAGTAATTGAAGAAGGAGTCAGTTCTTTGAGTTGTTCTTACCATTCTTGCTAAAATCACTTGCAATATTATTTACTATGTTCTTTTCCTTAGAACCGTGATCCGGAAGGTCTGCAATGGTCTCTATCGCTCCTTCCCTCGCAATGCCCGGCTTCTCATCAATAGACCTTTTAAATGTCCCCGCCATTGGCCTGAAAAGACTTTCCACTTCTTTTTCATCAGCGCTGTCAATCTTTTCCAGCTCCTTTAAATCGTTTTGGTCACCTCTGGTCACACTTCGTAGCACTGATGCGAGCTGATTTTGGTCGTCAGTACCAAAATTTGTCAATTCCTTGTAATCAGAATTCAAGACTTTGCCTTCAGGGGTCAAATCACGAAAAACACTGTCTTTGATACTGTCTGCCGTGCGTTGTTTCATTGCATCGGCTTCTTCATCCTGGCGACTAGAACTGTGAATAAACTCCCTCAGTTTCTCTTGACTTTTTTCAAGAGACACGTCGTCACTACTATCATCTTTCGGAAACGCACTCTTGAATTGGTTTTGTAGAATGGTTCTTGAACTGATTGGCTCTTCCGGATTATCCATCATCTTGTTCAATACAGGATCATCCATGGCCTGCACTGCACCCAAGTAGGTCAAATCATGTTGTCTTTCTTGTATCAAGGCGCGAGACAACTGCTTCTCAAATTCAGGGCTTCGAAACGTACCATCGTTAAATTCAGTGCTAAATTCTCCTAAATCTCTTTTCTCTGGTAATATTCTCTTCCTTGAATGGAATGCCTTGTTGGGCTTCTTTCGATGTGCGCCTGTATGTCGTTTTACACCGATTTCGACACCTACTTTCTGAAACATGTTTTTAATTCTGCTTACATCGTCCACTTGAACGGAATTTACATAATTCAGGTCACCTTCACTTTCTTTTCGCAGTGTTTCAAGGATTAAACCTTGAGCATCCAAGTGTCCTACATCATCCAATGATACAACGTCACCATTAAGAAGTTTGTTCTCTTTCATGACAATAGGTTCGGCCATTGTGGCTTCGCTTAACTTACTACCGTGAGAAAGGGTACCCTTTTTCTGGAATTCCTTTTTACTTATTTCATTCCCCATTTTTTCCGGACTCCTTTTGACGTCTAATCGCCGCTGTGTGTACTTGTAACCCTTGTTATCACCTTTACCTGCTGATTGTTTCTTATTTTTGAACGAACGCTCGAATGCATTACTAGGGTCTTGTTCCTCAAATGGAAATGACTCCAATCCTTTGACATTTTTTTGATCTCCATCGTAGTCTTTCAATATAACTTTTGAAATATCTTCCTGCACTTTTGGGCTCAGATCTCGTAATTGTTCCAAGTCACTGTTAAGCACGTCCGTGTGGCCCTCCCAGGACTCCAGATCTCTTCTAACGTTTGAGTTATCTTTGGCCTTTTTTCTCTTTTGGACTGACGACAAATTATGGGATACCTTTCCCTTTCTAGATGGCGTAACATTTTTTCTTTCCTGTATTGCTTTAGAGGCAATTCTATTTTGACTTAGCTGTTTCCTTTCCGTTTTTAGTCGCTTCACTTTTAGCGGTTTATCCATAAATTTTAACAGTGACCTTTCCTTCTTTTTGTGTTCTTCGTCGTTTGGCTTGACCTCGTAGTAAGCCACTGTCTCAGGTGACAACTCTTGAAGGCTACCAGACGTTTCTGCTTCAGCTCTGTTTGAACCATGAGCCAAGTGTTTTTCAATCTCTTTCATTTCATTTGCTGTTAATCCAAATATAACAGAAGTTGGACTTATCTCGGAGTCACGAGTCCCTGGTTGACTGCGTGACTTTGTCGGTTTGACTGCCAAGGGATCTCTAAGCGGTAACTTTCTGGGGGGGGTTAATTTCCTCAGGAACGAAGGCGACTGCTTTAAATTTGCTTTTCTTCTATATTTCCGCTCCTTGTGTTTGGAAGAATACGTTTTTGCTATTTTCTCTTTCTTTTTTAACTGTGCCAAGTGGTCTGGTAATGCGTTCATTGCATATGGTGTCATAAACTCTGCTTCGTCGCCTTCATTTGTCGGTTCCTTCTGGTTATTTCCGTCATTGTGTAAATCATAACTAAATGACGAGGACGGTTTATTCGTGCCAGTTAAGCGGTCAAAATTAACAAGGCTGCGCATAGGGGCAAGATCTACGGCTGAAATATCAGAGACAGTTTTAGGACTTAAGAGCATCTGATCCTCAAGGTTAGATTCCACCTGCGTTTCATACTTGTCGCTTTGCAGCCTCTCAAAAGGTGAACTAGTTGATTCAGAAATGGTTTCCATATTTCCATTTCTCCCTTCAGGACTAACGAAGACAGGGTTGGTTTGATGCTGAACGTCCGCTTGTTGAACAGAAGCCATAATTTTCGAATTCTGTTTTTCCTCTTCCTTGATCAAACTGTTATCTCGCGCAAACGACTCGGCAACTTCGGCTTGTCCAAGTCGATTATCTAGAAGTTGACCTGTAACATAATTTGCTTTCCCGGTATCTAAATCTGAAACTGTTGTTTGAGGTTTGGGTAAGACTTGTCCCACGATGTGACCAACGTCGTTTATTTGGTGTTCAAGATAACTTGCTTCTTTCGCATCTTCCTCTTGCATACCATTGTATGGGCTGGCTGCAGAAACCGAGAACTGTCTATTCACCATAGAGTCCCCCATCATGTTTAGCTGTAAATATTTGGCTTCATCAGGATCTAACTTGGTGATGTTATTGAAAAGAAAACGGCCATCTATTTCTTGATTTAGATATTCTTGTGAAGGCACGTTATTTGTCATTGATCCCAGGATTGTTTCATCATTTACTTTTTGATCCTCAGCAGCTTCCTCTTTACCATTTTCTCCCACTTGCTCATTGCTTCCTTCGTAGGCGACGGTCTTACTTCCGCTTGATGTTTGAAGTTGTTTGCCACCCATACGTTGTTTTTCCTCCATATTTTCCTGAAGAGGGATAGTATTGTTTACGTTGGAAACCAGTCCATTTACGTATGGTGTCAAAAGTTGCCCTTTATCTAAAACCTGTTCTTTGCTGGCTTCAGTGGAATTTTGGCCTTTAAGTCGTTCGACCTTGTCGAATTCAAGTAAAGGCCGATGGCTTAAATTGAAACTATGACTTATAACAATATGGCCTGGCTGATATATAGGTTTCTTTGCAATCTCGTTTTGTGTGCCTGGTTTAGCGCTGTCTTGGACTTTTTGACCGGCAACATCCAGTTTTGAAGAAGAAGCGGGTGTGCTACTGTTCAATTCCTTTGCCACCTTAGATGTGTTCATTACAGTAAAGGTAAACGTTTTATTAATAATGCCCAAAGTATGTGCAGGTTCCTCCATATGGTTTGCACCGTGAGAACTATACGAAAATCCGTCACCCGGCTTTCTTATGGGCTCACCGTTGACGTTCGTCTGCAGCAAAGTATCAGTTGATTTAACTTTTGTCGAGTCAACTTTCGGAAGAACTTTCAAGGAGTTGTTTGATGCTCGTCCAAAATTAAGACGTGAAATTTTATCACTTTGCTTTAAAAGAGCCAGTGCTATTGCGTTTGCCCAAATGTTCTTTACTGTTGGGTGTTTAGCCAGTTGCATTGAAACAAACCTGCTCCCCTCGTCACCAAGACGCTCTATGACATTTTCGATAAGTTCTGGAAGCTGAGCGTTTGCCGACCCTTGCATAGAATTGTCAAGTCTTCCCTCAGATAGTTGTGTGTTATTGAAAGCCTTTTGATTATTTTCAGTAAGTTTATCGTTTGAAATATTCCTTTCTCTTTTAATAAGAGTCGTTCCAGTATTGATGTTAGGTAATGAACTAGAAACAGCCATTTTTCCAACGAAAGTTGAGTTACTTGCAGGAATCTTTCCCCAATTATGATTTTTCGTGAAATTTTGTCCATTATCAGCTGAATTATCAATTTTGTTTGTTGCGCTTGTTTTTTTATTAGCTGAATTATCAATTTTGTTTGTTGCGCTTGTTATTTTATATGGAGCTTTCCCCGATGAATTATGCCTACTGGCTTCTTGGCTGAATAAATATGAAACTTTAGCGAGTGGGTCTTTCAGTAATTGTTCTTTAACTGGCCGAACATTCTTGTGTAAATTTTGCTTTTCTGAAGAGGTCAGTTTCTGGGACAAACTTGCGTTTTCAAGTTTTATCTCTTTATTTTCTAGAGTAATAGGGCCAAGAAGAATATCCCCTCCAGAGTCATCCTTTTCAACATGGAAGCCATAATTCTTGGCCTCTTGATTTTCCAGTTCACCATAAACGTTTTCTTCAAGCGCTGAAGGTGTCAATACATCTACCTCGGGACTTGCGTCAACATATCCTTTATTATCGGCATCGTTCCCTTGAAAGTTATTCTCTTTCGTTTCGGTGTCTTTCAATACCCTAGCAAAATGATTGTCACTCAAGGGACTATTCTGTATCAGGGTAGACTTGACTGCCTTTATCGCTTTCCTGTTACCTCTTCTTACGTTTTTCTGGATCCTTTTAACATCTTGATCGTCCGTCACAGCTATCAAGGGCTTTCCTAAAGTGATGCCTGTATGTGATAGATAAATGATAGATATATTAAAAAATCAAAATATTCATGGTGACATAGTTAATCTCGTTTTTCTAAGAAATATAAGATTGAACGATTGTCAAAGATCAAAAGAAGTTACAAAACAAAACAAAACTTTAAAACACGCAAGTCCTGCTAGTGCACTAAGTTTACACCCTCCTAAAAAACCGAGTCAGATCCATGTCACATTTGTTATAAAGAATTTTCACTTCCTTTTCTTCACTGCCTGCCCCCCCAAAATTATGTAAACTCACATTGTATCTAGTTTATATTAAACTTAGTGAAAGGTACGCATTTTGTAGCTCTAGTTTCTTGACTCAGCATGAGTACTGAAGTTAGTAAAAACACCAAGCACAAGACCCTGTAATAAGGCTGGCGTATTTCAGGTTGTCTTATATTCACATATATAAAGGTATTTCAAAATTTTGCTAACAGCAAACCAATCTAGTAAGTAAGTATTGTTATTATATGGCTGAGTCTGTTTTCGCCATGCGATTGGTCAATTTGCGGTCCGTAACTTGCTATACGGACCAAAATTTTTAAAGAAAATGCTCATTTCGGAGGTCTAAATCTCTTCACCTCGGAAAAAATGTTTAAATAAAGTTATAAGACGCCTGTCAACCTTAAGGACTTGGATGTTGAGTTTGACCTTCAACATTTGAAGAGGCGATGAAGAATAAACCAACTCGTAGTAGTATCGAAGAGGATTCTAGTCAGTGTTTGAAAATTTTATCGTAGTACACAGTTGAGAAGACGAAAATCGACTGGCAGAGATTCGAGATGTTTTGCCTAAGAGGAAATGAGTAATTCCTTCAACAAATATGATAACAAACATACCTGCACCCGATCATCTTGACAGGCTTCTTTGCCATTTGCAGTGTTTTTTTCAAAGACCAACGAAAGAAAGTTCGAGCAAGTTCGAGCCAGACACAATAATGTCCAGTTTTCAAAAGACTCCAGTGTCACATTAACGAGTGAATACTTACAGTGCTCTTAGTTTACACCGAATAAACTTTGAAATATGTATGTAAACGCTGAGGACTGGGATGTTGACTTTGCCTTTCCAAATTTTAACGTAGCTTTGTTTTAATGAGAACGAAGCTGTTGTAGAAACTGACTCGTAACCTTACAGAGGAAGAGAATTCTAGTCCGTGTTTGACAATTTTAACGCAGATCACATTTGAAGACGAGAATGAACTGGCAGAAAGAGAGGTTTTCCCAAAAACAATTAACGAGCGAATCCTTCGACAATGACAACAAACTAACCTTGAAAAGCTTCCCTGCCTTTTGAAGTGTTTTCTCACAAGGACAAACGGAGGAAAGATGGAAAAGACTTCTAGACAGACACATTGTCCGGTTTTCAAAATGCTCCAGCGTTACATTAAAGAGCTAAAACTTACAGTGCTCTTAGTTTTGATGAATAAACCTTTTTAATATGCGAATTTGTTTTTACTTTCTCGGAAAGCCTTTGTTATGTGCTATTGTTTTCGTGCGCCAATTAAGACTTTCTTTTGTGACAGCTGTCAAATGACTGTCAAATCGTGCGTCCTGTACTTGTTTCCGGTCCCCCGAACAGGAAGAAGCCATATAAAATAGATGGGAAAAAACTCGGTCCGTAATTTATAGTGCGGACCGAAAACTCGGCTAATAAGAGGTATTTATATCAGTCTGAATATCGAATGCGATGGTTAATAAACCTGGTACTCTTCCTTTACGGGTCGAGCCAAGATTTTTCCAGGCGTGCGCGCAATTTTTCAATCCATCCATTTTCCTTAGTATGTTTTCTCACACCACTTCTATTTGTGAAGGCTTAACAGATTGATCACAATTACAGTTAAGAATATACTTCAAACTCACCAGAACTGCCTGGTTCAACAAGGGAAACACATGTCGCGTATGTCAAAAACCAAGTGAATTCGATAATTGCAAATGCTGTCCTCCTCATTGTCATTTATCAACAAATTCCATGGCAACCTGAAACTAAGAACAAAAATTTGCGCTTAAATAACCAAAATGCTTTAAGTCCCTTGAGATATATCATCATAAACTTGAAATCCTTTTTTGTGTCATGGGGTGATCTCTAAGTAGGTGTTTCACTGACTCAGGTCGGACTCGGCCACTTTTTGTTGTAGCAATTCATATATTATATATATATAACTATTAGCTCAGTTCCTCTATCGAAATAAGAGGCAGTAGATTAAATCGGAAAGTGTAGTTAACTACAGTTTCTTGGTAAGTTCTTGCCTGTTGGTTATGGCACTGCGAATGTGTTTTATAGTTAAAAGTACTTAGTTTCATTCCTACAAGACAATAAATAACATTTTCTAAAAGTTTAGCTGTTCTTCATTGAAGATGTCAAAAATCATAGAAATCGGTCAAATCTTTCCAGTTGAAAAACGTAGCTAACGCGGTACGTTATAAATAGGTTCGGGTCTAGGCCTTAAGTAGTGCTTCCGTCTACTACTCTTAGTTCGCGACGTTTTTCTTTTTAGATAGATCAACATTGTTTGTAGATCAACTCTGACAACGGGATATGAATTTAAAAATGGTAGTGAAACGATATGGTTTTCTGTTTTGAGAACACTGAGTGAGCTGACTCAAGATAGGTCATGTTTTTGCGGTCTTGCAATACGTGTGGTACAAACCTTTGCGGCGTCAATATGAGCTGCTGGTGCAGGCACTAAATGACTTCTTGAAATGCCACTTTTTTTAGAGGATACTGGCTTTTTTTTCTGTTATTGTTTTACCAAACAATATTGACGTGTTTTAAGTCCCGTTTGTACTAAATAATTTTGCTTTATTCCTTTTGAAAAAGATGTCATTGCAATTAGAAAATTTTGTTGTTAAAATCTGACTTATATGGAGAGGATGCAGGTCTTTCGATAGTCGGGGAGAGTTTACCTGTTTTTGAAGATCAAGTACCGACAAGTACCCCCAACGGTTATGTCAGTTATTTCATTAGCACCGCTGCTGGGATGTTTTTGTGAACATTTTTAACAATGATTAATACTTTGCACAGTTTGATAACTAAACTTCGCAATCTCACATTGTTATATCACTAAACAAAACAATAAATTGTAAGTATATGTAACGTACTGTTTAGTTGAACATTACCTGAAATTCCTCTTATGTATATGTCATCCTCGTAGACTCAGCAAACTTCAAATAAGTGATCTTTTCGGATTCCTTAAGACGCCTAGAATCCTATTCATATGACTTGGGTGAAAATAATCAGCTTTTTCTCAAGTTTAAGATTTTTTTTACGACATTAAGTTCTTTCCTTCTTTCCAACTTGTTAATGATTTAAGCTCTCTCTTGTGATCAAGTGTTGTAGATTACACCAGAGGTCAGGTTCAACCAATCAAAACAAAGGTAGCGCGACAGGCGGCTTGTAAATTCATTCATGATTAAGCGCATCAGTGAAGTGACCCACCGCTACCTGTTTTTCTTGGCTCGGAGTGAAATTGGGTCTTATTTATTCAGGGAATACGTTACCTTTACTTCGAGTTTTCATTACTTTAGCTGGTAGAGTTGAAGTACAACCGTGTTCTAAGGGCAAAAGCGAGCCGTCTTCGGGATAATTTAGACTCAACTACACAAACTGACTACTAAAACGGATTGAGTATAGATTGAGATTGAGATCTCCTCAGACTTCATACACTTCTCCGTTGCTTAAAAACCAGTGAGAAGATTTTTGGAACAAGGAAAGGAAAGTAAGTAGGTCTGAAAACTCAACCTCAGCGTTCCACACTGAGTTTAATGGTTCAGTCAATGATTATTTCTTTGTTTAAATCTTAGATGAGTCTACAAATTCTAATTGGCCATATTTAGTGAAAAAGTGAAGTACACGGAATCTGACTACAAAGCTTTTTCTATCTTGAATGGCAGGTGACTCTAATAACGTCGCGTCGGCAACGAAAGATCCGGCGCAGGGAGCAAATGGCACTCAATACTGTACGTGAACCCGGCGAAGTACCGATCAAGACTAGGAAATGAGTTGCAAAAACAAGACTCTTCGTGTATGCTTATTGAATTTAAGAACAAATCTGTTCCCAAGCCTGATATTGCACGAATTTCAACTAGTCAAACTTTTGGTAATGCGTATACTGGTTGCTGGCACAGAATGTTATAAGGGCGCCATGAACCCTTGTGTGTTCTGCAACACGACCGTGTAAAGGTAAGGTAAAACGGGTAACAAAAAAACGCGTAACTTGTTTTGAAGTAATGTTGCAAAACAAGTTCACTGTAGCTTAACGAATTCATTAGTTTAGCTGATGGGAGATAAATCAAATTTTTTGTAACCATGAGCTGAGAAAAAAACCACTAAATACCTGGTTAGGGCGCTTAAGCAAAAGTAATTTTCAGCGGATGCACGCCAACCGGAAGTGAGGTCTTTTTCATTTAAAAGCACCTTGACGCCACCACATTTTTATTTCTAAGTGGTTAAAAAGTTGTAACTTTTTAACCAAAATCATGGGTTAATTCCTTGTAAAAAAGCAAATTTCTCGACTACGTTGAAATGACACTTTTCTGGTCCATAAAGCCTTGCTTTCTTTGTAGAAAGCCTCCTTTTTATCTAGACCATGAGTAAACAATATATCTAGGCTCCTTTAAAAGAAAACTAAAATCAAAAAATATTTCAAATTTTTGACAAAAATCATAGGTTAAACCCTTTGGAAAGTAAAATGTTTCGACTAGTATGTTAAAAGGGAATTGTTATGGTCTAGAAACCCTTGTATTCAATCAAGAAAATTTATTAATCATCTTATCTAGGCCTCTTTGGAAAATACAAATGATTCGAGTATGTTAATTTTGTGAAAATAACATTTTATAGTATAGTGAAAGCCACGTCTTCCATCTAGAAAAACATCAAACATCATTAGCTATCATTACCAGGTTTGTTTTAAAGAAGAACAAACTTAAATGACATTTTAATAGCCTAAAATACCTCCTTTTTTCTACAACATACGTAAACAGTATATCTAGGCCTCTTTTAATGAGAAAAAAATGTATTTGACCAAAATTACGGGTTAACCCATTTGAAAAACTGAAAATCGCTCGACTATCTTTAAAAGACATTTTTATAGTCTAGAAAGCCTTGTTTTCAGAACATTATCAATCGTCTTATGTCGACCTGTTTATAAAAAAACAAACTTACAACAAATTTCAAATTTTTTAACCCAGATCATGTGTTTATTCCTCATAGAAATCTCTCTTGTAGAAATCTAAATTTCTCGACCAGGTTGAAATGACACTTTTGTGGTCCATAGAGCCTTGGTTTCTTTCTAAAAAGCCCCCTTTCTATGTACCCCATAAGTAAACAATATATCGAGGATTTTAACGAAAAGAAATTGCCAGAATATTCAAATATTTGACCAAAATTATGGGTTAACCCATTTAAAAAACTGAAAATCTTTCGACTATGCTAAAAAGAAACTTTTGTAGTGTATAAAGCCTTGTTTTGAGAACATTATCAATCGTCTTATGTTACTCATTTCAAAGGAGAAGTGAGTCAAACTTTTCTCAGTCCCTGTACGGCGTCTTCCCAGGTTTACTCGGTCAATACATTTCGGTGACGTATCGCTCGGACCACGTGACCCCAAAACGCATTGGCAATAATGAGGCCTAGAAACAAGGCAAAGTCAAACTCGAGTCATATTCAGACACGCATCTTGTGATCTCAAGGGAAAACGTTCAACGACAATACCTGCCTTTGCACTCTAGCAATCGTGACCTCGGGGTTTTCTCTTACGTCATTACTCCTTGTGATTTCCTCTAACGCCTTGAACCTTTTACAGCAAGGAGCACAAAAGTGTGACCTGCTTTACTTAATTCACATTCTTTTATGAAGGCATGAACCAATCAAAAAGGATTAAATTAACTGCAAAAACCGTGGACGAAGATCCTGCTAGTTGTAAACGTTGGATCTCTAGAAAATAGATCTAATCAACCCGAACTAAAAAGAGCCAAGAACGAGAAGTCTAAAGACTACTGCAAAGGTGATTCAGAACAACGTGTATTGTTTTTTAAACATAACAATATATTCTGCTGCCCATACCAGCCTTCTTCAGGTTTACAGATGTTACTGGACTTATGTAGGAATCACAATATTATATAGATGGAGAATGTTGCAATAAAAATTGTTTAAAAGAGAGACACTGATCCCTGCGCATGCTCTGCTCCCTTGAATAAGACAGTCCAGATCATATCCAAACTTCAGGGGCACCCAACGAGAATATAGTTCAAAACCACTTAAACATAGCATTGTTAAACGTATTTTAGTATTTAAAGGGTGGATATAGGCAGAATTTTACCCCCTAAAAATTCTTCATCTGTTCGGATTTCCTAGCTGAAAGTTTAGTGATCCGAAAATTTTTTAATGAGGATCATAACGTACCTTTTCGAAAATTTCTGCCAGAAAAAGGCTGCCGAAAATTCTAGGTGACCTTTCTAAAGTAAAAATACGTTAAAAATGGCCAATTATACCATTTTTTAGATGTTCAAGAATCCTAGGAGAGGGAAGCAAGCAAAAAATTTTACAACAAATGTTGCGAAAATTCTAAATCTCAAATCGTCTACCGAACAGATATTTTCCGAAAATTGACGTTGGGTGCCCCTGAAACTTAAACTGATAAAGTAAGAAGTCCTTTAAGATTTACAATAAATGTAAAGAGCTTGGCCAATTTAGGACAAAACCGGCACTTTGAAACAGTGGGGCTTCTGTTTGCTCGTTTATTGATAATTGAACAGTGTCAACTAGATAAACATTAACCGTGTCACTCTTGGAGACACCAATGAGTGCTCACCTGATACGCATTTGTGGTCAGAACGTATAGATCGTTTTCACATGACGTCACGGCGGTCATATTTGTGTAGAAAACAATGAATCGGCGGCCATGTTTGTGTACAAAAAAAATCCTGTAGGAATTGAACTCTTTTCACATGTTTAAACTTTATTTTATTCCAAGAAATTTGCAAAGCTGCTGACCACGTGACTGAAAACGATCTATAGTATTTTAGTCGTGACGATTTCCCGAATTCCCGACAGAAAGGTGAAAAAATCCCGTTTCCCGTTAAGATATTTAGTTTGGGCTAATCCAGGATTCCGAAAGTACCCTCCCAGACCCTGAGAGGAGGCATATGTTTGGAAACGATGGTTTCCCTTGACTTTTTTAACAAATGGCACATTTCGTAACCGAAAGCTCAATAAACAAACTAGCCAAGAATAACAGAAGCACCTTGATAGCAACTGTATTTTATTTTGTAAATCCAGTGGGAAAAGACGGTTACAAACATAATAAGATGTCACAAAACTCTGTTAGCTTCAGCAATCAGTAAATAAGTTTCCAGATGCTGCATGAATTTTCCGTATGAATTCACCTGTTAAATGTTCACCACTCTGAGATAAAAATGGGACGTAGAGCGTGACCAACGAGTGACCATGCTAAGCAAAGCATGGTCGCCTGCATGTTAAAGTTTCGCTTGCGTATGCAGCGAGACTCATAATCTGCAACGCGTTTTTCGCCCGGCGGGTACTCCCTTATATAGGCTTTATAGGTTTGTGCGGCAGCAAAGGGTATGGTTTTTTATCCGTTTTGGTCCGACATAGCGTATCAATTTCGAGCATTTTGGTCTGAAACAGGGTATGGTTTGTGCTCTCTGGTCTTAAATTGGGTATGTTGTTTAGAAGAAGATACTTCTTTATCATTTGGCGATACGACCATTTCCTTTTTAATGCTTACCACGTGTACGTGCCGTAACAGCTTGTCACGCGCTCCAGTCACGCGCCGGGCTACAGGACTTCAGGTCTGAAATAGGGTAGGAAAAACTACAGATTTTGGTCTGGAATAGGGTAAGGGTTTCAGGAAGCGTGCCGCATACCCACACCCAATTTTTCTGGAAGTACCCCCGGGGGATTTTCGTCGTATTTTATACACAAATAGGGGGTCATTGTGCCATGCGTTCCGTGCGGAGGCCGTGGAAACTGGGACTAGGAATCGTTGCTTCATGGAAGTCACGCATGTTTTACGAAGAAAGCTTAGAAAAGATTAAATTTAGAGCTTTTCCGAAACGTGTCGGTCCACGAATTCTGTCGGGTTTTGTAAACTTTCATTGTATGCAAATAGGTCCTGTGATGACCATACGGTTTATTTTCGGCGATGATTGAAATGACGTGCCATGTAAATCACTTTTTTGATCTATGGCAATGATGTACTTTCTCTGGGATCGAGGCCCTTGAATTTTCGTTTAGTTACACACCTGTATAGCCTGCGACCGCAGACGTATTTCTGCTCGTCGCTAACACGCGTACTAAATCAATTCAGAAACTAACAAAAAGTATCGACGTCGATAAACTAGGAAGTAAAAAATCTTTAGCGAGTAAATACTGTTTCGTGTAGAATTTATCGATTCCTCATTTCTCGATCTAATCTCCAACCGAACGAGACTGGTAGCCGCTATACGCGCGTTCGTCTTTACAGTCTAGAAAGGCGTTTTATCTATTAAAAATATCGTAAACACATTTTCCTGGCCACTTTTGCTGATACAAAAAGATGGAAAAAAGCTGCCGATTTTTCACCAAAACCATGGACTAACCCATTTGGAAAAATCCCAATTTTTCGACTTTTTCAACTTCTTGCCTTTATAGTCTAGAAAAGCGTTTCTTCCTTCTAGAATATCGTAAAACACATTTTTCTGGCCTATTTTCCCTAAAATAAAAATCTGGAAAAATTACCAATTTTCGACCAAAACCATGGACAATAAAAAAAATAAAAATCTGGAAAAATTACCAATTTTCGACCAAAACCATGGACTAACCCCTTTGGAAAAATCCCAATTTTTCGACTTTTTTAACTTCTTCGTTTTATACTCTAGAAAAGCGTTTCTTTTTTCCTAGAATATCGTAGAAAACATTTTTCTGGCCTATTTTCCCTAAAATAAAAATCTGGAAAATTACCAATTTTTTACTTTTTCAACTTCTTGTCTTTATACTCTAGAAAAGCGTTTCTTCCTTCTAGAATATCGTAAAACCTATTTTTCTCGCCTATTTTCCCTAAAATAAAAATCTGGAAAAATTACCAATTTTCGACCAAAACCATGAACTAACCCCTTTGGAAAAATCCCAATTTTTCGACTGTTTCAACTTCTTGTTTTTATACTCTAGAAAAGCGTTTCATCCTTCTAGAATATCGTAAAACACATTTTTCTGGCCTATTATCCCTAAAATAAAAATCTGGAAAAATTACCAATTTTCGACCAAAACCATGGACTAACCCCTTTAGAAAAATCCCAATTTTTCGACTTTTTTGACATCTCGTTTTTATAGTCTAGAAAAGCGTTTCTTCGTTCTAGAATATCGTAAATCACATTCTTCTGGCCTATTTTCCCTACAATAAAAATCTTGAAAAATTACCAATTTTTGACTAAAACCATGGACTAAGCCCTTTGGAAAAATCTCAATTTTTCGAATTTTTGACATCTCGTTTTTAAAGTCTAGAGAGGCGTTTCTTCGTTCTAGAATATCGTAAATCACCTTTTTCTGGCCTATTTTCCCTAAAATAAAAATCTGGACAAATTACCAATTTTCGACCAAAACCATGGACTAACCCCTTTGGAAAAATCCCAATTTTTCGACTTTTTTAACTTGTTGGTTTTATAGTCTAGAAAAGCGTTTCTTTTCTTCTAGGAGTATCGTAAAACATATTTTTTTAGTTTAAAACACGTTTTTCTGGCCTCCGGAAAAATTACCAATATTCGACCAAAACCATGGACTAACCCCTTTGGAAAAATCCCAATTTTTCGACTTTTTCAACTTCTTGGTTTTAAAGTCTAGAAAAGCGTTTCTTTTCTTCTAGAATATCGTAAAACACATTTTTCTGGCCTATTTTCCCTAAAATAAAAATCTGGAAAAATAACCAATTTTCGACCGAAGCCATGGACTAACCCCTTTGGAGAAAACCGAATTTTTCGACTTTTTTGACATCTCGTTTATATAGTCTAGAAAAGCTTCCCTTTCTTCTAGAATATCGTAAATCACATTTTTCTGGCCTTTATCCCTAAAATAAAAATATGGAAAAGTTAACAATTTTCGACCAAAACCATGGACTAACCCCTTTGCAAAAATCCCAATTTTTCGACTTTTTTAACTTGTTGGTTTTATAGTCTAGAAAAGCGTTTCTTTTCTTCTAGGAGTATCGTAAAACATATTTTTTTAGTTTAAAACACGTTTTTCTGGCCTCCGGAAAAATTACCAAAATTCGACCAAAACCATGGACTAACCCCTTTGGAAAAATCCCAATTTTTCGACTTTTTCAACTTCTTGGTTTTAAAGTCTAGAAAAGCATTTCTTTTCTTCTAGAATATCGTAAAACACATTTTTCTGGCCTATTTTCCCTAAAATAAAAATCTGGAAAAATTACCAATTTTCGACCGAAGCCATGGACTAACCCCTTTGGAGAAAACCGAATTTTTCGACTTTTTTGACATCTCGTTTATATAGTCTAGAAAAGCTTCTCTTTCTTCTAGAATATCGTAAATCACATTTTTCTGGCCTTTATCCCTAAAATAAAAATATGGAAAAGTTACCAATTTTCGACCAAAACCATGGACTAACCCCTTTGGAAAAATCCCAATTTTTCTACTTTTTTAACTTCTTGTTTTTGTAGTCTAGAAAAGCGTTTCTTCCTTCTAGAATATCGTAAAAGAAATTTTTCTGGCCTATTTTCCCTAAAATAAAAATCTGGAAAAATTACCAATTTTCGACCAAAACCATGGACTAACCCTTTTGAAAAAATCCCAATTTTTCGACTTTTTCAACTTGTTGTTTTTATACTCTTGAAAAGCGTTTCTTCCTTCTAAAATATCGTAAAACCTATTTTTCTGGCCTATTTTCCCTACAAAAAAATCTCGAAAAATTACCAATTTTCGACCAAAGCCATGGACTAACCAGTTTGGAAAAATCCCAATTTTTCGACTTTTTCAACTTCTTCTTTTTAAAGACTAGAAAAGCGTTTCATCCTTCTAGAATATCGTAAAACACATTTTTCTGAACTCTTTTCCTTAAAATAAAAATCTGGAAAAATTACAAATTTTCGACCAAAACGACGGACTAACCCCTTTGAAAAAATCCCAATTTTTCGACTTTTTCAACTTCTTGTTTTTATACTCTAGAAAAGCGTTTCTTCCTTCTAGAATATCGTAAAACCTATTTTTCTGGCCTATTTTCCCTAAAATAAAATTCTGGAAACATTACTAATTTTCGACCAAAACCATGGACCAACCCCTTTGGAAAAATCCCAATTTTTCGACTTTTTCAACTACTTGTTTTTGTAGTCTAGAACAGCGTTTCTTCCTTCTAGAATATCGTAAATCACATTTTTCTGGCCTATTTTCCCAAAAATAAAAATCTGGAAAAATTACCAATTTTCGACCAAAACCATGGACTAACCCCTTTGGAAAAATCCCAATTTTTCGACTTTTTTCACATCTCGTTTTTATAGTCTAGAAAAGCGTTTCTTCGTTCTAGAATATCGTAAAACACATTTTTCTGGCCTATTTTCTCTAAAATAAAAATCTGGAAAAATTACCAATTTTGCACCAAAACCATGGACTAACGCCTTTGGAAAGATCCCAATTTTTCGACTTTTTTAACTTGTTGGTTTTATAGTCTAGAAAAGCGTTTCTTTTCTTCTAGAATATCGTAAAACACATTTTTCTGGCCTCTTTTCCCTAAAATAAATATCTGGAAAAATTACCAATTTTTGACCAAAACGATGGACTAAACCCTTTGAAAAAATCCCAATTTTTCGACTTTTTTAACTTCTTGTTTTTATTCTCTAGAAAAGCGTTTCCTCCTTCTAGAATATCGTAAAACCTATTTTTCTGGACTATTTTCCCTAAAAAAAAATCTTTAAAAATAAGCAATTTTCGACCAAAACCATGGACTAACCCCTTTGGAAAAATCCCAAATTTTCAAATTTTTCAACTTTTTGTTTTTAAAGTCTAGAAAAGCGTTTCTTCCTTCTAGAATATCGTAAAACACATTTTTCTGGCCTATTTTCCCTAAAATAAAAATCTGGAAAAATTACCAATTTTCGACCAAAACCATGGACTAACCCCTTTGGAAAAATCCCAATTTTTCTACTTTTTTAACTTCTTGTTTTTGTAGTCTAGAAAAGCGTTTCTTCCTTCTAGAATATCGTAAAAGAAATTTTTCTGGCCTATTTTCCCTAAAATAAAAATCTGGAAAAATTACCAATTTTCGACCAAAACCATGGACTAACCCTTTTGAAAAAATCCCAATTTTTCGACTTTTTCAACTTGTTGTTTTTATACTCTTGAAAAGCGTTTCTTCCTTCTAAAATATCGTAAAACACATTTTTCTGGCCTATTTTCCCTAAAATAAAAATCTGGAAAAATTACCAATTTTCGACCAAAACCATCGACTAACCCCTTTGGAAAAATCCCAATTTTTCGACTTTTTCAACTTCTTGGTTTTAAAGTCTAGAAAAGCGTTTCTTTTCTTCTAGAATATCGTAAAACACATTTTTCTGGCCTATTTTCCCAAAAATAAAAATCTGGAAAAATTACCAATTTTCGACCAAAACCATGGACTAACCCCTTTGGAGAAAACCGAATTTTTCGACTTTTTTGACATCTCGTTTATATAGTCTAGAAAAGCTTCTCTTTCTTCTAGAATATCGTAAATCACATTTTTCTGGCCTTTATCCCTAAAATAAAAATATGGAAAAGTTACCAATTTTCGACCAAAACCATGGACTAACCCCTTTGGAAAAATCCCAATTTTTCTACTTTTTTAACTTCTTGTTTTTGTAGTCTAGAAAAGCGTTTCTTCCTTCTAGAATATCGTAAAAGAAATTTTTCTGGCCTATTTTCCCTAAAATAAAAATCTGGAAAAATTACCAATTTTCGACCAAAACCATGGACTAACCCTTTTGAAAAAATCCCAATTTTTCGACTTTTTCAACTTGTTGTTTTTATACTCTTGAAAAGCGTTTCTTCCTTCTAAAATATCGTAAAACCTATTTTTCTGGCCTATTTTCCCTACAAAAAAATCTCGAAAAATTACCAATTTTCGACCAAAGCCATGGACTAACCAGTTTGGAAAAATCCCAATTTTTCGACTTTTTCAACTTCTTCTTTTTAAAGACTAGAAAAGCGTTTCATCCTTCTAGAATATCGTAAAACACATTTTTCTGAACTCTTTTCCTTAAAATAAAAATCTGGAAAAATTACAAATTTTCGACCAAAACGACGGACTAACCCCTTTGAAAAAATCCCAATTTTTCGACTTTTTCAACTTCTTGTTTTTATACTCTAGAAAAGCGTTTCTTCCTTCTAGAATATCGTAAAACCTATTTTTCTGGCCTATTTTCCCTAAAATAAAATTCTGGAAACATTACTAATTTTCGACCAAAACCATGGACCAACCCCTTTGGAAAAATCCCAATTTTTCGACTTTTTCAACTACTTGTTTTTGTAGTCTAGAACAGCGTTTCTTCCTTCTAGAATATCGTAAATCACATTTTTCTGGCCTATTTTCCCAAAAATAAAAATCTGGAAAAATTACCAATTTTCGACCAAAACCATGGACTAACCCCTTTGGAAAAATCCCAATTTTTCGACTTTTTTCACATCTCGTTTTTATAGTCTAGAAAAGCGTTTCTTCGTTCTAGAATATCGTAAAACACATTTTTCTGGCCTATTTTCTCTAAAATAAAAATCTGGAAAAATTACCAATTTTGCACCAAAACCATGGACTAACCCCTTTGGAAAAATCCCAATTTTTCGACTTTTTCAACTTCTTGGTTTTAAAGTCTAGAAAAGCGTTTCTTTTCTTCTAGAATATCGTAAAACACATTTTTCTGGCCTATTTTCCCAAAAATAAAAATCTGGAAAAATTACCAATTTTCGACCAAAACCATGGACTAACCCCTTTGGAGAAAACCGAATTTTTCGACTTTTTTGACATCTCGTTTATATAGTCTAGAAAAGCTTCTCTTTCTTCTAGAATATCGTAAATCACATTTTTCTGGCCTTTATCCCTAAAATAAAAATATGGAAAAGTTACCAATTTTCGACCAAAACCATGGACTAACCCCTTTGGAAAAATCCCAATTTTTCTACTTTTTTAACTTCTTGTTTTTGTAGTCTAGAAAAGCGTTTCTTCCTTCTAGAATATCGTAAAAGAAATTTTTCTGGCCTATTTTCCCTAAAATAAAAATCTGGAAAAATTACCAATTTTCGACCAAAACCATGGACTAACCCTTTTGAAAAAATCCCAATTTTTCGACTTTTTCAACTTGTTGTTTTTATACTCTTGAAAAGCGTTTCTTCCTTCTAAAATATCGTAAAACCTATTTTTCTGGCCTATTTTCCCTACAAAAAAATCTCGAAAAATTACCAATTTTCGACCAAAGCCATGGACTAACCAGTTTGGAAAAATCCCAATTTTTCGACTTTTTCAACTTCTTCTTTTTAAAGACTAGAAAAGCGTTTCATCCTTCTAGAATATCGTAAAACACATTTTTCTGAACTCTTTTCCTTAAAATAAAAATCTGGAAAAATTACAAATTTTCGACCAAAACGACGGACTAACCCCTTTGAAAAAATCCCAATTTTTCGACTTTTTCAACTTCTTGTTTTTATACTCTAGAAAAGTGTTTCTTCCTTCTAGAATATCGTAAAACCTATTTTTCTGGCCTATTTTCCCTAAAATAAAATTCTGGAAACATTACTAATTTTCGACCAAAACCATGGACCAACCCCTTTGGAAAAATCCCAATTTTTCGACTTTTTCAACTACTTGTTTTTGTAGTCTAGAACAGCGTTTCTTCCTTCTAGAATATCGTAAATCACATTTTTCTGGCCTATTTTCCCAAAAATAAAAATCTGGAAAAATTACCAATTTTCGACCAAAACCATGGACTAACCCCTTTGGAAAAATCCCAATTTTTCGACTTTTTTCACATCTCGTTTTTATAGTCTAGAAAAGCGTTTCTTCGTTCTAGAATATCGTAAAACACATTTTTCTGGCCTATTTTCTCTAAAATAAAAATCTGGAAAAATTACCAATTTTGCACCAAAACCATGGACTAACCCCTTTGGAAAAATCCCAATTTTTCGACTTTTTCAACTTCTTGGTTTTAAAGTCTAGAAAAGCGTTTCTTTTCTTCTAGAATATCGTAAAACACATTTTTCTGGCCTATTTTCCCAAAAATAAAAATCTGGAAAAATTACCAATTTTCGACCAAAACCATGGACTAACCCCTTTGGAGAAAACCGAATTTTTCGACTTTTTTGACATCTCGTTTATATAGTCTAGAAAAGCTTCTCTTTCTTCTAGAATATCGTAAATCACATTTTTCTGGCCTTTATCCCTAAAATAAAAATATGGAAAAGTTACCAATTTTCGACCAAAACCATGGACTAACCCCTTTGGAAAAATCCCAATTTTTCTACTTTTTTAACTTCTTGTTTTTGTAGTCTAGAAAAGCGTTTCTTCCTTCTAGAATATCGTAAAAGAAATTTTTCTGGCCTATTTTCCCTAAAATAAAAATCTGGAAAAATTACCAATTTTCGACCAAAACCATGGACTAACCCTTTTGAAAAAATCCCAATTTTTCGACTTTTTCAACTTGTTGTTTTTATACTCTTGAAAAGCGTTTCTTCCTTCTAAAATATCGTAAAACCTATTTTTCTGGCCTATTTTCCCTACAAAAAAATCTCGAAAAATTACCAATTTTCGACCAAAGCCATGGACTAACCAGTTTGGAAAAATCCCAATTTTTCGACTTTTTCAACTTCTTCTTTTTAAAGACTAGAAAAGCGTTTCATCCTTCTAGAATATCGTAAAACACATTTTTCTGAACTCTTTTCCTTAAAATAAAAATCTGGAAAAATTACAAATTTTCGACCAAAACGACGGACTAACCCCTTTGAAAAAATCCCAATTTTTCGACTTTTTCAACTTCTTGTTTTTATACTCTAGAAAAGTGTTTCTTCCTTCTAGAATATCGTAAAACCTATTTTTCTGGCCTATTTTCCCTAAAATAAAATTCTGGAAACATTACTAATTTTCGACCAAAACCATGGACCAACCCCTTTGGAAAAATCCCAATTTTTCGACTTTTTCAACTACTTGTTTTTGTAGTCTAGAACAGCGTTTCTTCCTTCTAGAATATCGTAAATCACATTTTTCTGGCCTATTTTCCCAAAAATAAAAATCTGGAAAAATTACCAATTTTCGACCAAAACCATGGACTAACCCCTTTGGAAAAATCCCAATTTTTCGACTTTTTTCACATCTCGTTTTTATAGTCTAGAAAAGCGTTTCTTCGTTCTAGAATATCGTAAAACACATTTTTCTGGCCTATTTTCTCTAAAATAAAAATCTGGAAAAATTACCAATTTTGCACCAAAACCATGGACTAACGCCTTTGGAAAGATCCCAATTTTTCGACTTTTTTAACTTGTTGGTTTTATAGTCTAGAAAAGCGTTTCTTTTCTTCTAGAATATCGTAAAACACATTTTTCTGGCCTCTTTTCCCTAAAATAAATATCTGGAAAAATTACCAATTTTTGACCAAAACGATGGACTAAACCCTTTGAAAAAATCCCAATTTTTCGACTTTTTTAACTTCTTGTTTTTATTCTCTAGAAAAGCGTTTCCTCCTTCTAGAATATCGTAAAACCTATTTTTCTGGACTATTTTCCCTAAAAAAAAATCTTTAAAAATAAGCAATTTTCGACCAAAACCATGGACTAACCCCTTTGGAAAAATCCCAAATTTTCAAATTTTTCAACTTTTTGTTTTTAAAGTCTAGAAAAGCGTTTCTTCCTTCTAGAATATCGTAAAACACATTTTTCTGGCCTATTTTCCCTAAAATAAAAATCTGGAAAAATTACCAATTTTCGACCAAAACCATCGACTAACCCCTTTGGAAAAATCCCAATTTTTCGACTTTTTCAACTTCTTGGTTTTAAAGTCTAGAAAAGCGTTTCTTTTCTTCTAGAATATCGTAAAACACATTTTTCTGGCCTATTTTCCCAAAAATAAAAATCTGGAAAAATTACCAATTTTCGACCAAAACCATGGACTAACCCCTTTGGAGAAAACCGAATTTTTCGACTTTTTTGACATCTCGTTTATATAGTCTAGAAAAGCTTCTCTTTCTTCTAGAATATCGTAAAACACATTTTTCTGGCCTATTATCCCTAAAATAAAAATATGGAAAAGTTACCAATTTTCGACCAAAACCATGGACTAACCCCTTTGGAAAAATCCCAATTTTTCGACTTTTTTGACATCTCGTTTTTATAGTCTAGAAAAGCGTTTCTTCGTTCTAGAATATCGTAAATCACATTTTTCTGGCCTATTTTCCCTAAAATAATAATCTGAAAAAATTATCAATTTTCCACCAAAACCATGGACTAACCCCTTTGGAAAAATCCCAATTTTTCGACTTTTTTAACTTCTTGTTTTTGTAGTCTAGAAAAGCGTTTCTTCCTTCTAGAATATCGTAAAAGACATTTTTTTCTGTCCTATTTTCCCTAAAATGAAAATCTCGAAAAATTACCAATTTTCGACCAAAACCATGAACTAAACCCTTTGGAAAAATCCCAATTTTTCGACTTTTTCAACTTCTTGTTTTTGTAGTCTAGAACAGCGTTTCTTCCCTCTAGAATATCGTAAATCACATTTTTCTGGCCTATTTTCCCTAAAGTAAAAATCTGGAAAAATTACCAATTTTCGACCAAAACCATGGACTTACCAGTTTGGAAAAATCCCAAGTTTTCGACTTTTTCAACTTATTTTTTTTAAAGTCTGGAAAATCGTTTCATCCTTCTAGAATATCGTAAAACACATTTTTCTGGCCTATTATCCCTAAAAAAAAAATCTGGAAAAATTATCAATTTTCGACCAAAACCATGGACTAACCCCTTTGGAAAAATCCCAAGTTTTCGACTTTTTTAACTTCTTGTTTTTATACTCTAGAAAACCGTTTCTTCCTTCTAGAATATTGTAAAACCCATTTTTCTGGCCTTTTTTCCCTAAAATGTAAATCTGGAAAAATAAGCTATTATCGACAAAAAGCATGCACTAACCCCTTTTGAAAAAATCCCAATTTTTCGACTTTTTCAAGTTCTTGTTTTTATACTCTAGAAAAGCGTTTCTTCCTTCTAGAATATCGTAAAACCTATTTTTCTCGCCTATTTTCCCTAAAATAAAAATCTGGAACAATTACCAATTTTCGACCAAAACCATGGACTAACCCGTTTGGAAAAATTCCAGTTTTTCGACTTTTTCAACTTCTTGGTTTTATAATCTAGAAAAGCGTTTCTTTTCTTCTAGAATATCGTAAAACACATTTTTCTGGCCTATTTTCCCTAAAATAAAAATCTGGAAAAATTACCAATTTTCGACCAAAACCATGGACTAACCCCTTTGAAAAAATCCCAATTTTTCGACTTTTTTAACTTCTTGGTTTTATAGTCTAGAAAAGCGTTTCTTTTCTTCTAGGAGTGTCGTAAAACATATTTTTCTAGTGTAAAACACATTTTTCTGGCCTTTTTTCCCTAAAAT
Organism: Porites rus; assembly: GCA_964035705.1. NCBI lineage: Eukaryota > Metazoa > Cnidaria > Anthozoa > Scleractinia > Poritidae > Porites > Porites rus. The sequence continues at coordinate 13,559,228 of OZ038002.1, forward strand.
AAAAATCCGGAAAAATTACCAATTTTCGACCAAAACCATGGACTAACCCCTTTGGAAAAATCGCAATTTTTCGACTATTTCAAATTCATGGTTTTATAGGCTAGAAAAGCGTTTCTTTTCTTCTAGAATATTGTAAAACACATTTTTCTGGCCTATTTTCCCTAATAAAAAAATCTGGAAAAATTACCAATTTTCGACCAAAACCGTGGACTTACCAGTTTGGAAAAATCCCAAGTTTTCGACTTTTTCAACTTATTTTTTTTAAAGTCTGGAAAATCGTTTCATCCTTCTAGAATATCGTAAAACACATTTTTCTGGCCTATTATCCCTAAAATAAAAATCTGGAAAAATTACCAATTTTTCGACCAAAACCATGGACTAACCCCTTTGGAAAAATCCCAATTTTTCGACTTTTTCAACTTGTTGTTTTTATAGTCTAGAAAAGCGTTTCATCCTTCTAGAATATCGTAAAACACATTTTTCTGGCCTATTATCCCTAAAATAAAAAACTGGAAAAATTACCAATTTTGCACCAAAACCATGGACTAACCCCTTTGGAAAAATCCCAGTTTTTCGACTTTTTTAACATCTCGTTTTTATAGTCTAGAAAAGCGTTTCTTCGTTCTAGAATATCGTAAAACACATTTTTCTGGCCTATTTTCCGTACAAAAAAATCTGGAAAAATTACCAATTTTTGACCAAAACCGAGGAGTAACCCCTTCGGAAAAATCCTAATTTTTCGACTCTTTTAACTTCCTGTTTTTAAAGTCTAGAAAAGCGTTTCTTCCTTCTAGAATATCGTAAAACACATTTTTCTGGCCTATTTCCCCTAAAATAAAAATCTGGAAAAATTACCAATTTTCGACCAAAACCATGGACTAACCCCTTTGGAAAAGTCCCAATTTTTCGTCGTTTTGAACTTTTTGTGTTTGTGGTCTTGAAAGCCATTTCTTCGTTCTAGAATATCTTAAAATACATTTTTCTGGTCTATTTTCCCTAAAATAAAAATCTAGTAACATTACCAATTTTTGAGCAAAACTATGGACTAACCTTTTTAGAAAAATCCCAATTTTTCTAGAGAGGCGTTTCTTCCTTCTAGAATATCGTAAAACAGATTTGTTTGGCCTATTTTTTCTTTGTAAAAAAATCTGAAAAAATTACCAATTTTTGACCAAAACCATGGAAAAATGGAAAAATCCCAATGTTTCGACTTTTTCAACTTTTTTTTGATAGTCTTGAAAGGCTTTTTTTTTTAGAATATCATAAAACACATTTTCCTGGCGCCTTTTGTCTACTGAAGAAAAAAGTGGAAAAATTGTTAATTTTTGACCAAAATCATGTACTAACCCTTTTGAAAAACTCCTAATTTGTCGACTTTTTAAAGTTCTCTTTTACGTCTTGCTTGCGTAAGCAGCGAGACTCATAATCTGCAACGCGTTTTTCGCCCGTAGGGGTACTCCCTTATATGGGCTATATAGGTATGTGCACAAGGGACCCTCAAAATCTGTGTGTGTAATCGACTGTTTTTTTTATAGTAAATGTACCGGATTTACCGTTTGTTTCAACTATAGCGATACATCGGTAACTATGTATATAAATCAGTGTTAAATAAACGTTGAATTATCTTACCTGCGATATGTTGTCGTCCTTAAAAAAGGAACAGTAAACGGAGGGTAAAAAGAAGGTACATTTACCAAGGCTAAGAACACACGTGATTCATTAGTCACGTAGGTGTTGTAATCAGCTGGCCATGTGGTTGACAATGACCTGACTAATTTTCGTGACAAATGGCTCAACAGATCAAATGGTCATTTTCATAACCATTAGATGCTTAATAACGTATTACTTACGTCATCGATGACTTTAGCATGACTTCATATCAATTAATGCTGGATGTTGCCTCACTTAAGAGTTTATTATGATCAAATGTTATTACAATTAGGACTCTATTACATTAAGGGTGAAATATTATTGCAGTTAGGACTTTATTACATTTAGTCGTACTGGCTTATACATGGATCTTGCCCGTCACACAGTATGCATCTCCGGCCAAGGCCTTCTACCGGGCCACATTTATAGTCGTAGCCAAATATATTGCACTTTCCACAAGGATTAGAAGCAGAACAGGGTGCAAAATGTATGCCCGGACAACCTTCACTTCTTTTGCTCTCACGAAGTAACTAAGGAGGAAACAATGCAGCACTAAATAATAAGATACAGATAACCTATTCAAGTCCTCTATTTTAAGCCCTTTTCAAACTTTTAAACCCCAAGGTGGTACTTGTTAATTACGTTTTATACCGAGAGGCTTCGCCCCCGAGGTCCAACCTCGGACCCTTAACTTACGAATCAATCAGAGAACGTTGTGGAACGATACCACTAAAGCAAACACCCGTGCCCTGTGCAATTCCCTCGTGCCATGCCACAATCTCTTCCTCAGGGCCTCTGGATCGCGGCCTCTGGGAGCGAGATTGGCCATGCCAGTCTCCGGCTAACACTACAAGTAATCCAACTTCATCTGTAGTTATCGGTGGTAAACTGGACCTTTTCCCTTTTCTTTTCTTCTTCTTTACTGTTCATATGTTCTTCATACTAAAACAAAAACATTCCTCTAGAAAAGAGGGGGAGCTAAAGCCCCCCCTCCCCCGGCTCCGCCGTCCTTGAGTTTCTTATACCTTCTATTGACAAATGACATCCCTTTCACGTGCCCAGTTTAGAACTTTGCACCCGTTTTAACTTCTGTAAATGCACTGCCTTTATAATATGAATAACCGTTTTCTCGACTTTTACACAAACTTTAAATGCATATGTTACTCCTTTTGGGCCTTTTACAAACAGAAATGATAGATTTTCCTACCCTTTGATATACTTTAACTAGCGAAATCCCTACCCTTTGATATTCTTCAAGTCTGAAAAATGTACCCCTTTGGGGCGGAGCCTAACGGTGTAGGCAATTATAGGGAGTATCCCACTACGGTTAAAACCTCAAGGGTACAGGCTTAGTGCACTACTTAATTGCAGATACCGTATAACATTTGTGGCTTTAGGCACATTTTTAGTCAGAAACTTGGTATAACAATACCTTTATTCGAAGCTAAACTAGGAAATGGTAGCAATTTAAAAGAATTTGGCAAACATTGGCACAATAAATAGAAAGTTTTATGCCCAATTTTCGTGGATTTTAAACTAATCGCAAAACCATCACATCATTATTTACAATTACTATTTTCTACGTAAGATATTTCTTCGTTTCTGAGTGGCTCAAATCACACGGTTAATTCTTCATATGACCACCTGGCGTTATCCAAATTTGAAAGACTTTTGCGACATTCGTTAGACATTCGGTTTTTGTGACATCCGGGATAATCAAGGTCTCGGTAAGTGTTATTAGCCGACACCATGAATTTTTCCGGATATCACAGAAAACTTTATCATGCTCTAATTGTCTCGCTGGCTTTAACAGGGTTGACCTAGCTGGACGAGACAAAGTGTTTATGCGGAGAAACGTTACCCTGGCTAAGAGGGTGAGCCTCTCAAGTAAACAGTTTGCCAAGTTTCATGGGGAAATCTAGAACAAGTTAGCTCACGCGGTGTAGCTCGGGTAGGCGAGTTACCCCTTCGACCCGGGACAAGTTTTCTCCATATAAACGCAGTCTGAACGGGATCTAAGCGTTCTTATATTAAACACATCTTCTACTTAAATGATAAGGTACCTTTTGTGAATGGTAGTTCTTAGGTCTCCCAGGCAATGACATCGCACTCACCAGGCAAGAAACCATCAACACGGCAAAAAGCGACTTGGCCATATCTTGACTGGATCTGAAAACTAGACTGATACAACACTAGTTGTTGGGGACGGTTTGAATAATGTTTTGTCACACCCTACCCCCCTTGGGAATCACGTGACGGAAAATTACACAGTTCGGAAAGCCTGCTAAAACAGCCGTTTCTCCTTGCTCTTTGCCGCTGAGGACAGTTCGGACCATCTGCTTAAATGTTCTCTTTGTTCTTCTTTACTGGATATTTTGAGGACGTCGAAATTTCTGTACCTAAGAGTTTACAAGCTACTACAGATTAAAGTCTTTAAACCGTAAAACTTCTAGAACATTTCTATTTTTACATTTTACATTTCGTATACGTGCGTCGAATGTGGTAAAGACGTGATGTCTTATTTTGCAAGTAGTTCAAGTTACTCGAACACATTCCTAGTCTTGGCATTTACAATTTCTCAAAAAAAAGGTCCTCATGTGTAACTTGTTTTATCCAACACTAGTTGAAAGTCCTCGAATACTTTACGACGACAACTGCTCGTCAACTGAACTTACAACCGCCTTCAAAATCAAGTTCCATATAAACTCTGAATTACACTTTCCTGTTCTTAGATTTTTGTTGTCTCTAACTTCCTCTGATAAGCAAACATCTAATCAAAGGAAAAACCCTTTAGTTGTTGTCCTCTAATCACTTGGGACCTAAGGTTCGATAACGACAACGGCACTATCAGTGGTCGCACTTAGCACTCTCGTAAGTTTCTGTTTTACGTGGTAACTTACGGGCTCACTTAAGGGCACACGTAATCTTGATATAGTACTTTATTAATGATTCACTCTGTTTTTTTTTTTAAGTAAACAATCCGTGAGTGTAAAGAAAGTTAAAAGTCGTTTCGAACACTTTTAAGCCTCTCAAAAAATGAAATTTGCATGCAAACGTTATTTTTCTTCAATATCTACTGAAAATGATAGTTCTTCTTCTTTTTTCATAAAAGTGTACATCAGAGGTTAACAAAGCTCATTAGAACGAATTACATGAAGAAAAATACTTTTTTTCACTTCTCAGTAAAAGATCTCGTTAAATTTAGTAAAAACAGTAACGATACAGGACCTACATAGGTCCCGATAGATACGGGACCTACATAGGTCCCGTAAATTTACGTGCTATTTTTCCCGTCAAAAAAGTTTTGCGCAACAGCCGCAATTTCTGTTGCATAAACGACACTTAAGTGAACACTTACGAAAATCGTAAGTGCAACCACTTAAGTGAATTCCCTAAGTGGACCACTTAAGTGATTTCATGCAACTGACTTAAGTTACGAGTGCACGTACGTGCCCGTAGTTGTTACGGACGTTTTATGCAACCGGGCCCAGAGCCTATTTCCCTTTCGTGAAAGGTCGTTGCCATTTTAACGGTCGATGCCAATATTGGTAGCTACGCATTTAGTCTTGAAAGAAAGGCTTTCTTGCAGCTTCAGACTAATGTCGTTTTGAACTATAAGTAATTTACCGGAAGGGGGCCTCACCTTAGTTTTCGACCTTCAAATGGAGAGAACTACAGTTGATGACTCTGAACATGATTATCCAAGATGGCGGACAACCGCTCCAAAAACAAAAAACATGAATTGTAAAAAAAACGTGAAACAGAATCGAAACCCCATCAGATTGCGTATACCACCCTTTAATACTATTATCTTCACAACAGCGTTCAAAAGCATCCAAATAGTCGGCTGGTTTAGCCAAAACCACAGAACCGCAAATCCGGCCAGAGAACCGCACATTATATCGCAGAGTCCTCTCTTCTCTCTTCCCTTTTCCCATCGTGCCTCGCGCGCTTCCTTTTTCTTTCTCCCCAGCCTCCCGACAACACAAAGAGGCCTCTACGGAGGAGAGAGTTTAGGATACGAAAGGTCCAGGGACCCGCTTCTCGAACGTCCCGGAACGTCCCGGTAACTTTTCGGGCCCGAAATCAAATATTCAAATCAAAATATAAAAAAAAAGAGCACGGGTCCTGGCTAGCGAACTATTCCATTTTGTTTCATTAACTGATAGTTTTGTCATGTTAGATGCAAGACTATTGAAACCTCGATCTTTAATGTAAACGGGAACAGCTTACCGAGCCCGTTAATTATCGAGACTTTCGAGAAACGGGCCCCAGGTTCTACCCTGGGTTGCAGTCTTCTTTATTTTTAATGGAAACACTGTCAATAACAGGTCAATTTTTTTAATTAACTTAAAAATGGCAGCGATCGTTTACGAAAGGGAAATTTGCGCCTTCTGACAGCCTGAGTTTGTCTCATATATTAATGGGAGTTTATAGACGATCATGTGACTGAGGGTACGACGTAGGTCATTCCCCGTTCTGTAAGTGTGATTGGTTTAAAATTTAATATTTTTGAAGTCAGTCAGATGTTTATTTAAGAGATACAGCTATTTCCGAAAAGAAATCATTTATTTGTTGAAAACATTAAGTTTTGCCGGTCTTTTCGACATAACAACCAAAGAGCGAATGTGGACGCCTTGCTATTTCTTTTTACTCCCCAAAGTCTATTAGGTCTTGAAAGGTCTTTTTCTCCCCGTTCGATTTTTGCCGTTTTATAGTTTGAAAGCTGAAAAAAAGGCAGTGAATTTTTTGCAACCGGATCGAACGCCTGTCTTCTTTTCAGACGATTTGAGAAATGACAAAGCTTGGTTCATAATGTCTTGAAAATAGAAATGTTCTTCAGTTATAGTGAGGCCTACATTGAGCCGACACCCTGTATTAAGAGGACGTAGGTGCTATAACCTGCCATCCCATATTTTCTGTAAAGCAATAAGCGGTCACTTCAATTGAGAGGACACTAGGGAGGTCTCGGTGGGTATCCTCATAATAGAGACTTCACTGTAATAGAAATTTCCCATCTTACATGCATTTCAAAATTATAATAAGAAAGACTATTAGCTTTAAAGATTTGTTAAGAACAACAGCAACAAGACATATCTTACCGATGCGTCTTTGAAACAACCGACACGTTTCAACGTTTTTCGACGTGTTGCGACTCTCTTCTGCAAAAATAAACCTCCAGTATTTATAATTTCGCAACGATATAAAAAGCTTTTTTTAAAGTTAGCGGAAACAAACATACATCTAATAACCGGCCTTGAAATTTCCGCTTATAAATATTTTTCAAGATAAACAAATCCCTACTACTTATTCGATGTTTCATTTTAACTTTTCTTTCCATTGACGTCGTTTGAATCTTGGGGGTATTTATTTACTATCTTCACATTCAACTTGCCGTTCAATTAAGAAGGTTTTAAAAAGACGTTACACGCCAAGAGAGCAGATGTCAGAAACTGTTTAACGTGGAAATTTCTATTTTGTTTTGTTTATTTCAAGGCGGTTTACAATAACAGGTTTGCCGACTTATTGAAGTGAATTAAAAATCCAAAATTGCGAAGCTGTACATATGTTGAGTTCCACGGTCTCGATAAAACAAATAATGTGATAAACGCAATATTAATTAAAGAGTGATCTTTTGTTGCTGATAAAAATTCTGTATGCCAGGCTTTTGATATAGTTTCGAATGTACAAGCTTTGCATGCTGATTTGTCAGGCTTAAAGATTAAGCCATTAACTTTTTTGAACACAAGAACATTTTGCATGTAGCGTAAAAACAAAATCTTAAGCGCAACAAAAACCTTCATGTTTGGTCACCTCTCCAAAGCGACTTTCTATGCAAAACACCAATTCAAGGTTTTCCAGTCTATTAAAGCCCTATAATTTGAACCTCGACCACTTTTTGGGTTCACGTGGACGCGGGTTTTAATTGAGTTTTCCATTGATTTCAACCCCTAGAAAGCGACGCAACAATACTTAGACTATACGGAAAACCTTCAGTAACAACTTGTCGCAACACATGTCGTAACTTAGAAATCGCATGCAATGAATTCTGTTCCAATAAGTTGATGCATCGGGACCTCCACTCAGCAAGGAACCCTTGTGGTTCGATTCTTTCAAGCAAAGCGACCACCACCCGTAAACGACCACTAAATCTTCGTATTTTAGCTCATTTTGAATTGTCGCTTATGCTGGGAGTTGGACTGAAGTTCGATTTTCACAAGTTTGTATCCTAGCTTTTTATCGTTTTTAGAGTTTCAAAGTTTCTGTAAGCTGCAAAAAAATGGTTCCACGATCGTTAAAAAAAAATAACTTTAATCAATGCCGAGCGGCAAGGCAAAAAAGCATTATTACTATATTCCTGTACTGAGATAAGCATATTAAGTTTTGACGTTCGCCGTGCAGTATATGAACGTATCGCTTCATTTGTCAAACTGTTTGCCGAAAGAACTGTTTGGTTAAAAAAACAGTAATATCATTAAAAATCTATGTATCAAAACAATTATTGTTGTATTAAATTGCAAATAAAATTTTGCCCGAGGAAAGACGAGTTGCAAAAAGTGTTTCTTTTCACAACAAAAGTTAATATTTAGTGCCAAAAATGATTTGCGGTGACTTTAGGGTTTACATTTTCAATGATAAGGCTTGCAGATGAGTCGATAACGTTTGAACCGGGAGACTGTAGTGATATAAATGCCTTCAACATATGCAAACAGAAAATTTGCGACGACATCAAGTAGTCACATCGTAATGCATTGGTCGAAATGAAAAGATGTCGACTTTTGACAATCCAATATACAGCTACACGGTTTCTACGAAAACCGGATTATGAGTTCATTGCATTGGTTGAAACAACGAGCCAATCGCGACCTGAAACTGATTTTAAATCAAGATACACTGTCTGTACTAATGTCGTGCCAACTGGCTTGGAATCGCTGACACATGTTTTGCGTGCAAGCCTTTGAAACCAACCATCAATTAAAATTAATGTTAAATTTAAAACTGACGCAATCTCACCGTATATCAAGTGGTACAATTTCCATGATTAGAGGAAAGAATGATTTATATAACTTTTGGTATGACTTGTTTGTGATGTGTGGGATGTTAACCCTGCCATGTGCCTCTTAATCGTCCGCTAAAAAAATTAATTTCCGATGAACTTGAATCAACTGAATGTCACAGTAACAGAAAAAAATCTCCTTTATCTTAAAAACTTAAAAGTTTTCAAAGTTCTCAAGGATTACTTGAGAATTTCCTCTTTCGTCCTCTCTTTTATACCGTGGTTCGGTTTCATGCGAACCTCTAAAAGATTAATCACATTCGTATCTCTAAGTCTTATCGGAATAATCATCTCAAACATATTTCTTTGATAAAGTCGAGCGAGTTTACGGTTAAAAATCCGCCATATTGTGGATGAGGATTACCGTCTCAGTTCGAAAAATCATGCGTCTCAGTATTTTCCAGTAAATAAAAATTACAGCAAATCATAAAAGCTTTAGGAAACTCTAAAAATATTCGTTAAAAACCATGTGAGATATTGTATACGACTTATAAAAATAGAACCGTCATAGATGAGAAACGTTTTATAGGAAAGGGTTAGACAAAATGCGAACGGAAACCGAAGATTTTATCGGAAAATAAAGTTCAAAACTGCGCGTAAGTGGCCTTAGACAAGTTGTCTAATATTATTGCACTTCTTTTAGAGCGGTTTTCTTGATATGAATCAGTTTTATGTCTACAGAAGCTAACAGCTTCTAAAATACAAGAAGTTTAAAGAATGAAAATTTTATTGGTAGAGCCAGGGTAGCAAAAACAACTGACTGCCAACAAGCAAAACATAACGGTTTATTGCTTAATCTTTATTCTAAACAAGAGGGTCCAAAATATTTGTGTGACTTGAAACAGCGGACCATGAACATGGTGAAAATGTTTTTTGTCCCGCCATCCAGTTATTTTGACGATCTTGTCCTCTGTAGAGATTGAAATAACCGGTCGAAAACGGCTGACATCAAATGTCACTTCCTGCCATGGCAGAATTCAGAATTCAGAATCGACATCGTGCGTAATATTAAATTTACGTAAGAACAGAAAGGCGTAAGTTTCAAAACTAACCTTCGTATGAAATTGCATAGAATTTACTGCTAGAGAAACCAACGCTGTAAAAAAAAGCAGCGAATTCTACAGTTGAAGTTCAAAACTTGACAATCAAAAACATTTCATAGCGACATTTTTGGATCAATCGGATCAGGCAAAAAAATACGTATCGCTAAAGAAAACTCGATAACACCCTCTTTTTACAAACCTGTTTAATCGCATATTTTTCAAAGTTTGATCGTGCTATTTATTTACTTTTCACCATTTTCAATATTGGTTAATTCGAAGAGTAATCACGAAAATATTACATTGGCATAGCGGGGTAAATATTTGGCGGAAAGACAGAATAGAATATATCAGTCGTCCTACCAGTTTATTAAAACTCTTTCTGATCCTTTTTTTAACGGGGACAGCGTAAAATTGTTTGCGTGCAGCGGAGTATAGCAGTCGGTATCGGATCGGAGCCTAAAGATGACGAAAGGGGAAAAACCTTTTTGTCGGGCCTAGTCACTGGCAACGAATATTAATAATTTTAAAAATATGATTAGATGAAATGAGATCATTGGTTATGAAAATTTATCAGATTTACCCGGTGAAAAGGAGTCCGGTCCAAATCAAAGTTATCATTATTCTTTCTCTTTAGTGTATACATAATTTTTTTCCATTTTTCTGATCTTTGATAGAATGAATGAAACAAAGGCATAAAACTCAGATCAATACTTCTCCAAAAGAGGGCAGAGCGCTCCAGCCGTACTCTCTGCTACATGCCCAAAGAAAAATGACAATATTGATAATTAAAAATTGTTTGAAGTTTCTCAGTTTCTGATTGTCCTAAATCCCTCGATCCATTCTTCATAACTACCCAGTGTTGGGACATGTTTTGCTGCCGATAGCAGTACGAATGACTTCAATGGTATTCATATCGCCTGGAGAAGGAGGCAATACGTCATGAAAAGAAGCAGAGTGGTGGATCGCATCTTTTTTAGCAACACAGAACTAAGGAAAGTGGCGGAACTGAAGATTTCACGTATAATGCAAAGATAAAATAGCCGAACCATTGCCTTAAAAACATGGCAAGAATACACGATAACTGCTACCTGAAAAATGATCTTCCAGAAAAAAGGCATTCCCCTTCATATCTGCCAAGGAATAGGCAAATGGTATGAAGAAGGGAGCTTTACAAAAAGGTGTGCATGTTTAGTGAGCTTGGGTTTTGAGCGTTTGGATTCCCCATGATGTGAATTATATCCCCGTAAATCTGCATAACTCTTCATATCATACTCAGCCTTATCCAATTATTGCTTAAGAATTAAACAATACTGATACCCACCACAAGCCGAGAAAGCGCAAAAACGACCGACGATTAAAGCAAAATGCACTTGATAATTTTCTTTTAAACAGCTTTGTTTTAGGTTTACTCTCATGGACTTAGAATAGATGACCAAGGAACACGAAGCAGTTAAGAGAATTGTTACTTAAGCTGAATTAAAGAGATGGCAAAGACACATAAAGCACTTGACTACTCAATAGATTTAATTTATCTTCCATTTAAATGCCACCGTACTTTTGTGTTTCTCGACAACTGTTCGAATGTGCCTGCCCTTGTGTGGCAAATTAAATACCTACTTGCTGAAATAAATTAAAATCATCAATTATACTTTTTTGTGAAAACGTATGGGAACTATTCGCACATATATCATCTTGTCTAGTTTAAGAAAAATAACAATAAGTGGGTGCATTGACATCGAGCCTTAACCTAGGAGATTTACTTTTCTCAAGTTGTGTTTCACAGAAGTCTCCCCAGGAGCTCATCAACTTAGTTTACGCTATAGTAAGTTATTTTCTCTCGATTATTTACTTTACTCAGCCAGTTTCAGGCGTTAAAAAACAACAAAAGAAACGAACTTTGGCTCGCGTTTATTTACGATGCCTCGAGAATCTGTATCTCAATCTGAACGCTTGGAACGTATTTTTTATTATTATTTTTCTCTCCCCCAACGCGCTTCTTTATTATCAATCTATTATTTGCTTAGCCCTTTTTGTTTTTTAAGTGTATGAGCTTGGATGAGATATCATCAACGAACTAAATTATAAGTGAATACTGCAGAGCCAAATAAACTAACATTGAACAATAAAAAAAACCATTTCAATGGCAAAGAAAGGATTTACGGGAGTGAGTTTATTTCCTATTAGATGAACTAAAATGTCTTCTGACCAGGCAAAACGGAGAGATTCTTTCGGCAACCTGACGTTTAGCAATATTTTGTTGTAATTTGATGGTGTTTTTGGCCCGTAGAACATCTACGACAGAAAGACAGCTGCTTCCTCAGACATGAAAATTGATTGCGAGAGGGAAAAAAAAGAAAAGGAAAACACGAGCAACTTAGGAAAGGAAAGTCGAGGATCACAAAGGAAAAACTAACGCCTATTTCAGCTGCTAATATCCAGGGCAAATAGAATATTGCAGGGTTTTTTTCCTTCTATTTGATCTATGTTTATACATGACCAAAAACAGTCGTGTTCCGTACGTGTTAGCATAGTTACGGGTATAGTTGAGATTTTTTTCATGTAGACGAGGCAAAATTAGTATTCTTAGAGAACTCTCGTTGGTGTCTACTCGAATGACGTTACTCAAGACCTTTAGGCACACTCGCTTCTTTTATCGTCTACAGGGGACAATTAGGTAAAAATCACATCTTGCTGTGAAAACTTTGTAAGTGTATCTATGATTAAAGGTACTGAATGCTCATAATCAAAATAGAAACCAGGATGGCGCCTTCTGCATTTATTAAAAGTTGTTTTAGTGTATTTTTAAACTCACTATAATTTAAATGAAAGGTCGTCAAGTTTTACCACAGTTTGGTGAGTGGGCGAAGCCGTACTCCGAACGATGTAGTCATGAGTCTACAAGATTTCAGGGTCTGATTTATTTTACATTAAAGCAGTCAATATAATGAAAGGAGTCTGATTTCCTTGTCTTCAATCGAGATAAATTTGTTTAAAATCTCTTCTTTTTTTTTGCGGAACGAGATTGAAAGCATCTGAGAAAATCACAGAATATCCAAAATGTTATCATAAACAAAAAACGGCGTTTAAAAAAACACTGGGATATCATGTACGTAATTATACAATATTCGCGCACCGCACTGCCTTACTGCGTAATTCACCACAAAAAGTAATGAATTTCAATTCAGTCCATTCATATTTTAACCATGTAAAACTTCGAGGTAGTGAACATTTTAAAAGTCAGAGAAACGAGCGGAAGATGTAATAGACTGTCTGATAAATCAAGTAACAAAAATGGAAAATTATGCAGAAAATGTTAAAATTACGAATATTTACAAATATCGTTTCAAAAGCCCTTGGCTGTACGCACTTACCAGAAGGGGGGAAATCAATACAATGGACTGCCAGCCGTTCAATCTCTCTCCGAAACGTTGTGACACGATTTCCAGTTGATAATATTTCAATGTCTATCCTAAATGACAAAACAAAGTAGATTCTTATTAATTTAGGATTGAAGTTCCGCGCGCTGCCAGCTTGCTAGACTACATAGCGATCGTTTAATTTGTTGTCAATGGTGAATTCACATCCTCGCAGGATATGCAAAACTGTTAAAGGTACTAATGAATTTGTATTTTTGTACAAATCATCTTTTTACTAAAGTGAACGCACCCCTTTTTAAGTTATTTACTGAAAACGTAAAGGAGTTGTAGGGGATTTTTCTAGGGATGAAAGCGTTTGAGAATTTTTCTAGACTTTGAACTAAAATGATTCGGGTTCTTTTTTTCTACGGTTTTTAATAGCTGATAAGTCCATTTAAAGTCGGTGTTGGTTGCTATCGTATACTAAGTAGCGAATACTATTGTATAAATAACGTTTAAAGATCATAAACGCAGAGACGATTTTCAAAACAAAGTAAAAACAATTACAACAGGAGACCAACCGGCCACGTGGAAAGTGGCTACAACAACTCAACGGCAAAAATGCACTCATTTAGAGAGGGGGAAATACTAACTGGCTTTTATTTGAACATGAATAGTAACAATTTACATCTACAATACTGTCTGCATGGTTAAGAATTAGCTCTGAGAAAAAGTTACTTATATATTACTGTCTTATATTTATTTATAAGTAATATTTTTCTAAAGCCTTTTTACTGCGAGGTCAGGTCGTCCGCGGGAAAACTAAAACCATCGGCGATCAAAGCATGCGCCGTTTACAACTCTCGTTGTTACACTTTTAATTCGTTTTTCAAATAACTTTTTGTACTGATTTATAGTGTGCCCCTGATTTACATAGCATTGTAAGCGCCGACTTCTCTAAATTGTGATGAAGGAAGTATAATTATGAAATATACTAGGAGTAATCTGAGCTTAGAAGAGTGCGTTCGACATGTTTGTTAGCTATTTACTGTATATAATTAAGAGATGTACAGGTAGCAGTGGGCTAAACCTTTAAGTAAAGCAAACACTGACTGTGATCCTCAGGATATTCTTTTGCACCGTAGGATGGTCATTAAAATTGGCTAAAAATTGCGATACAAAAACTGATTGAAGTCATCTGAAACGTTTATTGATTGCGATGTCAAAGTGTCGCGTATCACTTTAAACCCTTGTTGCATGTTATTATAGGTTGACATGACTCACCCACTGGTCCCTAATTAGCACTGTTTTCCAAATACAACGCACCCGGAATATGTGAGATGAAAAAGTCAACGTTTCAAGTTACCGTTCAACTTCTGGTATAATTTTCGTTTGTTAAAATTGGAAATGCACTTAGCTTATCCAGATAGTTTACAGGTAATCCATCCACTCAGATCAAATAATTAGAAACAAATAATCCAAATAGGACATAAAAGGATTACAAACTCTAGCAAACTAAAGTCCTGGTCAACAAGTTTTGCAACAATTTCACCCGACGGCCTCATCAATATTTCTCCTCCCACCCGTCCCCGCCCCCCACCCCACTCACCGTTCAAAGCGGGTGTTTTGACTGAGTCAGGACACAGTGCGAGCTAGCTAGAATTGCGAAAAAAAAATACAAAAAAATCGAAAAAGCAGTAATACGGAAAACATTAACTGAAAGCTAACCATTGCAAATAAGTGTTTAAAACGCCTAAACCGGTAGAGCTTAACCCTAATCTGTAAAATGAGAGTTTCACCCTAGGCAGTAAAATGAGCGCATAACCCTAACCAATGAAAGTAGACCAAGAAAGCATCATTCTGCAAATATGCTAGTAGTAAAACCTCACATACTCATAGGGAACCAATCGGGAAACATTTTTAATGTATTTTGTATGATCATAAAACGTTATTTTTCCCACAGGCTTACTGGATCGCAGATTGTCCAACCCGTGTTTCTTAACACTCAACACCATGATATTTCCGGGGGTATTGGGTATTAAAGCATAAAAAACAAAGTTTTTCCAAACGTTTTGACCGGGATTGTAGCAGGAGGCAACCCGGGTTGCCTAATTTATAAGTGTTGACGAGGACATCCTCGTTCCATAATTATACAACCAATCAAACGGGCATGACGTCATAAAAATAGAAGAGTTTGCCTATGCACACTCTGATGTGATACATAGAGCAAATCACCGGGTTTCCGGGGAAACTTTGTCCAAATATGGCGATTCCACGGGATTAGCGAAGGACTTGGCAGGTGCAAATGTGTATTGAAATTGCGCCGTCACATTTCATCGTTGCTAAGTAACATTAGGGACATGCGCAGATGTGACTCGTGTGAAATGATAAACCGTGTCTATCTCAGTTTTGTTTGTTGTTAAATAAATCTTGTTGTGATTTCAAGACAGAATGCCACATGTCTCTCTTTTCCCTACTGTCATGTGACGTCAAGTTCGATCCGTGTAAGGAAATCTAAGGCAGTCTTGGATTCCGGAATCCAGGTACTGGATTCCTGATTCTTTCTCAGTGGAACGTGGATTCCAGATGCCGATCATAAGCAGGATTCCTTGAGCTGTATTCCAGATTCCAATTCAAGGTTTTCGGATTCCTTGAGGAAAAAATTCCCGGATTCTAGAATCTGAGCTCTAGTCTTACATATGGGGTGATCTGGTCATGTGTTGAAGAGAACTGAATCAGTGTATCGGTGTTCTGTTTTCACTAGCAAGAGATAGTCGATCAAGAACAGAGCATTAACTATTCAAGGAAATATCTTACAAACTTTAAACACTTGAACTAACCAGACCTTAGTAAAATTTCCCGACCCCACAGCGATCTCTCAGCTAATGAAATATAACTAAATGTGAATAGTGATTAAGAGTCCTCATTGTTTGTTGTTAATCTAAATCAAAAGACGATTTTTAAAAAAAAAAACTTTAAAGAAAGACGTTTCTTTTAGTTTTCCCTGATCTTCTCTGAAAAATTTACGCCAGAAAGGAAGTGTGTTTCCGATGGGGAGCCGAAGGGAGCTTTGCCGGATTTCTGTTTCAAGACAACAATCATCCACCATAACATTCAACTTAGCTCACATTTGGATCGGAAAATTCAGTGTAAACCAAGTGTCCTGTTTGTTATTACGTTCAGATTACCGACCATGGACAGCATCAAAATATGTAGGGCTAAAAACTGTCGGGATATTGGACATTTGACTGGTGTTGGTGTTAAAAAAACGTATGTTACTTGCCTTACAATAACCTTTCGACGCGGCTCCTGGTAGGTTTCAAGCTTACTCAACCGTCTATTAATAAGAACAGCGCACCTTTTGAAAGCAACTAAGTATTTCAATCTCTTTGTTGTTGTGTATCAGAGGATTTTTAGGATAAGAATTGCAATGTAATAGAGGGGGGATTGGACGGCTCGTACGTACGCATTTTAAAGTTGATATTGATACTACTTATATAAATATAGTTCACTTTTACTGAGCGATACACGTGAAGTCAGCAAAATAGCTTAATGGATAAAAGCACACTAATGTATCTTTCGCTATATTAATATTTATTGAGTATTTCAATTCTTATTTATAACTTTGGTGACTGTTAGCTGAATACATCGTAAAAAGGTTGATTTTGCATTTAAATAACTTTCAATGACGACCATGTCTTACCTACCCTTTTTTTATCCCGCTTGTTTAAAAAAAATTAATTACTGAAGCAAACTAAGATTATTCAAAGGAGAAAATATATTGAACACGACTAAACACAGACCACATATCGAATCAACTAAAAATGCGAAAAACGTGAAAACGAAGGGCATAACCATTGACGATTGTTGAGAAGAGGATGAATCATGTATCTTGGGATGCCAGCTTAATTTTGTGTCGATCATTGTAGTCAGAAAAAAATTGACTTGATCATATAACGGAAGCTCTTGAATGTTGCCCCTGGTAATCTAAACTACGTAAACAAATTGTCAGACAGCATAAATAATAACTAAGCTGTAAATTTTAGCCTACCTGTCTTGACAAATGTTCTCTAAAGCTCCAAGGCTCACTGGAGTGGAGTTTGACTGGATTAAAACATGTACAATAAATCTTCAGAAAGCCAACAGGCTGTTTCTAATGCTAGTTAATCCTACTTGATTTTAGACAGGTTTTTATTCTGTTTGGGTTTTTTTTATATATTAGCCTTAGGCTAAATTGGAAATGATTCAGGGATGATTGCTCAGCTCTAATTCTGTTGAAGTTGAAACTTTAACTAGCGTCTCTCACTTCAAAACGCACCTTTCACCTCTTGCTTACCAATGGTGAGGATGATTTAATAACTGGGTGTTTTATTTTCTCGATAAAACACTAAAACAAAGGGACATGTTTAAAACGCGCTTGTTAATTGGCTATCATTTAATAGCTGTTTTGAAATTAATTCTAATCTCAATTCGCGAGGAAAGTTTTGGTGATAAGAAAATTGAATATATCGAGAATGTTTTCAAATACTGAAAAAGAAACAAGAGAATTCGATTTAGGAGCTTTTAGCCTCGTTCAGGAGAGAATTTCTTACTGATCTGATTCAGTTGATTGGCTTCGATGCGACCTTAGTCCAACAGACAATCGTAACTTAAATTAGGTCGACGTATATTAGAGTTTGGTTTGTCTAATGAAAAGTTCGAAGTTTGTCCTAGGTCTAATTTGGCGAAAACTCAGGAGCAGAAATTAACAGAATGTAGACACTTCAGTTCAAGAGGCATCATCCGTGACGTATTCGACCGGTGAGATCTGTTTGGCGCAGAAGGCCAATGTTCACCCTAGATGCATTGCGCGCCCTGTACTCCAGAAAAAACATTTCGCGTAGTTGAAAGTCGCTGCCTTTAGTGTGTAAAGTCAATCTTTGTTAATCTTCTACAGTTCGCTAAATCTGGTTTAAAAGAAAGTCTCAACAAGTTCGTTTGGTATTTTTCTTTACATCTTTTTGGATATTTTGGAATGGTATCGAGCCTTTTTGTTTCTGTGAGTGTTTGTTTCACTGCAGCACTTTCGATGGCGGCTCCATCCACAGGTAACCCAGGCTCTGTGATAGTACCACAGTACGGTTCCAGTAAAATTACAGTGTTTGTATGGGGTAAAAATATCATCCTAAAATTTCTAGGAAATACTAAATAAAGATCAATAAAACTTACTCTGCAGTTAATTGTTGTTGTCCTTATTGCTTCAACGAAGTTTCGTGATAATTTGCAGTAATTTGTTTAAATTCACTCTATCTACAATAATAATATACAAGGTAGGAAACACGAGGTGCCATTTTCGCCGACATGCTCTCATTCAACACAACTTTTTCCACGAAATTCGAACTCCAACGGAAAATAAACATGCCAGGATCGTAGAAATAGGATAGCAGCAGATATAGAAACCAATGGAGCTTTCCCAGATAGAGAAATGAATCCCACAGACTTTGACAAACTCGAAGAATATAATCCAAACAGACCGAGAATACGCTCGCCGAAGCAGCCGGGCCAGATCAACACGCGGCCAAGAAAATGAAGCCTGGGCACTGTACAAAAAAATTCCATCCCGGGGGTCCTGGGGTGACCTTTCTAGGGACCAATACATCATTTGCCCAAAGCCACCCTCCCCTGCTGGAAAAATACTTGATAGAAGGCAATTGTTCTTCCTAGCCAATCACTATGGCCTGTTATAAAGAGATTATTTTCCTCTCGAACTAAATTCAGCGCCTGGCGCTGGTCCTCAGAAAGTTTATCAAACATCAATAGGGCAAGGTTATAAGGGCAAATAAAGGAAAGAACAACGAAGGAGGATTTACAAAACTTAAAACGAGCAAAAGATATAAGTGAATTTTGGCTCTTACCGAGGCATTTGTACAACAGGACCAAATTCAAAGAGAGGTGTATCACGATGATTCAAATATTTAACCGATAGAGCGTTCACTTGTATTGACAAGAAGTCGGCGTGTTACTGCCGCATTAATCGCTAAATATGTTAATCGCACTAGTTCTTTGTTTACTGGTGCACGTGCCTTTCACATTCGTCTCAGTTATCGCAATTCATATTCTGTCGCAATTTTCTGTAAAATTTTTGACATTAGTTTGTAAGCTTCACCGTTTATTTACGATAGTTTCGCTCGAGAGTTCACAGCAACAGTATCTCAATCATAATCTACCTTTTGTTCAACCTTGTTTTTAGTCCGCCTTGTAAGCATTTCGCGTTGTTATTTCACTAGTTTTATTACTGTTATTTGCATTCTTCAGTTAAAGAAATGGGGCGCCTTGTAACTCCGCAGACTCTCCTGATTATATTAATTTTTTTTTAGCCATTTAAATTCAGGCGCGTGTGCGGGGTTGCTCTGGCAAATGGTGATTGGCTAGGAAGAACAATTGCCTTCTATCAAGTATTTTTCCAGCAGGGGAGGGTGGCTTTGGGCAAATGATGTATCGGTCCCTAGAAAGGTCACCCCAGGACCCCCGGGATGGAATTTTTTTGTACAGTGCCCAGGCTTCATTTTCTTGGCCGCGTGTTGATCCGGCCCGGCTGCTTCGGCGAGCGTATTCTCGGTCTGTTTGGATTATATTCTTCGAGTTTGTCAAAGTCTGTGGGATTCATTTCTCTATCTGGGAAAGCTCCATTGGTTTCTATATCTGCTGCTATCCTATTTCTACGATCCTGGCATGTTTATTTTCCGTTGGAGTTCGAATTTCGTGGAAAAAGTTGTGTTGAATGAGAGCATGTCGGCGAAAATGGCACCTCGTGTTTCCTACCTTGTATATTATTATTGTAGATAGAGTGAATTTAAACAAATTACTGCAAATTATCACGAAACTTCGTTGGAGCAATAAGGACAACAACAATTAACTGCAGAGTAAGTTTTATTGATCTTTATTTAGTATTTCCTAGAAATTTTAGGATGATATTTTTACCCCATACAAACACTGTAATTTTACTGGAACCGTACTGTGGTACTATCACAGAGCCTGGGTTACCTGTGCTCCATCGAAACGAACGGTTGGAAGCATGGTTGGAAGACCGGGTCGACGGGGGTCGCCGAAGTACATTCGTCTCCGTGAATCCGCTTTTTTAATCCCTGGAGAGATGGGAAAGAAACTCTTGGCTGTAATTCTACAGACAGCGTGTTTGCCGAGTTCCTTCTACATCGAATGTTCAATTGTAAACGAAGGTCCCGTTGAAATCAGTTGAAAGCAAAACAAGCGAGTCAATCTAACATGAACAATGCTTTATTTAATTTAACCTATGAAGCGAGTGATATCCTTAACGTAAACTTATCGTCTGGCGTATCACGATTAAAGCCGGCTCTAAAGTAGCGAGAACTCTTATTAGCAAACCAATCCTTAGCAAAACCTAAAGAAAGTGTAATACAGCGATTACAGCGATTACAGACTGTATGCAGTGCTGATTCGGCGCTTTGCAAACACAACTTCTCGCTTATTCTTTCGAGAACACATACCTAAAAGCTTCCTAAGAATTAACACAAAATAATAGATTGAGGAATCAAAACATTTCACAGTCGAATCGGGCTTCAGGAAAACCTCGCCTGGTGCTTAGACGTTTCGTAATTTATGACCTTCATTGTGTTCATCGGACTCAACAAGGCATCCATATGCATTCACTACCGGTTTAAATTTTGAGGTGCTTTCTGCGGTGACATTTAACGAAGTCGACGATATATCTTCCTCCATTTGGAAAAGAATTAAAAGTCTTACTGGCCTCTTTGATACTGTCTCTCTAAGCTTCGGTCAAGCGTGAAAAAGCTGCAATTGTAGACTCCCTCGCAGTCGTTTTTAGTATCGTCACGCAACGCTCCTCAAAGTGGAAGCCAATCAAAACACTGCATTTGACAAAAGAATCGTTTCAAAACAAAAACACAAGCGCGCAAAGCCGTTTGGGTGAACATGGGCCTTTAAGTACCCCCTCATATGAAAATCATTAATCATTGCTCTCGTAACTTTACTTCAAATGACTTGTCAAAGTATTTTTACCTAGTGGGAATATCAAATATCCAGACATATTGCACCAATATCTTGTTTAACGATCCGAGACAGTGAGATACAGTTTATTGAAATTAAAATTAGACATCCCTTTCGTGCAATATCCCCATAATTACACTGGCCAATTCGTTATGGTAGGCTGCAAGCACCTTTGTTGCGCACATTTAAAAGGCGTTCTTTAATTTGGACGCGGCTCGCGAGTTCGTAATTCAGCCGTGAACATAAATACCTCCTATACTGAACGTTTCTTGACAAGAACATAGATCTTCCTCATTTTTTCCCCTTACTTCGCAGTGTAGTCAGAGGACGAAGAAAACCGTGAGCCCGCTTCAAAGGGCAATTAAAAACCGACACAAACACACACACACCCACACGCACACAAAACAAAAAATAGTTTCTTAGTATTGTCTTTTAGCCAAATCAATAATTCTTCAGTTATTGACTGAGCTTTTGTGTCGATGACCAGATGTTGAGCTCTAGTATTAATGTTTTCTCTGGCGTCCTCAGGGACGTTTACATGGATGTCGACGTCATGAAAGCGTAAAAAGAGAATACCGTAAGTTCGTCGCAATCGAGGAAGGAAGTCACCTTAGTTTCAAATGTTCGGAAGGGGTGAGCGTTGGGCGGGGCTGGCCACTACTGAGAGTAGTGCTCTTTGAGATCTCGATACGCACCCACAAGTTCGAAAGACTGCATGTAGACCAGGCTTTCACTGATTTAAGAGTTAGGATTCTTTCAATTTTCACTACTAGGCAAAAATTAGTGTAGAGTAGACTGGAGATTAATAAAAGAAGAGGTTAAAAACTAACGAGATCATCGTGTCTCAACAGTGCTGTAAGGAGGTTGTAATCGACTGTAAGGAGAAAACAAGGTCACCTCCACACTAACCCTGGTCTAGTTGAAAACGGCGCTTCTTCTTCTGGTGTTTTCTGCCGTTGAAAACGAAGCAAAAGGTGGTATCATGTGTGATGCAGCATTTGAAATTTGTGATCATGAGGTGCGACTGACTAGAAAGTTAGCTAAGTCAGAGTTTGAAGAAATTCTACCATTTTTCAACAACGTTTGAAACAGTCTATTGAAACTTCACTTCTAGATAATAAAGTAAAACAACAGTTTTTTATGACTTTTGTACGTTCAGTCTTATTTTCTTTTTCAAAAGACCTGAGATATTTTAAGTAATACTTAACGATATTGAATTCAAACGTGATCTGCAAAAATACTATATTTGGGCAAGAGAGCCCTTGAATCAGGTGTGCGTATGTCGACTAATAACTACTTCTTTCCTTGACGATTCACCCTAAAATATTTAGCTTTTTGACGGCTGTCAGTCAAGCCGTTCGACAGTTGACGGTTAATCCCATTTTGAGCCCCCATTCTCCAGCCAATATCAAGCCACCCTGCGCTTAATAAATATTGTTTAAAATATACCTTCCCCCTTGAAAAAACACGTTATTGAACAGCAGAAAAAGAAAAGAAACGCCTAGAGGGGTTTTCGTAATAACCCACGTTCGATATATTAAAATTCTACCATGACTCCGAGGTTTTCTCACTAGTCATTTTTCTATATTTGGTTTGGTTTTCTTTGTGCTCAATTCTCTTTTGGGAATTGCGAGACAATGAAGGCGTGAAAAATTTGCAATCTTGTTCCTAAAGCCTTGGAGTCATGTTTAATTTATCGAATGTGGGCTATCATTTTTAAGTCGTTGTAGCCTTTTGGCATTTTCTGTCGGAACCAATCATTGTGGTCACTGATTTTACCAGACGCCTCCGCCTTCACCAACTCCGGCGCATTCATTTATACGGGGCCCACACACCCCTCCCCTCACAACTATTTCCGTTGAAAGGGTGGGAAGCTCAATGTCCACGTGATGACACTAGACACCGGAAAAAAAAAACAATTATTAACAATTATTCCTCAAGCCCGGTTAGGCTCTGAGTCATAGCCCATGAGGGTGAGAAGAATAATTGTTTTTTTAGTAAAATCCAACTACTAGTTGGTCAAAAATATCGAGACAAAACAACTTTAGCCAGAAAAAAATGCGATTCAGCCCCCGTTGTTTTGGTTTTCAGAGCCGGCGCTTTTCGCTACTAGTGGGCTGTATCATATAGCCTGGTAATAGCTAAACCAATCAGAATGCAGTATTGAGAATAGACCACTAGTCGGATTTTACTAAAATACAATATACATATAGATAGATAGATAAAACAGGCATCTTAATCATTCTCCCGCTTTTTGTGAATAATCATTAAAAAAATGCCATTTACGTCAATTAGGTTTAAAATTGATTTCGCTAAGACAAGGACGGCTGATAAAATTTCACCAGTGTTTGGAACAACAACTTGCACATGACCTGAAGCTTTGTCGGTAACTTGTTAACTTGCAAGTTAGCTTTTGATTAAATTCCGACCTTTCGCCGATCAACGGCATTTATATCAGGGATATGAAAAATTTTCCGCGTGGAGTTAAATATATATATTTAAAACTAGAAGTAATCATAGATTAATGAGTGCGTTCGAATTTTCTTAGCTCCAGATTAGCTTTTTTGTGTCGTCAAGCATTATTTCAAATCATGGAAGAGATTATGAATTAAAACGTAAACATTCTTTTCTTAAGAGATGCTCTTCGCGTATACAGCTTCAAAATATCTCACTCATTAACTCTTTACTCCTGTCTTATTCTCCCTCAAGCATGGTCGATAAAAATGTAAAATAGATCGTAAAAAGTTCTATGTTGTTAAAAAGATAAACATGTCACTACAAACTTCGAAAAAATGGTAGCCTCGAAGGTTACAAAGTCCTGGCTTCTTGCGTGACACAACTTGAAATGAAAACAATGATCATAGCAGCGACGGAAACATATTAGCTTTTTGCTAGATTACTGATGTCAGAGAACAGGACAGAATCTTTTGCAATTGTGCAAACTTTTCATCTCATGATTATTTTAAGTTCATGTACGTCAGTTTAACATATTTAAAACTTAAGCTTGCTTCAGCGAGCGAGATACTTACCATGCAAGATGGCCCGCGTAGATATATCAGACGTGAATGAAGCATTACAGTTGTAACAACAGCTTACTTTATCTCAGAATATATTTCGTGCGTAAAGAGGTTAAACTAGAAATATATAAATAGACTCAAACGCACGGGTAAACTTCTCACGGCACAAATGTTACCTGGTCTTTATTTGTGTGTTTCTACGAAGTTCCAGCTCGATTTGAACGGCATTGACCGAAAAAGGTGTAGCAGAATCATCAGTTCAGCGATAAAACCCGCTTAGAAAACAACTCCACAGTTCATTCTTTAGCCGAACTCAAATATTCCCGTGTAATCATCTTGCTTGTTGACCTTGATGGAACTAGTGATGCACGTGATTGCCATATGACAATTGATTATGACGTAAAAAATAGTTGTGTGCGCATGTCCACCAGGTGAGCCCGCAATTTCTTTGGCCGGCTATTGGGCTTAAAATTCGTGCGCGCGCTTAATAATTATTCAAAATGGCGCAGATTTTGAACATCGCCCGTCCAAGTGACCAAAAATCTCGAATCTTCACGCCTGGCATGCACAGGTATCCCATCGACCACAGGATCCCCAAAGATTACGAAGCGTTCTCCTAACGTCGAACGCAATAAGTGTAAAGTAAAATGTGTGAAAAGCGTAAAAATGGGGCGAAGTAGGTATGAGAGGAATAAAAAAAATTAAATTAAATACAATGAGCCATTAATGAGCCAATGTCACAGGACAAAGAGTCTTTAGAAAGGCATGAAGATAGTCTCTAAAACAATAGGTCCACAAATTTGTTGCATTCCTAACGGGAGTTGAGCGCTGGCTAAATGCAAATCGGCCGCAAAAAACATGCTGGTACTGACACAAATTTGAACGTCCCTATTCCTTGATCAGCTGCTGCAAAACAGGACACTGATAGCCCTTTCAAATAACAAATTGGAAGCTTGCTCACCTGTTAGGTCCTCAGCAACAACTCAACAAACGCAATCTATAGTCCACAACCAACAGTTGAACACTGGATCACCCGGCCTCCACCACGAGAAGTAAATGCAAGACCGTGACGTCATTGCCCAAATATGGGGTACTACGTACACCCAAATATGGACAAATATTGATTTCTCGTTCAACATTTGATTTTACCGGTGTGTGACATTTGCAGACCGCAGACTGGAGACTGGGGTCTGCGGTCTGCAAATGTCATACACCGCTTGTATGGCCGCTAGGAGATACGAAATTTCTCATCGACTGTGGAAGAATATTCCATGTGTGAGCGCAGCGAGCGAGTGAAATGTTTCTAAACACGAGAAGAAAAATTTTGTATCTCTCAGCGGCCATGTAAAGATGTTCTACCTATGTATTAATCATATTAACACCAATGAAATACCAAACCATTTCACTTAAATGTTCCCATTTCTTAAACACAAAATACGCCCCGTGCAGTATTTGACTTAATTTCTCGTTCGTTCTACAGCAGCCAGCTTGGCGTTTATTTGCTGGATAAGTCCCCACATCAATCAATAACACTTGAAAATCAGTAAAATATCTAAACCACTCTGTCTCCATTTTGTAGTAACAAAATACGTCTCAGAACTATTTGAATTTCTCGGTCATTCTACCGCTAGCGCGTGAGTTTACTTGCCGCTGGTCTCTAATCCTTGAATATCGGTAAATATCTGCAATACAAGGCTCTCCAACCATTCAAAATACGTGCAATACGTTGAAAAACGTTGTATAAAATAACGAGGAACAACGGGTTTGATTCTTATTCTACCTTAAAGCAAAATAATTTTGTGTGCGAGTAAACGTTCGGCGGAACCCCGCCTTAAGACCACCTTGACAGTCCGAGAACATTTATAACAGGGAGTTTATGTAGTGAACCACGACGAACGCGGCAGTGAAAACAACTCTGAATTAAAAGGTAATTTGCGTAAGTTCAAACTTTATCCCGTTTTCTGGCCTCGCTTTATTTGTCAATTGTAGCTGAATTTTCCTGGAGTTGAATTCTTAAGGACTGTATTCAAATTCAAAAGGAGGAAGGGAAATTTATCTTCGTGTGATCACGTGCACGTGATCGCATAATGACCGCGGCAAAGAAATGTACCAAAAAGTGTGATGCAAGTGTAGAGCTGTTGTTTTGCTCACAAAAACTTTTTTTGCGTTCTCACAGGTTGCCGCCGTCGTCCTTTTCACTCGGTTATTTTCCATTCTGAAAACTTAATGACTTTTAACAACCTTCATACGGCCAGTTTGTGTCTTGTTGGTCAAGACTGGCGTTTTTCTTGTGCAAGAGGCTCTTTAATAAGAGGTTTTCCTGTTAGGCCATATGTAACGGTTTCAGAATGAAGTGCATCACTCAAAAACTCAATAGGCCGTTATGTTGATTGTTAGCGAGTGGATCGAGATATGTGTTAAAACGGAACTAGTGTTTACGGAGTCAAAAAAGTCATCGGTGTCAAACGAAACCATTCACCGAAATCTTGTTCTTCATTCAAAATAGGTGGGAATGTACTAGTAAGAAAAACTTAACTTACACTGCGATATATGCTGAATATTTGGCCGAGTAGCAGAGTCTTAAAAAGGCTTAAAAACAATGAAAAATTCCAACAGGAAAATGCTACAGTTATACGCGTATGCTGTTGATATATCTACCCTCGGTTACTGGGGTTTTCCCATAAAAAGTTCGGACAACTAACTTCGTTCTACTTCACACACGCGCAAATCTAAGCAATTGCTAGCGACTGATAGCAGGTTACTTACGTGTAAAGTCAGTGTAAAGTGACTCAAATTGCTAAAGGTTGAACTCCCTTTTCGGTCTTTGGCACGCGACTTGAGCTGCCGGTGAAAGATATGAAGCGAACCTTGTGTGACACAATATTTACACCTTATAGAGTTCGAACAAAGCGGAATCTAGTGATTGCCCTCCAGACATTGGATGTTGGATTATGATTAACGAGTACCACCAAACATTTCTGATACAAAAACGCAGACTTAAGTGAAACTTCCTGTGACATCAGAATCTTTTGATGGTTTTGACGCCGCTTTTTCGGAATCCCCCAAACATATTCATTGAAGCCATGTAAGACAAACAGGAAGATTTGAAGAGGCATAACTCAGGATGCAATGTCTATTCAACACTTCTAAATCAAGCTGGTCAGAAAAAAATTTAGATGTCCACGTAAGGGATTGCGAGGAAATTTTTTTTAAACATATTTATTGTTCATTCAAAACATTTCGCCATTTCTGATTTCCTTAATCTCCCAACTAATTCTTCATAACCAGCTACCCCTTACCAAATTTGAAGGGAAAAAAAAACACTTACTGATATTAATTTCCTGTTTATTGGATTGACATCACACGATTGACGGAAAGGCGGCCGCGCAGTTGTCCCTTTCGTAAACGATTGCTGCCATTTTAAAGACAATTAAAAATTTTTTGACCCGTTATTGAGAGTGTTTCTATTAAAAAGAAAGAAAATCACAACCCAGGGTCGAACCCAGACATTTCGTATCCTAATCTCTCTCATTTACCACTACATCACTACACCGACCCGCCAAACTTCCGAAAAATTTAAGGACATACACTAGCCAAACTGTCTTTCTTAACTGACTGATACATCATGCAACAACAGGTGACCCTATCCCTTTCCATAACTTTTAACGTAAAGTCAACTTCGGCTTCAACGTCGTTTTTTCTAAAACTATTCAAAAACGTATTTTTTGCCTTATTGTAACTTAATCAAGGGAATATATTACATCTATCATGACTAAAGGCTTGGTTATAAATGATGGCATCGACCGTTAAAAATAGCAACGACTGTTTACAAAAGGGAAATAGGCGGTGGCGGCGGCTTTGGAAGAACAGTGCTTGACAACAAGAGATTACCAGCTTTTTCAAGTTATGCTTTCTGTGAAATGTAACTAACTGTAGACTTTCTAAAAGTCCTTTAATTTTTTTTCCTGGTTGGTTGCGAGCTAATTGAAGCTCGCATCGCTCGCTTCAATAAATTACGAGAGGTCGACTTGCAAGTCTAAACTGACTGTATCGGACCGCCTCATATCAGGCAGACGGATGGAGTCGAAAATAGTTGACCGTTTTGGAAAGTTAAAAGAGAAGGAAATTGAGGAATTAATTACAGACAAAGGAGCGCGAGAACGTCACCTTGCTTGATTTATTGATGAAGACATGAGAAATTGCATCAAAGCGGTGTCTTAAAAACAGGAAATTCCACCACCCTACAAATCATGGTGTTTTTCAATAACGCTTTTTTACCAGCTTTAAAAGAAGGATTGTAACATAAAAGACAACTCGCAAGAGAAGCGCTGCAAGGCTGGCGTTGTGGACAGTAAGAAACGTCAAATGGTTCGTTCACTGAACAAGCTATAATGGGAAACAAAAACACTTACTGTTTTTAATTTCCTGTTTAATGGAAGCAAGATCATGACGATCTGGTGTTAAGCTTCTGATTACATGCCTTTAACAATTTCCCCAAAGAAGTCTCAGAAAAGCATTTGATGAAATTTTAACACTCAGAGAAGTTATGTTACGCTTAATTTTGTCCGAGGTATGAAAAGGAGAATCCGCGTCGATCACGGTCGCCATTTTTGGTGTGTGTGCGAGATTGGCTAGGTGCTGTGTCGAATTGCACTATGGGACTGGCTATTATGAATAGAGAGGAGAAGTCGTTGCGTCACGTTCCCATGGTAGCAAAATTTCTGGATAACAACAAACCAAAAACTCACTTAAACTGCGAATTCGCACTGTTTCAAACTTAATCGATCTTAGACAATTTCAATTAACATTTGTCAAATGTGGGCGAAATCTTCTGGGGTTGAATCCGAAAGGACCGTATTGAAGTTTAAATATAGAAAAAAAAATTGTGTTGTGTTTTACCTACTTTATAAAGCAAGCGCGTGAAATTAGGAAGTTTCATGTCGCAGTCGTGCAACGACGGCTAGGAAATGCACAAAAAAGCGTGATTCACGTGTAAAGTTGTTGTTTTGCTAATACAAACTTCTTGCTTTTTAACTGTTCTCGTTGTCGTCGCAGTTGCTTTAACTCCCTATTGTTGTGATCCAGAAATTTTGCTACCATGGTAACGTGACGTCACACTTCTCCTCTCTAACTCGTCCTACAAAACAGTCCCATTGTGGAATTCGACCGGCCCAGTCTCAAAGACCAATATATCAAAATTCTAACGTGCCTCCGAGGCTTTGGGGACAAAATTGCAAATTTTTCAAGACTCCTTTGCCTCGCAATTCCCGGAAGAGACTTGACCAAATACAGAAAAATGACCAGAAAGCCTCGGAATCATGCTAGAATTTTGATATATCGAACATGGGCTATTAATCTTGCAAATAAAAAAAACAAGGCAAATTTTAATGCATGAGATATCGACCAAAAGAATCAGCTAGTATTAGTAAATGTAATTAAGTGCTTAGGTGGAAAAAATTAAATACAGATACCAATGCCAAAAGAATCGCCAAAAATCCTTCGCACAATGCTCTTACAACACAACATAACAACCAATACTCCGTGATGAAACTTAGGTAAGAAAGGTAGATGTATTGAATTAAGCTGGGGAGCCACACCTCATTCATTTAAGCTAAATTATTGTTAATGTTATTCAGCAAAGAAAACATCCAGAGTTATCTCGATATAAAGTACACACAAAACCAGATGACTAAACACATACATTGAACGCTACAACACTTTGTAACCAACACATGATAAGAATAGTCTCATTATTAAAAGCAAACAAAGGGAGACAAAAGTTGCTTCATGTTTACAGTGCAGACTGACGAAGCACCTACTCTGTGGTTACCATTTATGTACTTAGCTGCAACATTTTTCTCTCGACAAGCAACGAATCAATCAAACTTTAGAGCCACATGGGAAGAAATCTTAATACAGTAGAGAGGGGTGGGTAGGCCCTTTACTCGACAATCTTTGTCACCACACCAGTTCCCACAGTCCTGCTGCCTTCTCGAAGAGTAAACCTGAGACCTTGCTCAATAGCAATGTCGAACATAAGCTTAATAGTGAAGGTAGCATCATCCCCAGGCATAATAAATTCCTTCCCCTCGGGGAGGGTGATGGTGGCGGCCACGTCCCCTGTTCTGACGTACATTTGCGGCTGGTAGTTTGTGACAAACGGTTTGTGTCGTCCACCCTCTTCCTTTTTCAGAATGTAAACCTGCCAAGAAAAAAACAATGTGGAGCAAGAGGGAAGAAGAAAGGAAAGCGATCATGGGTGGCACCCATCGCGTTTTCGCGCGCCTATTAATATTACAGCTTTTCCTTTCCCTTCAAACCCCTTCCACGCAGGCTGGACATTCTCCAAGCATTTAAAGGAAGAAGAGAAAGAAGGAATTACACGTTAGACGCGCGAGTACAAAAAGGGAGCGCGAGCCGAGGAAGGAGGAAAGGGTAGCGCACAACGCGCGCGTCCATCGCGTCCATCGCGTTTTCGTGAGCCTTTATTCCTTCTTTCCCTTCCCCTTTAAATGTCTGACACGCAAGCTGGCCATTCATTCTCTGTTTACCTGGGCCTCAAATTTCGTATGTGATTTGACTGTTCCTGGAGCACACAATACCATTCCACGTCGGACATCTTCACGCTTCACTCCTCTAACAAGCGCTCCCAAGTTATCTCCAGCCTCTCCTCGGTCAAGAAGCTTGTGAAACATCTCGATCCCTGAAAAATAATGATTTTTCAGTCCGTGACACAAGTAACTCGGAAAAAAGAAATCTTTTTAAAGTAGAATTGTATAATTTGATTCATTTAATTAATGTCTATTCTTAAGTAACATTGTCATAGTCAACTTGTGTTTAATTCAATAAAAACTGTAAAAACAACAACAACAACAACAACAAGAGTCGAACCTTTCAACTTTGACTAGTTCAGATGCTCTACCACTGAACTACGGAAAACTATCAAAAGATTGTTTCTTCCGGATTGTACTTGATTGTCCTCAACCCTTTACACTTGATTGAAGAGAGGATCCGAATGCCCGATAGTATAGTTGTCAGAAACGACCTGGGTCCAGTTGTTCGAAGGCCGATTAGCGCTAACCCAGGGTTAAATTTTAATCCAGGTTTCGTATTCTTTAGCTCAAAAGCATTTTTCTTGGATAATTTTCTCTATTCTTTTTTGGGGAATCCAATCATGAAATTGAAGACAAAAAGAATTAAACTGGATTTTGCTTTTTAAGCTTTCATATCTGGATTCAAATTTCACACTAACCTGGGTTATCTTAACCCAGCTTTGAACTAAGCAGCCCAGATTGTAATAGTGGCGACAAAATCGCTAAACATGGATATCCACTGCACTGCAGCTACGTTATTCAAGCTTCTATCCTCTACAAGGTAGTTCCAGTCATCACAAACAAGAAAACTCAGACAGCACCTGAAGCCTTGGAAGTCAACTAAACTTACAGCTTCAAACATTTCAGTGACAGTGGACAGCTGGCCACCAATGGCCTTTACTGTTGGCAACTAAATTTCACCTTGGGTGCCTCGATCTGAAAAGATGGTTGCCAAATGGGCAACCTACCTCAAAAGTTCATTTCAGATCCTGGATTGTAGGAACAATAGACCTTACCTGTGACTGTTGTCTTTGTCTTAACCCCATGTCCTACAAACTCAACTTCGTCGCCATTTTTGATCACACCTCTTTCGACCCTCCCTGTCACTACAGTGCCACGCCCTGATATGGAGAACACATCTTCAATGGGAAGAAGGAATGGTTTGTCCAGTTCTCTGGTTGGAGTTGGAATGTGTTCATCCACCGCTTCCAAAAGCTTAATGATGGAGTCTCGACCAATCTCAGGCTTCTTGTCTTCAAGGGCGCATAGAGCAGATCCTATTATGATGGGTGTGTTGTCCCCATCATAGCCATAAGTGGATAGAACCTCTCTCATCTCAAGTTCAACCTATAAAGACAATCACAATCACAAATTTCAGATTACAGAAAAGGAAATGGAAACTGCCAGCATGATGTAATGAAAACCAGTGAAATGAGAAGACGAGAATAGTTTAATCAAGAATCCAAATAAACCTGCTTTTAGCGAGTTTTAGACATGCAGTCAGACATTTTTCAGTGGGTTTAAGAGTTGAATGTGTTATGCAAAATCACAAGAGTAACCCACCAGTTCTAAAACTTCTGGATCATCCACAGCATCAGCCTTGTTGATGTACACCACAAGGTGCTTTACACCAACCTAAAACACAAGACAATGATAAATAGGCTATACATGTTACTTAACATGAGGAGTCAAAACTCCTGAGCCTGGAGCTAAGAACTATTACGCCCATTTCAAATGCAGGGCTGTGGCACGAGGAGGCCCCTCCCCCCCCCCCCCACCCCAGATTTTTGCCCCCAAAAGTTAAAACATGCAGAGAGTAAAAGTTGAAAACAAAAATTCATCTCCCAGAGCATTGACAAAATGATGTCTCTGCAGCTTGGTGAAACACTTCCTGGTTTTAAGGTACAGAGACCAGTCCAATGGGTCCTCTGGACCCAAAAACCCTCTACTTTTCAAATACAATGAGCCACCTAAAATCTTCATTCCCCCTCTACTTTCTAAAGGTTTGCTACAGCCCTGAAATGTTGTGTGACAACTGTGCTAAATTGGCCCAACAATAGCACAACCCTACATGTAGCATGACTGTAACAACTTGGTTTCCAACGTCAAAAGTAATTCAGTGGAATAAAAAATAGCTGTTGCTAAAGAAATAACACTGACTTCTTACCATTTTTTGTCTCACGTACATGTATGTACACTAATGAATTACTAACTTAGGAATTGAGTTTGGCAAGGCAGTATCGTGGCATTTGAAACAGGCATTACAAAAAGAACGGTACAGTGCCATTGAACAGTTAAGCATAGTCTGTGTAGGATTAATCAGGATTAATCACACACAACTACTTTTGCTGTCTTTGTTTAGGCTGCCAAGCTTCCAGAAGAATGGGGATAAGTTGAGCAGAAAAGAAAGTTACAAAGTACCTCACAGTAACATTTTTGATGTGACAGCTTTACAGGAACACACTGAGTCCACAGAAGTTTGTGTAGGAAATTTGCATTTAAGAGCCACTCAAAGATAGATTCTAACTTGACCATACAAGTTGCCTGTTCCATGAATGCCACCACAGGCATGTAAAGAACTTTTAATAATACCCTTACATAAAATTTGGGCACATCTACCTGATTGGCTAGCAATAAATGTTCCCTTGTTTGTGGCATTTGTCCATCAGTTGCTGCCACCACAAGAATGGCTCCATCCATCTGAGCAGCTCCTGTGATCATGTTCTAGAACAATGCATACTTCTACAGTTACTTTTAAGGAAAAACGTTGCTGCTGTTTTTGTGCATGTGAATAAATTTAAATATTTTAACTGTACTGTAAGGAGCCCGATAGCCAAGAAAATTTGGTTGTCTATTCATGCGAGAAATTTTGGTAATCATGTGACCATTCATCCGTCTGTTCATCCACCTACCCATCCATCCACACCACGGGGAAACCAATGTGAAATTTCGCACCTTCTACATGTGTAGCTAGTGTGAAAGCCTAAAACCTGATATTGTACATCCACGTTGTGGTGAATTGACAGCTGTAAACAACCAGTATCACAGACCTCATCGCAGGTTCAGGTGTCGGCCTATCGAGGTTGCAGGTTTTTTTTTTCAAGTTATCCTCTGACAAGTAACTAGTTTTTAACGGATCGCAGGCTCAACTCCAAGTGGATTTCATTACAATGCACGGTTACAAGTTTATTGTTTGAGGTGAATTATAAATTTATTGAAGGGAGCTTTGCCTTTAGCCTTGGCAAAATTAATATTACATGTACAGTAGACTGTACCTTAATGTAATCAGCATGACCAGGACAATCAACATGTCCATAATGCCTGTTAGCAGTCTGATATTCAACATGTGCTGTGTTGATTGTTATACCACGAGCCTTCTCCTCTGGGGCATTGTCAATGTCAGTGTAGGACTTGTAGTTTGCTGCTCCCTCCTGAGCTAGCACTAAAATGAAAACCAAAGAATATTATTAGACAAGTCCTGTTTCCTCAACTGGTCTGTTTCTAAATTACCAATAACAGACAAGAGGAAAATAAGGATATCTAAGTTACGGTATCAACTGAAAAAAACATAGCAAATTGTTTAAAGATCTTTATCCAGTGTTCCAGGTTAAACGTTTTTAACCTAGGTTGATTCTCAATTCCGTTTGTCTGGTAACCCTAATTATTCATGGATTAGACAAGGGAAACTGAGAATCAACCTAAGGTGAAAATAATAATTATTTTTTATTTTACCTGAATTTCATTTTGACCTATAACATATACATGTACATAAAGTTGTATCATCAGACATCCTTCTCTGTTTATCAACAGGTATAATCTTGCAACGGCAAAATAGAGTCAAACCCTCAACAATGGATGCCTTTAAATCTCAATGTAGAGAAAAGTGTCTGTCTTAGGGAGGAGACAATAACTGTCTCTTGAAGAGAGGTTAAGCCCTAATATCCACATAAAAATTTTCTACACTGATCTCCATGCTTTCCTTATAGAATAAGCTGAAAATCAGGGCTGAGTTATTCAAAGCTGGGTTAAGATAACCCAGGGTTAGTGCAAGATTTGAATTCAGATTTGAAAGCTTAAAAAGCATTTCAGTTTTAATTCTTTTTGTCTACAAGTTGATCATCGGAAGTTCTAAAAATTACAGAGAAAATTATCCGAGAAAATGCTTTTGAATATAAGAAAAAGAAACCCGGGTTAATCGCTAATTGGCCTTCACACAACTGGGCCCTGATGATAAATCAAGGCATTTATCCTTTGGTGATCATTTTATTAATTCTCATAATCATCCCCCTTGATGATGCATAAATATTGTTAGGAGAAAATTGATGTTAATCACTCTTGGGACCTAAATGGCTTAAACAAAAGAGTTGAATGTGAACAGATGCCGAGGGCTTGGTTAAGGTTCAGCTGTAAAACATGTCATTCACTGCACCTTTAGTGATGGCTGCTGTTAGAGTGGTTTTCCCATGATCCACATGGCCCACAGTTCCAATGTTTACATGTGGCTTACTTCTCGAGAAGGTAGCCTTTTTAGCAGGAGCAGCGTAGTTCCGGAATTGGAAAACTGAAAAAATCAATCCAACAAATGCAATGAACCAAGTGATACGTAGGCAAAAAGGAGATTACAGAGTAACATTGTAATATTACTATAAAAGTCTTTTCCTCACTATTATAATATTATTAATATTATTATTAATTAGAAACATGTCTGGCAGAACTTCTTGAAGCTTGAGGAAAGTGTCAAGTAAGTACATTTTGTTTGTTGCTTTTTTTTGCTCGGTAATATAGTGGACACCAACCAAATATATAACTTACATAAAGGTGACTCAAGTTTCCACCACCCTGAGCAACCCTTGGTGAAACCAATTCCAAAAAATTAAATGTACTTACAAAGGAATAACATTAAATAAATATATTTAAAAAATGCACTGTCAACTAGCTGGGACATGTAGAAATGAAGTTGAAAATCATAATATTATTAATAGATCCATATTGAATGTGCCTTGAACTGAGGTAACAGATTATTTGCAGAAGCACATTATTAAACTACATGAATAACTACAATCAAGGAAATTATTTCTTGATCAGCTGGGAAGGCTACAGTCCATCCCGGTGCATACTTTACATATCTGCTCCACGGCTGTAAAAATATTAAGACAGAATCTGTCAGGAAATTAAGTAATTTCACTTTTCAGTGGACAAACACCTTGTACCAGATATAATTTAAACAATATCGCATTCATTTTTACATTTTTGTAATAACACTAACAACAATTTCTCATGGGATCCCGAGAAAATAAATGTCAAATTTCACAAGAATTGTGATAACACAGTTAAAATTCTGAAAATTTCACGTGTAAGGTGCGATGTTGTGAAATTTGACATTTGTTTTCTTAGGTCTCATAAGAATTTTTCTTTGGTGTTACTACAGCTAACTAATCATATCTATTGCCCCTTGAAAAATGTAAGAAAGAATGCGACATTGTTTAAACTCTTCTGGTACAAGGTTTTTGCCCACTGAAAAGTTAAATTACTCAATTTGCTGATGGATTGCGTCATTTGTGTACACATGCAAAAATCAAGCAAAGCTGGTGCAGTAATTAGAGCACTGGCCTTCTGCCAGTGTGACCTGGGTTCACATCCTGGAAGTTTCTTGTTGATTCTTTCCTCTGCCCAAGAGGCTTTTCCCTTGGTACTCTCGACCCCACATACATGGAATGTTAGATCATGAGATGAAGATCCACCTACTACCTCTAAAGTGTAAATCATTTATTTCTTTATAGTCCCTATAGTCCTTGACACATAGTTCTTACCGGTGCTCCTTCTTCCATTTTGTAAAAGCAACAAACTCTGCGTACAAGCAAACGAAATCAAATCAAAGGATGCTTTACAAGATATTTACATGTAGATTACCATTGCTGGAATAATACTTTGATTTCTAGTTTGACTGAAGGGGTTTTGTAGGGTTTGGGTTTGAGTTACAGGAGTCACAAGTGTCAGGATCTTTGGTTACATCTACACTCTTGCACACTAAACCCTCAAGATTATTAATTATCAAGTTCTGTAAAGCTGCAAATTATTGCCATGATGAAGTGGTCACCACCAGGAAACTTTTGACAAATACCTCAATGTTGCATACAGAGGATCGTTTAGAAATTCTGAGTATCTTCATTATTATGAAAACTACCACAACAATATTGTTACATGTAACCGTCTAAGATGATGATGAATTTTCAGTTTTGTGGTAAGGTCAATTATTGGGCTGCCTGTGGCTCCCATTATGGAATGAACCTTCTCTGTCAAAAAAAAGACAAAATGGTGGACTGCTCACCCAGAAGGCATTGCGTGTCCCACTCCCCCTACAATGGAGCCGATTTTTGCGAGGAGGGGATAGGTCATTTAAGGTAGTCCAGCGAACAGATTTGGAAGTCAATTTGGAATGAACACAAAATTATTGCGTGGAGTTATTAGCCCTATATGTATATCCACGCCAAATGATTATCTAAACACAGTATTCTACGTTGTTATTAGCCTGTGTGGGAGCTGCAGAAACAACGCCCGCCCACGGTCCCTGCAGGAAAAGCTTCAACTTGTTGCAATTCTCTCCCTGCATGTGAAAAGTCTTTCCAGAATATGTTATTTGTAGATTGCCCCAGCAAAAGGGCTTTAAATGCAATATCTGACAGAAGTAAAACCAAAATTTTATTTGCTCCGTGGGCTTTAAGGGACAGAAAATTACTGTTATTTACAGTATTTAACACACCAAATTTTACCTTATCACGTTTTATAAGCGTAGAACAACAATAACTTTTGGAATTTCCGGTTAGATCAAATTGGATCAATATACGTTTCTGGGAAACTGCCCACATACTCCACCCCTAAGCCAACATTAACACCTATTTCTCACTTAGGGCAAAATATTGGCTTAAGGGAGGGGTAGGTGGGCAGTTTCCCAGAAACGTATAATGAACTCAAATTAGTCATGTTATACTGTCATACTATATATATATATGTATGTATTTTTTGGGGGGGCGGGGGGGGTGGGGGGTCAAAGGGATTGGGGAAGGGGTGGGTTGTGGTGGTGGAAAATAATGACAATCGTCTCGTTTCAAAAGGCTATTAGGTCTAATATATATCTCTATTCCATTCCACTGGTTAGGAGCAGCTATACACTCAGTCCTTAAAAAAGTGTAATTATAATCTACACTTTCC
Organism: Porites rus; assembly: GCA_964035705.1. Taxonomy (NCBI): domain Eukaryota; kingdom Metazoa; phylum Cnidaria; class Anthozoa; order Scleractinia; family Poritidae; genus Porites; species Porites rus. The sequence continues at coordinate 13,597,178 of OZ038002.1, forward strand.
AAAATATTAAACACTGTATCGCGCAGTCGGCAGCCCAATAAGCCCCCAGTATGAGGGTCTTGTTATGTAAGCAACGTGTGTAGCGATAATAAAATTTTCTATCTAAATACTCACGTTGTTTCCAGAATTTAGGCACAGAGACCTAACGCCCCTTAGAGCTTCTTTAAGAGCTGAAAATAGTCCAGCATAAAGAATATAAATAAAATGATTCCCACTCGCAAAATGAATAAAACACTAAACCCAACATGACCGAATATATGGCATGTTACCCACGTAGTAACAGACACCTACGACACACAAAATGACTAAAAATCTCCAACCTTTCTGGGATCTGAGTCCTTTAAATGCTACGGAAAACATGTCAGGTCGTCTATATAGTCGAATTACACTAATAGTCTTGTAAAATTTCGACTTTTACCGGTCAACCTTTTTGGCATGTATCACGTTGTGTACTGACTTGAGCCCGCGATAAGACGTCCAACTTAACTTACTTCTTCATGTAAGCTTACATATTTCTGTTTGAGCCTTTCAAGTTTCTGGAATTAAAAGGTTTCTCAATAAATATTACGTCAGCTGACACTCAACTGTAAGGTCTTCTACAGTAACATTTTACATTCAACACCCAGTTATGTTATCTAACAGATAACATGTCCCTATTTGACCTATATGTAGACTGTCTGCAAGTTCCCGCCCAGTCTGCGGCGATCTTTCCAGCTTTTCTCATGGCTCAGTTGGCTACGTCATGTTTTTCAGTGCAGCAAAGAGCATTTGTCCAACGTCTCGTATATTAGCTCACGGCAATTCAAAACATTTTTTTATAGAGAAAAGAAGTTAGGAGACAACTTGGACAATTTTAGATTTTTCCAATGATCTGGGATTACCCCCCAACATATTTTTACGGCACAGATACCTGCTTTGCTCATTTAAAATTCTAGCCGCAAATTAAGGTACCCATTTTGTTGATTTTGGATATAGCAGCCAATATGGTCAATTATGTATAGGTACATGTAATCACATGATTTCGAGTGCAATTTGGGATTAATCAGCTCAAGTAAATTTGAGTTACTGGTCGAATGGTATACTGGCATTTAAGGCGAACTTTAAACAGGACAGTGGGATCTGAAGACAATCAAGAATTTGAGAAAACAAGATTTGTACCTGCCATAAATCCAGCCAATTTTTTGAAAACGAACGTAGAGAAATTTGCAGCCCTGATTTGAGTGAAAAAGGGCCAAAAGACAGGGTTTTTTGCGCCCGATAAGCTCGAAACAAGAGAGAATGCTCATTCTCTCTTGCTCGAAATTAACAACAGCAAAGGAAAAGAAAAGGAGGAGAAATAGAAAGAGGGGGGAGGAAGAAAGGAGAAGAAAAGAAAAAAAGCAATGATTGCACTCTTAGCTTTTATTGGCTACTTTAGCTACCTCTTGACGGAAGACTGAGGTTTATTCAGCGGTAACGTTATCAAAAATCTAGCTAGATATATCAACAACTCCCCTTGGCCATAGCCGCTCATAAAAGAAAATATTGACTAAATTATATGAAGGCAAATTTTATTACAACTTTCAAACACTGATGGGTGATCTCCATTTACTTCATACATCCATGTGTTAATCATTAACCTTTCTTAAACATTTACCAATTAGCTAGTGCATACCATGCTTTAGGATTTAATTTGTTTCTCGGAGATACTAGCCTATTTTTGGCTGTTCTGAAATTCGAGATGAAAAAATGTTTTATGTATGTATGTATATACAAAAATATGGCCTGTTACAGGCGTTCAGATGGTAGAGCACAACGTTCAGTTTTGTTTTTCCGCCCTCGCTCTGCTACAGTGAATCTAAATGCCTGGAACAGGCCAACAAAAATACTGTTGACCTGTCAGATTCTTGGCGTAGGAAATAGTTCCCTTTTTTGAGGAGCATTTTGCGAGAGCGGCCGCGATCCTAGCATCAGAAAAAAACGGGGGCGCGAAAAAGTATTAATTTGCATTACAAGTTCGAAATGAAGGCAGACGAATTTCTGAATCAATTCTCAAAATTCAAAAGTAAGCATGGTGACGTGTGTGTGGGTGTGTGAGGGTAGGGCGAGAGCAAAAAGGCGCTTTTTCAGTTTAATGTTCAAATAAGCATTAAGCATATTATTATTATTATTATTATTATTATTATTATTATTATTATTATTATTATTATTACTATTATTTTTATTATTATTATTATTATTATTATTATTACGCATATTATATACACATATTATAATCACGCATGTTCATGAACGCAAAGCGATGTTGCTTTATAGAACAGCTTTCTTGTCTCAATTTCAAAGTTGATAAAAGTTAATCTATGCACAAACAAACAAAGCAAAAGATAACAAAAGGCTGTGATGGATGTCTTTTGGCAGGAGCACGTCTTCAGTTAGTCTGTTTGGGTAGGGTCATCGGTTAGGAGAGAAAGCTGCCTGTTTTCCGCAGTGCGCCACTTTCTACTGAACTGATTTTAGGGTTCTCGGTCTTCGCGCTGGTTGTCGTGTTGTTGTGGGTAAGTCTAGTCCTTTGTAGAATTTTCCCAGAGTTAACCTAACTGATCAACCATGAGAACTTAAGGACCTAGCGTTTCAGTTAGCGCTATTATTTGCTATTATTGATTACCGACGCACAACTTGAGAAAAAATACTGGAATCACAGGAGACGTTGAAATGATTTAGGTTAATTATTTGAATTTTATGCCTTTTACTTATATTCAGACGATAGTAAATAGTAAAAAAAATCAATTTTTCTTGAATGAATCCCTCATATATCTGATATATTAGTCTCCTTCGTAGCCGCTCGGGTACCCATATATAGGATTTTCTCAAGCAACGAGCATTTTAATACTTTGAGGTTTGTCTAGGGTGTGGCCTCTTCTCAACCTGACGTCACTTGTGATGGAACTTTGCGTGACTGGCAAAGCGTATTTTTTTTTAAAAAGTTTGTTTACAAACACAACAGCTTGAATACCTAATAAAATCAGTTGTTGGCTGCTGCCCAGGATTGAGGATGACACAGAGGAATTTTTGATGAGGAAAAAATCGACGAAAAAAGAGCTAGCAATTGCAGTACAAGAATCAATTATTTTGTTCAGTGTAATTCGTCCGCCACAAAGGCGCTAGTGGATGGAAGATCAGCTCGGGAAACTGTCTGTGTGTAGAATCAGGAAAGTAAAAGTTAACACCTGCACAATGTACCTCATCTTTCTTTCCGATCCGCTGAGGTAAGTCGAGCTCAGTAGGGGAGAAGATGGTGATAAAATATTTCGCACCTTTCTTAATGAGAACGGGTTCTTCGAAGTATACATCAAATCCTGGCAATCCCTCAGTTCCTCCGTATTCGACAATGTAGGTTCCTTTCACACAGCTATTACAAGAGCGATTGCTATCCAACAGCTTTGTAATAACCGCGTAATTGTCGTTTAACTTGCGCCCGCTTGAAATGACCCTTACTCCATACATACAGACGGGCTGATCTGTTATGAAGCTGACACTGTGCTTGCTCTCGTACGGAGCAAAGAGTCGGGGTGGTTCATTCATGAACAAGCGGCGACAGCGAAGAGGTTTTATTCCTTGGCGTTGCCTGACGCAAAGGTTGCTATCATCCACAATGGTGCGTAGGGGAAAGTCGTGATTAAATTTCTCTCGGGCAAATCTCTTGGACCTTGGAGTTGTATGCCCTCTTGAGGCCTGCCAGGCATCGTTGTCAAGTATTCCAGATTCCAGCGCCCGATTAAGTATTTCTTTGTCGGCTATGCAAGAAAAACGAATATGTGACATCGCACCTCCAATCGCCTTTTTAACGTTTTGAGCTATCGGGTCAATTGACCGCAATCTACACTTGGCTTCTGCCCAGAACAATACTGCACGAAATAATTCATCTTCATAAATGTCTAACGTCTCACGCCTCAAAAGAACATCTAAAATCCTTTCAGATATGGCAAGAAAGCTTCTGGAGCGAAGACATTTCCTGGTTTGTAGATCCACGATGCTCCAGCATCTTTCCTCAAGTTCCTCGGTGTCACGGAAATGTTCGCACTGAGTTAAAACCTCAAACGCGTTTTCGGCGTCAATTTCGTTCTTCAGAAACTCGGAGCACTCGTCTAGTAATCCAGTCACCATATACTTTTCAGCTAGGTACATCACTTGAAGAACGCAGCCGGCTGTTAAATTGGTTTCGTCGGAATACAAAAACCGTAGAAGCTCAAGGAGACTGTTGGAGTCCGCGTCTACAACTTCCACGGAATTGCTCGCCTCTGCCAGATCCCCGTAAAACATTTTGTAGAAAACAGGGCTGCCGATCGAAAGTACGTACTTGTGAGCAGGAATGGCTACCTTTTTCCCAGTTTCACTGTCTTTGACGATGAAGTTTACATCGCTCATTAGAACGTTGTTGAACATTCGTTTGTTTCTTTGTGTCAGATTCGACGGAAGAGCGTTCAAATCAGGCAGATCATTAAGATCGTGCATGTTTGATTTCTGCGGATCAAAATAAAAACGATGTTTAATCGGTTTCTTTGCGTAATGATCTCTTGTTGGGTTTGAGATGCTGGCTTATTGCCTTGTCTGAAAAGTTCCTGTACAGAAGTCAGCGACCTCTATTTATAGTACAGTTGTCTGTTGTCTTGACCAAGCGTGTGAATGTTTTGTTTCGTGTGTCACGCAAACTCATGATCAGTTCCTCGACACGCCACTCGATCTCCACTCCATGACATGTCAAACAGTATTCTTGAAACAGCTCCAAAGCTCAAAAACTTACCAAGTTTATTAGAAGTTTATTCATGGGAAATAAAAAACAAATGATTCACGAGTTTGTCACGCGTACTTTGTGTACGTCGTAAAAGAAAAATCACACGAATGCAGGTCAATGCATGCAAAATTGCCACAAATTATCTTCGATCCAGCGTGAGCACCCGGATGTAGCGTGCACACCATTTATACCTCGAGCTAAAAATGAAAAGCAACATCTGGTTTCATATTGATAAGGGTATAAAAGCAGGATTTTTTCTCAAATTTTTCAGTTAAGGACGTTTCAGGCGTTAAACGTCATTTACATTTGTACGACCCAGTACATTCATAACATCCTTGACGTCATAGTGGTTGACAGGTCTGTAGCGCGTTTTTAATACGTGAGTGTCATCATATCGTATCCGGAGATGATCAAATCATAATTTGTACACGATAAAATGAAAGCAATACATCGATACATCGCAGATCAGTGAAATAAGTTAGCATCTCCTCACATCTGTGCAGAAATCTTATAACTATGTCACTCAGTTTAAGCCATGTAAACTAATTGTTCATTTCCCTTGTCACGTAGCTCTCTGGCGCTGGGGGAGGGGGGGGGGGGTCGTGATCGTGGTCGTGATCGTGTATTGTTATTGTAATTATTCTACTTAGTGTCAAGCCACTGCTCGCCTCGAATAGCTATAGTTAACTGCGAGCAGTGGTACATCATATTTTGTATTTTTCTCAATTTTTCTTAATAAACTTGAACTTGAACTTGAACTTGAGGAAACAAGAGCCTTTGCGGTCGGGGATCATTTGTGGTACCATACAATACTCATTCGCTAGCCTGTGCCAGGCTCTCAGATAGTATAGTGGGAACGTACTAAAACGAGCAAAGCGAAAATAAGACGTGCACGGTTTTTCGCATTTCTTATTACTGAACGACTTTCCACCACCATCTCGGAGCCTGGAACAGGCTACTCGATACTCATTCGCGTGCCAAAAAGACGCCTCTATCACCTCTACGTGGGTGAGTGATAAAAATAATTTCACTTTGAAAACGTGGAAAAAAGAGAACAGTTTGCCCAGACTTTCGCATTCACTAGGCTAACTTTGAAAGGATGCGATGCGATGGAGGAAAAATACCGGTACTGTATAATCAGGATGTGGGAGCTCTTCTCTAGAAGCACGGAGCAAAGAGTTCTGGAAGATTTTCTATAGAGGGCATCCATCCAATTTTCATTCACCGAGTGTTATCCGTCTGGGATTTATAGTTTACCATTATAACAGAAGAAAATAGCCACGAGCCCAATAGAGACGTTCTTCAAGAGTAAGAAGTATACTACTGTTTAGGTAGCACAAGTGAAAGATAGACGGTTAGTAAAAGAGAACCTGCATAGGTGGCTATGACCCAAAACTCTGGCCGACCCTGTCCACTGAAAGAAGATATCCGGGGATCAATTTAATAAGACTTTTACAAGTGTACACTGTAGCTATTGCTTCTGAACTCCAAAAACCATGTGTATACTTTAAAAATTACAGTTGTAAAATTTCTTTTAAATTGCCCTCAGGGCTTCACTTAAACGATGCTCCTTTATTATCTAATGATATGCCGATAATATTAGCAATGCTGACTAGTACCGAGCTATTAGAATGTAGAACAAGTTTTGTCTTTTCATTATTTCTTCAGGCACTGCCGGCACCTTTTTTACATTAGCAAAGCGGTTGAATTCAATACAGTCAACAGTTAACAAGAAAGAGAGCTATTTTTTGGACACATAAGGAAAGTAAATTGGACTGACCTTCAGCCATCAAGATCGCTGTCTAACGGTGTCCAAGATGTTAGAACGAAATTTATATGTTTGGGAATAGAATAAAGAAAGAGATATTCCTTAACAACCGCCCCTCGACAGCGAAGATAACAAGTATGATTATAGCTGAAACCCGATTAGCTGTAATGGCTTTTAACTCGAGTTCTATGCCCATACGTCACGCTACCTCTTAAAATGCAAGTGACGGATTTTGATCGGTAGAGCCTTTAGTTACAGGACGAACTTGACCACAGAAAACCGTTCTATACATTGAAAAAACCTTATGCTATTTGAATCTCTTTACTCCAAAATTTTATAAGGGATTAAGGGAGACCTCGATCACACCAGCTGTGATATAGATCACGACACTGAAGAAACAGTGGTATAACTCCACTTGAAATCGTTCGTGGGGAGAGCTTAAGGAAACCTCATTTTGTTATCCTTACGTGCAATATTGAAAGCACATAACGGAAAAAACACGTTGCCTACCTGAATGGCAATATTTATGTTGTCAGCACCCTTTTAGATCTCTTATCATTGAGTGGTATTTCGTGCAAAACGGGCGTGGTGCTCTCTAGCCACGATACCAATGACGTTGCACTCAAATCTTAAAATGTCACGCAAGTCGAAAATCAATTCTAGTGTATGATCACACATAGACAAATTGACTTAACAGGAAACTTTTGCTTTAATATTCAAACACATATTGCTATTTTTATAAAACGGTAATAAATAAATTTAAAAACATGAAACACTAGTGGTGCTTGAAAAGATAATCAAAATAATTTGTTAGTTTTACGAAACTATAGGTAATAAATAGATAATTGAACAGCCGCTCCTTAAAAACCATTACTATCTACAAAAAATTATCAAGACACGAAACTTGAGGCAATAAAAAAAATTAAAAATCTGATATCATTGTTATAATAGCTATCTATATGTTACGGATGATGAATTGACCATTTTTAAGTCGCGTGAGAGACTGAGTCGGCACTTTTACATTACCATAATGCATCTTGCTTACTTTCTTAACTTTTGCACAAACATGGTTTTTGCCTCCTCTTGGAACGACTGTAATACCCAGGATAAATTAAAAACAATTATTATGCAAAACTTAAGCGGGTAAACAAGATTCGAAATTTGCGAATAAGAGAAGCGAAGCGTCCACAAAAGGCGGTCCCATAGTACAACTAGACACAGATCGACTCAGTCTCACGGAAAACCCCAGAACGGTCTATAAGTAAAATCTCTGAATAACGGTTAATTTACAGCGTAAGTGGATTCAATGTATGCGTATAATCTTTCTTTTCTAATATTTCTCTATTTGTACTTGTACAACAATGTTCAGTTCTCGAGTGACTATAAATTCGTCGATAAGCAGACTTTGAGCATACTCAGCCTTACCCCATTCACACTTGCACTACCAATCTTGAGCCGTGTTAATACCAGGGGCACCCAATGACTGTTTTTCTGTTCGAAGAGCAAATATTGCCTAGAATTTTCTCTTTCTTAAAAACGGCTAAAAATTTCTAAATGAGCGATCCATTTGGGTACAATTTTCGAAGCTCATCTAAAAAATTCCCTACGATTTTCTGAAGTGCATTTTTTTTTTACATCTTACTCCTTCATATCTTGACAGCTTGATCTCTTAAAGTTTAAGTGTTGGCAGTTGCAATTATTTCCGGTTGAAATGCCGTACTAAAGCATATTTACACAATACAACTCGTGCTGCGACTGTCGGAATTTTAAACGTATGATACTCGTGTCACGCAAAAAAAAAATCTGCTTGTAGGAAATATTTTCTGACTACAACAGCCAAAGTTGTACCGTCTGAAGCGCCCTCTTCTTATTTTAATACCATTCTCCGCTACAGCCCAGAGAATTACCCTCAGAAAGTAAGAATAATTGGGATATCGAAAAAATAATTCAACCTCGAAGATAGAGTGGAATCTCTTTACATATTTACATTGTTCCCAACCAGGATATTAAAGAAAGGTACTCTAGATAAGCAATTTGAGAACCCTGGATATTCGCTAGGGTTCCCTGCGTACCTGCGAGGACCTAGGGGAGAGTACCTACGAAGTAACCAAAATCTCCCTGGGTACCGTTCGGAATCACTTAGGGATACTCCAGACCATTACGGTCATGGTTAGAAAATGTCTTTGGAGAATTTCAGTTGGTCAGGTTGTTGCCAGAGGCGAGAGCCTTTATCCTCTACATTTTCTTCTTCTAAGGAATCGTCCACAAATATAGGATTATGAACTACACCCCTGTGTTTCCTCAACACCTCATCAGCGGATTCATACATTGGGTTGTCGCGTGCAATCGCTACTGTGTCGTCTGAGATTCTTATCTCTGTTACTGAAGAGTTGCGATTCTCAGTATTGGAAACCTCCCGACGAGCACTAAACATTTCACCTCCTATCGGTTCAGCGACAAATGCAGGGTTTTCAAAATTGTACCCACCAGTTTGCGCCATCATTTCCCTGAAACGTGAGCTCACTTCAGGTGCTTTTCGCCTGGCGTGGTATTCTATTCGAGCACTTTGAGAGCGGTATTTTCTTCGTCTTCTTCGCCACAAAATAAGAAGTATAAAAACGATCACAATAGCAAGCAGACCGATGCAGGCAATTAGTGAGTAGAGTCCCGCGGGACTCAATCCCGCACTCGATTTGCTTCCGCTGCCGTCTGTGGCAGTGTCAGCAGTTATGTCGCAGATCTTTCCCAGGAAGTTTGGTGGACAGACACAAGAAAAGTCTTCGCCTCTCAAGGGATAACAGGTTCCACCTTCGAGGCAAGGATTGGGGTTACAGTTTCTCCAGTTCAACTCACAATTCTCCCCAGTCCACGGATAAATACACGGTGTGCAGTTTTGTCCGCCATAACCTGGTGCGCAACCTGAACAGTTTCCACCCCAGGGGGCCTCACAGCGGCAAGAAAACTTCGCTGGATCTTCGGCGTATGAAATGCACGTCCCATTACGTGGACAAATTGTCGGATTTTCTCGACAGATAGTATCATCTGTATCGCAGTTCACCCCAATAAACGGGTCTTTACATAAGCAAACAAAGCCATTTACCCTGTCCACGCATGTGCCACCGTTAAGACAATTGGCCCGGTCGCAGTCGTCAATATTTATCTCACAAAGTTTTCCACTGAAACCTGGTTTACAAAGACATCTAAAATCATCGATGAGATCCTCGCAGTTTTCTGTTCCACTGACATTACACGGATTAGGAAGACATTCGTTTATTTCTGCATAGCAATCAGGAGGTGACCATCCCGGTTTGCAGTTACACGAATAATTTCTCCACCCACCAAACCCATCCACACATCCACCGATCGTGTTAACGGGATGGCATGGGTCGGGCTTACAATAGTCTATATCATCGCACAAAAATCCACTACCAGTAAAACCAAGTTTGCAGGTACATGAGGCCCGTCCCGGGCCCGCTCGGGAGCAAATGGCATACGGACTGCAGTAGCTTTGATTTGTCGAGCACAAATCTACTTCTACTATGGTGATGGTTAGAATATTACTCGTGCTCAGACCACCGCTGTCTGTGGCTATCACCTTGAGGACGTAACGATCACGAGACCAGGCATTTAACTGGCTTCCCACCAGGAGGTATTGCCCATTGACTTCAAAGTCCGCGATTATCTCATTTTGATCTCCTTCGATTGTCACAGAAAAGGTGTCGTTAACATCCTGATCTTCCACAAGGAACTTTCCCAGAATGTCACCGATTCTTGCATTTTCAAGAACGGTCACACTCGTCCTTCCGTCCAACGTGACGCTGGTCGGAGGCTCATTGACATCAGTGATGGCAATATCGAACGTTTTGACAAATTTCAAGTCCGTTAGTACTTCGCGCGTTGTCAGTTGCACTGTTATAAGCGGCGTTGTTTCGTGATCAAGTGGAGTGCGTGACACGACGATGTCACGTCCGATTAGGCGAAACGGTACTCCACGTGACGTTAATTCGTACGAGTAACCCGTGCGCGTGAAATCGGGATCTACCACCGTAAAGTTACCTACGATTGCTCCGTTACCGACATTTTCCGGGATCGTAAGTGAAGACAGCAAGACGTTTGTTGGTGCTTCAGGAACGTCCAGGACAAACACAACCAAAGGCGCAACTGTGGACATTTTGGGAACACCATCATCCGTACATTTAACATAAAGAGAATAACTGGTTTGAGTTTCATAATCGAGCTTTTCACGGACTAAGATAGAGTTGGTACCAGGTTGAACCATAAACTCAGACGGCACAGAGTCAACATCACTCGAACGTTTTCGTCGGGAACTCGAAGGCGCATGCGCATCTACAGTAACGAGCAGTTTCGCTTCTGCTTTGCTCACGAGCTCACAAGCATGCGTCTGGGGCCGAGAGGGATTGTTAATATTGTCTTCGTCAATAACATGTACATACGCCACGATTGTGATTCCGACATCAGCAGTTTCGTTGACAGTTGCAATAGCCCTGGTTATAAGCTTGATGTCTGAAATGTTCCTGGGTGGATTTGGGTTAAGAATTGTGTCGCCTGGCGAGGCTGAGAAAATCACGTTTGCAGGTGGGTCGTTCGCATTTAATACTTGAATTACGAACTCTCTTTCGCATGACAGTCCGCCGCTATCACTACACATGAGCGTTATGTTATGAGACGCATGCTTTTCGTAATTAATGGCCAGTCCATTGCCAGTTAAGTACAGCTCCACTCTAGACATGTTCATCTTCACTCCAAACCTACCAGCAGCATCGTTTGTAAGTCGACAATGAAAGCGCTGAGAGGAGCTCGTGACATCAGGATCCAGCACTGTTACGAGACTCACGACGGTGCCAATTGGAGAATTCTCCTTAACACTAGCCGAAGACAGCTGAATATCATAGGGTGCTTCATTTACGTCAATAATAGGAATGGACAGAGTCACCACCTTTGACAGTTGCGAATGCAAACCACTATCTGTAGTCGTTACAGTGAGGTTTACATGACGGTGTAGCTCAAAATCTAGCACGCTGTTATCTGAAACGTACAGCTTGTTTACGTCACCAACGACGAGAGCTCCAGAGGGGGTCTGGGCCAAAATGACGTAAGTATGCGTCTGGCCACTGTCTTCGTCTATTGACGTCATTTCTGCGACAAGTGAACCAACCTGCAAATGATTACAACAAAAAATAATAAATTCTTACTTTCTTAAAGAGAGACAGTCCGTGGATGAAATTTGAATTATTGCGATGAGGATGCACAGGCGCGTATCTAAAACCGGCGACAAAATTTGTTGAGACACTTTGCCCTTAAGGCGCTTTCTGATGTTTTGCCGACTTCAAAAGGGGACAATGAAGCTTTCCTTTCCCCATCCCCTCCATTCAATGTTGTACGGCTCTTCGAGCTACCTGTAGGAAACAACAACCACTCCAACATTGAATGGAGAGGAAGGGGGGGGGGGGAGTGACCGTGTCGATTGTTTTGTTCTCCGAAGTTACCCCATTTGAGGACAATGTCTCCAAAAATTGCTACCAATTGTAGATTAAATGGTAACTTCTTTTGAAACAACGAGCGCTTCCAGTGGGGTCCGTGAGCATGCTCCGTAGTATTATTTCATAAATACTCCTTTCCTGAGTTTGTGAGTCATTCAGACAGGATATTGGCTGGTCCCACTTTCCTCAGTAAGTATTCTACTGAAAAATTAACTTCAATGATGAAAATCTGACCAATTTCTGTAAAACGGAGTAAGTAAGCATAGATTTGCACCTGGTGGGGTGTCAGACCTTGATTCTGCGCGACCCCTTCCTCTCGCAAAAACCACATACCTTAGCATTTTCAGCGATTTCCGTCCCTTGTGGTAGCACTATTCCAGATGGCACGTCATTGACGTCTAGAATACTGACTACCACCTCCTGGGTAAAGCTATCGTTGCCGCTGTCAGTTGTGGTAATGTTCAAGTTGTAGCTGTTCTGTTTTTCGTAATTAAACCTTACAGAAGTTATCAGTTTATCTCCTTCAATAGTAAATGATATTTGTGGGGTGACGATGTATGAGTGATTTTGCCATCTGTCTTCATCTACTGTTTTCAGTACAGCAACCACGGCTCCCGGGCTCAGATTTTCAGCAACCTAAAAATGATGACAATGGTCATAAAATAATGTTGCATTGACAAAGTGTAGATCTCACATGCGCTTGTGTTCAAATGCGCTTTGTACTGAAATAATCTATCATGAATAGATATAAACAAGCCTTAACGATGGGACCATACAAGCTAGACCGCAAAAAAGACCTTATTTTGCCTGGGTTAAGATCACATGGGCAAGCGGTCAAAAGAAAGGTCAGGAGTTAAGCCGGGACTGAGGGTAAAAAGAAGAGTGAGACTAAGGAGAGATTATCACGGCGCCGTGCAAAACTGATTCCCGATTTTGAGATTTGTGCCGTCTACAATACATGTAAGCTAAATCATACATGTGCCAGCTACCTAGGACTCATATTACAATGGACGCATGTGAACACACCACAACACACAATATGAACAGCAAAGAAAAAAACCGACTATCAACATGGAGAAATGTGAAAAGCCACAGCGTAGAATTATTCAAAACTGGCCTTACACAGTTATTGGTTATGAGCGCTCTTGTTTTTTGATTAATCTTCCTTCAGAAAATTAGACGCAAATGTCACCGTGCTTCAGTTTGCTTAAGTTTTTCTCGGAATGCCGTACATGTAATGCGGTTTTCTCGTTGAGCCATTTGCGATCGAGAAATCGACCAGTTAACTTATTAAATTGGTTTGTTTTCAACTCGCTCAAGGGAAAAAATCTTCCTATGACAGCTACTGTCGTGATAGTTACCTCAAATTTCCTTGAAAAAGACTCAATTCTAAGCGGTGGCTCGTTAACGTCCGTTAACTCCACAGTAAATTGTTGCTGAATTGATTCACCGCCCTGATCCTGACATTCAATATCCACTAAATAATCCGGGCCATCCGGGGCTTCATAGTTCAACATCCGGGAATTCAAAACTGTTAGTTCCCAACCAATGACCCTGAATCTTCCACCAGCGTCGTTTCGTAGTCCACAAGTGATGTTTTGAGGGACAAATTGTTCATCTGGGTCCGTAACATTTATGGTGCCAACGACAGCTCCAACGGGAGAATTTTCTGGAATGAAGAGGTTACTCAGCGATATTGATGTCGGAGCCTCGTTCACATTCGTGACGTAAATGGTAAAGCTTTGATTAGTTGTCAGAGAATTGTTTGAGTCGTTAACCCTGACGGTGATTTGGTGGCTCTGGGCTTCTTCAAAGTCCAACGGTCGACGCGTCATGAGCTTCCAAGTGTATTGGATATTCGTAGCAAGGAGCTGAAATTAAAAAATAAAGAGGGATAAGTCAAATTGAGTTAACATCAGAAACCCATCTCCCCACAGCATCGCTCAGCTATGCAGGGGTTTCAATAGTAGCCGGGTAGCGGGTAGATCTACCCGCTTGTAACGGGCCGATTACCCGCTTGGAGCCTTCACACGAACGTCAAGTAATTAGATAATTTCATCTCAGCTTCGAATTCTTGCCCAAAGATTTGGCAAAATAGGTTTTATTTTATAGGAAAACAAAAGGAAATGAAAAAGAAGAGACATTCTGGCATCTTCCAAGCCTTCTGGCCCATGAAAGTTGAAGCAAAGTCTGCAAAACATGTAATAAACATCGCTTCGGAAGCTACGTCAAAAAAAATGTGCAAGGCACTCAGCTGAAATCGACGGGAACTGGGACAGAGTGTGAATACTAATGGCGGCCAAAAGACAATCGTTGTTTGCATATTTCACGCCAGTTTCAAAACAAAAGAGGTCAAACGAGACTGATTCCTCCCAAGGTTAGTTGAGGATATTGAAAGGAAAAACCTTCTGTGATTATATCGTTCAAATGTTAATATTATGCTTCGTTTTTGCGCCAATATATTGTGTATCGTTCGTCGATGGAATTGAATAAAATGTATCATGTTCAGTTACTTGCCTTGTGTTGTGTCTTACTTCGGCGAACTGATCTCTTTTTCGGCAGAAAGTGGTTCATTAGATAGTGAAATCAGTCAGTCACTTACCTCAGCGAAAGAAAAGCCCCTTCCATCTTCAAAGTCAGGTGAGAGTGTAGCAGATGTTGTAAAACCCGCTACATCCTACGCTAGAAGCGAGACAAGCATCGATTTCTGTGATCATGATTCTGTGTTCAAGCTGTTCGGGCCTTCGGAAATCGTCCACAGTTATTACACTTGTAATAAAAATAATTGTTTCAGCCTAACTGAAAGGGAGCAGAAAAAAAATTCCGCCCTAAAACGAGACCGTTTCAAGCACCAGTGGATAAGAGATGGTAACTTGTCATTTGATTCATGTACTGGCATGTGGTGGGTGATTTACAAGGAGGAATCAGGTGATGAGAAAGGGGGGATGTTTTGTTTGTTGTGTAAGAAGCACAATACTGCAAACCTGAAAAACAACAGCAAAGTATATAACCTCATACCTGCACAGCGCCTGAAAACAGATGCTCTAAAAGATCATTCAAAAAGTGCTCAGCATGCAGCAGCTGTTCAGGCAGAGATGCTCAGCCGAGTGTCAATTTTTCACAAAGAAGTCGAAGAACAAGTCAAGAGCAAAGATGAAGTCCTACAGAATGCATTTATGTCGGTATACTGGTTGGCTAAAGAAGAGATGGCCAACAAGAAGTTTCTATCACTTCTCACACTTCTCCAAATGCTTGGGCTTGAAAACATGAAGCATTTTCGTCATCGCTCCGCTGGGTCAACTATCGAGATTTTCTTGACTCTAGGCAGAGTACTGAAGCAGAGAGTGGTTGAGGTGCTTAGGAAATCAAAAGCATTTGGTCTATTAGTTGATGAGGTAACGGATATTTCGGTCATGGAACAGTTGATAGGTTTTGCTCAGTATGTCTCTGATGATGGAGAGGCTATGGTGAAATTCCTTTTCGTCGACAATGTTTTGGAGGGCTCCTCTTCCGCCAATGCTGAGACAATCACTAACTGCATTTCTAATAATCTGGACAAATGTGAACTTGACGTTCAGAAGATGATGAGCCTAGTAAGCGATGGCGCCAAAGTAATGACTGGCGAAAGAACAGGTGTGGCTGCCCGACTGAAGCAAATCAACAGCAAGCTAATTAATGTGCACTGTGTCTGTCACAGACTGGCCCTTGCTTGTGCTGGTGCGAGTGATGAGACAAAATACATCACACAAGTCGAAGGAGTCCTTTTGCAACTCTGGAAGTTTTTTGCTAAATCGCCTAAGCGGACTGCTCTTTTGGTGAAAGCACAAGAGTCGTGGCGCAGGATGAAGCTATCGGAAAAAGCAAGGTCTGTTGTGGCGAAAAAGGTGCGGAAAGCTTGCAGAACACGTTGGCTGTCAACAAGCAATGCTGTAGATGGAGTGTATGAAGACTTTGTTCCTATCATACAGGCTATAAATCTCGCAGATGAAAAAGATGGCTTGGCGACGTATCTGCTGTCCAAAATGAAGAGCTTTAAGTTTATTGGTACGGTATATATTTTGAAGGTTGTCCTTCCAGAGCTTGCTGCATTAAGCAGAGTATTCCAGCGAGGTACCGTCAACTTTGGCCATATCCTACCAGCTATCACCTACACTACTGACAAGCTAACGAAGATAGCACAAGACGAAACCCCCATTACCCAACTTCAGATTGATATTCAGGAGAATGGACGGCTCGGTACCTGTGAGTTTAAAAGCAATGACCACGAGATACAAGTTCTTTGCAACCTTCTAAAGAAGTACACGCAAGCCCTCAAGGAGAACATTGATTCTCGTTTCAAGGATGCGATGCCAGTGGTCTGTGCATTTGCCATCTTTAATGCAAATGCCATTCCAAACCGTGGAACAGCAGAGTTTTCAAGCTATGGGTCAAAGGAAATCGGCACATTGTCAAACCACTACTTTCCAGGTGACAAGGAAGCTCAGCAGCAAGTGAAAGCAGAGTGGGAGAAGTTAAAATACGATCTTCTTTTGTGGAAAGCGCAGATTCCTCAGGAACTTGACAACATCACCCCAACTGAGTGGAGTCTGAAGAGGCTACTTTCCATGCGCACAGAATATGGCCACTTCTACCCTAAGCTTGTGTGGATTGCAGAAATCATTCTTTCTCTTCCTATGTCAAATGCATGGCCCGAGAGAGGGGCTAGTGCCGTTAAGAGGGTAAAGAGTCGACTCCGTAGCAGTATGACTAATCAGATGTTGGAGGCGCTGTTGCATATCTCCATCAACGGACCACTTGTCAGTGAAGCACAGGAACTTGTTAAAGAAGCTGTTGAGGCCTGGAGCAACGCAAAGAAAAGAAGGAAACTCCCTCCATCTGCAAATCCAGGTGGCACATCTTGTGGAAACTCGCAGGGTGAAGTTCAAACCATTCTTGTGGACTCTGCTGTCCAAACCGATATCCAGGTCCAGGAAGATGAAAAAGTTGAAGAAGCAAGTGTGCAAGCAGAGGTGGAAGCTGCTGTTGAAGCTTTTAAACTTGGAGACCACCAAGAAAGTTATGATTCGGATGATTCTGCTTTCGAAAGTGAAGATGAATACTAAGCACTCGATCGTTATTCTAGGGACTCGTGCTTTCTTTCGTAATCGTATATTTTGAAATTACAATATAAACAGTGGAAGAGATTTCCCACATTCCACCTCGTATTTAGGTTTGGGACATGACTTTTAAGTAAGACTTGTTCTGCAAGTAAGTGATTTGTAAAATTATGTTCCAGTAGGTATAATCAAGAAGGTTTGTTATGGTTAAAATCTGGTAGAAAAGTGTTCAAGCAGTAAAAGGCTCGGCTCTTGAAAGTCTTGAAAATCAAGTCTTAAATTAAGTGGCTTCAGACTGATATAAGTGATATAAGACACTCAGTTACATACAGTTTAAGTTGCTTCTGTGTTTTTGTAATGATATATGCGACTAAAATATAACCATGTTTCTCTATAGAATAGAGTAAATTTTTTTTTGATTTAAGGATTACCCTGAGCTAAAACTACATTAAACTTAGACCATTTTAAAGATACAGTTGTGAAAGTGTTAAAAAGTAGCACCTCAATAGAAATAGTTGACTGTGACTACTTTATTGTTACATAATTCTCTTCAAATTTGTTTAAATTAGTTGACTTGGGAGCAAAAAAATGAAACAACAAAGCAACAAAAAAAGACCTGAAAATGCATGAAAATGCATCTGCGAGAGTCTAAAACCTCAAAATTTTCCGGGGGAGCATGCCCCCGGACCCCCCTAGGGTCGAAGGCCCTTCGGGCCTTCGGCAAATGTACCCGCCTGTTACTCTTAAGTACCCGCTTGTGCAAAAACTTATTGAAACCCCTGGCTATGTGAACCAGGTTAAGACCCTACGCGTTGATGGACCCTTGACAGTATTAAGAAAAAAAGTATATGGCTTTGAATATTTCAAGGGGAAGATACCGTATTTATTCGAATAAGCGCCCAACCTAGAATTAGCGCCCACCTCGAATAAGCGCACAACCCGCCCCACCCCTTTTCACCTCCCAACCGAAAAAAATTGAATAAGTACCAATTTAATAAGCGCCCAGCCTCTAATGAGCGCCCACTCTCAAGGTCCAAAAATTTAATAAGCGCCCAGGGCGGTTAATCAACTAAATACGGTAGAATAAAACTGGAAGTATCGTTAATTTTGCCACGTTACAAGAAGAACAAGTAATAATCTAATCACACAAGTCTCTCTACTCTGTGAGGTAGCCTACACTAGAAAGTCTGAGACACTTCCATATACACTCGGCATATTTCAACAAATGTCAGGTTAAGATGGCAAACCATGAACACAAGGCTTAATGGGTCAATAACACTCGATACGCGTGTCTTATTTGCACACAATCGAACAGCAAGCTTATATTTTACAACCACTGTTGGATTTACCTCGAAAGCGGAGTCACGATTATCAAGGAGCTCAACAGACAGCGTGTTTAGCTGTGGGTCCTTCACTGTGATCACACCAACTAATGCGCCAGACAGACCCTCAGTCACGTGATTATGGTGAAGAACAAGATGTTTCGGGGGCTCATAAACGTCAATGACCTGCAAGAAAATAATGACAGGAGATGGTCAGCGTTTTTAAAAACTTTACGAAAGTGACCAACATGATACACTATGGTTCAGCTGGGTTTATCAGGACTTTACAAAGTGCAATAACTTAAGATTTTAGACATATTTTGCTCCGAAACAAATTGCAGGAATAGTTGCTAAGTTTCTTGAACAAACCTTATAATAAATTTAACTAGTTTTTCCTCAAGGAAAAGAGCTTTCTTTCCACAAAGATAGGGTCAAAGTTATAAAATGAAACGGAGCTGGGTACATGTCAATCTAATACCGATTTTGCGATAACGCTTTTCTTCAAAACAGAATCCTTCTGATCCTGATCAGACCAACCTGGATGAAAAGAGGAGGAAAAGAGTTTTTTTTTTCCACAAAGATTGGGTCAAAGTTATAAAATGAAACGGAGCTGGGTACACGTCAATCTAATACCGATTTTGCGATAACGCTCTTCTTCAAAACAGAATCCTTCTGACCCTGATAAGACCAACCTGGATGAAATAATTAAGGGTTTCAAAAGCTATTTTCTTACTTGAATGTCGAAGACCTTAAAATTAGTGGCCCCTCCACTGCCGTAGACGCGGATAACGATTTGGTAATTACTCCGCTGCTCATAGTCAAGTGGCCGTGTGGTCACCAGGTCTCGATAATTCACAGTATCTCCGCTGACCAAAGCAAAAGTTCCATTCGCGTCATCGTCCAATTGAAAGACCAAGGTTTCATCAGAGTCCCAAGTCCTCGCCGTTATAAGCCCAACAAGACTTCCCGCTGGCATATTTTCCTTGATGTGTGAGGAATTCAAAGAGATGTTCACTTGCGTCAGCAAAATATTGCTCCTCACTTCGATAAATAGTCTTGAAGGAAAGCTTATGTCATCCCCATCGCTACAAAACAAGTCAACGGGGTGGCGAGACGATGTTGCGTTTATCAGTGGTTTTCTAACGAGGAGCTGAAGACCAGTGATTTCGAACAAGCTATCTGGATCCAAAAGATAGCAAATATGAGAATCGCTTTGATCTTCATCTACAACGGTGAATGTCCCTACTAGACTCCCCACAGAGGCATTGGAGCTTACGATCTGGTTTGACAAGTACACGGCGCTTGGAGCGTCATTGGCATCCACAATATGGATATTGAAGCTTTTCACGATGCTAAGCCCGCCATTATCTCTACATCTAACCTCAACTGTTATCACATGTGAGTGATCAAGCTTTTCATAGTTGATTTGCCCGTTAACTAGCAAAGCATCGTTTTCGATTTTGAAGACGTCGTCACTAATGACGTCACATTTTCCAGAATCACCTCGATCCGGGTCTTCCATCGTTACGTTAGCTACGTTGTAGCCCAGCTGTCGATTCTCCTCCACGCATAACCCGGATGATGACACGCAAGGTTTCCTGGGCCAGATAATAATGTTCGTTGGCGGTTCATTCTTGTCAAGAACTGTGATATTAAAGTCTTGTTCAAACGAAAGCCCCGCGCTGTCGGTCGTTCTCAGGCGAACTGTCAAGGGATTAAGTGTTATTTCGTAATCGACATCTGAGGAAACTTTCAGAGTATGGCCTTTAACCGTGAAGATGCCAGTGGGATTAGCTACAAGCGCAAAAGTATGATTGTCGCGGAGGTCTGGATCCAGCGCACTCAAAGAACCAATCACTGTATTCAATGGTGAATGTTCTAAAAAAGAGTCTGACGATAAGACAATCCCACTTGGATTTTCATTCACATCAAGAACACGAATCTCAATCACAGAGGTCACGCTGCTGCCGAGAGGATCAGTAGAACGCACGCGCAACATCCATTGATCACGTGATTCGAAGTCCAATTTCTCGGCCCAGGCTACCACTAGTGAGGATTCATTGATGGCAAACACGTCGTTATTTCCTAAGATTGAATACACATGAAACTGGCCAACATCTTCGTCTAGTGTCGTGAAGTTACCAATCACAGAGCCATTACGAGTCTCCTCAGAGCTAGCCTTTGTGAACTCAGGGATAAAGCCCCCCTTAAAAATGAGATGTGTAGGAGGATCGTTAGAGTCTATAACTGTGATGTTAATAGCCGATACACTAGCCAGTCTGGGAGAACCATCGTCCCTTGCTTCAACTGTTATGCTAAAGCTCGAAGCCTCTTCGTAATTCAATTCGGAATGAAGACGAAGTTCTTGACCAACGATCCGAAATCTATCCCCAGCATTCACAAGCAGAGTGTAAATGACTTTATGTCCAGATTCAGCATCAGAAGAGTTAATAAAACCAATAACAGTTCCAAGAGAGGCGTTCTCATAAACTACTGACGAGGTTATGGTTGGTGGACCTGTTAAAAGGAGAAACCAAATGAAATCTTAAAGACCAGCTACAATCCTGGTCAAAACGTTTGTGACACTCTGTATTTCGTGTAAGGAAAATGCAATTCAAGTTAATACCCGTCTCCCCCTGGACAGTGTTGGGTGTTACAGGTCAAACACCCTCTACATATCTTGCACACGCTATGGATCTCAACTTTATTCGGGGGGTGGGGGAGAAATCTTGTTAAGGCTGTGTTTATGAGTGTGTATGGCCGGTTAGCTGCAAATTCCATGCAAAATCACGTGCAAAAGAGTGTCTCAAAACCTTTTGGCCAGGATTGTAGCTAAGTTCATTACTAATTAAACTAAACGTTCATTACTAATTAATTAAACGTATTCCTAACTTTACCGTGTCGACCCGCGTTTGTTTTTTCCCACCCAATGTCCATTCCTTTTGCCCTTTATGTTTTGAAAACTATCGCAATGCTATTGCAATAGTACCTACACTATCGCAATATCCGTGCGACCTGTTGCAAAACAATTGCAATACTTAAAATTTCAGTCCCCAATAGTCACACCTAGTTGTAACCTGCTTTTAAAGCGCAGCGCTGTTTTCCAGGAACTCTTCTGCTTTTTTTTATAAACACCCCCCTCCCAATTACGGATCCTACTCAGATAAAATGTGTACAATGAGTTCAGGCAGATGAAAGCCGGTTCTCGGCTTTTTCCTATAATGAGACGTATTGATGAGCCATTAAAAACTTACTTGGTGGCTCGTTGACATCCGTGACATAAACAGTAAGGTTCTGAGTGATGGAAAGCTGCGGAACACCACTGTCTGTAGACATGACAGTCACAGTGTAAACTGATTGTCTCTCATAGTCCAATTCACCACTCACAGTCAATAACCCTGCCATACTGTCAACACTAAAAACACCTGCTCCGTCAACCATCGCATAAGAAAAGTCCTGATCTTCGTCATCATCGACCGTTGCCAGTTTTCCCACAGCAGTATCACGGGGAGAGTTTTCGGGAATAAGGGGGGAAGAGAGCAAGATTCTGAGAGGAGGACTGTTGGAGCCAGGGGCCTGACTTGCGCATTGCGCCGTGATGGCACTCCATTGGCCTGATGCTTGACACGTGATGGTGTTTGAGCCAATCAGAAATCCTTTTGTACAGGTCACAATGCAAACTTTACCAAACCTGAAAACACACACACACACTTAGAGGAATATTTCAGTTAGATGAAGCAGTTGGGAGGCGCAGCATTTCCATGGGAGAATTCGGATATGCATAATACAGTACTACCCCGCGAGTAAGAACCTACATTTTCCCAAGTTTGCCTCAACAGGCTCTAACAAAAACTTGTAATCAGCAAAAACTTAGTCCAATATGGGTTGTTCTATTGGCTCTTATTTTCTGACGAAAAAAATTACATTGGAGAATCTTGTGCCATTCAGCTTACTCTTTACTCTTACACCTTATTCCGGTGGACCGTAGCTGAATCCAGAAAATCCTGAATCTTCAGCGTTTAATAGAAATAGATTCGTAGCGGAAATACCTCCCGCCAAAAATATGGTCAACAAGGGCAAAAAGATCCTTGCTTTTCTGGTTTGACTGCCATGGTAAATATCGGTGTTTGGATTCACTGTTTCACTGAGATATTACTATCGCTTAGCTTGAACCTGGATTGTGATATTTGACACAGAAATGCAATGTAATGACCATACCCGTACAATCTGTAGACGCGTACGTACGTAGAGGCCTCTATGTGTTGTAGGGAGACTGGGGAGAGGCGAAAATGAAAGCATGTAGGGAATGATGGGAAGGGGAAAAAGAGAAAGAAAGGCTGCCTTTTCTCTCTTTCTGTCATCCACCACTCACTTATTGTTATTTAATTATTGCTATTCCTACTGAAATGCCCCGTGGAGCCTCTGTGAAGAAGAGCAAACTAAAGTAGTACTGGTATTAGCTTGTGCCAATGTTCAAAAAAAAATTATAATTTGAACTTGTTTTTTCTGATCATTAATACCTGTATTGATCCACAGTCCCGTCACATTTGACTACAATTCCTTCAATTCCCTTAGGTATCCCACAATCCAACAAGCCACAGGTGTGTCCATCATCTGCCAAACTGTAACCAGCATCACAGCTACAAACATAAGATCCAAAAGTATTCACACAACGATGCTGACAGGAGTGATTTGAATGGCTACATTCATCGATATCTCCACATGTAAGCTGATCACTATTCAGCAGAAAACCTGGGTTGCAGTCACATCTGAAACTGGCATGTGTGTTGACACAGAGCTGTTGACAGGAATGCTGGCTGGTTGTGCACTCATTAATGTCGTCACAGCTATTGGTTACAGGATTGTAAGTGAGTCCAGAAGAACAAATACAGTTGTAAGATCCTGGAGTGTTCTCACATTGATCTGGAAAGAGAAAAGAATAGCCTCTTGATTTTAAGCTTCAACTTCAGATTGTGACTGGCGTGTACTTATATGAAATGTAAGAGTTTGAAATCTGAGTTAGAAATGTGTTGTTCACATTAGTGAATGTACATATAGAATGTCCGAAATCATCATTATCATCACCATCATCATCATTCTCTGGCCTGTGACAGAATTTTTCATCCTTTTGAAAGCTGGAGGTGTGCAGTTGGTGTGTTGCCAATGCTACCTAAGGTAGCATGCTGGATGTTGGCAGACAGTGAGCTTATCCCTATTTGACAGGTCTTATTTTTCATCCTGCTAGGTTGCATGCCACCCTCCACGTCTGCACAGATATGGTGAGGATGGAGGGGGGCAGTTTAGATGCTGCCCCTCCATCCATGTGGCAGCTTGGTCTGTGTTACAGTGTTACTAGTAACAGAGGGAGACTTGCCCCTGACCTGACCTGTCTTGTCCAAAATGATCCTCTCAAAGGGTGAGAAGACAAGTAACCCATGAAAGACTACTGATACCTTCAAGGATCACATATTATTTTACTCCAGTCTTACAAAAACAAAATACGCTTTCAGTTCTCGTAAATTTTTGAGTCTGTGGATGAAATGCTAGAGTACACTCACATGAAACTGAGTCAATCACCTGGGCAATGATGAGCATGAGACTGACACTCATTAATATCCACACAGGAATGTTTGTCTGCTGCTAGACTGTAGCCAGAGCGACACGAACAGAAATATGAAGCTTCTGTATTATTGCAGCTGAATTCACAACCCCCACGATTAATGCGACACTCATCTTCATCTAAAAAGAAATACAATTCATGTACATTAAGTTACTGTTACAGATCAGAAAATTGCAGACTCTCAAATCGTAATATTTCCTTAAGCCTCAGTGTTGCAGTGTCATGGCCAAGATGACTGGCAGGCACCAGTTAATTTCAGCTAAATTCACATCTCATTACCACCATTATTAACACCTACATGGATCCACATCCCCATATATGCTGGTGACATTGGCTAGCTTTAAACAGCATTTTTTTTTGGCAAAATATCCAGAAACAAGTGGTTTATTTAAAGATCACCCCACACTGTGCATTAACATCTTGGAATCCCCCTTCTGTCTTCTGTCTACTTTTTTTCTACCACCCAGAAACTTTCATTCTGGTTAAAGGACTTCCACAAGAAAGGGGTGGGGATGCTCAGCAGAAAATTGGATTTACAACATGTTAACCCTGAGGCAGACCAATCTGGGGGAGGTTCAGTCTTTATCTGGCACCTAAAAGCTACTTAATTGTGATACAGAATTTGTCACACAATGCTTCTATCTTCCTTTCTATTTTTCTTTTTTTGTTTTCTAGAAGTGCAGCCCTAAGTGATACCAGTGTGCTAAAAATATTGGTATTCCATCCTGAATGATACGAAAAACCGCAAGTTACATGTACACCATTAAAATGATAAGCATCCCCACTTTTTTTTATATGGGAGTTACCCCACCCTCCTCCCCCAGGATTTCCATTGCCATTTCTCTGGTTCTGGTCCTCATCCCTACCCTTCTGCCCATTTTCACATTCTTAATTGAATATACCTTTACAAGATGTGTCATCACTCTGTAAGGTGTAGCCTTGCAAGCAGGAGCAGTTGTATCCTCCTGGGAAATTGATGCATAGCTGTTCACATCCTCCACGATTGTAACTGCATTCATTTACATCTGAAAGCATATTATACACAAAAAATGTTACCTTTTTTCTTCAAAGATGAAGTCTCATGTGAATAAAATCTTACCCTGACATGTCTTGTCATCAGAGCTGAGTTCAAATCCTAAAGGACAGAGACATCTAAATCCACCAATCAGATCCAAGCATGTATGACTGCAACCTCCATTGCCTACTAGGCATTCGTTAAAGTCTGAAAATGGTACAAAATATTCAGTTTTTTTTCAGATTTTGTGAAGTTTGAAAGGAGTGTGAGATTAATGCCCAAAGAAGGCAAAGTGCAACGCAGTCAAGTTCATTGGTAGTAATATTTAAGTTTTTTAAAGAGGGTTTATCAAAAAAGTTAGTAAACAGGTTTGGATCCCTCCTTTGTCCACCTGCATCCTCTACTGCTTCAAATACAAAAAAAAGGAGGGGGAATTCCACCCTTTCTCTGGGTACCTTAATGTTACCACATCTTGTTTTGCTTGCTTCATAATGTTTATTTTACACTGGATTGTTGTTACTGTATAATAACACAGCTTTTTCTATTTATTTCAGCTTTACCACATGCATGTGCTGCAATATGTTATAAAAGCCACTTTTTTCTTGCTATTGCCTCTCATCTGGTTCTATTCCCATTATTTACATTACAGCAAATAAAGCAATAGGCAGTCACAATTAAGACCCTAGATGAGAGTACAATTACACAGTCTGCCCAGGAACAAGCTGATTGAAGCACCCTTGTAGAGGTTGTGGTCTGTTCTCCTGGAGAGGAGGGGTACTCCCATATTTGGGTTAGATATGTATGCGCCGCCCCATAGGGTATGGTTTTTATGGGTCTCCATCCTTAAATAGGGTATCATTTTTGCCCTTGTTGGTTTTGTGTTCCCATTGTGATCCCTAGATGGGGTAGCATTATTATATCAGCAAAAATTGGGAAATTAGAAAAGGGTCTCATTTTTCAGGTTTTGGCCTTATTTAGGGTATCAGTGTTCATTTTTCTCACTTTTAAATAGGCAGGGGCGTAGCCAGCATTTCCACTAGTTGTAGGCCTGGCTGACTTTCATTTCCACATATCCTGAAAATTGTATGCATGGCTAATACGCACTAACATCACCAACACTTTGAGCTCTTAAGCTTTTTAGCTCTCCCCAACAACACATACTGGTAATTACCGGTAATTATTACAAGCGGTAGAATGATCAAACCAAAAATTTGTAGGCCCGGGCCAAAAGGTCTATGGGCTGGCTATGCCCCCTTATAGGGTCAGAGTTTAAGACACTGGGCGGCACACACCTATCCAAAATTTATGGGATTACCTTCCCGGGTCTGTTCTATGCGTGACTGCTGATATAACACTGTGGAAGCACCGCAATTGCTTCCAAATCCACACAAAACAAGACTGTATTTATATATCTTTAATCAAAATTACTAACAATAGTGCTAAATCAGAATGGATCTTACCTGCACCTGGTTGTCGATCAGGATGATAAACATGTAAAGCTGTTGGCCTGGTCATGCCTCCAGTGATTCTCACCCTGTCATCTCCTCTATCCTTGTTACAGTGTTCAATACTATGCTGTTGCCAGTCACTCCAGTATATCCGATCTCCAAATTGCGTCATTGCATAAGGATGATAAACACGAGTCTGATCAATGAGAACCCTGCGGTTCTTCCCATCAAAATCAGACTTCTCTAACTTGTCTGTATTAGCATCAGCCCAGAACAATTTACTGTCAATATAGTCTAAAGCAACCCCATTTGGCCATACAATACCTGAACTTACAAGGACTTCTCTGGCTGTTCCATCGGTCATATTTGCACGCAATATTTTGGGCTCACTGCCCCAGTCTGTCCAATAAACTTTGTTGTTGCCAGGATCAAGAGCAATAGCTCTTGGTTTGTCATGACCGGTGCTTATAAGTGCGCGACGTTCTGTACCATCCAGATTGATAACCTCAATTATTTTATTACTGGCATCTGTCCAAAAGAGTTTGCGGCCCATCCAGTCAACAGCCAAATCTTCAGGAATTCCCAAGTTTTCTACTACAAAATCTTCAACACTCCCAGGAATGAGGCCATTATCAATATGGACCCTCTGAATTTTTTTAACAGAAATGTCTGACCAATAAATCATTTGTGTTTGTATGTCAAAATCTAGACCAACAACATTGGACAAGCCACGGACGACATAATTGTAGCCAGTACCATCAAGGTTGACTCGACGTATGTCCACAGTATTACCAAATATAATGAAGGGTTCAGGGATGACACAGCTTATCAATTCTACCAAACTAAACAAGACTGAAAGAAACCAGCAGCATGTAAAATCTTAATAAAATAAATACTGTGATATTATCAACAGAAAAGTTGTTTATGATAAAAGTTGTTAATAAAATTTTATCCTTTTTAAAGTCAAAACCACTTCTTTTCACCAGGTGTATCCTTCTTGAGTTCAAAAAATTATGTGCTTTGGGTAATAATAGATCTATACTGTTAGCAACCTCCCTTCCAACCTTTTAAGATACTGAATATTTTATGAGCAGGTACTTAGAAGAATTTTTCTGGATACACCTGTTTCAGTTACTTTAACTGGTCAAACTTTATTTCAGGTTATCTTTCATTTACATGTACCCTAGTTTAATTCTCAATTTCAGGAGGCAAAGGAAATTGAGAATTAACCTGGGTTAAAAAATGTGAACCTAAAATCTAATTTGACCTGAATTCACTTCTCTGTTGTACAATTTTAACTCTTCATTCTCTGCAATGAAGTTGAAGGGAAGTGGGGATTGCAACTTTATTAAATCGAATCTGTATTGAAGAGCAAGGGTTAGATACATAGCTCAAACCTCTTGGAAAAAATGCTGCCCCCCGCCCCTGATATGGTACTACGAGATACGAAAAAATAGTTCATTGACAAGTAGTTCCAATAAGGACTAACTCAATACTGGCCCTAAAAGCTGGGGCATAGCTACCTACAAGTATATACCAGTACACACAAGCATACCTGAGAAAAAGTCAAATTGTAATTATTTAAAAAAAAAAGAAAACAAAGCAAAGCAATTTTACAACAGGAAGGAAATGATAAGCTAGGGCTGAAGAAAGTGTAGTGTAATTATTGTAAACCAAACTGCTACACAGGAATTCATGAAAGCTGGTACTGATCCTACAATCAAGAGACTTTTACAACACCACACCAATAAAAGATCCCCCAAGGGGAATGACTTTGGGGATGGGGAAGGGTGGACCTGGAAAACTGTGTATAACTCCTACCAATGCCCCTTCCTAAAAGGCAGGTTTTACTGTTTAACTGCCTGTTAATTTCACTCCAAGAATGAGTCGATAGAACCTTTATAAGGTGCTTCTAACGTTTGAGTCTGTGGACAAAATCCTGTGGTGTGACCACTCAAGTAATGAAACCTTCTTTGTTTTCAGCATTTTGCAAAATAAAATTTTTGTCTTATATTTACTTTCATGTTACTTTGGCCACTTTGGAACTGAAAGGGTTACATCATTTATTTACTCACCAAGAAAGTTCCATAATCTCGCAAACTGAACCCGGAAGAAGGTCATTCTTTGCAAGATAAACTGGAATAAATGCAAATTTAGACAGATTACTATATTTCGAGACATAGATTTGAAATGGTGTAAGGCAAAAATTCTTGCCGCATAGATTTAAAACGGGATGCTTTACCTTAATTAAAGAGGGAGACCGCACATCTTGAACAATGGAGTTCAACACAATGGAAACGACGTATATTATGCCCTCGTTAAATAAAAAAAATTAAGATCATGCAAGGAAGCCTTGGACATTTTTTATCGACTAAGGACCAACTCCTTTCAAACTATATTTTGTGAACCTAAAGCTATCTTTGCTTTAAGTTCTTCGAGAAAGTGTACACTTCCTTTCATCAGTTTCATGAATCGTTGATCGATATCTCATGGTCACTAACAGTGTAAAGCATGGTAACAAAACGGTTGCTGAGTTTCAAAACAAAATGTTATCACAATTTAACTAAGCTCACTGAGGTTGAAACGCTACATATAACGACTGGTATGATCCATAAATTATTAAGTGAGAGTTTCCAGGGGGTTTAAGGGTTTTTTTTAAGCTGCCTGTTTTCATACGAGATATAAATACGTACTCTACTCCTCTCTAAAACCTACGTACCATGGCAAATTAACCTCGTCGCTTCTTCGGAAGAACTGCTGATTTGTCATGGAGACTAAACGGTGGCTTGATCCATTACTTTGCAGCTTGTTTATTCGCTGAAGACTTTGTTATAGTAACGAGCATATTTTGCCTTCTCATCATCTACATCATCTGTACGTGGGTCTTCGACAAAATTGACAGATGCATGAAAAGAACAAAAGCGATTATCCGCAAAACTAAACAAAGTTTGTAAAAACAAAGAACGTTTCCTCGTGATGATTGGTTAGATCATTGAGCTGCATCCATTTTTTTCATTCAATATTGAACATTTTGCAGTACAAATAAAATTGTCTTCTTCAAAAATACAAAACACAAACTGAACAAAAATCCCGCGTTCTTTGCGCGCAATTTTTCCGAGGGTAGATTCCTTCAGATTCGGTAGTTTCCGGATCTCCCTCGGAAAGTAATCGACAACATTCGATTTCCCGGACGTCGGACGACCTGGAAACGAGTAGCAGTAAGTTCAACAGGAAAAGTTTGTAAATGTATTTTGCCATTTTAATTCAAACATATTGACGGCTCACGGCTGGCATGGTAGGAGATTTATTCATAAAACACTACTGTATAATGCTGTCTTGTAATTTTGAGAATTTCGATGTGATATGGAGGTTTATAAAAAATCCGATTGAGATAGTAAGCTCATACTCTGTATTACGCTTGCAGTCCACTTCCCGTTCCCCATAATGCACCTTATTTACCTCAAAAATTTTACTAAAGCATTGTTTTCAATTTCTCTTGGGACGACTGTAATACCCAGGAGAACTGAAAAACAAAGGTTATGCAAACTTTGGGGGCAAAAAGGTGCATTATGGGAAATGTGGAAATGTATATAAAATAATTAACGCCCATCAAAGGAATTCTTTTTTTGTTTGTTTTGTGGTCCAGGGGAGCTTCATCTAGCAGGACCAGCTGAGAAGCTGTTATGATTTATGGTTGTCAAATTTTGATATAAGGATGAAATGCATGTATTCAGTTTGGCATGAATGGGTCAATTATAACTCAAATATTGAATATCATTGTTTTCACAGATGATTAACATTAATGTATACTCAGATTTGTCCTGTCCTTGGTGTTATGTTGGCAAGAGACGTCTTGACAAAGCCATTCAGCAGTTTTCCCCTAGTAACACAACTGTCAACTGGCATCCATATATTATCGACAAAAATACGGCCCAAAAGGGAGAAGAGTACATGGCATACAATATTAGAAGGTAGTGTTTCTTAAAGAAATTATTAGTGGCTTCAAAAAACCTCTCCACAATGTAGTGTATGCAAATTCTCCTGGATACCCTCAAGATCTCCGGCTTACAGCACAAATCTCCCTTCTCCTACAAGGGTCACTTATTCAAATCTCCTGGACAAAAACAACATTTTAAGTTTTTCTGTGTGTTTTAACTTGGGGGATTTCTCCATAAATATTCAGAAATGGTTTTGTTTTAAAGTTAACAGTCAGTTACTAGCAGCATTTTTGTGCACATTTCATCACTGACACAGATTTTTATCATTACAGCCATTCCAGAAGCAATGATTGTTGTTATCCCCTCCCCCACATTCCATGAGTGTGAATACTCTCTTCTTTCCTGCCATCAAAGACCTGTAATTGGTCGGAATAAATGATTTTGTTACTGTCAAATATCAGCAAATTGTGTAATTGTGTGTGCTTATTGCTGGCCTACTCAGCAATTCAGTTAATTCTGCAACTGGGTAAAATGAACTTGAAGCATCTATCTATCTAAGGGTCTGCATCCATGGGGGAAAGAAAGTAGGGAGCACAATACCTAGGTAAAAGGACTGTTAAAATTACCCATGATTATCCGAATTCTCTCGTCCTGAATATTTTGAGACTTAAACAGTTTTCGTAGCTAAGCATTGCCTTGTTGTTCAGGAAGATATGTTGGAGGGTCAAACTACAGTACATTACATTCGCAGCAATAAATAAAATAGTTACATGTAAGCCAAGAATGAAACCTGGCCATGTCAAAGCACTTTTATCCATGAATGATCCCTCTGATGTATGTGATCAGCGGTAAAAGAACATGGGAAAAAAGGTGGGATAAAAGTGGAGGAAAAAGTCAGGATAAAAACTTACAGGCGAGAAAACAGTTGAGGAAGGAAAAATCAGGTACAAAATTTGCATGGCACTTACTGGGCTCTCTATGTCTTCATATCTTATATTAAGAACACTTAGATGGAGAAGAGTTTCCAATTTCATGCTCTACACTCTCTAAAAGTAAGCCAGTCTAAAAGAGCCATGACATAGCCCAGGTATGGGAGTTGCTCATTCCTGAGTCGTGGCTCCGGCCACTGTGGAGACATTTAATAGAGGTGTGACTGTCCAGTTCCACTTCACAATCGCCCAATTTTTTGTTGTCTCTCCTCGATTTTGTAGAGTCAGTATAGCGCCTCCCCCCCCCCCATCTGGTGTTGGGTAACTACCCTCTGTGGGTGGTTAATCAAGTTATCAAGTTATTCTAGTTGGACACTTCACGTGTAGACTGACCAAAAATTAATGTTTGATTATTTCTTCTTTCTTCAGGTGGGGAGGTGACGGTTGGACAAACTCTCTTAAAAGAGCAGGACAGAGAGATGGGTTAGAGTTTAAAAACTGGAAAATCTGGCCAAATTCTTTACATGCCCACAGACTTGTGCATTTGGCCGGCCTGCAAAAAGGAGCTGAGGGTCAAGGAAGAGCAAAGGATATTTTATTCCGTATGATCTATGAGGATGGCTTGAATGTGAGTGAAGTTGAGACACTCATTGAAGCCGCCAAGGAACTGGGACTAGAGGGAAGTGAAGAATATCTCAAGTCATCATGTGATGTGGACTTGATTTTGTCGGAAGATTCCCATGCAAAGTCTGAAATGAAAATATCTGGTGTGCCATTTTTTGTCATATCTGGTAAAAATCGGAAGACAGTGTCTTTGTCAGGGGCCCAGGGCACAGAACAGTTTTTAGCAGCTTTTAATCGTGTTTGCCAGTAGACCCTTAACTAGTTTTGTATTTGAACTATCGATTGTTTATAAAATGTGAATTGCCATTTTAAACTACAAAAATGAGAAAAATACATTTGCAAAGTGCTGTTAGGGTACAGAACAGTTTTATTAGCAGCTCTCAATCGTGTTTGCTAGTAGCAGATTAATTAGTGTTTTATATTAACTGTAGATTGTTTATCACTATTTAATCTACAAGAATTTAGAAAAATACAAAATCCAGTCAAACCTCCCATTAGTGGCCATCCAAAATGCGAGGAGTATGTGGCTGCTCACAGGAGGTGGTCGCTTAAGTCAGTTCCAACTGTAGCACGTTGACTGGGAAAATTTTGGCATTCTGCAATTGTGCTGTGGTCGCCTATGAGAGGTGGTTACACATGACGATTCTGTAGCACTGTTATAACAGTGAAACCCCACGTTACAACCATGCCATTGATATGAGTCATATGATGGTTGTCCTCTTGTATGATCAAAATATGATTCTTTCGGATCAAATTCTGAAAAAATCCTCAACCCTTTCCTTGCCTCAAAATCCATATTACCAGATTTTAATAGTCCTTTAGTGGGTACAAATTTCCACAATAAAACTGCAATAGTAAAAAATGTTTTATTTTAAAAAAACACGTAGCCCAATAGGCCATTTCTGAGTTCCTCTGGGCCTCTGTATCAAAACGAGGTTAAGTGCTCAGCCTTTGATATGGGAATCAGTTTCATTCTCATGCAAATAAAACTCCTTTTCACAAGAAAGGTTGTGCACTTGGCCTCATTTTGAAAGTGAGGGTTTTTGGATCTAGGAAGTGGCCTATTATATTAAATTTTTAAATTTGTACATCTTCTCAAAACGTCAGATTTTTTTATTCCCAGTGTTAAAAGACTTAACGGTGTCGACACTGGACAACGATCTCAAGAAGGACATCTCACAGCAGCAGTCCAGCACATACTAAAAACGTTTAACACAATTAGTTTATACAAATATTTTCAAAAAAACCTGTGTTAGTGGGTATTATTCAAGATTACGAGGTCATGGTAAGGCTATAGTTGCAAGTCACAAGTTCATGTTATCAATTTGATGCACTGTGCATCCTAACACAAAATCAAAATTTACCGCTTTGCCTCCTGTCTGAAGTCATAATAGTACTACGATACCTCCAGGGGTACCACCACATAGCTTTATTTAAATCTATAATATTGATTTTGATCACAAAATGTGATGTCGTTCAAAAGGTGGATAATTGAGATAACCTATTCACTGAATAAATCTCTAATTCAGTGTAAAGCGCAATTGATTTCCCTATTACTTATCCGCTAGATAGTAATTTTTCCTTTGGATAGTGTTATCCGACGTTTGAACAACTAGGGCCAGAAGGCCTAGCATCAACTCCTGCTGGGAGTACTCGGATTTTTTTCTTATGAGTCGCCTATGTCACTGACTGAGAAAAACATCTTTCTCAAAAATGCTCTTATAGTCATGTTTTGTGTACCGCAGTGTAATCTGTAAGATTTCTGTTGAATTTGATGTGTAAAGGCTAACTAAAGTGCATCAATTGCCAGTTACAAAGATGGTCTACTCCACTAGCTAGAGTCCCAGCTGCACCTCCAACAAGGTTCTTGAAAATGAAAGTAAAAATTATGCTGACTGTGATTATGACCCATTTATTCTTACATGATCCGTTCAATTTCCAGTGCCACTGAGCCGTTGGGCAAATCTTCATCCTCTCACAAAGAAAGGTAAAAGAACCCTTACTCCTGTTCAAAAACAGCCGGAAGAAGAGCTCGTCTAGGATGCTGGGTCTAAATCCTGGCATCAACCTTTGTAATCATTTTACTTCGCGTCTCCACACCTCACCTCCCATACATACACTTCCATTGGGATGAATAAGATCTTGCGGCCGTTTATGCTGACGACTGATGTCACTGAGAATAACGCAGATCGCCGGTGTGGGTGATTATTAAAGCCAATCAACAGCAGTACAGTGGTACCCTGTCACTCAACCACCCCGTTAATTTATTCCACGATGATACCCCTCACGGGCATTCACTAGACAGGTTTTATGGGAGACAAATCACAATGAACATTCACAGTAATCCTATCAAAATTTTCCAAATTCAGTATTTAAAGGCGCATTCTCTCGAGCCATGCTATACAGATCAAAGAAAATAAAGACTGTGGTAAACGTCACGCGCCTAACCCCAGATCGAGGCTAACTTCTTTTCATATGCATATTACTTCCGGGATGATTCAAAATTGGTGAAGGTTCTAGCACATTCAAAGTAATTGCACAACAGTGTTCGATAATTTGACTTTAAGAAGGCTACTCAATTATTTTGCAACTATATTTAACACAGCATACACAGCTGATAGAAAGAGACTCTACGAGAAGATTTCTCAAAGAATGGGAAGTGCATTTTATTAGAGGACTGCTACTACCTCTGCAGCAACCTCGGTCAGACTACGCAATTTACGAATTGCCACATCATTCGGTGGGGTCTTTGCTCAAACCTGCATCCTCAGCTAGCTGGTCACTGTACGTTCCAGCCGTGCGACCCATGAGGAGGGTCCCATAAAGACACCTTGAAAATAATTTCCAACTTTTTGTACCAGCAGCGCCAGGAGAACTGTAAAAGTAAGTAATATAACAGCAAGTAACAGTTTATTCCATGGCTATGGCAATGGCTGTAGCAATGTCCTTTTAAGTTTTCACATTGATTTAACAAAATTTGGCGACAAGACAGACGAGAAGGTACAAATTATTCATTCCATGATGAGGTTTAGTTACGATTGGAGTCGAGTTTTGGTGGCCTTCGTTTGTGCAATCGATTGGAACGTATTCACACAAGTAGTCTAAAGGTTCAAACATCCTGTCCCCGGGGTCCCGTCGAACTCAGTATAATTATAGCTCCATTTTTTGGCTCGACATTTGAGACAAACTAAATTAATTCGCGCAAGACCAAAATAAGCAATGAAGAAAGTATGTGACGGTTCATTGCGAATGCATTTATACTGGGCACAAGCAAGATGCATATGGACGTCTCAATATTTAGCATAATTCAAACATGTTAGAGCTAGCTATGCCCTTGCCTCAAGACGTTGTGCAAACGTTGTACTTAATTTAACTGTTAACTCGTCGTCGTTATGGTTACATATTGTCAACGAGTAGATGTTGGTTGTTTACCATTCACGAAAATCCGGTTGGAAAGTAAACTGAATGGAACACGATATTAAAAAAAAATTAAAGAAAAACATCAACAATAATTAGCAAAGGATCAAATGACAAAAAACGCCGAAAGACAAAACGGCAACTTTATCTTGTGAACGGAAGATAAACGCTGGGGGAAGACCTCGAATGTTGTCTTTTACACGGCGTGATTGAAACATATACCCCCAACGCCTTCCCCCAGGCAATTGTTACGGTAATGTTTTGAAAATATTGTAAGCAGTAAGCCTAGAGTTATTGTGTGCCGACTCAGTAGTTGGAAGCAGAAAGAAGCTGTAGTAAGAAAGGCAAGAAAGGAAAAACCAGAAGGACTGTTTATTTGCGAAGATCTTTCGCAAGCGACGCTTGAAAAGAGGAAACCTCATTTGGAGAAGCTCAAGGCGGCCAAGCAAGCAGGAAAATCAGCATATTTTATCTTAGATCGTTTGATCATTCGTGATAAGCCCTCCGGTTCTTCACATGATTAAGATAAGTATATTGCAAAATGTTTTTTTGTTCGACTCATTAATGGAAGAATTACCGTTTATTCATTTAAACGAAGAAGACTTTCGTTTGGCTATATTTGAGCAGTTAAATGGACCTATACGTTACGATCCCGATAGGTTAGCTAGTCTCAGGTTTAATCCTTTATTATCTGAAACATATAAAAAATTTAGCCTTTCTAGCCATCATGATCCTGATGCTAATTTCTTCACGGAGTTAGTTGACTGCGAATATTATACCGAAGAAAACTTCAATGAAATGTTGCATCAGAAAAATATATTAGAAGTCAATAATTGTTTATCGCTTCTGCATCTTAATATTCGTAGCCTTCATCGTAATTTGGATAGCTTAACCACTTTGCTAAAGAATTTAGAGTTGAGGTTCTCTTTTATTGGTATAACTGAGACCTGGCTTCGAGACTCATCGCATCATACCGATATCTCAGGTTATAATTTTGTCCACAATCCACGTAAAGATAGGACAGGTGGAGGTGTAGGTTTATATTTAGCGGACAATTTTGATTTTAAATGTCGACCTGACTTAGTTTTTTCTTGCACTGAATGTGCTGAGTCTTTGTTTGTGGAAATCAATAGGCCGAAAGAGAAAAATATAATTGTAGGTGTGGTTTACAGGCCACCAAATTCAAATTTACGAGATTTTATGAATAGCCTGGATTCGTTGCTTGCAAGTATCTCTAAGGAAAACAAGATTTGCTATGTTTTAGGTGACTGGAATCTAGACTTAATCAACCACCATTGTCACGACACAACTGGAGAATTGTTAGAAACTATGTATTCAAGAATGTTTTTTCCATTGATCACACGTCCGACAAGAATAACTTCTAACACGGCTACGCTAATTGATAATATTTTCACGAATAATTTAAACAACTTATCTGTTAGCGGGCTGATGTTTTGTGATATATCTGATCATCTTCCGATTTTCACACTGCTTCTTGATCAAAACAAGAACTTAAATAAAACTTCTTGGCTTTCTTTTCGTGATAAAAGTGGAAATAATGTCGCTAAGTTTAAAGATAGGCTTGCAAACGTTCATTGGGATGTATTATCTGAATGTAAAGATACTGATTGCGCTTATCGGTGTTTTCTTGATAAATACACTACCATTTACAATGACTGCTTTCCTCTCAAAAAAGTGAAAGTAAAGAATCTTACTTTGAGCAAACCATGGATAACTAAAGGTCTTCTTAAATCGGTAAGAAAAAAGAATTTATTATACAAGCGTTTCCTTGCTAACCCAACTGCATATCGTGAGAAACTTTACAAGAGTATAAAAACAAATTGACACATTCCCTTCGAGTTGCTAAACGTCTCTACTACAATAAAAAGTTAGATGAATATAAATCAAATGCAAAATCAACTTGGAAATTACTTAACGATCTTATTAACAAGAAGAAAATTAACTGTAAGTTGCCTTCCACCTTCAAATCTAATGAAGAAGAAATATGTAATCCTACTCATATGACATACTCACATACTCACATCATTTATGTTTCCAAAGTTGTTATCTAAAGGCTGATATTGATTAATCGAACTTACTCTTTATAACATGGACAACACTAAGGAAAAAGGAAAACCACGCGGACGCGACACTAAAACTGAAGCGAGGTTAAATTTTAAAAACAATGTTACGTTTAAATAAGGTGTTAAGGTGATTCCATAGTAAAAGAACCTAACATAGATTTTAGCTAAAACTTGGTACACTGATGTAACAAGTCAAGAAGATGATAAAAAAGTAATGAAAAGTGGGGGTCACCGTGCTCGTTTTGACGTCACAATGCTGACAAATACGGCTATTTAGGACCCTTTTACAAAAACCGCGGGCAGCGCAAAACTAGACAAAAAGGAGAGATTTTTTCGATGATGCATGTGACATCACACAGAATTTGACTTTAATGTATTGTTTATCCACTTACGTACCAAAAAAATGCCTTTTAGTGCCCTTGTTTTTACTTTACGCTCCAAAGTAGAATTAAATTGGACGCGCGCCTTTCGACCCGTGATGGCTCAATCCGTACAATTTAGTAAAATTGCCAAAAAACTGAACATAGATTTGTGCCAATTTTTTTCTCATCGAAAGGAAGCACTGTCCTAATTAAAATCATGAAATAAAAAATGGGGGTCACCGTACTCGTTTTTGCGGTAGAGCTGCAGAAAGTGCGCACCAAACGCATTTTCTCCGATTTTTGAGAGAGGACTGGGACGAGTTACAAAATAGAATGTATGTGAAAGGGGGAAGAAAGTATTAAAAAATCCGATTTTACAGAATTTACATCGAGATATCACTTTCAGGACACAATGTGATAAAGAAAGTGTTTAAATGAAAATCAAAGTGAGTAAGCACAAGTTAAACATCCACTATCGAGGTTCTCCGAGAGGAGGTCGAACTCAGCAACACGCGTACTGCTTACGTTATGCACATTCCCAACACATTGAGTCTCACCTCGGCAAGAAACAACAGCAAGCAAAAATTCCAATAGCGTTTTTTTTTCAGTCAACTCCATTTTAATAATATTACTTCACATGGTCTTTTTTACGGCGGCCATCTTGTTATGCGCAGTAAGAGATGCGCAGTGCAAAACTAGGGAATCACCTTAAGGATGCAAAAGTAAACATAAGAACACTGCGACAGACTAATAATTTTGTGGCGGAATACCATTCCATTCCAAAAATTAATTGGGGATCATTTCAGGGGCTGTACACCACTTCCCATCATGCTTTAATCACGAACTGTTCTATCGCGATGGAAATACTATTGAACTTAATCGAAGACATGTGTCTAAGAATCAATAAATGGTAGTCCCTCACTGTTTAGTCGAGTCTTGAGAGTTGAGCGTATCGATAATGTACGGGTTTCAAGATAAGCTAGTGACTTCGGTAAATTGACGTCATTATTTCACATTTGATCACGGTCATCCTAAAACCCACATAAAAGAAACTAGAATTTTTTACCTCATGCTGAACAGGTTCTTATATTTTAGGGTAGTTTTTCAGAATTCAGGCTGATTAGGTTCTTAAAAGGTTCTTATTTTTCAGAGGTTGTCAGAGCGTAACCATTGGCGGAAATATTGTACTACTAATACATAATGGCAAACAATCAAGGTCCAAGAAGAACATCAATACGTTTCTATATTTTTTAAATAAGATATTGAGATATTGAATCGTCTATTTGCACGGTAGCTTTATGGAAAACATACTTCTAGTCAAAGTCCAAACAAATTTAAATCAAAGAAAACATACATACAATAACCTTTTGTCAAAAGTTTCTCACAAAATTAAAATCGAGAATTTCGACCATCAAAATTGAAGTGATTATTTTTGTACAAGAACCTATTTTCCTTTGCTAGGCTAAAAAGGTTCTTATATTTTTGGGTATTTAAATGTCAAATTCCAGCCTGTAGGTTCTTAAATCACTAGGTTCTTATACGCGGGTTTTTACTGTATGCCATTTTGATGGACCTGATGTTTCATATTTTGAGGCCAAGTCTCGTAATGGTGAAAAAGTTAAAGCCAAAAAAGGTATTGCCAATTAACCAAAATTGCCACGCTTTGATGACCCCTTTGGGAGGAGTTTCGGCCAACCGTGCCATGGAAAAGTTTTCTCGTTCTTTGTCTATTTCCAGGACATTTTTCTCTTGAATCACACAGCTCTTCCTTCAAAAGTTAAATCAACCCTAAAGTTAATAAAGATTTGTTGATTTCTTTACAATTGTTTTTATAGTTATTGTTTTAAGTAAACTGTAAGTATACAAACGGGAGCTTCGCTTTTAGGCTGGGATAAATCTATTTAGTATATACTAAAACAGTGGATAGTGTTTTTCGGGCGCTCTGATTGGCTACTCAATCAGTGAATATCCTGCACTATTCACTTATTCACCTCCAGCTACTCCGAGCGAGCGACGCCAAACTCGCGTAGGTTGCGAGCAAAATGCTTTCCCAGTTTGCTACCGTAACTAACTAAGAAATTTCACAACTAGTCAAGCAAGCTATTTCCGAAATACATGAAGAAGGTGACGAAGTTCGGTTTGGAAGTTTTAACACGTAAAGCTTTGTCTTTTTGACTTGAATAGTTGTTGATAAAACCGGTGAAAAAGTTTTTTGTTTACAAATGCAAATTAAGCTTAAGTCTTGCGTTACTTTATTTAGTTGACTTTTTCATATATAAGCTTAAAACTAAGTTTAATAATCTTTTTTACAGAATTATTTTAAATACAAACAGAATTCACTACTCCTTTTGAAGAAACTTCCCCGCAAGAGCTAAACAAACGCCTTCAAAAGTTTTATTTGTCGCTAAAAAAAAAATCGACGACCCCGGCCGTTCGGTCATCGCGCGCAAAAATTGTAATCGTTGGCAACAGTAAATGAGTTAAAAATCATCATTTTGTGCTCAATTATCTAACTGTTTTAGTATATACTAAAACAATTATTCACCTCAGTGTCGGTGGCTAGTATTGGATATTTACCTCGCCGCTTCGCGGCCTCGGTAAATAACCAATACTAGCCACCTCCACTTCGGTGAATAATTGTTATTTATTGGAGTATTTTTAAAGTAACGTTACATGCATTTGGATGCATGAATACATTGATTGAAGGCCCGTGATTAATATTTTGCACATGTAATCTCGCAAAGTGCGTGCAAGTTCGGTCTATAAAACTATTGCTGCCATAACGTCAAGACTCTAAATCTTCCCAGTTGGTTTCTTGACTTTTCAGGTACTCGTTTACCTATTCAGTGTTAATCGACCTCAACAGAGCTTGACGTTCAGTACAATTTAAGATGCGCTGTATAACAGAATATTTCTCATTTTTTTTCAAAGCGTGTTATAGATTGGTAATGGCGAGTGCAAGTTCCTCTGTATCAGCAGTGTCTTCAGGGCCCATCACCACACCAGAGTATAGAAACTGGCTTGCTCTAGGCCATGCCTTAACAACAGTCCTTTGCGAAGGTCTTCGTCCATTTGTTAATCGAGAGACTGAAGCTCTCTATAGGAATGTGACAGCAGCAGTTGCGGCAATACCTGGAGCAAGACCCTGTACATGTGTTAAAGACGCGAGAAGGAAACGCAACCAGTATCACGACATGACTTCTTGCGCATGGGCTAATATCCTTGAGGCTCACCACCATTCACACAAGCCAAACTGGAAACAAAGTGATCCCACCAAATGGATGGATCCAAACCTGGGTCCCTGGGAGATAGCTAAGCTCTTCCTTCCAGATTTAGGCGGACATGGAGTGATAACCAGTGCGGATGACATGGATGTGACTGGCATCTTAAACTTAATGTACTGGTGTGATCAGTTTACCATTCCCCAGCTCTTGATTAAGGAGGTCCGTGAAACTCGAAATGAAAAATGGGTTCACGTACCAAAACTTGAATTATCTAACGCTGACAAGGCAATCGCTTTTGCCAGCATTGAAAAATTGCTGCAAGATCCCGAGTTAGCTGGTGATCTGGACGCCCAAAACGCTCTCAAGGAAATTGTCAATCTCAAAAGCGTTACAGACTTGCATAGTATGGAGGCACAAGTTTTAGCTGATTTCAAAAAAATCATAGATAACCTAGAGCTGAAATTCAACAATAACAAAGAATACGTTAGTCAATTGATGGAACATCAGGCGACTTTAGAAAGGGCTGTAGAACGCCTGGAGCAAAGGAACACATTTTTCTCCTATTTATATCTAGTGTTGGGTTGGTGTCTCTCTCAACTTGGAAAGTGTGGAAGGAGTGCAAAGGGTCACAGAAAAGAACTTGTTTTACTGTTGATGCTGTTCCTCTTTTGGGACAGGTGTGGTGTCTCGAACGATAACAAGACGTTCATAAAAGATGGTACTTACGTTTACTTTCAATAAACATTACTATAATTATAATATACAGGACTAAAAAAAGACGTTTTTCCCATTTTTCCCCTAGCCTCTGTTTTAAAACGAGGGTAAGTGCGAGGGCTTTGACATTTTTATGAAAAGGAAAACTCATTTTCACAAGAAACATTTTGCACTTAGCCTCGCTTTGAAATTGATGGTTTTCGGAACTAGAAAATGGCCTATTTGTTTCGCCCGTGAAGGGAAAGGTCGCCTTTTTCAGTATGAAGCAAAATAACGTGGCGTATAATCTATACAGCGGTCGTCAGAACCTCCAGTTGAAAAAGGCGCACACTACTACAGTAGTTTTTCAGTTGCCTAAACTAGTGAAGGATTACTGAGGCCTTTCGTTATTAAGGTGAATCGACCCAGTTTTTTTGGGGGGGTACCATCCTACTTTGAAGCTTTCTGGTATCCCCACCTTTACTTTTATCGTACGTCTAACACATAGAATGGATAACATATAGATCAATGTACAATATAACATAAAATGTTTGGCGATCGGAGTAAATGTCACGTGGTTATAATGCCACGCCCCTTTGAGGTCTGAGTCGAAAATCTGCTGTTGCCGGCATTTT
Organism: Porites rus; assembly: GCA_964035705.1. NCBI lineage: Eukaryota > Metazoa > Cnidaria > Anthozoa > Scleractinia > Poritidae > Porites > Porites rus. The sequence continues at coordinate 13,639,625 of OZ038002.1, forward strand.
TTCGTGAAAATCTCTCTGCTACACATAGTGCGCATTAGTGCCTTGCGCTGAACAGAGTTTCACCAAAATCGCAAAGACCAAATTCGAGACATTCAACGGTTTCCAAATTTAGGTCATAATTTATGCGAAAATGATAAGCAAACTTTACACGATTATATCTAATAAACTATGAGATTCATCCCTTTATTTTGGGCATCGTTATAACAGATGGGTCCTTGCAAGTCAGCAAAACGCTTTAGGGCCTTGTAAATGTGCGCGATTTCGAGCAAAGTAAACATATAGAAATTATAGTTTTCGCTATTTGTTGACGTTTTTCAGCGTTTAAGAGTCCTTCTCACGAAAAAAGCATTTTCTTAAAAATTCGTAGTTTTTTTTCGCGCATATTTACAAGGCTCTAAAGCGTTTTGCTGACTTGCAAGGACCCATCTGTTATAACGATGCCAAAAATAAAGGGATAAATCTCATAGTTTATTAGATATAATCGTGTAAAGTTTGCTTATCATTTTCGCATAAATTATGACCTAAATTTGGAAACCGCTGAATTTCTCGAATTGGGTCTTTGCGATTTTGGTGAAACTCTGTTCAGCGCAAGGCACTAATGTGCACTATGTGTAGCAGAGAGATTTTCACGAAAAAATGCCGGCAACAGCAGATTTTCGACTCAGACCTCAAAGGGGCGTGGTATTATAACCACGTGACATTTACCCCGATCACCAAACATTTTATGTTATATTGTACATTGATCTATATGTTATCCATTCTATGTGTAAGACTTACGATAAAAGTAAAGGTGGGGATACCAGAGAGCTTCAAAGTAGGATGGTACCCCCCCAAAAAAACTGGGTCGAGTCACCTTAAGTTGTTCAAGTGATAGTTTCTTAGCTTCAGCTAGCAGTATTTTGAAGAATGCTTGAACGTATAAGTAATGCGTCCCGTTGTTTCTCTTTGTTCTCTAGGATGCAATCTCAAACGAAACCATGACCTATGGACGCTTAAGTATTTTGACATTTATGAGTTTGTTACGTCGTTCAGGGCAGGCTTTATTGGGCGGCAATGGCTCTACCAGGAAATGGATGAAATCATGGACAAGCCAGATGGACGTGGTGTGTTATTAATTGGAAACCCAGGTTCTGGCAAGACAGCCTTTGTTTGCCACTTGCTGTGTTCCAGGACATCGAGCCCATTTATTCATGACAGAATCCTCGGTTATCACTTTTGCATGCACTCGGATAAAGGAACCCAAAATGCAGCAAAATTTGTTCGAAATCTTGCGAATATGATTGCCTCGAGAATTGGCCAATACCGTGAAAACATTTTGAATGATCCGTTTGTCAAAAGAGTTCTTGAACACGATTGTCAAGGAGATCCAGAATGGTGTTTCCAGGAAGGAATCATTACACCTCTAGTGAATCTGGGTCACCAGCCAAAACAGCCGTGGTATGTTATTATTGACGCCTTAGACGAATGCGCCGTAGGCAACGCAGACATTCTAGACATGCTTAAATCTAAAGTGCAGAGACTCCCAGTGTGGTTTAAACTGATTATTACCACGCGTAACGTGAGTACCATCACAAAAGGTTTTAAAATGATGCAAATACTGGAACTGCGGCAAGACGATCCACGAAATATGGAGGACATTGATTTATATACCTGGCATAAGATATATCCATTGAAAAGTGAACTTATCTCGAAGATAAAATCATACTTTTTAATCAAGGACAACAGCGTCCCCACTCAGAGAATCGTTTCCAGCCTTGTTGAGAAGTCCCAAGGAAATTTCTTGTTCACTAGGCTTGTATTAGACACTTTACTTGCGACAACGGAAAGCACAAGCTGGACTGAAAACATTCCCAAAACACTTGACAATGTATTCCAGTTGTATTTTGAACGAAAATTCACAAGTAATTCCTTTCAATCTTTACGAGAGATATTTGAAGTTCTAGTTGCATCACACAGACCGTTATCTGCTACCCAAATCTACTCTGTCCTTCAACTTGACAACCCATCCCTCGACTATGAGTATGATATCATTCCGAAACTGGAAAAACTGTCGTTATTCTTATGGCACGGATCAGGAAATGGTTTTGTACGAATTTATCATGCTTCTTTGTCTGAATGGTTGACTAGTGAATCTAATAAGGGACGATTTTATTATGTTAAGAAAAGAAATGGCCACAAACGTCTAGCTCAAAACTACCTTCAAAAAGTAAAGAATTCCGAGAAACGCCTAACACCAGAAGAAGCGTACTATTTAACATACCACATTGTGGAGGGCGGCTCCAACAGAGCTCAAGTACGCAAATTTCTGTCGATACCCTCTCATTTTGTCAACGGTACAGATGAATTCAATACCACTGCGTTGCACATCAGTGCACGTTTGACCTCTTCCGAAGTTACTGCACTTTTGATTAATCATTTCTCAGACGTTGATTGTTTGACCAAGGAATACCGCACGCCTGCTTTCGTATCTGCTGGTACCGGGTGCCTTAAAAATCTCATCATTCTTTCTACAAAAGGGGCAAACTTAAACTATACTGTCAAATGCCTAGATTATAAGCTGTCAAAAAATTCAAAGGACCCCGTCCGTGAGTGTCAAAGATTAGCGTGTGAATATTCCCTGTTACACATCGCCGCCCAAGAAGGAAACGTTGACATTGTGGCATTTCTTATTGAACGCCATGCAAATGTACTGAAAACGACCAGTTGCTATAACACTGCCATGCAGCTAGCAGCTACAAATGGACATCTAGAAGTTGTTAAGACCCTTAAGAAAGCTGGTGGAGTATTGGATGGAGTCTCGTTACATCATGCTGCTGCTGGTGGCCACAAAAGTGTCGTGGACTATTTACTGAATGAGGGTGTAAAAGACGCTTGCATAGACGGCAGTCACCTGATAAAAGATCTCAATAACAGCAAGAATCGGAAGAACAATAGGATTAAAATGCTTGATATCAGTCACTTGGAGATGCGTGAGACTGCTCTTCACGCCGCAGTTAAGATGGGATATTCGTCTGTAATCCAGTCTCTTTTACGCCAACATGAAAGTGCTGTTAACTGCATCAACGCTGAGGGACGACGTCCCTTACACGAAGCCGTTCACTTTAATAACTATCATGCATTGCAAGTGATGCTAGAAGTGGGAATTAACACTTCTGTACGGTGTAACGCTAGTGTACCAAATCCAAGGTTTTTATCTCGACGAAAGCCTCCTGTCCTACAGCAGAATTTTTATCCTTGTGGCTTTACTGCCCTGCATATTGCAGCTATGCGCGGTTACCACAGTGTCGCCGAATTAATGATAACGCATAAGGCAGAGGTGAATGTAAGAGACTGCAATGGTTCAACGCCACTCCACATAGCCGCTTGCCACGGAATGGACTCACTTGTCACTTTGCTTGTTCGCAGTGGGGCCAATGTTGACGAAAGGACATTCAACTTTTCAACTCCACTTCACAGCGCAGCCGCGTGTTTTGCAACGAATAGTTTCTGTACTTTGCTTGAGTTAGGTAGCAACTTCCTTGCTAAAGATGAAGACAACTTGACGGCATTATATTACATTGCTGGGAACGTAGAAGTCGTTGGAAGAGAATTCTTTACCGACCTTTATACAGACAAGCCAATAAACTGGATAGATGTCATAAGCGAAAAGGAGCCCTGGAGAAGACTGAAAGACCTTCAATATACTTGGTTGAATGCACTCGTAAGAATTTCGAACACCTTAACAGCTGTTATGGGCGTGCGCCAATTCTTAAATTTGTCTGATCCAATTTCAGAAACGTACGCCAAGGTTTTTCACCTACTAGCGAGAAATGGCAATGCGTCTTCTCTTCTGACGGGGAATAGTCGCTACGACAGTTCTTATCTGATATTTATAACATCTCCAGCTGTTTTCCTTTATGATCGTCTGACCCACAACTTGTTAAAATTTGTTGATCCAGCATTTCTCCCAGATCTGTTTAAGAGTGCGATGTTCAAGACATTGACGACAATTATTCCAGGAATTCAAAACTGCTCCTTTCTAAACTTTTTAATAAAATCGAACACGGTTCGTTTGGCAAACATGCATCTAAAAGTTACTGGGAACGTCAATTGCCAAGATGAATCAGGGAAAAGTCCACTATTGACCTATCTTCACAATGGAGGGCGTCACACATCTAAGGTCCTGGCGAAGCATAAAGTAAAGACGGACATCTCATGTGGAATCACATTTGAAAACTCTACCCTACACCTGATTTCGTACCACAAGTTGCACTACTTACATTACCTTACAGCTTTCTTGGGGGGAGAGGAAGAGTGGTCCAAATACCTTGCGTCAAATGACTCTCTTTTCGACTACTTTTTGGATAACTACGAAGAGGTTAGAGACCATCGTGGCTTGTCAAAAGTTATTCGGAGTGGTGATGGTCCTTTGGCCTTAGCGATCAAGTCTCAAGCTCGAGGAATTCAAGTTATCAATGACTGTTTTGATTCGGCAGGCTACAATGCCTTACATAGAGCAGCACAAGGAGCCAACGTGATTGCACTTAAAAGGTTCCTCTCTTGGGGAGCTAACCCATCGTTAAAGAATGCAGATGGTTTTTCTCCGCTTTGGATTTCAGTGTTGTATTCAGTTAAATACACACCATTTCTTAATTTTCGTCAAGAACACATTCTTGCCGGTTTAGAACCGGAGATTGCATCGATGTCAGCATCCGTTATTCTGAATCACCTTCTCCGAAGTGGATCAGTGAACATCGGCTGTAACGAAAGTAGCACCGACTTGACCTTGTATCACCTCGCCGCCATTCATGGAATGTGGCGATTTGTTGTTCATCTGCTTTCAGAGAAGCAATTAACAGGTGTAGACGTTAACTGCCCCAATAGAGATGGCATAACCCCAATGTATTTAGCGAAACTTGTTGGTGGTGATGCCTGTAACTGGAATAGTCCTTGGTGCAAAGTCGTTGACACCGTAAAAAATTTTGGTGGCACACTTCGTTATCCCAACTTGGAGGCAGAATACTTCCTCTTCTTCCATCTCTTCTATGGGATGAGTCCACGGAATTTGTCTCTCGAGTTACCAGAGCATGAAATAACAACACTGCGAGAGGAATGTGAGCGTAACGAATGTGAGGATTATCAAAGAGGTTATACTAACCTTTTAAAGTCATCTTGGGAACTTGATAGAGCCTATAATGACTACAGAAAACAAGTTCATCAGTGTGAAACTCACTTAAGTGAAGGATGTCTACCAGAGGTTAAAAGGAATTTGAATCATTTTCAATCGGTACTGCCTAATCTTACTGAACACCAGGACTTGAAATATGAACATGTTACCGTCAGTGGACGTTTTTCTGGGATTCTCGAGATGGAGGGTAGTCTTGTAAGATCATCTATGCTAGATGTTACCAGACCGTACTCAAGAGAGCAAAGAGTAAACGACACAAATAGAGGTAAAACGCAAGCAGACGAAAGCAACGAAACAAACGAACAAAGAGAAAAACACAATAACTACAAGAAAAATGACCAACAAGGATGGACAACGAGCAAGAACAGCGAAGAAAGTAAACGAGAGAGATGTGAATGTCGTCGTATTTCTCTGCGCAGCTCTTTCTTACGGTTTAAGGAATATGTTCATCACTTACGTAAACTTTCCAAACAAACCAAATCACTTATATTTGCAAAGGGAAACTTTTCTCGTGTGCTATCGAGAGTCGATCGTGCTTTGTACAATTACTATACAACCACTTACTGTAACTGGCAAGCAAATACAGCCAAGTATCTTTTATTTAGGTTCCAACAATGGAACTTGAGATTTTTCACTAGATATGTGAACGAAAATTCCAGATTAGTGAGCATCTCGGATTTCGCGTCCTCTCGTATAAGGCAAGTCTTGACTAGAGCATCCAACGATTTACTGAAACTTGTTTTAAGACTCGTTTCTAACGAGAAATTTGATGACCTTGATTATCTAACAATTTTGAAATTTAGGGAGCCGCCTTTGTGGAAGGGTACATTCGCACAAGACTTGGACTCCCTATAGTGCTTGAACAACAAGGTCGGTACCATCATAATAGTTTTCTCATCGATAGGAGGTAGTTTATATATCTGCTGGTGGTCTTGGAGGGTGGTATGAAATAAAAGAATTTTTTTTGTCTGTAACGTTCATCACGAATTTTCTCTCTGTCATCTGGAGAAAGTTTGCTTTTGTACTCTCTTAGGTCTCAAGGAATAAACGATTGCCCAAGGCGTAATGGGGAGGATACAGAATCCGAATACAGTGCTTTCTTCTCGCGATACCACACGCACCGAATGAGGGCAAAAAGAAAGGCCCGGGAATGAGGTAGGTCTGAGGTGGTGCCCATTTGTCTCTGGAACGTTTAGTAAAGTCGCATTTGAGGTTGGTTCTCTTGAGAAATAAACTTAGGAGATTTATTTTTAATGGAGAGACCTTCCAGAGCCGCTTTTCGCATTCCCCGTTCCAGCCACTTACAGGAAAAATTTGCAAGTTTAAAATACAATATAATTCTAAAAAATCCGCTTTCACTATTTACAGAACTCATTTTTGACCAACAAATTGAAAATCATATCTTATATATTTAGTACCCATCATTTGCACAATAGCATTTTTTGGTATTTTTACTCCCCTAACAAATGTATAACAACAATTCTAAGTTCAGGAAATTGTGGTACCTGTGAACACCTAAAAGGGTGTAATGCAATACATAGTCCAAGGACGACAAGGACAATGAATGAACTAAGTATGTTAATTTCACCACTCACGCGGAATTTCCTTCAACGGAAACAGTAGAGTGAGTCTATCACTTGAGTCACTAAAGCTGTCGCGCAACGCTTTCCCTTCATGCGTGACATACTGGGTTAACGCATGCCATTATCTACGTAATCACTGCAAACGCTTATTACAATCAAATAAATGGTCGTCAGGCAGGCATAAGTGTCAGGAATCCTTACAAATTGAATTAAATACTTTGATTAAAACGTATGAAATCAGAAGTAGGAATTCGCTTTTGAACACAAGTACATTGCACTTTGGAGAAGGACTTTTTGCACACAGGCTTGCACATTTCTTGTATTCTTCCCTATGTTGGAGTGATACTATGGAATGTAATTTGGTATGTTTAGAAGTGAATCTGAGCTTGTTCATGAATTTATACTCGCCGCTTGTTTACCCTGAGCTGCGTCCTGAACACTTCATTACTGAACGTCGGCATAATCAAAGAAAAACGATGACGAACATTCACAGCGAGCTTTCAGTAAAATGCACTTTTTTGAGACTACTGCAACAAAAAGGTCCCGGGCAGATATTCATCTGACAGGTGGCCACTTTAGATACGTGCAACCCTTTTAATAGACCACTCTAGGATGTACTTATTAAAGAACGGAAGAGGTTCACTCCGAAACGTTACACTCCTCATAGATGAGTCCATGTTAATAAATAATGTCCATCTTGGAGAGTTCTCCTTCCGAAATAAGCGCCTCTACCTTTGCCAAGTTTTCTTTTTCCGTCATATCATATCCACCTGAAGACAGTGTACGAGATGCTCACCTCTGACAGTAATCTGTACTCATCTAATTTATGACTTTTGATTCTGTTCGAATGGTCCACGAACGTTAAAATTGCTCAAACGTCAACATGCAAGTTATTATCACTGGACAACAACTTTATAAAATGTTGGAATGTTGAACGCTAAGTTTGCTTTGGTGATAAGTTGGTTTATACTCATGACCAGCATGACCAACTTGTGTTGAGCCTCTGAGTAGAAATAAAACACAGTTATCTTAGCTGCTCAAGAGGAAACGTTTAGCATCGTCTCACTGAAGTCAAACACCGATCCGTGCTATACCAAGGATACCATAATCATGTGGTACTTAGCATGATTTTTACCACTTGGCTCACTTAACATATCTGACTACCTCTTTCACTGATAAAAATGTCATCCCCTTCACGCTTTCCAGCTACCATTTAACACTTTTTCCAGCAGAGGTGCTCCGTTGTGCTCTAGCAGACCAATTTCTCCGAAACTTGGGAGATTCCTTCTTTTGTCTGTAAGAGGATCCCGCGCGCTTAAACGGAATAGGAATGAAAATGTTCTTTCCACCCGTCGCACCACCAGACAAAGAACTCATGGAGGATGAGAGAGACGACGAATGTGCTTTCCTTACATCTTCGGTACTGGAACTCAGATTTATTGGCTTAATAGACGCCACAGAACATGAACGTTGAGTTTTTTCGTCAAATGATGCGCCATAAACTTCCAAGACGGCTTCCAAGAACTTCATGAAAAGCTGAGCGCGATTCGCTTGGCCGCTATGTTCCTGAAAATGAACAATAGTCACAGGAGACTAGTACCAAGTGGCTATTGTGTATTTTTAAATTAAGGGAGGTTGGTATACCACGATGTTGGCGCCCACAGGAAGCCAGCTATCATAATATCCAAAAAAAGGCACCGAGTCGTTACTTTTGCCGCTTCCATTCCTTTAACGCCAAGACTGGCGTCACCCGTAATCAGTCTCCCCTTAACGGAAAACAAGTTAATATTGACCAGGTACGAGTCCTGTATACAGATAACTGAAAGGGATTCGCCATCCATGCATGGTTCAGGACTGGAAGTGACTTGAAGCAATTACGTTTTGTGCGACGTATTTATACTAATCGATGGAGAAATCGAGAATCAGAGGAAGCTAAAGGGCATATTCTTTTAAGGCAAATTTCAAAAATCCAACAGTGCCAAAGGAGATAATCGCTGTATGATGACTCTTCTCAAAGACTTACCAACATGATTATTCAGTTTGACCCCATCCACAAGTACCCGAACATTTTCGAAAACGCGTCCACATGTGGCGTATTCGAATCGTTTTCGCCTGTTCATACGAAGACGCTAACACGATGGAAATACGACAGCATCCCTCACAGAGCATGCGTAATGCTAACAGCATATGATTTATGACATCATCGTATTCAAAAACCTCCCTTTTTGACCGGCCATAAATAAAAGAGAAGCCAGCGTTTTCAAAAATCTCCACTCTGGAGAGCGTTTTTGAAAAGATGCGTTTTAGGTGACCGTTTTCACCGAATGGCCAAACCGGAGGAAAAAAAAACTCCGTTTTCAAACAAAAACGGAAGCGTGTTGACGGAACCTTTGATGGGAACTACTCTTACCCTAAACTTTGTAAAATGACAGAATCCTGAAAATCCGAAAGCTGTGAAACGAGAAAAAAAAATTCTTGTAAGTAAGCAAAACAAGAAAAAGTTAAGTGTAATTTGTATCGTTTTCCATCGAGGGATGAGTCACCAAGGAAGCTATTAAAACATTTTAGGAAACTGAATTAGGCTGTGCGTATTACATGACATTGCGTGGTCTCACTTTTGTTACCTTCAAACCTCCCCACAAGAGCTACTTTGGAGACAAAAGGGGAAAGGCCGTTGTAGAGGAGGCAAAACAAGACAATGCGTTTGCTAAAACAGAAAAAAATGTGGCTGTCGTAAACGGGTGGCAGTTGTAGAGGTTCGATGTAGGTTAAAAGCCAAAGTTAAGACAACTGAATTTATGTATTTACCACCAAATTCAGCTGGTAAATTAAAATAGCGAAACATAACCCCCCAACAAAATAACAAAAGTCTAATGGACGGTTAGGATTTTTATTACTTCGCTTCGTTTTCTCGACAAAACGGAAGTCAAAGTCTATTCCGCGCATGGAGTGTGCTGTCACTGTAAAGGTTGACTGCTTTGGTTTCAGTTCTAGTTTGAAGACCCCAAATTAAAAACATCAGTCAAATACAGCTTCACAAATTAGTCCATCACCCACCCCTCTGTCCAAGGCTAGTCTTATGTGGGGGGGTTCGGCTATATATTCTCTATATCAGTAGCAACGCATTTAGCGGTTTTCATTCTCTCTACTATACTAACTCACTCACTTGAGAGGTAACTGGGTTTAATGGCTTGGTCGTCGGCCTGTTTCAAAGCACTCATAGAACGGACAATAGTCTGTATCGCCTTTAATGTTGCTACATCGTCTGAGTGGCCAAGAACAATGGAAAGATCCGAGTCCAGGAGAGGATAACTAAAGGGAGAGCAGGACAAGCAAAGGCTTAAAATATATATTAATAGAAGAGGGAACCGTTACGTATTCAGTCAACTCTCTCTAAGGGCCTGTTTACATAAAGCTGGGGGACCCCAGGTTGGTGGAGTAACCCGCTTAGGTGGGGTAACCTGCCTGTCCATATAATCTCTTATATGGTCACCTCACCCATCAAGTAAACGTGATCAAATTATAACGACAGATTATATGGACAGGCGGGTCACCCAACCTACCTGGGGTCCCCCACCTCCATGTAAACAGGCCCTATCACGGACCTTGTTGGAACAGGCAATAAGCATCAAAGCAAATTTAATGACGGCAAAGAATGAAAATATCAGTGGGTATGGATAGACATCCGACTTAACAGAGGTGTACGTTACGATAGAGTTGACTGTATAGCGCTATGGACCTTACCATTCTCAACCTAATCTGGGTACCAAAAGTTCTGTTATCATTCGCCAGTGGCGGGAAACTTCGGTGTCGGCTGCAGGCCGAAGCCATGAAAAATAAAGACTTGATCGAAACCGAAAACCGCGCATCTCTGGTACCCAGGGTACTTTCAACCATAGGCTTAAGCAATGCTGCGAAGTTTCGTACCAAGTGCAACGAGGAATGCACGCCAGGTGACAACAATTGCGTTCAAGCATACATTTCTTTGTAATAATTGGAATATCCAAGTTCTCACATTTTTACGAGGTTCTGATAGATTTACTGCCTTCGTCAATTTGCTAATTACAAAACGAAGATAACTGAAAAGAGTCTAACGAAACTAAATCAATCCCACGTTCAGAATTTAAAGTGCAAACTAATGCTTCCAGCCATCTAACGCGGAATAACTTAATATGGTACAAATGTGACTGGTTAAGTGAAAGGAACTTACATAACAGGAAAAACTCCAGGGAAAACTAGGCTGGCCTCGGCGAGAACCTCGTACAAAAAGCGAGTTTCAGCATCACCCGTTATGTGTTCCAGTAGAATTGCCTGCAAAGAGTACACAGTTGGTGATAAGATTTTACTGAAATACACAACACGATAAACCAAGGCATCATTGTCAACGTAACTGCAAGGTTAGGAAAATTTTAATTCATTCATTTTAAGTTCGATACGCTAATGTCACCTTCAATTACAACAGTGTATAACTTACCTTATTAATAATTAGCTCTATAAAGGGAACAATACAATGGGTTAAAAGTGACTGCTTTCGTAGTAAAAATATATTACGTTACTCAAGTTTCCATCTTTTATTAGTTGTAGCGGAAACGAAAGTGAAACAAAAGTAACGCACACTGCCGTCACAGAGGATGACGACACTTTTTTGATTCATGGTTCTACAAACATTGAACGAGTCGTATATTTGAAAACATATAGCTGCTACGTTATCGAGACGAAAACGTTAGTTCACTAAAAGCGTTACAATGGTTTTTTTTTTTTTTTCACATTACCAGAGTGGTTAGCAAAAGGGCCTGGGTCTGAGTGTCGTTCACTATCCCAGGGTTTAAGAGCGTGTTCTGACATTCCGTGGGCCAAACAAAGCGATGATCATTAGGATCATCGTTCGGTGAAGACGAAGACGCGGTAGTGATGACAATAGACACTTGGGAGTCTAAGGAAGTCGCACTGCCAGCCATGCTACTGTTCTCTAATTTTCCTGGGTACGGTGGCGTGGAGCTGTCTGGTTCTTTTGGGTTTCCTGGGCGGAGATTGGAACGGACTTCCTCTGAGACAGGTAACAAAGCTGAAGAGGAAACAACAGAGTATCATAGTTCAAGTAATCACTTTGACCAATCACAGCAGTGCCAATTCCCGCCAGTGAACAAGTGCAGGAAAACACATGTGAGCAAGTCACTATTGGTTTAGGCTTTTGATTGGCTGACAAAATGACGCGAATAATCCCGCCAATCAGCAGTTGCGGACAAGTTATTAAAAAATATCTTAGGCACTGACGAGGCAGACGCGTTTTGTTGACCAAGCGTACTTGCAAGACGACGCAAATGCCATTGCGTGCACATCAAGGCCAAAACGATTTACATCAAATTCGTCAACTGTGGACAAGTGTGTGTGCCTATAATTGATTGTGGGCGAAGGGCTGGAAAGCTTTCACCTACTTTTTCTTATTTACCAATAATAGGAATGTATATTTTCCCTTTAACTTACCAGCTAGATAAGCAAGATTTTCTTTGTTGACTACAAAGGAACCACGGCTGAAATGAAATTAAGATTTCTTAGCATCAAATACGCGACTACCAAATAAATCAAAACTGCCAATGGGTATAACAAAATGAGGAGAAATCGCACAGAAGAGCCACTTATACGAGGAAAAAAATGTCTTACATGAAACGCGAAATTCCCGTATAAATGATACATTTCGTCTGATACGTCTTATCTAAGACGTGAACCCATAGTGCATACGAGTTATTTTAACATGCACAATGTTGGATTGCCACCGCTAATAGCATCATTCACACGAAAGCGGCGGTCCCTGATCGAAATAAAACGCGAGCCATATGCGCGCTGTTTGCGTCTTATTTAAGACGTGCTCGTATAAACGATACAGTTTGCGCCTCAACTAAGACTTGTCTTATTTTTCTTCGAATAAAAGGCCTCAATAAACTGTAACTATAGTTACCTAGTCTTACGTTTACTTGTGATATCATCCATCAAGTTCAGAATACGTATAGCTCGCGCCGACGAAGTTGCCTGAGGATGATAGACTCCTACGAAAAAATTTGTACAGTTTCATAACAGGAAAACTTTGACTTTTTATACTAAAAAAGTTCGAACATTCTGAGGTCCTCAACCCCTTGTCTAATGAGCACTGAATCCCAGGAATGGATATCAGCTAAACATAAGAGAAACCTTGCCTAGTCCCTTGTCCTTATTATTCCGCGCGGCCAATGCGTTTCGGGTCCAAGCGAAGACTGAGTGCCCGTTCGCCTCGGATACGTCACCGAAGTGAATTGAACGAGAAGGCCTGGAAAAATGCCGTGCAGGGACTACGCAAAGCCACGTACAAAAAATTGCAATATTTATATCATAGAACAAAGAAAATTGAAAGCTGTCAAAAAGAAATTACTTAGGGAAAAACGGCTATTTCAAAAATTGGAGAAACAAGATATGTTATCCTAAGGGTAATTGATGGTTACCATTCGACAAAATTAGAGACCTTTCGAGTTGAAAAGGCGATGTACCCGTGAATTGAGACCCTTGAAACTAAAACCCGTCAATTCGTTACTTTAGGCCAAGCAAATTAATTCATATATGTTTCTTTTCTTATCTGATAACAACTGCATGCTATTGGGTGTATAACCAAAAGCATATGTAAGATAATGCTTTCGCTCCTCGACTCTTCTACGTGACATGATTCAAAGTTGTTCCTCATTATTATTCACCTAAAACGTTTCGCCGTTTCTGATCGGCTCAAATTAGTATAGCGTCGATTCGAAGGTATGCTGGCTTGGAAACGAGGTTTGATCGATAGTATATTGGCCTGGAAACGAGGCTGCATAAGCAAAATAGACCATCGATCAACTTCCTTTTCCAGGCGTGGCCGCTTAGCTGTCTTTCAATGTGTAATTTAGGAACTGGCGTTCACGGCTATCCGAAGACGAAATAACTGAATTTGGGACTAAAACTGTACGGAAGAAATGCAAGAATACCCAAAACATATTGCTCGATGGATGTTATCTACTTTTCGAGGAGTAACTGCAAGAAAAACATCTGTTTATATCTTGAAATCGTGCCGAGAAATGGGCTAAGGTTTAAAAGAAAGCTTTTTAACAACTATTTTAAATGAATAACAACCCAGGTTTTAAAATTCCGCGCCTTTCGTATAATGTCAAGAATTAAGCAGATCTCAGAGGCAGTTATCCACCTCAGTCCGCGATAGTTTTTCACATCATACTCAGCCTCATTCAATAATTTTTAATTAATAAATAATTGTCCCCGGCAGGAGGCAGGTTATTATTACCTTTAACAAGATGCACCATCAATGCAAAGTGGAAGTTATTTGAAAAGTTAAGACCAACGAAATGATCCATTTGCTTACAGTGAAACTCCAACAAAGGTTCCTTCCTCACAGCCATAAGCACTTTATCCACTGGCTACAAAAAATTAAAACATTTTAAGGTTACTCCTTTTTACTGCATTGTGCATCCCTACTGCGCAAATTACACGCGTGATTAGCGCGCGCGCATTAAAACATGGTGGCTTTTGCCATAAGGCTGGAGCTCCCCAGAGAGGTGGTAACTCCTGCAGGTAACTTTCTTTCACTAGAATGAATATAGACTAACTCCCGGAGCGGAAAAAACAACAACAAACAATCGTCGGAAACGTGTTTAAAGCATGTACTCGTAAATATAATCGTATTGGTATTTTGTAGGAATAATTGTTTATCTACAAGTTCTGCTTCTCCCAAACGAGTATAGGGGTCCACCGACTTCATTTTAAACATTACGTTACTACAACGAAAACAAGCAAACGGTACAGATTGACAAAAATCTAACTACAGATTCTATTTCAGAGCAATGACATTAAAACGTTTCATCGTATAAAATACAGAGAAACTTTCCAGTAATTCTGCAACGAGAAAAAAATTGCTTTACCAAAGCGCATTCCTAACTCAATGAGTTCGTTAATCAAGAACATGTTGGGCGCGATGGGTAGCGTGGCCGAGTGGTCTAAGGCGCTGGTTTTAGGCACCAGTCATTTCGATGGCGTGGGTTCGAATCCCACCGCTGCCAAGTCTCTTCTTTTTTCCGTCTTTTAAGACGAAATGGTAAATTGAGAAATACATAACCCAGGACAAAATCGACTAAAATTTTCAACAAACCTGTGATTCGAAGGCGCCATGTGTTTCAAGCGTTATGAGAGTTTGCTCCAGAAGAGCAAGGCCACAAGGATACAGTGATACTTCCGACAGCTGCAACGACAAAAGGTCTTTAGTACATTCCAAACGCTCTGATTTAATGCTCAAAATAAGCTGCCATCAAACTCCATTTTGGTCAATACTGACTAGCTAACAGTTATTATTTGTCTTTACCTGAAGCACTGCCACTGCAATCCAGAAAAATGCTTTATGATACTTCGAATCCTAGAAAGAGAAAACGGTGGATACACTTGACAACAATTATAGTTTCATGTGAGGACTAGTGGTGAGCAGTGTTGAAAAACACAGAGAGACAGAGAGCCCATCTCCTCCTGGTTAAAGGTCCATCTTCCCCAAGAGGAGTTCAGGCCTAAAGTTAATAAAGATTACACAAGACATCGCTAACTTTTGAGTCTGGACGTAAAACGCTACATCAAAAGTTACGAAATTATATGGCAAGAGGGGTGGGAGTGCCAGTTGCACTGACATTGTTAGAAATATTGTTCAAAATTCTCCCTTTCTTGTAATTTTTAGTCACGTTTTCTCCACCATAGACCTGACTGTATAATGCCAGTACAAATCGATAAGTACTTCACTTACCTTGCTGAGTATGACTTGAAGTCTTGAGAGGCACATTAACGAAGCTTCTATTAACACGCGATCACTGTATGTACTCAGTGCCTAAAAAGACAATCCATCCACACTTTAAGTGTGTCATAAAAACTGGTATAGAAACAATCAAGCAGGGAAAACACAACCTTGTGAACTTCCGTTTTCTCTATACTAGTATTCACAAAGATTAAGTCTGGCCATTTAACGTGAACAGGAACAACGCAAATACCTACCATGATCAACACTTCTAGAACACCCCGTATGAGTCTATCATTCGCTTCTTTGCAGATACAACCAAGAACTACGAGGGAGCGAGGCTGAAGTGCGGGATTGAAGTCAAAAGCAAATCTGTAGACAAAACAAGAGGAAAAAACCATGAAATTATCTTGAAATTATCTTGGAATGGTCTAATGATAAAACTTAGCAAAATATTGAAATCCCATGAACCTGGTGAACCACAACAACCCCCAATATGACTAAAACAAACTGATAAGATCTTAATTTCAAACGAGCAAAAACCGGACTTGGCTCCAGTGCCGAGGGTGGGAAAAGGCAAAAATTGCCATTTCATTTTTCTCCTGAATGTTTTTGTCTGCAAAATCAACACAAGTATATATCTCCGTTTTGTTTTTTAAAAAAACTATATAACTACTGACAAAAGAGCAGCATAACAATACTTAACTGTAAGCGAGGTAGCGTGGCCGAGTGGTCTAAGGCGCTGGTTTTAGGCACCAGTCATTTCGATGGCGTGGGTTCGAATCCCACCGCTGCCAGGAATTTTTATTCCACCACATTTTTTTTCTTGTTTACATGAAATCGATCCGCTTTTCTGTACACGTGATATAATCAACTCAAGAGGTAAATTTTGAGAGGAGTACGCGATATTCTCGTTTTCCTTTCAACTTGAATACGTTACGTTATGGACGAAAGGGAAATAATAACAAAATAGGGCCGGAAAATGTTATATCTGTAATAGGTAGTACTCTTATCCGTAAGATTTCGTTTCATCTACCAGCGAACTTTATGGGTGTCAACCATTTAAGAATAGCCTAGACGTAAGGGGAATAGGTTCGACTTACCTGAGGATTGCTAGTGGGTGGGTCAAAGATCACAATTACACATTTGACCATAAAAGTCGTTCGTGTTTGCCTCAGTTCATAAGTATGCGGGCGCTGAGTTTGAGAGGTTCATATCAAATATTAATTAAATTAAAATCCACATTCAGATCAGCTGGCACCAGTGACTGGTGTCTGAATATCATTCTGGCCTCAAAATTGCGCCTTTCTGTTGCACTTCCGAAGCCAGAACGGATCACCGATACCAACATGTCGCCGACGTTGAGACCAGGGTGTGCAGCGTAATGTTCCCTAAATCGGTCACCTTAACGTCTCCCAGTTTCTACGATCTACACTTTCTTACAGGTCCGGTATGTTAAGGCATTAACCACCGGACCTGCATATTTTGCAAAAATTTAGAAAAAACACTTGGTTAGATGCGTTGCACGTTTTTATTTTCAAAATTATTCATGGTGCACTAAAACAATAAAATGGGTTTTTAGTTCGCGTTTGTTTTGTTTGCGTTCAGCATGGTCATTTCAAAAACACGCAAAATACGTACCAATTAAACGATAAGACAGGCCAATGTGATTTATACTTCGCAAAAAAATGTACTCACTTTGTGGCCAATTCTGTCCACTTCTTGAGCCACGTGCACTCTGGCAAGTCTGTCATACAACTCTGTAAACAAAACAAACTTTCAAAAATCAGCCAGCTATTAGTTGATTATAAAGACCACAATCCCAGACATTGGTGGACACATCCCAATGAGTCGCTTTGCAATGTTGACAGCAAAGACATCATTTCATTTAAAGAGGCTTTCGAGGATGACGAGGATATTGGTGTTCTGGGTCAGTTTTTGTGCTGAAATCATTACTAATGCCTTTGCCAATACAAAAAATGCTCCCTCTGTAGAGTTACATTTGCATGAAGAGGATATCAAACAGGATGCTTCTACAAGATATCTTTGATTTTATGTAGAAGCACTATCCATAAGTTTTTTTGATAATTTTTGCAAGCAGAGCATTAAAACTTTTTAAAGTTTCAATCCATGTTCATTCTTGCCATCCATAGCAACAGACCGCGACAAGAAACAGTTTCAGTGCCCAAACAGTCTTAAATAAAATAAAACTGGACCACTGTTATTGAAACTTTAGTGGACGCGAAAAAAAGGTTTAGCTTTTTGAAAGTAAAAAAAATGTTGAAGTCCGGCAGGACCATATTTTTTTGGCCCGACAGCGACTATGGTGGGGGGAGTGGTCATTAGGGAGCTTGAGCAAAGATGATTTTGAGCGACGCACGTCAAACGGAAGTGGAGCCATTATCCTTTTTAATATGCGTTGATTTTACCAAATTTTTATTGCTAAGTGTCTTTGCTCTTATAGAGACGATATGCCTGGGAAATTAGCTAAAACCATCCGCCAAGAGGACATGAAGTCTACTTCATGTTAACGTGCGTCGCTCTAAAACGTCTTTGTTTAAGCTCCCTAATGGGGCACCAATTCCGCGATGTGTGGGTGAGAAAGTAGAAAGTTTTAAAAACGTTTGTCTAAGTTTGTAGAACCACATTGCGGAATCTGGTAAGGTTCGACTCTGGAGGAAGTAGAGAATAGCATGTTTATACCTCCATTATTTCCAACAACAAGTCAGTGACTTTCTCCATAGCGGTCATGCTCAGCGCATCTCCGTCAGAGTCTCTCAGTGTGTATCTGCCTTGGTAAGTAGCTTTAAAAGCTTTCACAGCTGGCGTTTTCACCTTGGAGATACCTTCGGAGCAAACAGTTTCATGAAATTTAAGTGTTTAATTTAGTGCAGATTAGAATCGAGTACCGCCCAACCTAAAGCAAAGTAATCACTTTGGCCAATCGCACGAAACGAACACAATCCAGAGGCAATCACACCTCGCAGCGCTAACAAGAAAAAGGCGCCAAAAACGGCGTGGAAAAGCGCGCGAGCAAGTCACGATTGGCTTCGGTGTAACTTCTGATTGGTCGACATAATGCAAATCAAAAGGTCTGTAATCTCCAAGGGAGGTGGGAGAGGATCAAGTCAGCATATGTGGCCCCAGAACAACTAAAAGCCTTTCTAAACGGGTTAAAAAGATCCCTTACTGAAGTTACCTACAGACTAACAACAATTATGTTCCGTTAAAACTGTCCTTATATATGTTATCTCTTATTTATTTATTTATTTATTTATTTATTTATTTAGCTATAGGCGTATGAATATATTCTTACCAAAAAGAAGGTAAAACTTGGGTGATGATAGCTCTGCTAGTCGTAAACGAAGGAGTCTCTGGGTTTCATCTGGGGAACAATACAGTAATACAGTTTTCTTACACATACAAAAGATTTACACAATTCCTTGGTATGTTTTACCAAACTAGTGCGAATACTTCAATTTACTCATTTCAACTTTATTCCACCTTAGGACGGAGGAGGTAAAATAAAAAAAAAAAACGGGTTCATATTCAGCCATGTTTTTGTTACAATTGTAAGCCTTTAAACAGTAATTTTTTCGTTATATGTTTTTCTCCTGATAAATTGTTGAAGAGTTATGGAAATAGACAATCGCTACTATGAACGCTGCAGCAGATTTACAGCTAACCAGAGCACATAACGTCTGTTACACAGCTGTTCTTTGTCACACAACGCTGCTCCCGACAAAGGAGCGTTGAGTTACGACACAAAGAAGGGCTGTGTAGCAGACTAAAGAGCAGAAAGGAAATGGAAAAAAAATCATGAAATACCGTAAAATTCCGAAAATAAGCCCCAGGGTTTATATTTTTCAAAGGCCCTTTTTGAGGGGCTTATTTTTGGAGGGACTTATATTCAGAGGGGCTTATCTACGGAGGGAAGTTTGCGTTTCAAAATCGATTGGGTTAGTCGTATAGTTGGAAGTAAATTTACCGTTTTTGCTTTGTTTTACTTTGTATTTGAGAGCAATTTTCCAAGGACAAGCCCCCAGCGGGGTTATATTTGGAGGGGCGATTTAACGGTGGGTTTTTTTCTGTACCGGTTTGGGGTCTTGTATTTGGAGGGGCTTATTTTCGGAATTTTACGATACCATATCCAAGAAGACTCACCGCTGAACTTGATACAAGTACAGGTACAAAGTGACTGGATAATATTGATAACCAGTCCGTGTATGGACGCACGGATGGTGGGCGGACCGGTTGATACAAGAAGAGACACGAGATGAAACAGGTAAGGAATATGGCTGGCAACTGAGAAAAAAAAGAGAAATGTTTTCATTCAAAGTAGGCCTTAACTCTGCGACAAGATCACCAGAAAAATGGAATTTGCTTCAATAAAAGGTATCATCTAGAACAGACGTTTGACTCTGTGCGGTTTGCAAGTTACAGGCACGCGAGAGAAGCAATACAAAGTTGAATAACCCTTTCCGACTTGCCGTAAGCCTCGTTATCAAATCCGAGGCCTGGTACAAAACCATTCATTTGAAAATCAGCTTTGTTTGCGGGTTAAAGTTATTTTCAAGTGAAAGAATGAGCACCAGGAACCTCTTTCAAAATAAGGCTAAAGGTAATTTTGAAATAGCCATTAATATCTGAACTGCACATGTCCAACCTCAAGTCAGAATGACACTGGAGCAATAGCCGAATACGTCTAAGCAAGGTAGTCCACCCTTGGGGTCGGATTGGGCGTCGTTCGAGATAAAATATGTAAACTCTACATAAAATAAATATGGTTATCTGTGGTGAAACTAATGACACATTCTTACGTAACAGATGAGATGCAATGTGACTTAAGATTTGCGATACTACACGTGAACAGACACGAAAATAAAAATCTTAACTGTGCCAAATTTTCATTTTGTTTTTTCGCGTAATTTCTTTCCTCTGATATACGCGAACGTTGGTCCCGGCCTCATCCACTTAAGCCTTTAAAATCGAAATCCATATTCTTCACAGTGCGCCATACATTTGTTATACCATCAATGGCAAGAATTCGCCAGAGATAGTAAAATGAAATGGAGAAGTTAGGTGTTCGTAACAGCAAGAGTGTACGAGGTCAAGGCGATCTTAAATGAAGAACTGATTAGAGTGTCTCACCATCAAGGCAGTCATTGAATGAAAGCATGAGAAGATATCTTGTGAGAATAGCAATGTCGTCCCACATGAGGTGCAGCTCCAAGCGTACTGTTGGAGAAATGAAGGTCTTGCTGATGAGCTGAGTAAAAAAAAAGGGAAGAAAAGAAGGAAAATCATACACGCAAGTCCAGGTATGGCACATAGGAATTCGTAATGTAATGAAACACGTCTGAAGGATTACCCGCTCCCACATGGAAGGAGGAAAATGAAAATGTAAAATATTACCTTTGACGGAAACGTCAAAGGTAATATGTTTCAAGTCGGGTTATATGCTTCTGTTCGGATACACATCGGGGAGCTAAAGCAACGACGACGGTAGTGAAAACGTCGCAAAAAAATGTCAATCGCGTCTATATCGCCCTCCTAACATGCCAAATGTACGCGATTTCTTCTGGAGTTGAATTCTTGTGGACTTTATCCACCTTCAGAAAGAGAAACGATAATTCGTCGTCGTATGTTCACTTCCTCTGCGAAACGTAGCATTAGGGGGCGTCACGTCGTAGTCCTGCAGTGGACGTCATAAACATCTACTAAAAAAGCGTGATGCACGTGTAGAGCTGTTGTTTTGCCCATAAAGCCAATCGTCTTTTGACGTTGTCGTCGTGATTGCTTAAGCTCCCCTATTATTAGCGGGAGAACAACTCCATGTCTTACCGAATCTAACCTTCCAATGACCTTTCGTGAAACGACTTGCACATTGGCTGAGGCCAAAGCAACAGCAGTATCAGCCATTACTTCCGCCTTCACAGATCCCAAACCACCGGTAGCACTGGCCTGAAAAGAGAACAGTAAACGTCGTTGACTATCAATGGCTATCGACACTGTAAAATTATTTGAACGCCTCCAAACCCATTACCCTTAGATTTAGTGACCAATAACAGACAGCCCAGAATTGTCAAATACCTTGATGAAACAATCAAGAACCGTGTCCAATAACTCAGTTACTTTTCCAATATTTCCCCAGATTGTAGCCTGAACTGAAGGATACATGGTCTACGACAACAAAACAACAATCGTCAAAGTTATAGTTACCTCCCTTTTCTGAACAGCGCATACATTGGCGTCTTGGGATGAAATACTAAAGAGTGATCATATCAGTAAACGTTATTTAGCACTTTTAACGACGATGCTGTTTGTGCAGCACAGGGTGCCTTTCATTTTGAAGCCTGTATGCAATAAAACTGAAATAACCCTACACTTCTTTGTAAAGGATAAAACTAGCCAACATACCCCCTTCTCTTTCACAGTCAGATTGATCAGTTCTTCCAGAATGCGAGTCATTTTTATTTTCTGTGGATCATCGCCGGGGAACCTGCAAAACCTAAAGGAAATAGTTCTGTGTGGTTCCAACTGAATGTCAACAAAATCCGAAGTCAACAATGAAATGAACAGAGACGTTTCCTGAGGTTGAAACCATCTCCGCTCACTTTGAAAAATACTTGCACCAACCTTGCAAGATTTGGCAACCACGGAGCCATGTATTCCAGACATAAATGTTTCAGTTCAAAATCTGATTTGACAAAACCTGCGATGCACTCCTCCAGGAACTGAAATCATGAAAAGAGAAACAAATTAACTACGTTCAATTTGGAGTAATTTGAAAAAGCTTTATATGCGGCATAAAGTGTACGGAAGTTTAGTGGAATAATTTTGTTTTTCTTGGCGGAGGGAGGGGGGGGGGGCCGAAGGCAAAAACAATACTTCCTCTACATTCCTGGAATTTCATCATTTAACTTTGCGCCAAAACGACGTTTTTGTTTCTTCAGAAACTTGAGAACCATTTACGTGGTAAAAATGTTAAAAATTAAACCCGATGAATGGCAATCAAGAAACTATGACTGATCAGAGTACATGAGTTGTGACAAAACTCTTCTTGTCTAACCTCCAGAGTAAGCTGCGGTTCTTTTGCTGCAAGTTTTTCACTGATCCCAACAATAAAGAGCGTGTTATTAGCAGGGATACACAGACCTGAAATTATGAAACATATTATGAGTTAGAAAGAAGTGATGGCAATTTAAGAGTAAAACACAGCAATATCACTCAACTCTATCCAAACCACAATCAAAATTCGCCCGAAAAGAAAGGAAGATTCGACATTTTAGAATACATAAGGTTTGTTACAAGGGTGTGCTTGCATGGCTGGGGTTGTCTGCATTTAACTACGAACGCAGTATTAAACGATTAAACCCCATGTATCTCCATTGCACAAGTGATCACTCTCCCCAAATAGTACAGACAGTTTTTTAAGTCAAAGATTTATATTTGCAGTGAGGCATAAGCAATCACTGACCGTACACGATCACCGAAACTTGGTATTGTGGTTGATTACCGGAGTTTTAGCTGCATTAATATTCTTACCTGTTCCCTCCAATAGTCTTTCTTCAATTTTAAGATTGAATGACTTAGTGACTGAACACAAGAGATTGTAGGCAGCCAAGCGCAAACTTGGATCTGAAGTACCAAGGTTAAGCAAAGCCTGCAAAAAAGACAGGACATGATCTTAATCTGAAGACCAAGACGAACGTAGAAACAAAAACATTTAGGCAGGATTTAAAGTGATACAACTTCGGAATGATTTGTGAGGCACACGCATGCTATGAAGTCTTCGTGTAGACACAAAAACCTACGTTTTGGCAAAATAAAACAAAGGATCAAAAGTGAAAAAAGGAGAACATTTCTTTTGCGTTTAGTTAGCTCCTTCAGTACGATCGTTTCTTACCATGTTGAGTAACGTTCCCGGGACATCCTTTGGTTTAATCTTTTTGCTCGCAGCTGTGGATGAATCCTAAAACAAAGATAAAACTTTGTTGTAAGCTCCTCACATGTTGGGTTTTCTGTGACTTTTGGTCACACTTTGTGTATCTGTTGGTCTTTAATGGTCATTTTTGATGAAAGAAAGCCGTTACATCTAAGACCTAAATTAGTAGTAATCAAGGATTAAACAGGGCTATGACGTCGATTCAAGCTTACTGGTTGTGAGAGCTGCCATCTTGTTTTGACGTGAGTAACAGCTTGAACCAGTTGCTCACTTTCGTTGCACATCAAAAGAATCCCTGGGCCGACATTGGCTAGTTTGAGTAAGCAAAGATTCTCATCTTCAACAGTCGCCTGCAAAACAATAATTCAGCTATGATAAGCCAATTAAATCAAACTAGCTAAAAAAAAGAACCATAATCTTTTCACATACAACGACAGTAAGGGAGCTATCAATCAGTGATAATACGCACTCCCAAACATTGTCCTGTTTTACAAGGAGACCATGCAACCTTTTACTAAACCGATAGATTATTTGTCCTACAAACTGTACGTGTGCCAGTAAGTGGGGAGGCCTTTCTACTGATTCCTGAAGGCCTCCTATTATCTTCTTGGATTTGAGTTATCACGTATAATCCTGATTTCTTCTAAAGAGCGTTTCGTTCTTTGCGTATGGCAAAATAAATAAATAATCAAGATGCTTAGAACCATATGCGCCAAACGTAAGCTGAAACAGGGATAATTATTTCGCCCAGCACTTCAAAGGATACGAATAGCAGTTTGGATAAACACTACATTTGACAAAAACGTACCCCCTTTACTTCTGAAGCATAGTAAACATCATTCAGGGTGCTGGAATAGCCCAAAACTCTGTGCCTTTCTGGTGTCATGATTTGAACTGACGTGGGCCCAATCTACAGAAACAATAAAGCACGGTTGGAAATTTAACCATAAACAGAATGTCAGCTCAACCACAACCTCCTAACCCACCTCCCCCCCCCCCCCTCCCAGCCCCACTACCAAGTCGAGGAGCTAGTGCTTGCAAGCTATGGCCATTCACAGCCGACGTTAGCAATGGAGTCCACAATCCACCAAGTTATAACTTCCGCTCAGGTTTTTGAACCGTTACTATGGAGCTTAAGCGAAGGTGTTTAAAAGTTTTTGAGCGACGCACGTCAACCGGAAGTAAGGAAAATGTCTACACGCTACTAAATTTGAACCGCTGAGTGTCTTTACTCTCATAGAGGCGATGCGCCCGAAATTTTGGTCAAACCACTGCCCAAGAAAGCAACAAGATCCACTTCCGGTTGACGTGGGTCGCTCAAAAACGCTTTTGCTTGAGCCCCCTGGTAAATGTCATCAACGACAATCTCACTACAGGTAAACTAACCACGAGTATCGCACAAGATAGACTGCTCTTTGCCCACCGTAGAGGCGATCTCTGCAACCACGAAGCTCTGAGAAACCTCCATTATCATTGCCCTTCGAAAACACACCTGCTATTGTTTTGAGGGGTAGGGGCATTGTTTGGTTCATCTATATGTTTTTTCATTTCCCAATACAACAGCTTGTTCTGGGTGCTTCGTGAAGCCCCGGCGATCTCCTTCACTTTGTTTGTTCGGACATCAACAGAGAATAATGGAGAATTACCTTAACAAGAACATTGCTTCGCGTTGACACCCTAAAGGCTTGGAATACCTGTTAAACCAGATCATACGCAATGTAAATCAACATAATTAGCGCAAAAAGACCTTTACATTTTGACTGTGAAAGCAACAAAATCAAAGTTTGTCAGTTTCACTTTGCAATGATGTGCAAACAGATAGTGACAAATATAGCACTACTAAAGCAAAACCATTGGTCATAGCATTCCATCCACATTTTCAAAAGTAAGAAGTGGAAGGATAAATCACACAGAGCTCGTCAAAACCCACGAGTAGGAACGTGATACTTCTTATGGTGCGGTTTTAAATAGACCATTTCACAGTTGCGCATTGAGTTTCCTGGCCTTGAGAGGTAGCGGGGCTGCAAGTGACCTTCCTTTGATAAAAAAAAACCGCAATGCCTTTCAAATGAAAATCATGTTCTTGGGCATACGAATGGGACTGAGGTTTCTATCAAAACAAGTTCACCGCCATGTCCGCATCCACGCAAAGGAAGGTACATTGCCTCGCTTTGTGAATGGCTGACAATCTCACACCAGAAGAAGACTTTCGTTGGCGAGGATGAAAAGGAATCGCAACATGGACCTAAACTCAATCTGTTGCAGTCGATTACACAATGAAACAAACACCATCATCGCTTACCTTCAAATCCTCTTCGAGGGATAAAGTAGAGCTTGGTAGTTTGAGTTCACAGGGACTTATATACTCATGCAGCTTACTTAAAGACTCACAAATGCGTACCACTGAGCGGCCCTAAATAAGTGAGAAAAAAGGTTTGCAGTTTTATGACACTTCATCATTAATAACATCTGATACATGAGCTAATGAAGAAACAACTGTCAAGCTTCTAGATTTCTAGTGCAGTGCTATTATTAAAAAAAAGTGTTTCAAACACAACACAATAAAATTTTTTTATGGGAAAATGACACGAAGAGCAAATCCCATACACAATGTATGCATCAAGCCGCGGTTGTGCTAACGTTGGACAACACTATCCGCTGGATAGAGTAATTGGCTTTCCTAATACTTATCCGCGTGGATAGTGATTTATCCGCTAGATAGCGCTATCCGTCGTTTAAACAACCTGGGCCAGATGACTATCAACCATCAACTATTCCCTCACATGCTTCATACTTTAAGCACGGTTCAGGTGCACTCAAATAAAACCAAACAGCCTTTCCTCTTAAAGTGATTAAGTCTGGAGGATAATGCTGTTTTAGGTCAATTCTGTGTTGAAGTAATATTACTTAGTGCGTTTGTCGATACACAAAATACTCCTGAAGAGTTACGAAGAAGAAATGAAACAAATTTCAACAGGAAGCGCTAACCCTAATATATTTTTTTGAGTGATTTTTGATGGCACAGCGATAAACCTGAAAACGTTTGGCAAATTTTTTTCAAGTTTCAATCCATGTCCATCCTTGCCATGTGTTGCAAAAGATGACAGGAATCAGTTTCAGTACCTAGAGATAATCTTAAATAACAAAACTGGACAATTATTTTTCGAATTCAACTGATACGAAAAGAGTTTTAGCTTTTGAAGAAGATAGTAAATAGCTTGACATAGCCCCTTTACTGCGCTTTTCACAAACACGCGAATTCTGAAGTTCAAAAGCCAACTGACGATTGTGTTTTTCGCTGCCGTCAATCATCTTAACGGACGTCTTAGGAAACAAAACTTTACATCAACGCGTTCAATAGTTCACGGTCTGTGATTTGTGATTGGTGGATTTCGATCCGTTTTGTGTTTCAGGGTTCGTTGCTTGTGATCGTAATTATGATTGGCGGCAGTGAAAAACGCAATTGTGAAGGCGGCTTTCGAGCTTTAGAGTTCGCACGTTTATGAAAAGCGCAGTAAGTAAATAAAAGACTGTCGTCAGCGTTACTATCTTTTGTTTCTGCCTATCCCCAGTACAGCCAGGAAATCATTCCACCGAAGGGCAACCAGTGGAACCTCGATATAACGAACCTCTATTTAACGAAGTCTTCGGTACAACAAACGATATTCTTTGCCTCCATTTAACGAAACGTCGTTACGGCAAACATATTTTGCCAGTCCCTTGGCCTTCTTTATATCGAGGTTCTACCGCATTTGAACACTACGTACAGATTAAAAATGGTTTGCAAGCTACCTTAAGAGGGCCCAAATGCCGTTCATTGTACTTTGCGTATTGTCTTAACGAGCCACTACAGTTGTATAAGTAAGCTGCCGTCAGAGTTTTCTCTGCACCATTAGGAACCACTCTCAAGATCTTTTGAACTGTAGTAGGCTGTAAGGAAATAAATCAGTGAGATTAGTGGACGAGTCGAAGAACCCAGGTTCGACCAGGTGCAGAATCTTATTACAGCATTGTGTTTTTCAGTATTATTATATTGCAATCAGTGCCCTCATTTTGTCCACTATGTCCCCAAAGACTGTCGCCGCCGACTAAGTGAAAAGCTGTCGACGTTAAATGAAAAATTTCTAAACTTCCCATTTGTTTTGTGTTGTTTTATGTTGTTTTTAGAAAGGCTGGCGAATGGAGCTTCAAACTTACACTAAATCTGTTCTCTAATGTGGTGTGAGTAAAGTCGACTACTAATTCCCAAGGTCCTTCAATGCAGCTTTCCAGTGTCAAAAGGGCGTGATAGATGAGCAGTTCATCACTTATCTGGTCACTTCTGTATGAATAGAAACAGCATTTTTATCAAGAATTCAAGCTTTAGCATTATCATCCGTATTATTTACAACATTCCTCAAACATTGCTTCATTTAAAAAAAAAAAAAAGGAAAAACATGAAGGCACCTTATCTTTGGAAAAATGCGCATATTCTCAAACCTTGGAGTCGACACTCGGAGTACAAAATCAATAAAATGGTTGGTGCTTTGTTTTTATAGTGGAAATGCACTTGCTGTTCTGGCTAGTTTACCTACAGGCAGCCCACTCAAATAATCAAGAACGAATAATACAAAAAGCACAACAGCATTAACAACCTCAACTGGCAGAAGGCAATAGCTATTTACAAGCATGGATGAGGATTTGGGACCCGGGACGACCGAGAAACAAATCCAGGTAGTGGTAGGATTGGGGCACTCGAACCCAGGACAGCCCGATTGCGAGTCCCACGCGCCGACCGCTCAGCCATAACAGTGTTTTACAGAAAAAATAATGGGAAAACGGGTTACAATCAAGGTACGTTATTCCACTTAAATTGGCTTGCTGGAACTTAATAGGCCACTTAGGAACTTGAAATTCGTTCTTGAAGCGGGGCAAAAAAAAGTCTCACGAAAATAAGGAACTATTAGACTTAATAGCAAGACATAAGCTAAATAAAGGAAAGAAGCAGCGAAAAGTTGCAAAGAAATTTCCTATTACAGATAACTTTCCCTGTGATTTAAATCAGTAAAAGAGGGACACTGAGAGCCAGATAAACAAGAAATGGTGTTAGTGTAAGTAAAATCTGACTTCGATTATTGTACATGAAGATTTCAAAATTGGTAAGACACTACCTGAATCGTCTGGCGACATAGTAAAACACAGGATTTCCTGCTTTTGATTTTCCACCCTTGAATGAAAAAATAACAACGATAACCTGATTAGCTTGAATAAGCCATTTCTCTTGGTTATTTAACTATCTGTTCCATCATCACAAGAGGGCATAAGAGCACTTTTGTTACTTAAAAACTGGTATAAAAATACCCAGTCTCAGGGGAGTGAAAATAAAATGTGCCTGTTTGGCAGGTTGATTGCCCGAGTGACAGAATCCAACTAACCTGATAAAACACATTCAAACTTTTAATGGACTGTAGCTCGTCCCGACTCTCCTCAGCATGTCGAGCCATAAACTCTTCATATCGTGCTCCATCTTGCCACCGTCTAAAGATCAAACAAAAACAACTTGCTTGGTCTCCCTCTCTTGCAAGACAACAACGTTTTCTTTAGAACTAGTTACGAGTCAATATAACGGTTGGCGTAATTTTTTAGGCTTGTTTCTTTTCTTGTAAAACGTCACGATTTGTTCAGCGTCACAAGCCTTGACGGCTTACAAACCCAACTTTACTGTATTTATGAAAGGTTAAAACCTACGCGAGAGAAAAATGATTTTTCTGCTGATCAGGCGGTCCAAGATGAGCAAGCAGAGTAGACATTTTCTCAAAGGGTCTTCTACCAAACGTCTTGAATTCACTGAAAACACAAACGTATAAGCAACGCAAGCGTCATTCTTTAGGGTTAGAGTTATGTTTACCATAGTGATATCTTACTACAACGTAAGCTTAAAGCAGCATGTACCAAAGGCTAGGCTTTCTAGGGAAAATTGACTTTAAGATAGCGACGTTTTTTCGAAGGCGGGCACCGTCTTTTCAAGTGCGTTTTCACAGCTATTTGTTACCACAGCTATTCTGGCGTAGAACTGTATATGAATAAATAAATAACGATTTAGCGGTAACATATCCACTAGGTGGCTCTTCGTCTACCTGATTCCTGGTTGAATTGGAATTTGAAAATGTTGTTTTATGAGGAGAGGGGAAACCGGAGTACCCGGAGAAAAACCTCTCGGAGCAAGAGAGAGAGAACCATATGTAGTCGTGATTCCTCTCCTTACATGTTATTGTCAGTCATTTATTTTGCATTTAATTATTTGCTTGTTTGTTATGGTCGTGTCTAGTTCTGCCTGGGTTTAGCTATCTGACCAAAGTATAATTTAACATAATTTATCATAGCTGTCACAGCATACTGAAAAGATTCATCGGAGAATTTTTTAAGAAGGAATAGAATTCAATACAAGTTTTGTTCATTTCGTTTCCCAATTGCAGTGTTGTAGCATCAGGGTAACTTATCTTCATCACTAACCTCTTAGTGGCTAAGTATGTACCAATCTTTTCCTGGTGATCCCACAAGAGTCTGTGTAGACTTAACACACTGCTATCGCTGATATAAGAATAACTGGTGCTGTCTTCGTCTCTCTTTGAAGGACACTTAGATGAAATAGTGTTAAAGAAACTGCAAAAGAACGTACCAAGTAACCCGACAAAATCACACACAACTATAACATCTCTTAGTTGCTAAACATTCTCCTACTTGCTAAACATTATGTTTAACTGTGACAATAGACGGATCGAAACGCACCAATAACTGATTACGAGACTTCATAGCCAATAACATCACGGCTTAACTGACAGACGACCAATAACATCACGACGTAATTGACCAATCAGATCAATAACCAGAGTATAATACCATCAACTGACGTGATACAACTCAGTTTGACACTGAAGATGACTACCGCACAAGTTGTCGAAACGTCAGACACTGTCAACAACAACAGTCCTATTCAAGACTACGTTCACCCGAACGATCAAACTCAACCTACTTTTGAAATGACTCCTGGGTTCAAACCTTTCACAAAAAGGAAAACGTTTGCAGGTTACAAAGAGCAAATTATTGTCCTCAATAAAGTTTCATGATAAACGGTTTGAACCCGCTAGACATGTCAAAAGGAGGCTCATCTCCGGTGTAGTATAATTTATTACTGACAGCTGACGTAAAACAAAGAAAACAAAACATCCTTAACAATGAACCTAACCTAATCTCGTACCCAGATCTCCCACGGCCAAAGTGTAAAACAGAGTGAGATCTGGGTACGAGATTAAACCTAACCCTGAAAATAGTCCACCAAACAAAGAAAACGAATAAATTATATTCCACCGGAGATGACCCCAAAAGTAAGTGCAAGTGCTAGTCAAGAGCTTTCTTACTCTCTCGCCTTTTCAAAGTTCGCTTGTAGAAAACCATTGAATGCCTCCATGTGTTTTTCTTTGGAGAAAAGAACGTGATTTGCCAAGTTTTGGAGAATCTGAAAGCAAAATACATGATTGTCTCTATATATATAGAATGATGATGCCTTATCTCTGGGGCCCTATTTTTCAGATGGCCGTGGAGCGAGGGCATTATCCGATTTAATGCACCTTTCCATTGTTCTGTGGTCACTGAAGTGGAACAGTGGGTGATAAAAGTTAGCATAAAATGGCAGTCGCTTAATGCTTAAGTTAATCATAATAAGAAAAGTTGACCTTTAACTTTTAGGCTGGCAAAGAAAAGTTTCACGGTTTATTAAACTAAAAAGACACCCTCATACGAGGCAGTTTGGTCGTAAAAGTGTTGGGGAATATTTCCTTTCCTCAAAAGTTTCACAATTCTTGAGATTTTTCCATTCTAAAGAGAGTTAAGCACGTACGTAAACGTACGTCAAACACGAATTTGTACCACGTGATCAAGTTTCCTCTTTAGTTTGTTATTTCTTCATCTAGATAGTAGTTCACGCAAATTTTATCCATAAGAATTGTTTTGAGCTGTTTTCATCTGCTTATTTTCAATTTTGAGAAATGTTCAACTTGAATCTCACGTTTGCCGTATACGTGAAGCTTACACACTCTACTGTTAATCAACGAATAGAAACTAATCGCGCGGACGCTACCTTGGAGAGCAGCATTAGTCCTCTCCTGAGTTCCTCCGAGGGAATTTGATCAATAATACCTGTGACATGCGGTGAAGCTGAAGGAGAAAAGGATATTGTAGCTAATCAAATACAAAATTGTCAGAACTGTTAAACAACATGAACAAAGTGGTTAATGTGAAGGACAACTAACAGCATAAAACAACTTATTTCAAGGATGATGGTCAAATGCTGTACTTTACAAACCTAAATTATTTAATTAAAAACCGACTTTTCAAGGCCCTTTTATAAGAGTCAATATTTGATAATTCCCTTGTTTTACTCTCCAAAGAATTCTTCAATGTTAGAGTTTTATAGCAGCTGAACTTGCGAAGTAGCTCTGTCTTGGGAAGACGTGTCTCAAACGTAAGCTTTCTTCGAATATTGTAACTGAAGACGTACTTAAAAAAAAAAATTATAGATAGTCTCGGGGGTAGTTTCATAAAGGCATTTATGAGCGAATAATGATAAATTTACTTCGTAGAGATTGTTTAACGAGAACCAATTCGCATTAGCTAGAACCTTGTCGCTGGGAGTGTGCCAGTCTAAACCAAAAATAATTTTGGCAGCACGTACATGATTCTGCTTCTAATCTGTGCTTTTGAAATCGTTGAACCTAATGCTAATAAGCAAAAGCTATTGTTATCGTTCATTAGCATAAGGTTTGGCTCCTGTCAAGTACGATGTTTTGCCTAATTCTTAAGTTGGTGGATAATAAACAGTGTGCACAGATTAGGGAGCTTTAGATTCGAGGACGACGACGAGAACGACATTTAATTTTACGTTTTCTCGCTATTCTCTAAAAATAGACAACCCGGAAAGCTTCTTTGTACTTTTTTTCACCACAAACGTTAGTACGCTTATATCCGTTGAAGGAGGTGAAGCCCTCTCCCGATCGCTAAATGATAAAATTCCTACCATTTCATGACTTGTTTTCGCCACTAAGACATTTTCGCTAAAACTCGTAGCAGAATGATGAGTGCTATCACGTTTTCCCGCCAATATGACGTTGGTTCGCGCACGCGCGCACTACTTAGTATTGAGAAAATCTCGTTCTCGTTGTCGTCCTCGTCTTACAAGGTCACTATTACTACCGCTTTTAAGACATGTCTAGTACTAAGCGTAGAGGGTGGGGATGATGATGAAACGTTTAACACAAAAAATAATCAATCGTAACTATAAACTTACTTATGGCCGGATTGATGAACCTCAGAAAGAATGCGCTGCCTACTGCTTCTAAACTGTGCCTTGGGAATCGTTGATGAACAACCTAAAACACCAAACATTAGTCTTGTGGGTAAATAGCCTTGGGTAAGGGAACTAAACAACAATCTTCAGATTTTAGCTTGACGAGCGCTCCTCGCACTCAAATAATTTAGCAAGAAATCACTTCCCTTAAAGGGTTTTGGAGATTGAATCCTCATTAAAACTAAGCGAGCTTTTCACTTAAATCTCATTAAGATAACCTCATCATTTGAGAAGCTATATCAAATTAACACGCAAATATCCAGGCATCTCGATGTCGGTATCTTAAAAAGACGGGTACACCTCCTCGTCGTTTTCTTTGAATTCTAGAATCATAACTGATAGGTCCAAAGGAAAATGTTCTTTCCATAAAAAGGGAAATTTTAGTCAAAAGATAAACGCTTCTGGGTAGTGGGGAATGTCCAAAACTGAGCCTTCAGGGAAAAAGCCTCAGGTCCATTAGCATACCTCCTTCAAACACTTGCACAGACTCCGTAATTGAACTGGGAAGCTGAAAAATCCAAATAAAACGAAAAAGCATAACTGCAAACCCTTCAAAAGAGGGTGAGCCATTACTCGACAAAAATGAAAGACCTGCTAAGTACCAGAGTGAGCTATCGTAATTTGGCTGATCCTTTATCCTTACTATGGCATAAGTATTAGGGTACATTACAGCCCCTAGCTATGGGTTTATGCTAAAGGTACAGTCAAGTGGTATTCAATCTTTCTGTACCAAGAGACGGTTACCATCCTATGGTGTGACCATTCGATATTAAACTACATGTAGTTTAATATCGAATGTACTTCTCCAAACTTTTCGTTTGTATTTTAACTTTCGGTTGCAAATTGATTCAGGAAATACAGTGCTCGTTGTTCCCGACGTCGGACGAGCCGCTTGGTTATGGCTTTAAACCAGCAAGATGTTCACAACTGACAGCTATTTTAAAGTTAAGCAGAACCTTAACAAATCTAACACAATCTATAAAGGATCACAATTAGGTAATACGAACGAACTCAGGAGGTACAAGGAAGCTACCTTTCCACTGAAATAACAATCTCGTTGAGGAATTTCTGTGCTGCTTTGATCAAGTTATTTCTGTTTTCTTCCACATTTTGACCTTTTTCAAGCCTGTTTAACAAAGAACAAAACAAGGAAAACGTTTTAACAGACGCCAGTTTATACCGTATCAAACACCCGACTTGTTTCTTACCTGGTTTCTGCATGACTTTGTTTTAATTCACTGGTGTTTCTATATCGCCAACAAGGTTAACAGTATTAAGATTAGAGGTGGTGTGGAAGGTAACAAATCAACTCCCTTTTTGTAAAAGGATCCCACCCATCTTTTCACATTTTTACAAATCTTCTCGTCTTCCGAGAACTACCAAAAGTTAGATGCACTACTTTGCTCAGTTGTAGAACTACCCGACTGCAGCAGGAATTGAACGTAAGCCCGCTTCATACAATACCCAGTTTTGAGTGAAAGAATTAAAACGTTAGATTTAGATTTAGATACTGAGAGATTCCTCTGCAAAAGGAGGGTTCATTCGGTTCCTACTAAACTTCTATTTTCAAGAATAACGGTAAATCCCCAGGAAAAACGTAGAAAATGTGCGAGGAAAAACCTACCATGGACAAGCCTCCAAACTGAAAGGGAGCAAGACGTCTAAGCAATCCAGCCTCTTTAACACCCAGGTGATTACCGCATCAGAAAGATTACCTCTTGTATACTACTAACCTTGTGGGGTCAACTTCAAAGGAGACTTGTTCTTCGAACATTGGAGCGATCAGAGGTCCTAACAGAGTGTGCAAGTAATTACCGCCAAAGGCTTTAAAGCAGTAGGTTATGGTTTTACTTGCTAAGCTGTTGCCTCGAAATAACGTCTGCATTCCTTCAGCACTGTACACCTGAAACAGTTAAAAAAATACACGATGCATTTTTTTTTCAAGGTTTTCTTCACTTACCTCCTTTTCTCAAAAAAGTAATACCCAATCCAATTTTAGCCTGTAATAAAGATTTCAGTTTAAAAAAATATTTTTTTTCATTGGAAAAATTACATTTGAATGTCACTAGAAAACAAAGATAAGTAGCAACATGGGACAACACTTCTGAAATGAATCGTCAAACGTCAGCATTCCCAAGTTCAAGCTGAAGACATAAAAAAGGGGCAAAAATTATCACGACTCTTTCCCATGACATGGGTACAATGGAGGATAAACTCAACGGGAGCCATTTTGCCACTATCATGGAACATTACACCATTGACGCCAGTGATGTGCACTAGAAAGGACTACATTTTGCAACAAGGAAAAAAGGCCATGTTTTAAGATCGTCGACGGGTATCACTACATTTTGAACAGAAATCCACCACAAATTTTAGAGGTACGGCGCTTCTTGCATAGTGTTAATACTGTGACAAAAAATGTAAAAAAAGCTTCAAACTAGCTTCAAATTACACACTTCAGTAGACTTCATAAAAATAACATGTTCAACACACCTCCACTGCAAACAGATTCTTCAACAACTGTGGAAGTATGTGTCTGTCATCAAACAGAGTTACTAGAACATGAGCTAATTCATCCTGAAACGATCAAAGAAATAAACGTGGACAAAAGTCCTCTTAGGCTTCATTGAATACGAGTATTTGAAGAATCAGTAGCCCATTAACTAGCAGAAAGAGGTTAAATACGATATTCAGATGTAAAGTACTAGTTAATATCAAGTCAAGATTCCGTTGGATCAGATTGATCTGAAGCATATTTAAATCATAATGCTATTGACAAGAAATTCTCTCAAGGTTACGACTTAACGTATGTAATGGGGATGACAGAATACACTTTATCCTCTCACTCCCAAGAGTGTCCATAGAAAAATTAAAGAAAGAAAAATTAAAAGGATCGTTTTGTATACTGTAAATCCTCTATTAAGCTCCCGGGGGGTGGGAGGGGGGGTTTATTTATTTCAAACCCATTTGAGGGGTGGCTTAATAGAGACGGAGGGCTTATTTAATTTAGAAGAAACGATGGTATCAGTTCTCCACGAAGAACTAGAAAACAAAGTGGAAAAGCTCAAGTACAAGAAGTTAGTTTGTGAATAAACTACCCCGGATCAGTCCACACGAAGTTTTACAGTCATAGTTGATTAACACAGTCTATCATTTATTAGTGAAGAATAATTAGGGGAGGAGAGGTTGGGCTCATTAACTTTCTTCTCCTGAAAAGAGGGGGGGGAGTTGTAAGAGAGGGGGGGCTTACTAGAGGATTTACAGTAATCCTAGGGAAAAAATAGTACAACGAAAACGTTCGGCCAAAGAGGTTTCATTTGAATGGTAACACTATACCACGTCTTCCACGGATGTAACAGACTGACAAATCATCTGTCATAACTTGGTCGCCGCCATCAACTTACCATTTGTTGAGCAGGAGTTACATTGGCCATAGCCAAAGCAATAGGAAGTTTGCCTCCCTCTCCTGTCAGAGTCAGCAAATCTACCAGTCTATCAAACCTGTCCATCAACACTGTATCTGCCAAATTATCAAATTCAGTACCCTAAGAGAGAATTATTGCATAGTTAGGCAAGTCCGACTTAATTTTCACTTTATACCTTGAAATCACTTTACGGGCGGATTCCATGGGACGCTGAGGAGGTCGCAGTCCCCTGTTTTGTCTGAGAAACATTTTCAGTGAAACCTGTCTTCTACGCAAGTTAGAGGCGACCTTGAATCGGAATTAATTTATTGCTGATTCAGGAAATCGTAACAATTGATTTTATGGTCAGTTCTGGGTCAAAAGAGGTTTTATCGTTCAGAGTAAAACCAAAACGATTCTGACAGAAGTTGACTTTTACCCCGCTCCAAAATATGTCTGGGACATACAGTAAAACCCCGCGACTAAGAACCTGGATTTTTCCAAGTTAGCCTAACGCATAAGGCACCTATATGTCTCCAAAGAGGATTCTGAATGTTGAATTATCTTATTTGCCCAAGTGCACAGAATTTTTTCATAGATTTTAGAAAATAAGAACCTGTTTCAAATTTCAGGCTAAGCAGGTTCTTATATAGAGGGGGCTTGGGGGGGCTTATTTCAGCTCAACAGGTTCTTAGTCGTGGGGTTTAACTGCATTGCAAAAAGGTCATGTTGCTGACTTCATTGAAGTTTTGATTTTTAAGGTCTCCCGCCATAGAAAACATATGGTTCGGAATAAACCCCCTCTAAGTAACTAAAAGCATCTTTCGTTTTAGCCTTTGCTAGGTTACGGATAAACTTCCCACCTGTTGTAGGATTTTCGTGAGGACCTCCATGAAGACAGTTCGGGTCTGAAGATCATCGTGGTAGCCAAGCCCTGTGAAAAAACCAAAGCACTAAGGTAATTTCGTTCAATCCCACAAAACAACGTTAGCAAACTTATGAGAAAAGAAATATCCCTCCTTTCTGTGGTCTTACCTATTGCGTACATGAGTCCAGTATCGATATTGGCATTCAGCAGATTTGACATGGCTAGCACGGTGTTTTGATGTAATGTTTGTGATGCCACATAATGAACATTTTCCTTTGCCCGTACTGTACCTTTCTCTCTGTTCATTAAGTTCATAAAAAGAGTGAAGTACCTAATTTGGAATACATAACAAAAGCATTGTTACAAATTGCTGAACTTATAAGAGATTCTCCTCCATCATTTAGGTGCGCTGGTCTAACATGTAACTCACTGAAGTACACAATATTGACATTATGGTGATACGATAATCCAAAAAAAGGCAGGTCAATGCTTCGCAAGTAATTTTTTTGTTGAACATTCGATAACTTTTCATGCCCAAGCAATGCAGGTGTTTGTTTTGTTTAGTTTTAAATTAGTTTTACAAATTTATATTAGGTAACAAAGCTGCGATTTCACGAGTTAAGAAAAAGCAATTTGTCCTTTTCCTAAAAAGTTAGCCTGCCACAATTCCATGCAAAAGGAAGAAGATACAGGGGGCACCAAAACTCCATATAGAGAAGAAAGGCAAAGCAAAAAAAGAGAACGAAAAAGAAAGACCGAAAAACATTCGCATGCGCGAAAAACAAAACAGCTGTTTAATTATATCCGATTAGTCGGAAAATATGCCCTTTTTGTTGCAAAACTCATCTTTTGCTATTCTTGTGGTAATTAGACAAAAACCAGTCCAAAAACAGGAATTGGTGAAAAGTGCGATTTTTTCGCTACTCGCTGGCCGTCACTGAAGGATAAACGTTAACAAATCTTTGATAACGTACAAAAAACAAATTTTAACCGACTTTACTAACTTGAGAAAGAGCTGTGACTTGGCCTCTGCAAGGTCAAGATCCGTCTCCATTCCTTCAGGTTGTAGAGGTAATCCAGAAAGCAATGAAGCTATTGCACGCATCACAGTTGCATCAAGTTCTCTACACATCAAAACCAAAATGCACGTTATTAGCCGAGTGCGTGCACGCTGCAATCAGTGACAAAATTGCAAAGAAGGGGTGGGGAGGGGAAGCGTTATTTTCCCCTTTTTAAGTTGGCAAAACGTCAGAGAGACTCTATGAGGCAAATTGCTTCAATTAAGTTTGTTGCCGATTGCTTCACATGGCATTTTGCATGGGTCTCAAGGGGTTACATGCAAGTCCATGTTTACAAAGGGCTTTGCTAACATAAGGGGATTTCTGAAGACATCGAGTGAATTTTGAGCAGTGGCAACTAACCCAGCCGTAGGCATCCGGAAAAATGCATGCTAACTTACTTGGACAAAACTGAAAGCTCTGCTGGTATACTCTGATGATGTTCAGCTGACGGAAGCACCCAGTCTGTGAGGTATTCCACTAGCTTATTCCTGAGCTTCACTTCTTGATGAAGGAGAAGCTCGTCTCTCCTTGCCATCACCTATTTCCAAGGATACCAAAACAAACAGAAGACTTTTTACAAGAGCCTTTTCAAAAACTTCTATATAGTCAACTCTCTCGTCATGATCACCTCCATAAAACGGAACATTTGCCCAACTGCACGCTTAGATTTGGTCACAAACGGTCATATAAGTCTATTTGTTTAAATCTCTACGAGGCGGACACTTCTCGAGGACAAGCCTTCTGATGTCTCTCTTGAAGACAATGAACCGCAAATTTGAGGTTAGGAGACTTTCAGAATATATACTTACTTCTATAATATAAATATCTGACTTATAAAGTGAAACCAACCTTAGTGAGCGCCAAATCAAACCAACACATAACTCACCTCTCTGCATGTCAATGTACTCTAGTTTTTCGACTAGAGCTAACACTGTAGTAAGCACTAGTTAGATTACAATCGTCCCAACTGGAGTGCACATCGCCTTACAATTGTAGACTATATCTGCAACATGGTGTTTGTATTTCAAAGACTCACCACATCAATTAGCTGACAAAGTTTACATTTGATTTGGAGACACTGTTGGCTTACAGGAAGATTTCTTGCATACCTATGCAGAAAAGAGTCGAATATAATCCATCACGTTCTACTCAGGCCTAATAATCTGAACATTAATACCGTGACTATGATTACTACAATAACGATAAGTCCCTCGAATTTTACGAAATCCTCAGAGTTGCAGAGTTGCAACAGATAATTTTCCTTTTCGTAATGAATGGTCATTACAACAATAACCTGACTGCATGAAAGTAAAGTCCCTTTCATGTTGCGAAGTCCGCCAAGTAGCAGAGTTGCAGTGGATACTTTCCTTTGTGGAGTAAATGTTTGCATCGTGTCGTGGTACCAGCCCCAAATTCCTCAATGAATGGGAGAAGTTAAGTATAAGAAATGTTCTGTAAATAATCTTTTAGTCCCAAAAGTTGCAAACTTTTAAAAAGCCTTGATAAGTCTTCAGATGTTTAAAAACAAGACTAGTCACAGATTGCCTTCTGAAGCATTTAACAAATTAACTAACCTGACAAACGATAAAATCATAGCATCAATGCCACTCATCTGAAAGCCATCCTTCAATCCAAGTTTATTTTCCAAAATGTGTTTAATGATCACAATTATCTAGACATAAATAAAAGAAACCAATGATTGGGGAAGACATGTCGTTGGAATGTAATAGGAGTGTTACAAAAGCCAAATGGTAAAGGTTGGGGCATAATCCTGACCTCCATATTTATAATCGCTGTCTAAACCACGTAACAAGACCACAAGTTAACCAACCGCGTTTGATCAGAGTAGAGGACAGTTCAGATGAAATTTCTGTTTAAAGTAGTACTCACAGAAATATATATGCCATTTAACAAGGCAAATGATTGGGATTATAGAGTGACCATAAAGTTAACTTGAAGCAGTGCTACGACACAAACAACCAATAAGAGTTTTAATTGTAAGTAAATGTGCCCGTCATAGGAAAAATTACAAGCTAAAACTAATATCTGAGTGAGGTTATTTATTGGTATACCCTATGCAAGTATATCTTTTTAGGTATTTGCCAACCCGAAAACATAGCATCTGAGCCGTTTTAAACTGAAAAATGGCATTTTCAGTTGTTCAACCTATTTGGTCAGAAGTTGGTTTGAGTGCCTTTTAAGGAATCCACCTTTTGAAAAACTGTTATTACTGACACATGAATTCCAAGTAAGAGACAAGTGAAGTCAGAAACAGGTACAGATGTTTTTTTTGGCGCGCGGAGAGGGACGAATGTCGGAAAAAGGATATCGAAGATGACCCATTTGGCTCTGGAATAGGGTTAAGGGTAGCACATCCCCTAAAAAATTGTCAACAGCATCCTTCTTGGATGGTTGGTTTTTTGTGGTTGTAAAGATAAGGGGACAAACCTGTTCTGTAAAAAGAGTGTGTTTTTCTTGAACTATGACCTAAATAAGAAACAGGAAACATTGATCAGGATACCAGCAACGAAGTTAAAGAGTTCCCACTGTCTGATAAACTAACAAGGACAACGCAGAGCCCTAATACAAGGGGAACTCTATAGCCTGTGTTAAAGCCAACAAAAGCGGCAGCATCACTGAAGAAATGGATCAAAACCCTGACCA
Source organism: Porites rus (assembly GCA_964035705.1). Lineage (NCBI taxonomy): Eukaryota > Metazoa > Cnidaria > Anthozoa > Scleractinia > Poritidae > Porites > Porites rus. The sequence continues at coordinate 13,680,484 of OZ038002.1, forward strand.
TATCAATCAATAATGCCATGCAGACTGTGCTTATTCAATAATCCCATACCTCCACTAGCTAACAGAAAATGCAGAACACGCACCCGCACGACCCCACATCAACAACGGCTGGTTTTACCTGACCAGTCTATAAAACCTCCATAGCCTCCACAAATAGAAAACAAGATGAATTCTTAATTTGCAAGAAGCTTGTCTTCATCCAGGAACGAAATCTTTCACAATGTAACTCTAAACTTAGGAAATTATAGGCATTACTCTCTATGCAAGACTACGCGTCCTAACAAACCCTTACTCATATTCAGCTAACTACATCATTATAGGAAATTAACGCTCCTCGAAATTAAGGTATTGGAAATAAACGCGACTTAAATTAACTCCAATTTAGTGGAAAACGAATATCGAATAAAGGAAATTAACGCAAAAGAGAGGGTAACATTTCAAAATGAAGGAAATTAACGCGACGTTTTCAAAGAAGCAAAACGTGTTGAGACAACAGGAACAAAGTTAAGTTCGTGATTCTTTCCTAAACGTGCAAAGGGGGTTCGAGGGAAAAAGATCTGGCCACTTGGAGGGTTCTCCAGTTTCCCTGTTACTGGCGGATCTCCACCCTGATTTAATACTCCTCTTTCTTTGGTGTCAAGAATGTTAGAAGTGTGTCGAGAATTTGGAGCTACAGCAATTGAAATTAAGGTCGCGGAAATTAACTTTCCACTTAAATAAAGGCACGGAAATTAACATTAACAAAAATTAGAGCGACTTAAAGTAAACTAAAGTTCATGAACCGTTAATTTACTATAACAAGGTACCTTACTTATTTACCTGACCAGAGGTTGTAAAGAAGCTATTAACAACTCTCATAATCTGCGTCAATAATATGGGGTACAGTTTCTGACTTAGTTCAACACCAACCACCTCATTTACTGTGCTGCGTATCTGAGAGAAGAACAGAACGGTAAGAAAGTGAACATTGAACAGCATGTCTGGAACTATTATTAATTTTGCTAACCCTTTGACCCGTAAGGGTTACAGGCATCGAATTCCTCTTTTATCTGAAATATCACTACTAATACAAAATAACGGCCTGTAGTGTTCAGCAAGTTAGAAGGTCCTTAATTGTCAAACGAATTCTTCTCAGCATAAGGGAAATGTATGGAGAACAGTGTTGAGAATAACACGGACTGATATAATGATTTAAAGGGTTAAACTATCGAAAAAAAGTAACGTATCATTATGGCTTTCGGCGCGTAGCTTGAAACCAGAACATTTAAGCGAAAACAGTGTAGCATGCTACCATATTTTGCACGTCCTCACTACCTTATACAGAAACATGTCATAGTCCAATACGTAACAGAACTGCCCGGCTATTGGACACAGTTTTTGGCAACCCAGGCAGAGCTGTCAAAGTCATGATTTATGACCTAAAGGTCCCCTACTTTACCTGAATAACAGCCACTGAAATTGACCATTTTGAGGTCACGCCTGAGCAGTGTTGATTTGCATTGCACTATGGGACCGTTTCTTGCAAAACCTCATAAGCAATTTTCAACGGATGGCGAAGTGGTGAGAGCAGTCCCCTGCCACGAATGTGACACGGGTTTAAATCCCCGCATTGATGCCAAATGTGGGTTGAGTTTGTTGTTGGCTCTCTCCTTTGCCTCGAGAGGTTTTTCTCCCGGCACTCCGGTATTCCCCTCTGTTCTTAAACCAACATTACCAAATTCCAATTCTACCAGGAATGGTAGACGAAGAACCATTCGTGGATGTGCTACCTCTAAATCGAAATTTACTTATAATAACCGAATAACCAATAAAAAAAGCAATTGAATCCCCAAAACAGTCCTATGGTTATTTCACACAACACCGATCCTGTCACATGCACAGCCTCAAATTTGCCAATACACCAGGTTACTTCTCGTACTGATCCTAACCTGTAATCCAGTCTTTTCATTGGCGCACACCAGAAGACTCAGCAAGTCCTGCATAAACCTTAAATAGAAATTAAAATGGGGAAAATAAGCAGTATTTGGCCCCACGTGCCACACAAACAGCAGCCACGCAAATTTGTAAACAAACGGCAAGCGTAACTTACTTTGTCACAGTATCACTTTCTGTTTTTCGTGAATGATTGACAGCGTGTACAGATGAGGGAAGACTTCTGCTGTATCTTCTAAAGACGACAGAGAGAAAAACAAAATAACAAACGAAAATAAATAAACGAATTCTAAAGAAACTGTGTCACGAAATTCAGCCAAATTAGGAAATTACAAAACGCCCGTTAAATAAAGAGAAACATAAGAATAACTGTTTAAAACTTTAAAGGAAGGTTAAAATAACATAACAGAAACAACAGATTTCATGGATGGGCAAAACTGAAGAAGATTGAAACGGATTGAAATTAGGGTTTTTGAAAGCTGTTCAGCCTAACAGTTTTTCAAAGTTGATCCCTGCTGCTTGCAACTTCAAAAATAATGCTCAGGAGACAAATTTGTTTGTCTTGGATCTCTGATTTTGTCATTTACATGTAATTTCTTTGCTTACTTAAAGTTCCATAGCGATTGAAGGCGAGTAATTGGCAAAATTAAACAAAATGAACTGGACTATTGTGACACAGCCCCTTTAAACACCTCTTGTTTATAAGTTGGTTGATACCTGTGCTCTCTGGTTTGAGTTCAAAAGCACACAAAGTACAATCTCTTTTATACACTGAAACCATTACCTGATAGCTTGTAAAGGGGTCAAACACACACCCCCCAGTGAACACAAGAACCCAGTCATGCACGTCCACTCAGTTAATAATGCCTACACATAATTTCAAAAGGGAAGGAAGTTAATAAGGTCATTTCACTGTCAGGTTGTCTTACAATGCATCAGGAAGATAGTACAATCTACAATACAAAATTCTACAAAAGAAAATCTTTCAGGTGGATATCCCTGAACAAGAACATCTACAGAACAAACAAATATTGTTTCCACGGTCTGAAATTATATTCCTAAAACAGCAATGGTTGAGAGGTCCTGGCCACAATTTTCTTACTGATCAGTGGATTAATTACTGCAAAACCATGAATTAGTGCCCTCCTCCAAATAAGTGCCCCCTTCGAAGAGGGGTACCCCCTTGAGGCTAAAATTATCAATTACGCATTCCATTGACATAAGTAACCCTAAACCTTCCCAAGAAAACAAATCGCTGAATATACAGTAGGAGAAGAATGCAAGCACACCATAACTTTGGAAACCTTAAAATAAAAACAGAACTTTGAGAGCGACCACACAGGGATTTGACTTTCTTCTTACAGATGAGTTAGATACTTAGTAGTTACAGCTTGCACTTACTGAAAATAAAGACAAAGTAATTTTGAGGCTGAAATTTAATAAACTAAATAAGCCCCCTTCAAATTAGTGATCCCCTTTGACTACATTTATACAGTAAGCCCGCTTGGGTGCTAATTCAAGCATTTATGGTAACTTCCCACGTCGCATTTCCATATTACATAACAGTGAGTAGATGTCAAGCTCAGAGCTAGTACACACCTACCTGCAAATTGTCATTGGTGAGTTTTGATACTCCTTTCCTTCTTAAATATTTTTGTACATCCATGGCAGAAGACTCGTCCTTACCAAAATTTACAAGATCATAGGTCAACCTTTGCCATTTCGTGTAGGTACTTTCCCAGGCCTATTAGAGAGAAGCACAGGTAATAGTGAACTGTTTTAAACATACTTAATGTTATGAGCTCTAAAACATTTTAAATAACATTGTAAGATAATAAAGCTTAGTTAAGAGAGTCTAAATTTGACCAAACCGAACCAAAATGCTGATTTTAAGACTTTTTATGGCGAGATAACTGAGAAACCCGTGGAAACAGCCATTCGCTCTACTCCTGTTCTGCTCCCTCTTCAGGGTTATTTTTCGGTACGAAAACTGGTAAGCAATACTATCAGTACAATGGCTGGTAGCTGTAAATACCGACATCTCTACACTGTTTGTTTGACAGGTTACACAACAGGATTTTGTCCGCAAATTTAACGCCATAACTTGGTCTGCTAGTGGAAGGGTTCATATGAAGTGAAAACAATTATAATGCAAGTAAAATAGGTGGAAAATACTGACATATACCTGCACGTTGCCAGCTGTTTGTCTGTCAAGTTGTCTGAGCAAAGCCATAATACGCTTCTGAAGAGCAGCTCTCCCTGAAAGGTAAAGTCAGTTTGATAAGTACGGCAAAGAGATCCCTCAAATTTTTCTACCTTGCAGTAAATTAAAATAGTACATTATCTCCATCTTCTTTATGTGCAATTAAGTCTGGTACAGTACCTTTTTTCTTCAGAGGGCCATACCCGAGTAATAAATCAAAATAACACTTCTGGAAAGTTTACAGCAATACACTACATAACACTCTATGCGGACTACTGCTAAAGACTAGCATTTCACAAAGAATGAGCTAAGCCTCATTAGCCACATTGGCCAACCCAAAAATTGGCAATCGTTGATTGCGACATGTTTTTAAGCAAAACTTCCAAAAAGCAGAACAATAATTATGTAGATAGCCTGCGTCCCTGTGGTAATTTAACCTTGGTTAGTAAGGTCTGTGAGGCAGTGCCCAGATCCTTGTTCTGTGGCCCCAACGGAATCAACGAATTACCAGAAGGGTGTCTCGAATTTCTTTTCACACTGATTGGCAAATCAACAATGGCCTTTTACCAGACCAATCATGGCGCGTACCTGGTACTCGAATCCTGGTAGAGGCGGGGCCCCAGAACAATAATTTCGGCACTGTTTTGCAAACGGACTTAACTGGAGTTTTGTTTCGTCTGTGGCGCAGGCTATATGTCGACTACTACTGTTGACAAGCTACTACTGAACAGCTTTGTAATCAATTTGTCCTCCTTGTCAATCTATAGGCAAGTGACATAAGATACTGCTGATGATGATGATTATGACAGAGATTCATCTCTCTTGCCTTCCTTACACTGTACAGCAATGCTATTTAGACATTGGTACTGCAGCATTTTGCAGGACTTACATGTACAGTTATACCTCATAATTAACACAAATGCCAAAAGAACAAGGCACAGAGGAAAGGGATTATACGACATGTGGACTCTCTGTCACCAAGAAATTTGATTGTAATAGAGAGTGTCCATATTTTGAAGGTGTCCTTGACAAGAAATTTGACTGTGGCTCTGCATGCACCTGAGGTTAAACATGTAGTACTCACCAGTTGTAAACTTAGTAGCCTCTTCAGACAGGTTGCGATACACTTCAATATTTTGAGCACTTGGAGGCTCATTAAGATTTTCAGAACATTGTACAAGGTCTATTTCATTGCACATTTGACCAAAACAAGAGAGTGAGATAAGTACAGTTTCCACGTCCGGACTCCACAAGAAAGTTAGGAAAACCTCCTGTAAATAAGAAAGGAAGAGACGTAAAGTGAGTTAGGCAAAAACCACTCCAACGAACCAAATCAAAGCTCAAATTGACAAGTCAGTGAAAAAATGACAATAACCATTACAAATATTCCACATACTTCAAGTTTAGTTTGAGAAATTGTACAAATTGGTGTGTGGCAGCCTATGGAAGCTTGTTCCTGTAAACACGACACACACAAAAAACAAAACTTTGTTATGAAAATGAACGTTAAATGCTTCTCTTTAGTGACATAATGGGCACAAAAAAGACTATACTTGCAACACATATTAACTTCCTTCCCCTCTCCCAATAGTTTCTTTCACACCTAATTTTTTTCTTGAGACAAAGAAAACAAAAAGGAGGAAGCTGCAAGAGCCAAAGGACAGTTATACAGATTATGAAAGAGAAAAAAATATTTTTCAACAAGAAAAACAAAGCATAACATGTGAAAATAAAGTACACCTTCACTCTCGAAAGGGGTTTTAGTTGAATGGCCATAGAACTATAGGATACAGTTACATGATTATAGAGAATAAACCTCAATAGACATACGTGTACCTTATGTTTTCTTAGAAATTCATTTTTTCCAAAGTTCAGATCTCGCAAATATCTTAGTAGAACAGCTCCATGGCTGCTGTGACCAATTAAAAACTCAGCAATTGACACCATGACGTTTGAACTTGACATGAAACAAGAAAGAGCAAAATGTTAGTGGAATCAGTAAACAAAGCAAAATACAAAATGAAGTTTTAGTAGAAAATTTAAATCTTACAAGGTCTTGAAGTGCTTTTGAAATAAAAATGTGAAAAGGGGCCTCCTTAATTTTTACAAGAGCAAAATCTGAATCTTATTTACTTCGGATTAATTCTAGTGAAACATTTGTGTCTATCTAACTGGCCATGCGTAAGTACCGACCATAACCTACAAACAGGTCGGCCTCTTTTGGTGGGGGGGAGGGATGGGGAGGGGAAACAAGAATATTAACTCCTTCTAATATGCTGCAAATTCAAGGCTCTGACCTATTTTGTTCCACTAAAAATGTCATAAAGAAGTTCTTTCTAATAATTATTGTGAATTTAATATTATCTTTGTCTAACTAACTTTTTGGGTGGGGCAGTGCTGCTTACTAAACCTTTCCAGCCCTGTACTGGTGTCCTATCAGAGAGAGGGCACAATCTCGCTGGCGGCTGGGCTCAAAACTCTTGTCTATAATCTTAAGCCTTGAAAGCTCATTTTCTCCCCCACTTTGCGGGTTCAATGCTTTTTGTTTTATGCCTAGACTAACATGCCAGAACTACATTGTACCTGATTTCCCAGAATGTGGCAATGGGTGCCACAGGGTTCCACATCTCAATGTAATTCGTTTGAAAGAAGCATAGAAGGGTCTGAAAGAAAAAAAATGAATAAATAAAATAAAACAGCCAAAATATAAGTACACGTTACTTTGCAAAAGCCAAGGCTAAATCTGATGTTTAAAGATAACATCCAGCAATCAAACCAAACATTCTAAAGGCCCAAGTCAAAGTGTAGGGCTAAAAGTTATGAATTCATGCACCATTAACTTGAGATAGTCTTGGTTTTTTTTTCCTTATAGCAATTGTAACAAATGAATATAAATATGGTGAATTTACTTCAGCTGCCTCTTGTCTGATTTCAACTGGTAGTGTTGGAGTTAACATGAGGTTAACAATGCCCATAATCAATTGAGTTGAGTTCTTTTGAATTTCCCATCCATGAAGATCAGGATTCTATGAAGAAGAAAAAATAGCAAATAATTTCAATGTGCTATTAACACAGACAAAGAGTCAAACTAAACTGAAATGGGATCTCCTCCATGAATGAACTATTTTTGTTTTTTTTTACCAGAGGTAATGACAAAAAAATGAATTTACCTGACATGAGTTTTCAAAACTATTTTATCAAAGGGAATTTGTTCAATTAACTTCAAATTTCCAGGGAAGATAGTACAACATGTACACAAAAAAAGAGTTTTGGGCATTTTTTTTATTTCACAAAACATTTCTTGCACAATAATCCCAAATATTTTGGTCTTATTCCCAAAGTGTTCTTGTAACTTTCCAAAGTGCTTTACTACAAAATGGTTGGTACACTTCAAGAGCCACCTTTTCTAGCTTTAATTTGATATGTGTTTGTAACTGTAGGTATCTGCAGTTTATTCACAACATGCCACATTGCTTGCTCATACCATACGGTGATGATACCCTGGTTAGAACACTGAATATTTTCAGTTAAATAAATTAATTGCCATGCACATTTCATTTTGATGGCTTTTTTCCAACTTTGTTAACAATACTTCACTACTTTATTGCACCAAATCTAAACAGTTATTAATCAAATTACATGAAAAGCAAAAACAGGGTCAGCATGGAATATCTTCACCAGCCACAGCAATAACTCTTTATCATTTTTCTTGCTGGAATGAATCTCATCTTCCTTGTGCTTCTTATCTTTAACTTTGTAGATCTGGAAAACAACAAGAATTTATCTTATTGCCCCCGCAGGAATTTTGCCTTCCCGAGGAGGCACTCTAGTAGCTCACCTGTATATTAAGGAAAGTACTTACAGTTGAATACACAGTCAGTATGCCAGAAAAAAAAAATTGCAATTTGCTTGAACATGACATGAACATGGAATTGTTGGGTAATGATGATGTTTCTATTGTTCGCGCCCCAAGTAAGAGATGGTTAGGATGAAGTAAAACAAAAAATCCCCAAGGGACCACTAAGGTAGTTTTTATGACATTATTTTATTGTACAGTCATACTTCAATACTCTTTTGCGTTATGTGCTATCAGTGACATTCTGTTGAGTGGCTGTTTTGAAAGTTATGGACCAAAAGACACTCGTTAAGCGCAGCATGAAGTTAAAGGGTGCGTGTAATTGTGTATTATATGTAAACACTTGGAGAGTTTGCCAGATACGAGTTCACAAATCCTTGATTGGAAATAATTTGCCAGACACTCTTTCTCTCTCTTTGGGGAATAAGACTCAGTCCACAAACAAGCAAGATGAGTGAATCAACGGCTGGCTTATCACTAGCAGAAAGATGGACAATTACAAAAATTTGCTGACTATTAAATTCTGTGCTGACTTATTCCCTGCTCACAGATGTCCTTCTACAAAGTTTAAAACAACTAGAATGCATGAGCATGAATAATCAAACCATTGAATTTCTAAGGCTTACTTTCCAGCAAATAAAATGAACTGTATGCAAAAAGTGAAAGAGAAATAGCGAAAAATTCCAACTTCTAATTAAATCTTTTCTTCTAGTTTAGAATAACTATTCTCAAAACAAAGCATGCTTTCAGATCATAGCTGTGTAAATCGAACTGAATCAGTGCATGGAACCTTGTATTTTCTGTTTTTATGTCACCTATTGTATGGAGTATGTGTGAAAATCTTCATTATGAATCACTATATATATTTCAACGACCAAGAGTACTATTGAGTGACAATATACAGAGGGGACGGGGACGGGGGGGGGGGGGGGGGGCAGGCAGCTGTAGTGTCAACTATTACTAGTTACACTATAATGATGCTTTAACAACAGATGTTTTATCAGAATTTTTATTGATTTCTCATTCATTTCTGAAATTTTCACTATGACATTACCGTCTGTTTCTTGTTTTTGGTTGATTTTAACATTACTCAGCACCTAAACTGATTATATTCACTGCAGCAATCTCTAAAAAAACAAGTTTTCTGTTCTTTTTGTGTTATTCATCTAACCTGGCTCAGCCTTGATTGTTGTCCCTCCTGTTCTGCATTCTGAACCCTGCTACAGATACTCTGCACAATTGAAAAGAAATAATTAAAGAACTTTGAGACAAAGCTACTGATTGAAAGAAACTGCAAAAGTGAAAAATAAGAGGAAAATCTATTACATTGTGAATTGGTGTTATATTGCTGAAAAGGTAAACATACCAAAAAAAGTTGTCTAAGAGCTTGTGATTTGGGATGAAGCAGTTCCGCTTTTGGCCACCACCTTAAAGGAGACTAAAAGACAAGCAGTTTTAGTTATCTATTTAAATCAAAGGCGTGTGTGGCTGAACAGTTAACACCTCGAACTCTGGATCTGGAGGTCCGAGTTTCAAGCCTTGCCTGTTTCTTTAGACAAGGAACTTTACTCCACTTTGTCTCTCTTCACCCAATGTATAAATGGGTACTGGTGACATACTGTTGGGGGGTAACCCTGCAATGGACTAGCATCCTGTCCAAGGGGGAGTAACAATCGCTCCTCGGCATTCTTCATGCTACGGAAACTGGTATAAGCTCTGGCCGTGTGGGCCTTTGGCTCATGTGCACCTTTACCTTTTTTTATTTTAATCAGAAATTCAACATGCTAATAATAATATTATCTTCCTGCGCTTGAGAAAACACAATAAACAGCATAATATACAGACTCAGAGCAAAGAGTTTTAGGGAGAAAAATATTTCAACATTATCACAAGTCTTCCTCACTTGTCCAATTAAATTTTAAATGTCATTTTGACCATCCATCACACGACTTTACCAGACGTCCTCTGAGACAGTAAAGTACGTGCCTCAGTTGGTCATTAAGATGTCATCAGTGTCACCAATCAAGTTTATCAAGTCATCAGTTGATGGTATTAAACTCTGGTTGTTGACCTGATTGGTTAATTACATCCCAATGTTATTAGTTGTCTGTTATATAAGCCGCTGAATCAAAATCTGACAACAATAGAATTACATGCGACTCTTCTCTATACCTGTTTCACTATGGAGTAAGTTCCTTTAACATATGCAAGCTGGTAGATGAAGGGAGAGCTTGGCTGAAGACACATATCAAAGTGTTGGTTGTTCCTGTAGTTGATTCGGAAACTGGACACAAAGCAGTCAACCATAAGGTCCTCTGTTGTGACAAGGCTTCCAGATCCTAAAGAAAATGGTTTGCTGACATTGAACAAAAGACCCTGAAAGAGACATGACAGTCTGATTAAACTTGCTGACTGCCTTTTATCTTTCCAAAATTCCCAAAATTCCAGGGTGGCCATGCAAAACTGGACAAGCAATGAATGAATGGGCTAGGTATCTCAAATGGCATGACACTTGAGCCATATGGGTTTGCCCATTATGAATTTCGGGCACTTTGTGATTGCATCTGCTTACATGGTCACAGTGATGAACAAAATTTTTTCCATTTCACGACTTTCACATAATTTTTATTCATTACCACTATCCAAGTTGCTTTTCCACCAACCTATCTTTTTAAACATGATAACAAATCCAACATCAAACTTATCAAAGCATTTCTATACCACTACTGAGAAAGTACCTTTAATTCATTCAGCATGGTAACCACGAGAAAGCACAGAACAGAGTTGTCTTCAGGTTTCATATAAGTTGCAACTTTGCACAGTTTAACACATACAACAGCTGCACTCTCAGTCAAATTCTTAGTACTTGTCAGAGCCTTTTTCAAGTGATCAAGGAACTCTTTCTGTGAAAAATACAAGTTAGAAGAAAAATCGTAAATATTAAGAATGTGCTACATTCATTTGGCTGCATCTTAGCAACAGGGGCATATAGGTAAAAGGTAAAGGAAAAGCAACCATGTTTTACATCAATAACTCGTGACAGTAATAACTGATAAACTTGAGGTTGACGGGTGCCCTCATTTTACCCCCTCTCTCCATCAACTCTCCATTTTAAGGGTGTTTAAAGCTAGTCAAAGCTACACAGAAAGGAGAGATGTCACCAGGGATCGAACTTGACACCTTGCACACCAAAGGCTGCGCACTAACCAACTGTACCGCCCTTGCTCCTATCCAGCAAAACCCAACAAAAATAGACCAAGACACCAGGGTCTACTTGGAACAGAAGTGTGAGCACTATATTTCCTCTTCGAGTCTGATGGGGAAGGATGAAGGAAACATGAATGTATATGACTTGATGTCACCACCTTATGACCTAAATATATGTCATGATCATGGTGAAGTGAGCATGATCGTAAAAGTTTTTTAAGGTCTTGGTTGGTTGTCAATAATTATGTTGTGGTGATCAAGAAACATTTATTTATTGTAATACTGCATTCTATAGTCATACAGATGACCAACATAGCTAAAATAGGGATTGTATGCTTTGGTATTTAGGGTTCTTTCCATACATTCCAGCCATTGGCCTCCCAAATAAGACCTGCAGGTACTGAATTAACAGGGAATGGGGTTAGAGGAAGGTAACAAGAGCACCAAAAGTGGAACGGGGAAGAGGAAGATGAAAAGAGCAACAAAACTGGCCAAAAAATTGAACTCATTTTTTAGCTACTATGTGAATAATATATTATGATGACCTGCCTAAAAATAAGGCAAAAAAATGCAGACAAAGGCTCTTTCAAATAGGAACTCACAGTACAAATGACCAAAAAGAATTCATTTATAGTCAAATTGCAGTTTTATTGCTAATCAGGTTTTTAAATAATTAATACCTTGTTGGCCTTGCTAACTTCAAATACTTTTTCACAAGTAGCTATTTGTTCAAGCATGTCCTGAATGAGCAAAAAAAATTACACACATTAATATTGTCATAATAATATAGCCAATGCTGTTACAGCAAGCTCTCATTGTTACCGTAAACCAGACAATTTAAAACCAGTGAATGCTATCATCACCTTCATCAATATCAATGCCATCATGTTGCTATTGTATTAGAGAGCGCTTACCATTTGAATGGAAATTTTGGTGAAAAATTTCCGTCAAATGGTACTGGTATTTTTTTTGGCACCAAAAACAGGAACGGGATTAAGTTGTACCATTTACAAAATACTGGTAAATTTTTCGCTTTCTGTCAACTTTAAGCCTGCCACTGGTAATCCAAACAAATGGTACAGAAAATTTCGGTCATTTTGGTAAAAACAGAAAAAAGGTAATACCTCAAAAGTTATTTCTTATTTTCCACAAAATTTCCACCAGGATGAACTGTTCCATTTGAATTCTCCCCGGAATTCCCAGGTTTTCCATACAAATGGTAAGCGCTCAAACATTATTCTTCAACTCAATAGTCTTAATAGTGACCAACATTAATTTTCTCCTTACAATATCCACACATTATCAAGGGAAATGGTTAAGAGAATAATATTAATCAGATGATCACCAAACAGAAAATGCTTTGATCTTTTAATTAAACTCTCTCAACTTATCTCTAAGGAACTGATGAATATCAGTCTGGAGAATTTGTATGTGGATATTGATAACACATGTAATGACTATACAATGTACAGGAACAGTGTGTGCACAATAATAACAAAGTTTTCTTACAGGACATAAAATAAGCAGCATTATTTGAAGGGGCCAGACTGCAGCCTTCCTTTTGGAACTTTCTGCAAAGTTATCCACCATGTCGAAAAGTCTCTCTGCATACTCTGAGAAACATAATAAATAGCACAATGTACTGTAGGGTCACAGGATTAACAAAACAACTGTTCTTGTGGAATCAAGTATCAATGCTCTACTGCATGTCTTCAAGGAAAAATACAGAGGAAATGAGTGCAACCACCACTGTGGATGCATTTTCATTATTTTTTAAAAGGGATCATTTATCAAATAATGAGACATAAATTGGTGACTTCTCAGGTGTTAATCATAACAAACCTTGTTTCATGCAGACATTAGGTTTAGCATCTTACCCAAGTCACTTTGACTTGGTCTTGTTGCGACTATCCAAGGGATTTATTATTATCATAATTATCATAATTTTATTATAATTATAATTAATTTATCTATAATGTACACAATTGTCAGGGTTTAAGACTTTTGGGAGAGATAGTTAATTTGTAGAAGTATTACTGTTTTAGTATAGTGCTAATAGTTTTAAGGAACTGTATGTAAATGTAAATGTTTAAACGAGTTTCTGTAAGCTCTTTAGTGTTACATGGGTAAATAAACTATTGTTGTTGTTGTTGTTGTTGTTGCATTCCTGCACATGGTTAAATTTACCCCTCAATAACAATAATGATAAAGACCGCAAGGAACAAACATCCAAACCCTTAATCTTACTAGGGGTTCTTATGTTGCTGAAAATAGTAGTTAAAAAAATGAAATGCACTCTATATACATCACTTGGACCAAATTTCCACCCCGGAAATAAGCAATACAAATATTGTAAAGCCTACCTGAAAGCTCAGGTGAAGGTTGCCTTTGAAGTTGTGCCAGTTCATCAGGACTGTTTTCTACCCAGTTCCATATTGCCTAGTACAATGTAACAGAAATCAAAATGTTATTGCTGTGGCTCAGTTTTATTTTTGGTTATTTTTTCCATACAAGATGAAAGAAATGGTGTAGTAATATTTTACAAGAAATCAGGGGTAGGAGCTTCCAGAAACCATTAGGCATCTCTGCAAGTAAGGTCTCCTCACTGAATAGGACAGTCACATACAATTAAATATAAAGGAAACATAAAATAAGCTACGAACTATTGGTTTGGCAAAAAGTTGCATTAGGTTATTCCAGAAAAAATCCACACACCCCCAACAGATGAGTTTCTTGAAATTCTCAGGCGAATAGGGGGTGAAGGAGCAAATGCTACGCAAATCCAGGCAGGAGGGGGGTGTTGGAACTTGAAATATCTTCTGTCTTCTTTGTAAGCTTAAGTTGTTTCATCATGGCTAAATTGAGATGCCACATTTTACATCCAAGTTGTCATCTGACAACCTATATGTGTATTATTCATTAAAATAATGCAATTTAGTGTACCTTTTCTAATCCTGACACCAGTGCTAGCTGACCAGTCTTCTTTAGGGACTTAAATACTTGAATGCTCTCTGAAATAAAAGAGGTAACCTTTACAATGTACACTTATTAGAGGATTGAATGGTTTTCATGTCGTGAAACCGGTTTTCAACAGAGATTGAAATCATGGCTTGGCTCCAAATGTTCCAAAAAAAATAATGATGATGAAAAATAATAATAATAAGTTGTACCTTGCAAGAGAATTTTGAGAGACGAAACATTCACATGTAAATGGCGAATGAGTTCAATATCCCCAGTGTCAGAATTATCTTCTGTATTGGCAAGAACATGTAATCTGAAAAATAATGACATCAATAACTTACAAATGGTCATCAATTAGCCAGACTAAACCACTTCTGCAAAGAATAATGGATTACATAGGAGATGAGCTGATAGCATTTCATAAAAGAGTTTACAATAATTGAATGAAAATTTTTATTTTAAATGTTCGTTAATTTCCAGGCTCTGCGCTCTTCAACTGATGCAAAACTTTAATGTGACACAATTGAACCAGGGATAAACAAAGATGATATTCCCTTGCAAAAATTGGGGGAATGGTATTAACAACTTAGTTGCTAATAATGTAGACTTAGACAAAGAAAATACACGACTACAAATCTTTGGCAAGTGCATGCAATAAGGGTGGCAGCAACACACTCTAAACTGGGTACTGCAAAGAGGGTGGCAGTGACACACCTTAAACTGGATAATGCAATGAAGGTGGCAGTGACATACCCAAGCAATAATATGCAATGGAATGAGAGTGGCAGTTACACACCCTACACAGTAATAAAGGAGGTAATGCAAGTGAGTAAACTAAGGTGGGGTGGGGGCCCCACCCAGCCTGCTATGCACTGGTAAGAGTGACAGGTGTGCACCCAAGCCAGTAGTCCAGCTTTATTGAAGCAAAGGGAGCATGTGTGGTGGGGAAAATATAAACAACTGACGCATATAACCTACTGAGTATAGTGCAGAGTGAATATGCGAAGCTAAAAAACAAAGAAGCACTCAAGTGGTATGAAGGCTATAGGCATAACTTGGTATCACTTACAGCTAGTAACAATAAAGAGTTGTTATCACGAAAATGTAAACCCAAGGTCAGTTCTTGTGAATATCTAAATAAACAGGCCACTTTTGCATAAAAACAAAGTCATGCAATGTCCTTTATCACATGCTAAATATAATGTGGCTGTTGTACGGAGCCAACAAAACTGAGTTTATATGGTAAAATGAAGGCTGCAATAAGCTCTAATTAGTTAACTCTATTTTATAAGCAAAATATCCTCTTTTAGGCACACTGGCTCCTTTCATGAGGCAAGTATCAGCCTCCTTATTCTGATTTCTGCTGAGTTATAGGAACAAAAACATGCAAAAATGTTTTTTTGAGACAGTAGTTTAAGAAACAGCTCTAACGCGTAGTTCGAGAAGGCCTAAACTCTCATAACCTCCTATAGTTTCTGTTAGGTCTCCCTTCCACTTTCTTCCTCTCTTTTCCTTTATTTTTTATTATTGTGTGGCAAATAAAATAAAATAAATTAAATTAAAAAAAACAACTACTGTTGAAACAGTAACAATAAAAGCCTTTCGTTTCCTCAACAACAAACTTGGCCAAGCACAAAATGAATCTTTCCAGACTGTAACTTACTTGGAGATCAAACTTCCTGCATTTTTATATTTGCTTTACTTTTTTTAGAAAGATGATTGAATTATTTTATCTTTCTTTCTCAAAAGCAAAAAATGCACCCACAACTAACAATAATTGTTAGTTGTGGGTGCATTATTATATTATTATTATTTATGTTCACCTAATTGCAATGCGATTAAAAAGAGCAGAGAAATGATGGACACTGATGTGAGAGAGAACTCTGCCAGCTAATGCTCTCTGTTCAGCTTCCAAGGGAAATCCATTTGACTGAGTAATGAACTGTTGAAAATAATAAATCAAGGAAACAAGTGAATTCTGAATCTGAAAACAAATCAAAGAAATGGAATCTTTGCAAACAGTCCCAAAGAGTGATCAATAGGGAGTTTAAGCAAATCGCTACGGCGACCTCTACTACGGCGGCCGGAAGTAAAAAAGCCCCGAAGTGACGCAGTGCGCATGCTTGAAAATGACCTTTCGCCGTAGCGCCAAATCCTACGACGTGAAGAGCTGTCTTCTGGCGTAGTCGCCACTACGTGAGTATAAAAGTCGACTCTTCTCCTATTTTTTACGATCACTGCTTTTAAAAGCTATCATAGATTGTTTTTCACTTTATGAAGAAAGTATTCGACGCTTCTGGTTTTCCAGTGAATACATTTTCCTTGCGTTTTCTCAGTTTCAGATTTCGATCCTCAAGCGAGTGTGCCATGAGTTCTGCCGCGCCATGGCCGCAGAAAATCCGCCAGTACAAACAAAGGCTAGACGAAAACCGTAAGCACGACTGTTAGCAATAAAGCTAAATGTCACTGAAGGTTGTTTAAACAAGAATAGAATAGAATCTAAAACGCTGAATTTGTTGATTTGTTGTTAAATGCGGTACACAAAAAGAAACATCACCAGCAGCTTACTCCGATCTTCATCTGTAGTTTTCTGTTTTGTGTACGAATCGCCCTCTGATGATGTTTACTATCAATATTCTTCTTGGCAAACGAAATTTTTAAATTGGCCTTTTTCTTATTTGAGCACCATTGAATTCTGTTGTTGATAAATCATAGCGAAAGCAAGTGAGCAAGAACCGAGCTTGGAATTTGGCGAGCTACGAGACGTACTCTCCCCAGGACACCGCATCCACGACCGCCGTAGTAGAGGACGCCGTAGCGATTTGCTTAAACTCCCTAATAACGGAACTCTGACTCTCCAATCCGTATACAGTCAAAACAGTGTATAGCGGCCCTGTATGTAGCTGTCACCCTGAATATCATGGTCACTGAACAACTTTCCAAAAAATTGTACCTTAGATTTACCGTTAAGTTGACCTGTATGTAGTAGTCACCTGTCAGTCAGTCTTTAAGACTTTCCAAATCCAAAATTTCATTACTTTTTTTATCTGTATGTATATGTTGTGGTTCAATTTTATCCTTGATTCAAATTTTCTTTTCTTTTGTTTCAAACTCATTATCATGTTATTATCATACATTACCATACCCAAAAACAAAACAAAAGAAAATATGAACCAAGGATAAAATTCAACCACAACATATACAACCACCACTAAATTGGATTAACATAACATCTTAAATGAATTATTGCAAGCTTTGTTCAAGAGCTCATTAAGTGTGACTACTGGGGCAGGGGTCTCGCAAAATACACAAATTCACTTTTATACTGAATACAACTACATCCTATGCATGCTTGTGACAGGGCTGTTATATTTTTACTATTGTCCCTACAATTTAAATGGAGTGATTATCTTCCCATAAAAAGGTTATTCAATAACTTCCAGTAGACTTTAAAGGAAACCTGTGTACAGCAGTCAGCCTGTATATGACTGTCATCGGAATGTTTTCCAAGGGTGACCAATATAAAACGCTGATTTGACAACGTGCAACTGTATATACATGTACATGTACAGTTAAACATAATAAGCAGAGTCGCATAAAAAATACATACCTGGCAAATAGTAGGAAGGAGACGTTTGTTCAAAACTTCATCAGGTAATGCTGCACATTTGTCTGGATTCTAGAAAGAGAAAGGAGAAAACCCTTAACACTTACATGTAAATTTTCAAATATAAGAGATTACTGATGTTTACCCAGAAGAAGTGCGTCCCCATCTCCCCGCCAAAAAAACTGATGCTTTGTTGATTGAAAAAACAAACATAAAAAAAATTAATGCAAAATCATCACTGAGCAACATTTTATTCAAAGCCCTTCAATTTCACTTTTTTGAAAGGATAAGGACTGTCCAAAAGTTCTTAGCAGTTAAACGATGTCCCGACATACAGGATGCTGAGCTGATGGCCATCCCTCTCAAGATTCACAAGTTGGTTTTCATGCTTAGCTTGGTACACCTTTTTCAGAGTTCATGTTAGGCTTGACATTTGGACAAGTTTATGCAAACATCAGACTTAAAATTGTGACATTCAGTTTTGATGACATTATCATACCTGTTCAAAACATTTAGCCATAGTGTCCATTGTCAAGCCATTGGATTGACAGGCAAGCGTCACGTTTTCTGCTGACAGTGAGCACTGAAATGAAATGGTAATGAACGTCAACTTCATGTATCCTTACTTGCAAGATACCGTAAACTTTTAGTTGTAAGCCCCCCATTTATAGGCCTATCTAGCTCTCTCCCACCCTGAATATACCCCGCCCCCTTTAGCTTGTATTGAAATGAATTCGCCTTTTTATGCTTTGAGGCTCACAAAAGCCATCAAAGTATTTGATCAGCACTGCTATGTAGCTTGCTTTGAAACATTTTTTTCTGTCCAGCTATTAGCCCCTGCCCCCATTTAACCTTTTAAGCCCCAATATCCATATACAAATTCTCCAAACTGATCTCCATACATTTCCTTCATGAATGAGTTGAGAGAATTTGATAAAAGATCAAGGCATTTCCCTTAGGTGATCATTTTATTAATTCTCATAACCTGATCTCTTTACATGGTATGGATATCGTTAGGAGAAAATTGACGTTAGTCACTATTGGGACTTAAAGGGTTAAAAGCCCTCCTAAAACCCCTTACGAAGTTGTATAAGCCTTGGGCTTATAATCTGATGTTTACAGTACTGGTTTACAGTCAACTCTCTTGTAAGATGAACACCTTGTTCCAGACGAAACTGTGCCCATCTCCAAGAGAGTCAAAAGTTACAATCACATACAGTAAATGAAATGAGAGTTTGAGTTTTGAGTGTATGAAGACATTCCCATGAAGAAAAGCAACCAGAAAGTACAGTCATGTGACTGTCTTTTTTTGGGGGGGGTGGGGGGGAGTCTTTAAGCCTGCAAAAGCTTACTTCTCGGTCAAAACAAGATATTAGCTGAAATATTTCCGCCCCAAGATCAAGTAAGCTCTCTGTGACTCTTTGCCTCTCAGAATTTATGAATACAGTGCTTACTACTGACAACTGCACCTTGCTCTCCACTGATCTCACTTGTATTCAAAGCACCTGTACAGGTGTAGGCAGAGAAATAGCAAGAGGAACAGGGGAATTTATTATTTACATGTACTTGTATGAGAAATTTGTGGCTGGGGCACACATTTCTAATAGCTACATGTATAATGTAGGCAATAGAGAGTTTTAGATCTGAGTTTACCGCGAACCTCTAACCGCTGGAGGTCAAGTGACAAGTCTTTCGTGTCACGTTTGGGGTTTACGACGTGCGTTTTCAATGTGGGGAGGTAGGTTTCATGTATGTCATTTACTTGAAAGCTTTTAGTGTATAATTCTTGTTTTATCCCATGTAACAATACAAAAATTTTGTTGAGCGAGTCTTTATCCTTTGACCAAGGCACTAATTCGGGCGAAATGCTAAATTTGATAATCCTATTGGATCTTGAAAACAAGTGCCATTCATGGCTGCTGATTCAAAATGGCCGCCGTAAATTTGCAAGAAGAACTAATGTAAGAATTTACTGCTCTTTGCTGCTAGATAACCCAATGTTACCGTAAATTTCT
Source organism: Porites rus (assembly GCA_964035705.1). Lineage (NCBI taxonomy): Eukaryota > Metazoa > Cnidaria > Anthozoa > Scleractinia > Poritidae > Porites > Porites rus. The sequence continues at coordinate 13,700,265 of OZ038002.1, forward strand.
CTTACTTTCATTGATTAATATTTCTTCAACTATTTCTAAATGGAAAAATAAACCAGAATCCACTTCTTTAATCCACCGCCAATCTAAATTGAATTATGTTTGAACGTCGAACTGCAAACGGGTGACCGCAAACCGCGGTTAGAGGTTCGTGGTAAACTCGGATCTAAAAGTCTCTAATATTCCTGACCCTACGATCAGGCAGTCCTTCTGCCCTTGTTCTGTGAAGGACAAGGGGAAAAAGACAAAGAAAAAGTTCTTTTTTAACCTCAGCCATTTGCTGACTTTTTCACCCTCTCCCCCAAAAAGAATACATAATCACAGGTTGAATATTCCTATCCCGTTTGACCAGCCATCCATAACATGGTGAAAAAGTGGGTTGAGTAAAATAATGTGCCCAGTAGATTAATATTACACCTTATGAAGTGAATAAGACTTGAATAAATGGGCAAGTTAAACCCACTCACTTACCAGAAATGCTGGCTCCTTAATAAAACTGGCCAGATCTGACACCACCATAGTGAAGTTATGTTCACTGAGGCTGACAATGCATTTCTTGATGTGATCTGTGCTTTCATGGTTTTGTTGGGAGTTAGATGATTCAAATGGAAGCTGCAAGGAAGAAATGAATTTTGAAATGCACATGAACATTTAGAAGCTATATTAGCTAAATCACAGAACAAATTGTCCCTCTATGGTATAGTAATAATATTGTAGCAATCAAACAGCAACTCTAGCAATCACAAAGAGAGTACACTCAAGAAACCTGACTGAGGTTGTTTGTCAAGTAACTTTTTTCTGTTACGTTATTTCTTGAAATTTTGCCATGAGTACAAGACGTAAGAATGTAAGAATCCATCAATTTTTAGCACAAAAACTGAGGACCTGATGACCATTTATACAGACACCTATGTAAACTTGCCAAAAAGCACAAGGGAGACTGCAACAGATGGTTGCAGCTAGCGAAAGTGAGTGAGGGAGTCACAAGACGAACAACATAACTGATCACATAACCAGCAGGAACGTACCAGAAACAGGCTTAGAGAAAGTCTAACACGTTTCTATGTTGATGAGATATTTAAGGCACTGACATTGACACTCAGCTGACAACACCTTTCCAGTGTGCAAAGAAAGTAGTGTCCGATAGCCCAGGGCTAGTGAATTCTGTTTTTAACTTGCCCCAGGGCAGGTGATGTTTTTTACGGAATTTGAAAAACTGAACAACTGTTAAATCAATTCTGCTCGTCAAACAGCTTTTGGGGCTAGTTGAAATGACGTCTGGGCCAGTAAATGCTAGCTTCAGCTTGCCCGAATGGCAAGCTGTAAAAATGACTTTCTTTGCACCCTGTAGTTCTCACTTTACTTCTGCTCTAATGCAACACTGCGGTTTTCTTTTTTCAAATAAACCCCTTTACCCACATTATATTGGTAAACAAACTTGCTTAGAGTTCTAACCCCCTACTGGCATTGTCATATGATTGAAATCAGGACTTTAAATAGTACAACAAAATTTCTTGTCATATACTTTCATCTATCAAAACTGTTGTTATCTTCGGTTGAGTTTTAAGTCACCAAAGCAAAGTTAACATGATGGCCCTCTCTGATTTTTTGTTTCCTAAAACATAACCTAAAGACGCGAATGGAATGACACGAGAATAAAGGCGGGAAAAAATCTCTTTACCATTTCTGACAAACATGTTCGAAATGATACACGGGGAAGAAATCATAAGAAAATCTCGACACTAAAACAACTCAGACATGGTCATTAACAGAAGAATCGCATTTCTCTTTCACAATGAGAATAAGGCTAAGTAAATTGCTGGATAAGCATAAATAATTGGTAACAAACTGTACTCTGGCCTGATCGATGCCTCAAATAAATATTATCGAAACAACCATCTGCTTGACTAGATTTTAATGTCTTATCGTTCAAGTTAAAACATCCTCCACCCAAAACGTTATATCTTTACCCACAAATTTAATATACTAAAATATATAAACCTCGTCTTATTGTTTGCATGAAAATGCAAACAATAGGAAAAAATTACTCTAGTGTAAAAAATTCCAGCGTGCAATCAAATGCACAACCTTGTAGACCTTGAAAAACAGCATGTGGGTTAATTCCTAAAGGACAGGAGACATTTTTCGAAGGAATGCAATACGTATCATCCCTTTACCACTGAAAAACACTTGGTCTTTCAACAAGAATGTCTTACTAGGCTAAGAATTTTAAAAATCAAGATTGTAATTCCCATGCGGTGCCTTGGTAGTCGGCTTACTTGCTACTTGTAGCTGATTACGTCGTAAAAACCGCCGACATACTTAGAACACGCAAACCTACCTGAGCTCGGAACCTCCGCAATACGAGCTTGACCCAGTCATCGGACTTATTTTCACGTTGCATTGTTCAGTAGTAAATTTATGTATCGGATTTTACGAGCAGTTCTAATTCCGCTCGACATCGTTCAAGCTGCTCTCTATTTTGTCTGGAGCGAATGCAATCACCGGAAATGCGTTCGATTAAGTTCATCCCAAATATGGACAAAAAGCGGGCTAACACCCAAAAGAGACAACTTCCGGGAGTACCTTATGGGTAAGTACTTCATGTCAAGCCATCATATAATTCACTGGCGTAAGGTTAGAAAAAACAAACAAACAAACAAAAACAATCATCGTCGCAGACACTTCTACCTGTGATTCAAGCCAGGGCCTCCGTGTTCAAATTGGCACGAGTCAGATTTTATAAAGGAAGTTCCATGAAACGTTTCGGTTTTGTTGGCGTCACAAAAATGTGGATACTTGTATTAACAAATCAACCGCAGTTAGCCATTTAGCTGGCCATTGGCTCATTACCCGCCATTGTTGTTGAGCATCAAGAGAGAATGAGCTACCTCAATGAACATAAAAAATTTCATCAGAGAGTCAAAAAGGTTTTCAAATGGAAGTTCAAACTGTTACAAAGGTAACTAGACTTCAGTCCTGGCCTTCCCTCAGAGCTCTGCCTTTCTCTTGAATAGTGTTGGATGTCCAGGAAATTTTGAGCTGTATTTTTTGCCACCACTTGAAAGATACAGTTGATTTTTTACTTACAATAACGAAAAGTTACCATCGAACAAAGCTGACTAAGGTTTTTCTCAATATTTCAATACTGTTGTTTGATTTGGATTATTTGTTCATACCGGGCCTGGAGCCCATCCTGCAAGTTAGGCGCCTTCCCTCTACACCCCACACTACAGTAGTCTCGAGTAGTCATAGCAGCACAGCCAATTAGTGCGTCTCCACTCTTGACCCTCACTCTAGTACTTTGAACAAAGCATCTAAATATATTTTTACTGAAATACAAGGTTCCACCAAAATACTCTAAATATCTACGCTAAGCTAAAAAGAACCTTCAAAGGGTCAGGCCCAGCTTGAATCAGCAAAAACGTGGTAAGGCGGCCAAAGTTCTGGAAGTCAGGGTGAAAAGGGAAAGATCATTGAACTTGGCTAAATCCGGGAGAGTAAAAAAAAGATAGCGTCAAAGCTGACGTTGTCTCAAGTTAACTTTTAAGGCTTTGCAAGCATCCCGGTGAACATTTTTTTTCCCTCTACTTACAACGTTGTGGGGGGGGGGGGGGGGTACTCCGGATTCCAAGTGATGGGGATGATCCTCAGATTTATCATAGGTGTCATTTGCCGTAAACACAAATAACAAGACGACAATATTTACTATCCTTGAGAAAACTGCTTAAGGTGTCAAATCGTTTTGCTTTAAATCTGTGCACAGCTGACCATTTAGAAATCGAAGCCGAAATTACCTTTACAATTTCGCGCATTAGAGAGGATTACTCAACATTTTTTTCTCCCTATCAGATTTTCAGATTTACGGAGTTTTATTGGTTCTGTGACAGAATTGGAATTCGGTGCGACTCTTGGTCATTTCGCCCAGGTTACTTTGCCCCTCTATTTTAGAATGAGGAATATTATATTTGGAACCCGCTAAATGACTCGAAAATAGGAGGCGATCTAGCGAAGCCAAAGCGGATTGTTCTAATGAATACCAAGGGAAAAAATCAGGTTTAACGGAGAACCTGTGACCATCGCAGATGTCATGGGTTTGAATCCCGTTTAAGCCTCAATTTTTTTGCAGGCGTTCTTTTCGCAACATCTTCACACAACTCCCAGTTGCGTAAATGACTGCAATGATCTTTCACGAGTTAAATTGATTTAATATTATTGTTGACTGTGTGTCAAGGATGTAACGTTTCCGTTGCAAACATATTCAGTTTAATAATTTTAAGAAAGGAATTTCTTATGACAAGATCAAGAACCTTCCAAACGACAGAGAAAAATTAACAAGTCATAACTGTCGTTCAGATATTTAAGTGGCGAGCGCAGCATACCGTCACCGTCTGATATTCGTTAGTATTTCACTATTTTAAATGTACAGATAAGGAAAACGCGAATATCTGGAATAAACGCAAGCTACGTGACTGTGACAACAGGCGTACATAGCTGTGAAGCAGTTTTCTTTCGGAGTCTGTTCCATGTCCCTTGCTTGCAAATTCACCTTGTTTTCTTATTATTCTATATCGAAGGTTTTGCATCAAGCTTCGCCTGAAGCTTGCCAGCCTCTTTCCTCATTTTCCTGGCCTCGGGCCAATTTCCCTGCATGGTGTAAGCAATACCAAGAACTGTTAGAGTCCTCACAACCTCTGGGTGCTCATCACCATGAATGGTCTTATGTCCGTTTAAAGCCATGTCCAGAAATCGCCGCGCCGGCATGGTTTCGCCGAGAGAAAGGTACGCATGCCCTAGATCAGTGAGCGTGCTGGCCACATCGCTTGTGAATCTGCGGGTTTCTACTTCATCTGGGTTGGTAGGTGCCGCTGACTGCATAAACGAGAAGGCTCGTTCAATGTAGTCGCGACTTCTCTCCTTAAAGCCTAAGTTCCCGTATGTAGCACCCAAGGCAGAAAGAGTGCGGGCATAGTCAAGGGGCTGTTTGTATTCACCAAATTTTTTTCGTTGAGCTTCGTAAATGTGAAGTGCCCTTTCTAGAAGCTCTCGACACCTGGCTAGATCGTCTAATGAGCTGTAAATGTCGGCTAAGCGCGTCATAGTGGACGCCACCTCCAGACTCGATTCACCATACAGCTCGGTTTCAATTCTCAGCGCCTCTTCCAGTAATCCTCGACTGGACTCCAGATTTCCGAAAGAAGCGTCTATGGATGCTACAGCAGAAATTGTATGGGCGCGACTCCTAGGACCCAGGCTCTTCGATGTTCCAGCGGCTAAGATGTGATCAAGATGAGGCCTGAGGAGTCGGGCGAGTGTGCGTGTTTGATTGTCCTGCCCACATACAGAAGCTACGCCATTGACTGTTTTCAGAATACGCGCTGTGTGTTGTTGACAGTGGCGAACTGCGTCTTGAGGCTTAATTTTTCTGAATTCTTCTTTTCCTTCCACCTCATTATCCGCCAGCAACTGGCTGACATCTGGCCCTGAGAAGGGTGGGAGGGCTGCTTGATCAGGGGCGTGGTCTGGTTGGGTGACAGGCAGATTGCGTGACACTTCTCCGAGGGAATTGCGGTATTCTTGGAGGGTCCTCTGGGCGTCAAAACTCCACAAGCGGCGAAACCACGAGCTTGAGTTATGCTTGTCTTCTGCTTGTTTCAGGTATTTAGCTTCAAGAAGGTACATTGTCCTGGACAAGAAGAGTTGCTGAAAGACTGAATGCACCAGAGGACTAATGACCACTGTTTCCACACCTAGCAAATACCAACAAAATCACTGTTTAGAAACTTAACAAATAGTCTGAAGGCTGAGACTAGTCTCCTTAGCAGAGGCCAGAGTCACGCAGTGCTCCCCACCCCATGCTACGTGAAGGCAAATATACCTTATTTCAAAATTATGGCAATATTACTTTTCTTTTATCTTTATGTCACTTATTCCTCTTGGCTTTGATTGCGACTGCATCTGTATTCCACAGTACTTTTACCTTCAAATGAGAAATTGATGGCTAATTCTCTACTTTAGAAGAAAAGAGGGAAAATACTCAGGCGAAGTTAACTTAAACAGAGATTTCTGGAACTGTTACTAAGGACAGGGAAAAAATGGCTAATAGCTGACCGGTGCGTCCAAGTCTCAAATGAACAGGTACTCGCCAAGAGGCCTTATCTGTTTAGGGGGTCTGAGAATCTTGCATAGTCACAATATAGTCTTGTGAATGTTACCCTAAACCTTAAGTGATTTATATGGTCCATTGTTTTTCTTTGAGAAACTGAAAACATAAGCACCCAAAAGAAAAGTGTCATGAAAAGGTTTGCCAATATAGTACACTGTTATCCCTTATGCAAGAAGTTCACCTCCAGCAACAAGCAATACAAAAAAGCTACCCTCCAGTCTATATGGAATTTACACCAACATAATTTTTTAAATGGTTATTCTTAACCTTACCCATGTTTTCTATTTTCACCACAGACACCAATGGACATGCCTTTAACATCTCGACCACCCCATCAGACATCTGAGGCATATCTGGAAGCTCAGGATTGAGCATTGCTTTGATAGCCTCTACATTATTTTTCACGGCAGTCATAAAAGACTCTAAATTCTTAGCAAGCCTCTTGATGGACAAAAACATCTCTTCTGCTTCCCCTGTACTGTCTTCCTTTTCAACATCGCTGGACTGCTGTTGGCTTGGCAACACAGGTCCACTTCCAGTCACTGGAGGAAGGCTAAAATCAGGCGTCCTTAAATGCAGTGCAATTAGTGTCAATGGAACTGGCCAATCAGGGTTGCATGTGCCAAGAAAGTCAAAAGTGTGGAGAAGATGGGGATTTTCTTGGACAAGATTTTTGGTTTCCATGGCAACAACCACATGCAAGACGTCCAACTCCGAATTAGACTTTGTACTTGCAAACTTCCGCAAATTGTGTTGTACCTCATTTAAAAAGTCTGAGCAGGAATAATCAGGGTTTCTAGCAGCTTTTGATTGCATGTAATGGCCAGCACTTGTAAGAGCTAGAGGGTTACCATTCAGTAGTTTAACAACATCTGCTCCTGCTGTCATTTTCTCTTCATCAAAGCCACTTAACTTAGATAGAAGTATCACTCCATCATCAGCACCCATTCTAAAAGAAACCAAAATTTAAAAAAACTATGAGGTTTGAATAGAATGTAATCTAACAAGTTGACATAAACATTAACATGTTAGTATCATCTAAGAAGATACGAAATTTGCACATCCCATTGCCTTTGAAGGGTACCTTCAAATTTTAAAATTGTCCTCTGAGAGGACATGAACTAACTGGCAATGAATAGTCTGTACAAAAGTCATGTTCTTTCAAAACAAAATCGTTCTTTAAGGCAGTCACGTTGTGTAGCAACTTCTAATCAGCACGTGCACTTTTTGTCACCGTTTGTTATGTGCTATAAGTGCTTTATAGCACGTAAGGCTGGTTCAGCAGCCACAGGCAAAGTTAAAACTTTCAAAGATACCGTTCTGGAACTACTGTAATTTCTTGCAAAGATTAAGCAATCAAATGTCATAACAAAATTGCCATAAAGTAGAATTTTAAAAATGCTAGTTGTTTCAAAGTTATGCATTTTTTTGACATTTTGAATGTTTTGTGTAAAAGTGACAGATTCGTGTTTGCATTTTCCACATTGTGATTTTCAATGCTTAATACCAACAATTAAAAAATATTCATTACTAGTAAAAATCAATCCGCACATAAAGCAATAATTATGAATGGATAGAAATAGCAAAGAAATATTAATTTGGCTCAACCAAATTGAGAATTATGCTAAGTCAAAACAGAACACTTTTCCAGCTGTAATATGACATTTGAAAGACCATTCCTCACGAACGCAAACACCTTACATGTTTAAAATAACAGAGCACAATATCTTATTTAAACTTTTTAAAAAGCCCTAAGAATACAACAATGCTTTATAAAACAGAGTTTAAAAAATGGGAGATAGCAGGTATCGAACCCAGTCCCTTCGGCTCCAAAGGTCACGCATTACTGGATGTATGAGAACAATAGAAATGACCGTACTGTCTCAAAAATTAAAACTTCATGAAAGTAAGTTGGAAGTAAAGACACTTTTTTTTGGTCCTTGATAGAAATCCTTCCAAAAAAACAACACCAATAATAAACTCTGACCAGCAAACAATGGACAACTACGGCTTACAAAAAGAAACATGGACAGATCATGAGATGTATGAAAGATGGCTTTTAGAGCAGTAAAAAATGCGGAAGAATTCACTTATTTCATGACAAAGACACGGCCGAGATGTTGCCTTAAAACTTAGCAAGAACAGCAAGAATACAACATGACAGATGACGCATGCTGTTTGAAAAGTATCTGCTCAACTAAACATCCCTTCATAACCTGAACTCGCCGAGAAACAAGCAAATGAAGATGGAAACTTAACTCAGATAGAGGTAAGCATGTTTTAGCTTGTTTTTAAACTAAGAATGATTTTGAATGAATAATTAACAATTATTCCTCGAGCCCGAATGGGCTCTGAGTCAATTGACTCAGAGGCCATGAGGGCGAGAGGAATAATTGCGTTCGACGTTAGGAGAACGCTTCGTAATCTTTGGGGATCCTGTGGTCGATGGGATACCTGTGCATGCCAGGCGTGAAGATTCGAGATTTTTGGTTACTTGGACGGGCGATGTTCAAAATCTGCGCCATTTTGAATAATTATTAAGCGCGCGCACGAATTTTAAGCCCAATAGCCGGCCAAAGAAATTGCGGGCTCACCTGGTGGACATGCGCACACAACTATTTTTATGCGGAAGCAACTATACCTCGTTTACGTCATAATCAATTGTCATATGGCAATCACGTGCATCACTGGTTCCATCAAGGTCAACAAGCAAGATGATTACACGGGAATATTTGAGTTCGGCTAAAGAATGAAGTGTGGAGTTGTTTTCTAAGCGGGTTTTATCGCTGAACTGATGATTCTGCTACACCTTTTTCGGTCAATGCCGTTCAAATCGAGCTGGAACTTCGTAGAAACACACAAATAAAGACCAGGTAACATTTGTGCCGTGAGAAGTTTACCCGTGCGTTTGAGTCTATTTATATATTTCTAGTTTAACCTCTTTACGCACGAAATATATTCTGGGATAAAGTAAGCTGTTGTTACAACTGTAATGCTTCATTCACGTCTGATATATCTACGCGGGCCATCTTGCATGATAAGTATCTCGCTCGCTGAAGCAAGCTTAAGTTTTAAATATGTTAAACTGACGTACATGAACTTAAAATAATCATGAGATGAAAAGTTTGCACAATTGCAAAAGATTCTGTCCTGTTCTCTGACATCAGTAATCTAGCAAAAAGCTAATATGTTTCCGTCGCTGCTATGATCATTGTTTTCATTTCAAGTTGTGTCACGCAAGAAGCCAGGACTTTGTAACCTTCGAGGCTACCATTTTTTCGAAGTTTGTAGTGACATGTTTATCTTTTTAACAACATAGAACTTTTTACGATCTATTTTACATTTTTATCGACCATGCTTGAGGGAGAATAAGACAGGAGTAAAGAGTTAATGAGTGAGATATTTTGAAGCTGTATACGCGAAGAGCATCTCTTAAGAAAAGAATGTTTACCTTTTAATTCATAATCTCTTCCATGATTTGAAATAATGCTTGACGACACAAAAAAGCTAATCTGGAGCTAAGAAAATTCGAACGCACTCATTAATCTATGATTACTTCTAGTAATAAAAATTATTGTTTTAGTAAAATCCAACTAGTTGGTCACAAATATCAAGAAGAAAAAAATTCTTGCTAGGTAAAAGGTAGACTTCAATCCTTTTTTGTTGCCAAGAAGCCCACGCTTTTCGCTACTAGTGGGCTATAACATATAGCCTAGTAGTAGCTCAACCAATCAAAGCGGAGCATTGATGATAGACCACTAGTTGGATTTTACTAATAGATATTACTGGATTTGGCTTTTGTATAATCTGAAGAATTATGCAGATCTCAGAGAGTGTTTATACTTAGCCTTCTCCCACAATATCAATATACTGACATCGCTAAGGGTGATACAGTTCTGTCAGGTTCTGTCCTATGGAAGGATCTTATTACTAGTACCATAGTCTATTTACTTACCCTTCATCAACATTGTAGGTATTGTTAACCAAGGAATCTCCTCTGGCATTCATTTCCCTAGTAACAAGGATAGTTCCATTTCCCCAATTTTTCCTTGAATCACTAGAAAACCATTGATTCAAAATATCCATGTCCTTTAAATTCTCCAAAATGAGGATCCATGCTTGGCTATTGTGAAGTTTTTCCCTCACTGCTTCAACAAAGCAATCTAACTGCTTAATTTTGGATAAACTACTGAACTGCACCCCTTCTCCTGCTTTTGAAGTCCAGTCACTCTCAAGGCAGCCAACAGAAATTGCAAATCTTTTAATGTCAAAAAGAAGGCTATCTAGGGATGAAGCATTAACTGTTCCATACAGAAGGTTTCCTGGAAGAAAGTGAAAGCTTTTCTCTTCGTCTTTGAAAAGTTTCTCTGCAAATAACCGAGCTAGCTGGGTTTTACCAGAACCTGGGCTGCCAACAATATGTAAAACAGTCGGTGTTCCGCCTTTTTTGAGTTGATTATGGAGAGATAAAAGATCTGAAAGCTCTCTTTCACGTGGATGTGCATAGTGAGTGGGGACAGGGGGGAAAGACTTGACTATCACTCGTTTCGTTTCGTGATTCTTACGAACGTAGTAATAAATTGTCCCAGATATACCAAGAGTACCCAGAATCCAATACTTCAAATGTGGGTTCTCTCTCCATGATTTCTGTTCATCTTCGTCTTCGGTTGTTTCTTTTTGCTTTGCAGGTTCAGCTGAAGTAGAATACAAACAGCCTCTTTTGCATCTTTGCGGAATTTGGTTAAGAAAAATTCTTTTCCGGAGCCCTGCTGCGACTACAACTCGCAAACGAAGCCCAATTTGACCGTTCAAAAAACGGTAAAACATTGCAAATATTCTGTCTCTCAAAGCTCAACTGGCGGCGGCCATCTTTGATCAGCACGTGCGTACCTCCTTACCCCTTACCCTACGCCACTGAAAATTTTTATTGTGTTTGCAAATTATTCACCGCCTGCGTGTGCCGTATTCGGGTCACTTAATTTCCAGAAATGAAGAATTATGATTGAAGTGAAGAAATTCGCTTCAGAAATTTCATATTCTCTCACAGTTTTAAACACAATTTGTTTAGAAAAGTGATTCCCGTGTCTACCCTCCCTGACACACATTTACCTCTATCTATTTTCCAGTCTTCACACGAGCTTGAAGGAGAGAATTGAAGGTGAAAAAACGCGATAGCATGGCCACCTCGAAACGCAAAATAATCATTGATTGTGACGCCGGAATCGACGATGCTCAAGCTATAATGATCGCGTTAACTCAGGAAGTGGATATTTTGGGCATCACTTGCACCTTTGGAAATGTGGATGTTGATCAGGTGTGCAAAAATGTCCTCAAAATACTGGAAGCTTGTGGTCGTACTGACATACCGGTCTACAAGGGTGCACATCGCCCCATACTTGGTAAGCTAATGCCCTACTAAGCAGCATAGCTTTTCTATGAAGAATGATTCAAAAACGTTAGACTTTAAGGCTGAAAGTTGGAAAATAAGTGGGGTACCGGTCCAGGGGTGTTCAGGGGTAGGTGTCAAGGGGCCCGTTTCTCGAAGCTCCCGGTAACTTAACGGGCCCGGAATCATATTTTTAAATCAAAGTCTCAAGAAAAGTAGGGTGTGTTCTGACCTCTAATAAAGTCCACTTTGTTTCGTTAGCTAATAACTCTACTGTATAATTTTCAAAACTTTTAAAACTCCCTTCTAAAATGGAAAACAAAACAGCTTAACGGGCCCGGTAATTACCGGGAGCTTCGAGAAACGGGCCCAAGAACTTGGAGGGAGGTGGTGGAGGTGACTGGAGCCCACGCAGATGAACTCCTTGAGGCCTTTCAAGCGGGGAGGGAGTTATGCTGTCGCTTTGTTGGTCATTTCTGAGACTGCCTGTCACCTGGTAGGTCAGGAAAAGATGTCGCTGTCGCATTTTAGCTAGAACGAAAGTGTCCTTGTTAGTTCAGCATAAATTTTTGCGATACTCAATTTTGAATTTACAGAAGATCAATTGCTATTATAATATTAACCCCTGAGGGACCATTAATTCTTGAAAAATACCATAATTAGAAAATGTTCCAAAGAAAATAACAAGAAAATGCTGGTAATAACGGAATAGAGTTTTTTGACTCTCCTTGTTGACAGCCAAAATGTTTATAGCCAAATTTGTTGTATTGCACTGCGCATTTTGCAAACTTCAAAGGAATTTCGGGTTTTCTGTTCTGTCAATCATCTTAGCGGACCTCTTAGGAAACACATGTTTACTAGCGATTGGTGAATTTCGATCCACTTAGTTTGTTTCTGTGTTCCAAGGTTATTTGCATGTGATCGCCCTGTTTCGGACACTAATCGACTAGTTTTCTTCGAAGATTTTTCTGATCTTTCTTATTCTTGTCCCTTGCAAGAATAAAGCAATGTCTGCCTCCTATCCTCTACAAAAAAACCGACTCATCATCGCGATTTCCTTTGCTATTATATTCTTGAACAGTCTTGAGTCATTCTCAGTTTTGTAGCTGGGTGATTGCATTGCATTGTGATTTGCATTAACCCCGCCCCCACTCAAATGATTGACGGAACAGAAAACCCCATTCGAAGTTTGCAAACGTGCAGCGCGATACATTGAATTTAGCCATAAGTGAATAGATGTCACTTCATTGCTTAAAAAATGGACTGTCACTGTCAAACAGTTCTTTTCTCCTTTTCTGTCGATAGTCAGTGCTTTCTGAGAGGATTGTCACTAGTTTTGGGGGCCATGTCATCTGTCACTTCTACCCCTTGGAAGGCCTCCTTCAGGGTCCCAGGCCACCAAAGAGTTAGCAACAAACCCCAGGCATTTGTACCTGAAGCCTAAATTTCAGGTGGAGCCTCCCTGTGTAGGCTGTTATAGGGAGTACCCACCCCCTGGGTGACAGGCATACTCTTCTGCTCTTTTCAGTTACAATGGAATCTGGATATTTTGTCCTCCTGGTGTGGATTATCATTAGGTTACAAAAATGACTGGTAAAATAAGATTGCTTTGTTTGACTTAAAAAGAGAAGTCAGTTTTTGTGTGAATTATATTGTATTGGGAGGTTTGAGAAACTGAGGCTTCAAGAAATTTGGGATTCCATTGTATTTCATTTATTGAAAAGGAAAGTATCAGTCTTAAAAACTTTTCTATTTATATTTCTCATTAATCTATCACACAGGAACCAGTTTTGACAAACCAGAATATCATGGCAAAGATGGGTTAGGAGATATGCCTGATCTTAAGGACCCAGATATGAATCTCCTGAAGGAGACACATGCAGTTCAAGCTTTAATTCAACTTGTAAATCAAAACCCTGGCGAGGTAGTGATCATTGCTCTGGGTCCTTTGTCCAACATTGCTTTAGCCTCTAATATGGATGCTAGATTCTTTACACAAGTCAAGGAGATCTATTTGATGGGAGGGTGTGTCCATGGCAAAGGAAATCACTGGGTGTCAGCAGAGTTTAACTTTGGTGCTGATCCAGAAGCTGCATATATTGTGCTTAACGAGAAGAATAACTGCCCGGTTTCCCTGATGTCTTGGGAAGCATGTTTGGATCATGTATTGGAATGGGAGTTCTATGATCGTTATGTAGGGACAGGTACTAAAAAAGCTGAGTTCATGAAAAAGATTTCATCAAAAATTAAAGAATACGAAGGCGATGGTCCTTTTATTACATGTGATCCCTTTGCAATTTGTGCAGCACTTCAGCCCCAAATTGTCCTGAAAGAAAAGCTTGTCTATGCAACAGTAGAGCTCAAGGGAGGTTTCACACGTGGGCAAATGGTTGTTGATTGGTATGGTTTACTGAAAAAAGATAGCAATGTCCGATTGCTTGAGAAATTAGATTTAGATCTGTTTATGGCAATGATGCTTCATTCTGTTAAATAGGATATTGCTCAATAACTCAGTACTGTTGTAAGCTTTCATAGCAGTAACAGGTTTAGAGACCATGTTTTTGTCTAAAATCAAATTTTCAATTAAAATTTGACAGGTGAAAATTACATTGCTTTAAATAATGACCAGTATTACCTTCTTAAACTCTTATTCAATTTCCAGGAATAGCTCTTAAGATTAAGAAACATGCCTGGTATATACATTGCTTTTCTGATGTTTTTGTTGCCATTGCTGTTGGTTGCTTTAGCTCCCCAAATTTGCTGCTTATAGAATTGCATTTTCCCTTTTCACTGACTGAGTAGCCAACGTGATATTCACAAAAAGTCTTTGTAAAATTTTAAGAAGTATATAGTACCATGAAAAACATCCACCAAGGAGGTGTCACTTGAATAGCAACATGACAGGAGCTCATCCACAAAACATTTTTATTAATAATTCTTAAAGGAGCTATGTTATGCTATAATTTACTATCTTTTCAAAAAGCTAAAATATGTCTTCACATCAACTGAATTCCAAAAATAACAGTCTAGTTTTTTTATTTAAGACTGTATCTAGGCCACGGAAACTGTCTCCCATTGTCTGTTGCTATGGATCGTACAGATGGACTTGGATTGAAACTGTAAAAATGTATGGCTATTTTCAGAAACAGCATTGTTTTTTTAAAATTAATGTGAATCATAATTCCTTCACAGGGAGGTGTACTATAAACTTAATCAACTTATGTCTAATCATTTCACATTATATTGCACTTTGAAGAGTTGAACTTAGAAGAATTAAACTTAGAAGACTTGACTTTCTTCTCAAATTCTTCTTGTGCTTTTAGATAGGATAATGGTGGCCACCGATGTTCAGTGACATAGTCTCTGTTATCTCCTTGTACAAGATCAAATTCTTCAGTTGACTCAAACACTGAGAAATTTGTTGCAATAAAATGGAGACACCATCTGGATAACTGCTTTGCATTGTGAGCCTGAAAAAACAAATCACAGTCATTTAGTTTGCATAAATAGGATAATTTTTTATGGACTAGCCACACCTTCTCCCCCCCCCCACCTCTCCCTACACTGTCACATACACAACCAATTCCAAGAGTGAATATAGACTTGTTTTCAAACTTCTTTGAAACGGAAATCAAACAAATTGCTGGATCATAAGATTGATAACAATGATAAGGGGTTCATATATGAAGGGGTTGCTGTAATGGTAAATAAATATCAAGGGCATTTCAGAAAGTCCAGCTGAAGAGCAAATAGCCTCAAGTAGCTTGTTCATCTGGCAAGTATCAGTGCACCTTAATATGACAAGTATGTTTGGGGCACATGTCTGTAAAGTAGAGTAAGCCACTTATAAGCCTATCTTCTAAAATAAATGTTTTAAGTAAAGGAAAGCTGATCTTACTTGAGATGTAAGTAGGAGGTTTACGACATCGCTCGTGCCATCAGCCACCCTCTTTTGTATTGTGGCATCCACTTTTTTAGTGATGTAAAGCTCACATAAAGTCACCAGCCTTGGCAGACAGAATCTGTCAGCTAAAACCATTATTTCCACGGAATCACCCTCTTCTATCGGGGCATGGTCAGTGTAAAGATATTCCAGTAAGGCCATGAAACTTTGGAGGGATGTGTCCCCAATCTTGATCTGTAAAAGGAATGTCCAATTTAATATTGTCAATGTGCAGTGTATTACATCTTCAGTAAACTTGCAGTTCCACAGACCAACTATTCCAACCCATCAACACAACCTCTGATAACTGGCGTGCTTAATTACGAGAGTTCTAACAAATTTTGTCAGAACTCTGACTTATAAGCACTACTTCTCCTTTAACAATTGGCATGTTTAATAAGATGTTGCATTTCATAGATTATATCAATCTATATAATTACAGTAATGACTTTCACATATAAAGCTTCTCTTTATCAGTGGCAGATCCAGGGGGAGGGTCCGGGGGGTCTGGACTCCCTATCAGACCTGATGGCTTTTTAACTGGCTGATTTTTTTAATGAAATGGACATTGCATTTTGCACACTTAAAATAAATTCCAGGGATATTCAAAGATGTAATAATGTTTTTGGGTACCCTCCTATGATCTGTTCACCTATGCTCCACTCAATCTTTGTTACTAAGCACAAGAGGAGGATGTTCCAAGGGTGCATCCTTTTCAAGGAGAATTCAAGTACACAGTAAGTGGCCAAGGAATACTATAATGTGCAACCACGACTGGTGAGAGGGGATGTGGGGGAGAAGTAATTGGACACAAAAAAAGTTCAACAGTCTTTTCTGATCCAAAGTTTGGACCCCCCAATCGAAAACTCCTCAATCCACCCCTGTTTATTATAATTGCAGCATGCTCCTAGGGTGTTTACAAGGACATCATCACCCAAAGTATTACCCCCACATTGTGTTTTAATATTATTACCTCTGAGTCCAAATCACTCTCCATGAATGCTCCACCCAACATGGCTGCCATTACCTCTGATCTTGCTTTCAGTATAACCCTGTGTCCATAAACCACACTGCCATCAACACGGAACTTGACATCAGCTTGTAATGACTTGTTGAGAAACAGCTTCTTGGCAGCATTCCCTGTGTTGTCATTAAGCCACGTGCCAATACTTGGATTCAAATATGATTCCCCTTTGAGAATATTTGAGCAGTACTCTGCCAACCAGCTCAACTGAAATTTAATAGCTAGAGACTGGATTTCTTTCACAAAGTTTATGTCTTCATCTTCAGAAATGTCCGGTGATCCAGTGTAAAGGAATGTCAATAGCTCCATAAAAACACCCTTTAAAATACTCTCATGCAACCTTATAACTGTCTTCCCTACACCCTGGCAATGCTCTTTCATGTGGATAAGATTTGGACAGCTGTTTTCTTTGTTACAAACCCAAGAAATTTCCTCAAATATTTCACCATACGTTTCATGACTTGGAGTCACTTTACCCAGAAAAATATTCTTGAAAATGGAGGATGCAGAAGTTAGAACAATTTTATGTGCTTCCACTGTTTGGTCATCAGAAAAAATAAATGTGACATCTGCTGTGCTACTGTCGGACATCATAGTGTGCCACTCACTTGCAAATGAGGAAGTAAGTACTTCAACATGTGGTGCAAAACCTTCAAAAACAATATGTAATAAAAATTTACTCCACTATAGACACCTGCAGTTTTCTATGCATGTATAAATTTCGCTAGTTAGACACATTAAAACTAACAAATTAAAAAGGTGTCTGCTTAAAACTACATGACTTTATGAAAATAATAAAATTACAGTGTAATTCTGTTTGCAAAAAAAAAAATTCAGCATTAAGCCCCATGCAAATGGACTCGACATTGTTGGCCAACGACTCCCTTTTGTTGGACAAAAAAACAATTATTATATATTGTTACCACAATTATTAGAACCATAAAATTATGAATTTCAAGCCGAAAATCTCCTTTGCACCTCCCCATGACCTTCATTTCAGAGTACTTCCCCCTCCCCGCCTCTCCCAGGATTAACAGTACCTGCAGGAGGAAGAACAGGAGGAACTCGTTCTTGTTCATTTGCTGATTTGGATTTTCTCCTTATACTCTTAAAAAATCCTTTCCTTGAATTAACTTGTCTTTGGGGCAAAAAGGTCAACTCAACAGCAGTGTTGAGAGCTTGATGAACACCATCATTTAACAGAGAACTGCATTCTGCATATGCAATACCAAGAGATGCTGCAAGATCCTGTCCTTCTCTCATTGTCACGACGCGCCTGTCATCAGATATGTTACTGCTAGTAGAAAGGGAAAAAACAACAGTCAAATCTCGTGTAAGCGACTACCAAAAATGTGAAGAGTTGGAAATTGTTATCGGAAGGTGGTCACTGCAAGAATTATTCTGAAACAAGGAAAGATATGTATAGTTCTACAAAGCCACAAAGTTGCTGAGGGTTAGTTCCTTTTAGAGTGGAACCCCAGTCACCTTCTGAGTGCATACATGTATGTGTCCCCCGAATGGAGGTTGAATCTGTGTTTTGGGACCCAGGAAAAGTGTCCCTTTCCCTGAATAGAAGCTACAATGCTACAACGCTACAACTGGAGGTCAGAAGTGCTGTGACCTTTTCAGTGATATTAGTGAAGCTAGCGACCCCTCCCCTCCCACCTTAAACAAAGCTGAATTTTGAGCAAATGGGTGGAATGACTGCTTTTTTGGACACAACATTGGCTGGGGAGGGGGAGGGGGGGGACGATGGGATGTACCCAAAAGAGATCAAAATATTGTCATTAGGAGCACAGTCCTACGTAACAATTACTTGGAGGGGCTTTTTCACACAGTCTAAAGTTCTTTAATTTTTGTCCTCCTTTGTAGGTGCCCCTTCAACAGAGGCAGAAAATACAAAGATTACATGAACATTTTTCTGGGACCAGATTATGGGGGTGTCCCCTGAATGGGAGTGTCCCAAAGGAGAGGTTCCACTGCAATGTAATAGGCTAATGGGGATGTGCCATTGGATGAAGTAATATTTTTGTGCCTCAGGATTGACACAACAGCATTACATTTTTGATAGAGTTACTAGAATGGGGTCACCATTTTAGGGAATTTTGGGGGGTAAGAAAATACTGGAATTCCCTCTGAGCAGGTTGGGGCACCAACTTGTCCACCACCATACGAACTCGGGACAGGGGGTGACTCCCATATGAAAGGTGCAGGGATGCTTGTCGGAAATTTTGAATTAAACCCCTAAGGGAGACCAATCTGGGCGTGGCCCAACCTTTTTTTGACCCCTAAAAGCGATCATTTTAAACTTTGATTACATGAATCAAGTAAATAAAACGAATTGAAAATATATAATTTTTTAATACTTCTTCGAGTGAAACCTTTACGGCCAAATATAATGGTGTTTTGCCCAGAACACCCTCAGCGAGACCAAAATCTGAATTTTACACACCTAAGCGAGACGAAGAGCATCCCCGCCCCTTTCATGTGGGAGTCCCCCACCCTGGGTATACAAACCTCTATAAAATAATTTTCGCGACTTCAACCTGTCACTACTCTCAAACGTGGCAACATCACTGACCGTGAGGCGCTTTTCTTTGTCTACTGGTTTGTGTCAAAAGTTGAACCAAACTATATAGACCTTCTACCAACCCCAATACCCACTCCATGGGAAAAGCATAAGTAAGTTTCTTTTTCTTTTAACTTACTTGGCACTACGAAGATCCGTCTTGGTCCCCAAGAGCAGAACTACCGCTTCTGGAACAAAATGGCGAACCTCTGGAACCCATTTCTCTGACACGTTCTGAAAAGAACTTCGACTTGCCACATCGAAACACACAACGAATACATCTGTTTGGGGGTACGACAGCGGTCTCAGACGATCGTAATCCTCTTGGCCTGCTGTATCCCAGAGTGACACCGTGATTGGAAACCCACGGACCATAATATTTGCCGCATAATTGTCGAAAACTGTAGGGACGTAATTGCATGGAAAATGGCTGGTTGTTGCGCAAATAAGAAAGCTGGATTTTCCAACCCCTCCGTCACCTACCACTACAAGTTTCACTTGCTGCATTGTTCAAAACTTCCTCACAGTCAACTGTGCAGAGGTCTTTCCTTGTTTTATACTTTGGCTGTTCCTAAAATAGCTGTCCAATCAGAAGCCTGAGAGAACAGCCGCTGAGTCGGAGTGAAACGTTCCCAGTTCCCAGCGGCGAGGAGCGACAAAAATTCCATACTGATGACGTTTGTAGCTAAGTGTGTATCTTTAATAGTACGAATTTTAATTTGGTTATGGCAACTTATGTGTTTGCCGTAATTTGACCTTACACGTAGACTGCAAAACAGTCCGTATTTTGGCGTATTCAAGTACGCGCCAGCAGTCAAAAAAAAAGGTCTGGAATGAGGCTGAAAACAGAGAGCGAGACTGGGGAGAGACTATGGGCGTGTGAGGCTCGCGACCTTCAACAACAACAACAACAACAAATTTTATTGAAAATTGGAAAATAACTAATTACATTACTTTCCCACCCGCAAATAGCTTATGAACTAATCGAGGCGGGGGGAGCTGAACACAATTTACAAAACAAGATTTATATATAGATTACCGATTACCGATTTCTTTACTAATTTTGAGGAAAAAACCGACTGTTTTGCAGTCTACCTTACACGTGGTTCATGAAAGTTAAGATTTGAGCTCGTTCGCAGATGAACACAAAACTTTACCAAAATCGGCCAGGAGAAAAGTAAAATTAAACAAATTTGCATTTGGAACTCCACGACTACCGGATATGTATTACCGTATTTATTTGAATAAGCGCCCAACCTCGAATTAGCGCCCATCCTTATGGCAGAAAAAGTTGAGCCTCGAGTAAGCGCCCACCCCACCCCACCTCTCTCCTATTCCCAGTCAAACTCAAATAAGCGCCAACTCCCACCCCGCCCCTCATTCCCGCTCCCACCCCGCAAAAAATTGAAAGACTTCCCCGAAGACGGAGTTTTCTTCAGAGTATTTTACAGAAACCTTGCTTTGTTACATCTTCGCGTTTTGTTATTACCATTTACTGTTTTGTTGCATAATAAACATACTACACTTGCTTAAATGGTCAGGAGAATGGTAAAAAATGTAACAAGCGCCCAGCCTCGAATAAGTGCCCACCTTTTCTTCCTGATCCTGGGCATTTGTCGCGTATTTGTCATAAAGTTGCTAATACCCCACGGTGGAAGCTACCTGTGGGTTTAAAAATATGCCAAAATGCCGCACCCTATTGACAAGGCAAAAAAATGGCGTTTTCTTGAAAATCTACATTAAAACTCGCAATTCTGTGCCTAAATGAATGTCAACAAACTCGACAACAACGGCCCCCAAAACGGAGTTCTATTGCAAAACTAAAACCTCCTACTTACTTTTCTCCACAATAGGTAGCTCATCTCTGACACTCAAATATCTTTGACATTGGCAGTGCTTATATTCAGTCCGTTGACTGCTGTTTAAAGGGGTATTTCAAAAAAACCTGAACTTTTCAATTTAATATGGAATCTTTTCAATTTATTAATTTGATAAGCATGATTTTATTATTCAAATAATGGCTTGACCCATTGATTGACCGCTCACTCACTTCGGTGACTAAAACTACGGTTTTCTTGAGAAACACTTCTGCGAAATCATCGACAAGGATTTTCCAGTTAAAAACATTTAGCCATTCGATGTTGCCACTTGCAAGCTGCCTATTAAGCGGCCTTGAATGTCAGACAATTCGCCCCCGACAACTAGTCCCCCCCCCCCCCCCCCGCCGCCCACTTCACTAGACCATTAGCCCCCAAATTATGTGAAAACAAGTTACCTTAATTACCTGAGTTAAATATCTTCCTCGGGGACGAATTGTCCGGATACCAGCAGCCTTCTCGGGGGGAGGGAGCTACTCAGGAGATGATTTAGAAGAGGTTGGGGCTGGTGGTCGTGTGGATTACCTAAAAAATGGAACCCAGATTTGGACCCACAAACCCGCCCGAATATCCCCAATTGATAGAAAGGAGCCAATTCACTTAAGATCAGGTCGAATTTTGCGTGCAGCTCTCGTACATTCTCTCTTGCGTAGTCGCGCTTTCGCCATGTCCGCCGGGATTTAATCTATTCTAAACGAAAAGGAAGTAATGCCTGGTCTCAGAGTAGAGATGTACACCGCCACCTTTCGTACACTGTCTTAATTTTATTTACGCATGCATGAAGACTTTACGCGTACACGCTCGTAAAAATTACGCGACATTGGAAATCAAATCCACCTTCCTGACCTTCATGCGAAACAGAGTTCGAAGAGTTAACTGAGGTGATGTGAGCTATCGTTATGACGAACCAGCGCCACAGAGTTAGTAACAAGCCAGGATTCAGAATCCAAACTGAATGGATAGATTCGGTTTAATGGCGCTGGAAATTCCACTGCAGGGTCATTCTTTCCTTTAAAAATGTTTGCCTTTAGGATGTCCTTCCCCATGGAATTTCCTACGAACCTCCTTGGGGTGGGAATGGATATTTTCTGTATCTGAGTGATTAAAAAGTTTAACCACTTCA
Organism: Porites rus; assembly: GCA_964035705.1. Classification (NCBI taxonomy): domain Eukaryota; kingdom Metazoa; phylum Cnidaria; class Anthozoa; order Scleractinia; family Poritidae; genus Porites; species Porites rus. The sequence goes on from OZ038002.1 coordinate 13,722,350, forward strand.
AACCAAAACAGTTGTTTTTAAGTTGCAGTTACGTGTATGTTACAGTATGTTGCCTAGTACCCGGACGGTACCAGTATCCGGACACTTGAAACAAAAACTCAATTTTTGAGGCGCCTTTTTCAGTTTTCGGTAAACGAAGTATTTCGAATGAAAGCTGAACATTTCAGCTTTAAGATGAAAGTTTTGGCGATTTGAAAGCTTGCGAAACAGTCGAGGAAGACGCCGTTCTGTTCAGGTGAGTAAACTTTTCATGGATAATATTTACGCTGTTTACTGCGCAGTAAAATTAGTGCTGCTCAGAAAAGGGAGGGTAATACGTGATATTTTCAAAGAAACTGTTTTATTTTTAAAGTGAAGATACTTAAGGAAGTTAGGTTTTCAGAAAGTTTATTAATTCTTCTTGAAATTCGATTTGTTTGGAATAACGGAGGCCAGAAACATTCACTAAGTTTTGATGTCATGTGCCCAGTATCCGGACAGTTTTTTCTTTACTGTACAGAATCGATGAATTAGCTGTGTACATTATCCGGATTAGATTTATTTCATATCAGTAACTATAATTAAGGCTTAGGATATATGATATAGTCGTAAAATGTAATTCTACTGAACTCCGTATGGAAATTTTCTTCACTCATTCAGAGGCGGCTTGATTCCGTGAGCACGGCTTGTTTCGCGTGACTGCATTTTCTGTATATAACTGAAAGCGTCTGAGTTGAACCCGGAATTCTCATACTTTCCCCAGTTGTGACTGCTAGAACGGGGTTGCAACGGTCTGAAAAATGTCAAAAAGGGATTGAGAGATGTGAAAGAAGGATGAATTAGTGCTAGAAAGGCAGGCTTATTGTGGGGACTGAGCATGAAGGAAGAGGGTGGTAAAGGGTATTTTCGTGACTCGTGATCGGCCCCTTTTTTTCCCCTGAAATGTGAAATGGCTAATTTTTTCCTTGTGAATCGTGATTTCCATAGTAGCCGTGAAGCGTGATTTTGCAAAATTATTTTCCGTGAAACGAGAAATAACTGTTTAATTCGACGTGAACCGTGATTTTCATCATGTCTTTGCTATTTTCGACAACCGTTATTACGTAATAAATGATATTGCGTGACCGTTTCAGGACGGTTGATCCCTGTTGCGACAATTGGTCTGGTTTTCGGTGACCTTTGGCCAGCCATCATTTTCATCCTCTGTTTCGTCTATTTCGACCATAATGGCGGAAGCGCACCAACGCATCAACATCAAGATTTTCCAAGGATGACGCAACAAAACCTGCCAGTCATGAGTTCAGCTGACCAAGATCTGATGAGAAACTGGGCACTGTCCGACAAGAAACCACCAAGTATAGACTTCCTCTGAACATGTATCAGACTGCTGTCCACCGGGGAGAACGGCTAGAGTTTGCACCAGTTGAAAGAGTAGAACAACGCCTATATCGAGGGACCCAGGAGACGATCAGCTCTCCGAATACGATGACGACTCCTCCGACAACGACTCTGATGATTTTGCGGTGGAGGAATATGGTGCCATTCGTGATATGCAGAACGAGGAACTCGGTTTCCTTTTTGCATCGCGCAGAACGCGAAGTGGACGGATAGTGAAAACAACAAACAAGGCTTTGCTTTGCACGTAATTTTTCAAAATGAAACGGTATGTAACTTTTGTTTAAAGAAAAACGTTCTCCTTTTTTTCCGTGAAGCGTGAAATGCCTATTTTATTTTTCGTGAATTGTGAAATTCCGTGAAACGTGATCTAGACCCCCCCTTTACCACCCTCAAGAAATCAACACTGCAGGTCAGACTAAATAGAAGAGTGACCTTTGACCGTCGGGTTGAGGTCCCTTCCCCAAGCTTTTCTTTGAATAAAAAATGAAAGAAAGTCGTTTGCAGACTGGCTAATTGAGCTTGCAAACTGCGGCTTCGGCATGTCCACGGATGCCTTCCTTAAATCGGTGAAAAAGTTCCTAGACAAGGAAGTAAGAATTATACCATTTTTTAAACAGCCACTCGCGTTCCCCACCATACCCCAGTCATTTGTTATGTTTTATTTCACGATGCTAGGTTATATTTTTAGAATCGATAGCCAGACTACTTTGCAAGTGCAAGAGAAGCTTATAAGTCGCTTGCCTGTCGAAATTTATGTACAGTTCCGTTGTTATTGTTGTGTCCGGATACTAGGCCAGCTGTCCGGATACTGGGCAACATAGGAGCTCTGCAAAAATATTAATTTCGCGATGGAAACAAAGGCAAAAAAGTTAAACTGTCTTTCGTCATATTAAGGACTACATAGATTTTCTCTGGGCCAAATTTCAGAGCTCTCACGATTAACAAAGGAAAGTTATTGCAATCTTAAACTGAAGTGTCCGGATACTGGGCAACATACTGTACAGCTCAAAATTAAAATTCAGGTTAACATTTTTAAATTTAACCTAGGATGATGCTCAATTTCCTTTGTCTCCTAGCCCTAATTATTCACGACAGGGGCGGATCTAAGGGGAGGGTGCAGGGGGTGTGCACCCCCCCCCCCTACCTGAGATGACCTGTGGTTTTCTAATACAACTGGTATTCTCCAAAAAAAGAAAAAAAAACTATGTGGTTTATTGGTGTTGAAGTAGAGCAAGAGACGAGTGCACCCCCTCCTATAAAAAATCCCGGATCCGCCCCTGCACGAATTAGGGCTAAAAGATAAAGAAAACTGGGATTTAACCTAGTTTAAAAAAATTTAACCTAAAATACCACGTTACCTGCAACATACCCACCAAGTTTCATGCAGGGAGGCTTTGTCCTGAGGTCCAACCCCTTACCCTTTTATCTACCATTTTTCACAGAAAAGGTACTCCTTTCTTATACCGTCTATTGACAAATGGTACCCCCTTAACATACCTACATGTAGCATAGAACTTTGCGTCCCTTTTAACTGCTGTTAATGTACTGTTATTATTATTTTCCCTGAAAGAAAAGCTTGTCTATGCAACAGTAGAGCTCAAGGAAGGTCTCACACGTGGACAAATGGTTGTTGATTGGTATGGTTTACTGAAAAAAGATAGCAATGTCCGATTGCTTGAGAAATTAGATTTAGAACTGTTTATGGCAATGATGCTTCATTCTGTTAAATAGGATTGCTCAAGAACTCAGTACTGTTGTAAGCTGTCATAGCACTAACAGGTTTAGAGACCATATTTTTGTCTAAAATCAAATTTACAATATTAAAATTTGACAGGTGAAAATTACATTTCTTTAAATAATGACCAGTATTACCTTCTTAAACTCTTCTTCAAGATCAAGAAACATCCTGAAATATACATTGCTTTTCTGATGTTTTTGTTGCCATTGCTGTTGGCTGCTTAAGCTCCCCAAATTTGCTGCTTATAGAATTGCATTTTCCCTTTTCACTGACTGAGTAGCCAATGTGAGATTCACAAAAAATCTTTGTAAAATTTTAAGAAGAAAATAGTACTATGAAAACATCCACCAAGGAGGTTTCACTTGAATAGTAACATGAGAGGAGCTCATCCACAAAATATTTTTATTAATTCTTAGAGGGTTATGTTATGTACTATCTTTTGAAAAAGCAGCTAAAATATGTCTTCACTGCATCAACTGAATTCCAAAAATAACGGTCTAGTTTTTGTTATTTAAGACTGTATCTGCTATGGATGGTACAGATGCTCTTGGATTGAAACTGTAAAAATGTATGGCTATTTTCAGAAACAGCATTGTTTTTTAAAATTAATGTGAATCATAATTCCTTCACAGTGAGGTGTACTATAAACTTAATCAACTTATGTCTAATCATTTCACAGTATATTGCACCTTGACTGCCTTGAAGAGTTGAACTTAGAAGAATTAAACTTGGAAGACTTGACATTCTTCTCAAATTCTTCTTGGGCTTTTAGATAGGATAATGGTGGCCACCGATGTTCAGTGACATAGTCTCTGTTATCTCCTTGTACAAGATCAAATTCTTCAGTTGACTCAAACACTGAGAAATTTGTTGCAATAAAATGGAGACACCATCTGGATAACTGCTTTGCATTGTGAGCCTGAAAAAACAAATCACAGTCATTTAGTTTGCATACACTGAAATTATGCTCAATGTACACTTAGGTCAGTTCAAATGCTGTGCCACTAATGCTTAATAAGTACTGAAACAGCAATATAGTAAAAGTGATGTCATACTGAATATTAGAATTTGTGAAATTACAGAAATTGTTACAACATATTCTGAGGCTACGGAGCAAGATTAAACAGGCCTCATTGTCAAAAATCATTAAGTTGTTTCAAATAATTGGTGTTGGGATATCGGCCCCAAATGAACTGATGATTCCATTCAAATCCTTCTATATTGGCCTGGTATGAAGCACAACAATCCTACCAGAATTATTTTGTTCTTGCTTTCTTATTTAAATCTGTCAATCCCTATGAGGTTTAAAAAGCAATGGCCCAAATTTAAACGTCAAGAAAACAACAAAATGAGGAATTCTGACTGGAAGTTGTAGTAAAATGATGCCATTATGTAATATTCTTGGCCTAAATGTGTTAACCAGGCCTGAACTAAGGGTTGGCTAATTTTGGTTTTGTGTGGCATGCAGAAGAGGTTGTCACATGTCTTAAACTGGAGTGACAGTTATACAGTTTCCCCAAAAGGATAATTTGTTATGGACTAGCCACACCTTCTCCCCTACACACATACACACACCAATTCCAAGGGTGAATGTAGACTTGTTTTCAAAACTTCTTTGAAACGGACATCAAACTATGCTGGATCATAACATCAATAACAATAATAAGGGGTTCATTTATGAAGGGGTTGCTGTAATGGTAAATAAATATCAAGGGCATTTCAGAAAGTCCAGTTGAAGAGCAAATACCCTTAAGTAGCTTCTTCATCTGGCAAGTATCAATGCACCTTAATATGCAAGGTACTTTTGGGGTGCATGTCTGTAAAGTAGAGTAAGCCACTTATAAACCTATCTTCTAAGATAAATGTTTTAAGTAAAGGAAAGTTGATCTTACTTGAGATGTAAGGAGGAGGTTTATGACATCACTTGTGCCATCAGCTACCCTCTTTTGTATTGTGGCATCCACTTTTTTAGTGATGTAAAGCTCACATAAAGTCACCAGCCTTGGCAGACAGAATCTGTCAGCTAAAACCATTATTTCCACAGAATCACCCTCTTCTATCGGGGCATGATCAGTGTAAAGATACTCCAGTAAGGCCAAGAAACTTTGGAGGGATGTGTCCCCAATCTTGATCTGTAAAAGGAATGTCCAATTTAATTGTCAATGTGCAGTTTATTACATCTTCAGTAAACTTGCAGTTCCACAGACCAATTATTTCAATCCATCAACACAACCTCTGATAACTGGAATGTTTAATTACAGGAGTTCTAACAAATTTTGTCAGAACTCTGATAAGGACTATTTCTCTTCTAACAATTCGCATGTTTAATGAGATGTTGCATTTTATAGATTATATCAATCTATACAGTAATGACATTCACATATAAAGTTTCTCTTTATTAGTGGCGGATCCAGGGGGGAGGGTCCGGGGGGTCTGGACTCCCTATCAGACCTGATGGCTTTTTGACTGGCTGATTTTTTTAATGAAATGCACATTGCATTTTGCACGCTTAAACTAAATTTCAGGGATATTCAAAAATGTGATAATGTTTTTGGGTACCCTCCTATGATCTGTTCGCCTATGCTCCTCTTAATCTTTGTTACCAAGCACAAGAGGAGGATGTTCCAAGGGTGCATCGATCTTTTCAAGTAGAATTCAAGTACACAGTAAGTGGCCAAGGAATACTTCAACATACAACCGCAACTGGTGAGAGGGGATGTGGGGGATGTGGGGGGTGTGGGGGAGAAGTAATTTGCCACAAAAAAGTTCAACAGTCTTTTTTGAACCAAAGTTTGGACCCCCCAATCAAAACTCTTGGATCCACCCCTGTTTATTATAATTGCAGCTTGCTCCTAGGGTGTTTACAAGGACATATGACCCAAAGTATTATTCCCACATTGTGTTTTAATATGTATTACCTCTGAGTCCAAATCACTCTCAATGAATGCTCCACCCAACATAGCTGCCATGACCTCTGATCTTGCTTTCAATATAACCCTGTGTCCATAAACCACACTGCCTTCAACACGGAACTTGACATCAGCTTGTAATGACTTGTTGAGAAACAGCTTCTTGGCAGCATTCCTTTCAAGAAACATGCCAATACTTCGATTCAAGTATGATTCCCCTTCGAGAATATTTGAGCAGTACTTTGCCAACCAGCTCAACTGAAATTTAATAGCTAGAGACTGGATTGCTTTCACAAAGTTTATGTCTTCATCTTCAGAAATGTCCGGTGATCCAGTGTAAAGGAATGTCAATAGCTCCATAAAAACATGCTTTAAAATACTCTCATGCAACCTTATAACTGTCTTCCCTACACCCTGGCAATGCTCTTCCATGTGGATAAGATTTGGAAAGCTGCAGTCTTCTTTGTTGCAAACCCATGATATTTCCTCAAATATTTCACCATGGGTTTCATGACTTGTAGTCACTTTACCCAAAAAAATATTCTTGAAAATAGAGGATGTAGAAGTTAGAACAATTTTATGTGCTTCCACTGTTTGGCCATCAGAAAAAATAAATGTGACATCTGCTGTGCTACTGTCGGACATCATAGTGTGCTTCTCACTTGCAAATGAGGAAGTAAGTACTTCAACATCGGGTGCAAAACCTACAAATACAATATCTAGTAAAAATTTACTCCACTACTGACACCAGTATTCTACGCATGTATTAAGTTCACTAGTTACACAGTATTAAAACTGACAAATTAAAAAGGTGTCTGCT